>JASJUZ010000598.1:0-612600 GCA_037159825.1 Tupiocoris notatus | reverse complement strand
AAAACAATATTGAACAGTACTGTAAGTATTTGCAACGAAATTTTCAAAGTTGAAAACATGAGAGCGGCATTTAGTACTAAAACTGGGTAAAAGTAATAGTTGTCGTCAAATTTCCGTCGTTTTGACGTCAAATTCGGATTTAGCGTTCAATTTCCATTAATAATAGTTTTTAAATTGGCTTGAAAACGAAAATTTAACTTTCAACTTTACCGATGCCAGCGGAGCTCGAGATTTCGGCCGGTGAACAACTCGATTCACGAAAAATAATTTCTGTAGCGCCGTTTAAATTTTTTTCACCAAATCTTTTGCTATGTACGTGTGTAAGGCGTTCGAATGAAGACTTCTGCATAATAAAACAAATGATTCACATGAATTTAGACCCTGAAAATCGCGGTTAAAGTCCGATTTTCGACCTTTCAAAAACTAATTTTTTTGGACCACTTGCAGATTTTTCCGAGTGATAAAAAAAATCACAAAAATACATCTCGGTAAGATACAACTTTCCTGAAAATTTCAGATTTTTATCTTTATTGGGAGAGGAGTAAAAAATCGTTAACTGATCGGTTTAAAGAAATCGCAGGGGTACGCCTTGGTTTTTTCGTGAAAAATTTTTTTATTTCGATTTCGCTCAAATTCAGCATAATGATAGTTGATTATGTTTATATCAATAATATATGCTTCATTCTTTGTTTATTTTGCACTAAAGAGATGAAAATTACGTTTAAAGTTGGAAAATGTGATGTTTTCATGTATATTTAAGCCGGAATATTCAGGAATCGCCAGCGGTGGCTATTATTTTACACTTTTCTTTTCTGAAGTAAGTTCAAAAGTTAGTTAAAAAACTCAGCCTTCCGAAGGTCTAGTAAAAAAATTACAATCGAGTTTAGGGGCGAAAAACGAAAAAAATTTCCTGGAAAATAGAGCTCCTTGGGCTAGCTGTAAACATCTCTGCTACCACTTTTTTCGTGGCTCCTCGTCAAATTAGTACAGTTATCAGGGAAGATTACTACAACACGGTTGCTATAAGACATCGCGACGGTTTTCTTCCGTGATTTCTCTTCCTTCTATGGTTTTCTGCCCTCTATTTTTCTTCTACCATTTCCGTTCTGGTATCATTCCAATGCAAGATAGGACCGTTGTGTATTTTCCAACGCGTACCCTCGTTCCTCCTTTTCCGCTTAAAGACAGAGCAAACTACCGACAGTCTGAATGCGGCTCCTTTGTCCGGCTGACATTTCGTGAAATGGTCAGATACTTTTGTAAGCCTGTCGTCTCAGGTTGATGGAAAATTCGATCTGTTGGGGAGACTCTTCATGACTATTGAGTGAGGACCGTTAACCGAGTTTTTCCGAAGCGTAGAAATCAACTGAAATTGGCTGCTGGTGAGGATGCCGTTGAAAATCATTGTAGAATGTGACAGTTTTTAATGAAAACTCGACGGGAGCTCAAGCGGGAGAATGTCTACCAACGGTGTGTGAATTGGAGAACGTGAGGGTTTTCCGTTTGAACGCTGGTGTTCTCCATTTCTATGCCAGCAGTTACATGGTCAAGGAGTTTAACAACCAGATTTACCAGCTTATTGATCTAAGTTCAAACCATCATTCAACTAATGATCGGAGATGATGATCAGCACATTCACTAAGTGCGTTCAACGTAGAACTTAGTTCAATGATCAACGCAGAACTTAGTTCAATGGACGTTCAATGTTAAACTTAGTTTAATGGGTGTTAAATGCTGAACTTGAATGATCGTTCTACACCATTTAGTTTAATGGGCGTTCAACTCCAAACTTATTTCAATAAGCTTTCAACAAAAAGTTCAATGTGAGATCAATGCCAAACTTTGTTGAATTAGCGTTCAACGCCAATCTTTATTTAATGGACGTTCAATGCAGAACGAAGATATAAATGTCCATGGGGTGTGAGGGGGAGAAAAATCAGGCGACTCATTCTCCAATTTTTATTTGCTGGCCGAGCACTTTCGCCCGTTCGGGCATCTTCAGGGCGACGTGGAGCCATAGGGTCCACAGCCTCACAATCCAAGAGCGTCAAAGAATGCGACGTCAAGAAAGAGCAAAATGAATGATGCGAAGTACTCGGCCAGACATTAAACAATTGGAGAATGAGTCGCCTGGATTCTCTCCCCTTCACAATCCACAAATATTCATTTTGATGTATTTTTGAGATCGATGTTTCAATTGCGATTTATGTACTTAATTCTTTTTCAAAGAAAATTTCTTTCTTGATTGAAAATGTCTTTTTTTTCTTGCTCGTGTAAACCAATTGTGGGGTTAGGCAAACAATAAGGAAATAGTATGAATTCATAATTTCCCGAATATTTGCTTTATGTATATCAGTTTTTCCCCATTTTAGTGGTAACTAAAATGGTGGCGTCTTACTAATTTTCACTTAATGGGACCAAATCACGATTTTTTCAAAAAATTTAAAAAGTCTCAGCCTCGGTGGTATGTCATTACTCAAAATATAGGTTTTTTGTTGCCTCTTTCGATAAATTGACCATCCTAATATTAAATTAGTTTTGCTGAAGAGTTTTTAAAACACTAATGTTTCAGAACATCGTTGTATTCTTATCTATACATCGATGTTGTGGAGTTTCGGCGAGTGAAACGTGGAACATCAATGTTGGGGTTTCGGAGGATTTTTCGTTGAAGCAGGATGACGTGCTAAGTGTGCTAACCGTTAAGTGCCTAGAATATCCGTTTTGTAGCACGACGCATGGTACAAAATTTGTATCCTAATCCTCTCGCTTGCATAAATGTTGAACCAATAAGGAAAATCGATTGTTCGCTGCCTAGTTGCAATGAATCGTCTCGATTTTGCAGCCTTCGCGTTTCGATTCTGCCTCGTACAACGAATACAAAACGAAACGTCAGGGTCAGCAGACACCCTTGACTATGACTGTGCATACGAATCGGTTCCCGAGTGCGTTAGTGATTTTGAAGGGTATCTGTGTCAAGGGAGCTCATTTTTCACGCCCAGGATCCCAACGAGTTTACGGGACACTGAAAGAGCCTCTCCATATTGGTCTCTAGATGAGGGCTATTGTTATGCGGAAAGCTTGGGGTATTGATTTTTATTCTCGCTAAGTTCATAAGCCAAAGATAGCCATGCTAAGGACGAATTTAAGGCTCGACTCGCTCTCGAGGAAAACGAAATTTCGGACGACACTGTCGAAATCTACCAAAAGTTGAAGCATAATTATGTACGCAATATTTATACATTCGTTCATTTAAATATTAAGTTCTCCGAATTTCCTCCTGAAAATTTCCCCCGCATCGGATTTTCAACACTCAATAGCTTCACCAAAACTTAAAATTAAATAGTCCGAAAAATAGGATATTGAATTTTTTTCTGATTCCCAGAGTAATATATAAATTTTCCAACCGTTCTAATGAAAAATATCAGACAAATTATTAGAAAAAAAAAACTTTTTGAACATTTTTCCACCAGTTTATTGCAATAAAAATGAAAAATGTCGCTTATACTTGAAAAACAAGTTGTTTATCGCCATAAAGCAAAATTAAAGTTCCAGTCATGCAGCATGGCTTTACGAGAAAATTTTCAAACCGTATAATAGAGGAAGCGTAATATAACGAACATAAAAAGATTTTTATATAGGCTCATAAATGATCGAGTAACGTATGATTTTTTCCTAAACTCAAAAATCTTCACGATTGCAATAACTCCAGAATCGTTAAAGATTCCGACGTTCAGCGTGAAAATGCATGCATTTCGATACCATAAATGCCCGTTTATAATCGGGTTTTGGTGTTTCAATTTCTGGGCAAATCCAAGGTCAAATTTGAACATCCTCCGCGTCTATCTGGCTGTGCCGAGAAGGGTTGTCAGCAAAAAAATCAGATTTTTAATCTCGAAAATTACGGGGTATTGTCAAGTGTTTTTGGGTCAAAATTCGATCCATTGAAATTGCCCAAGAAAAAAATTTCTCACCCCTTTCAAGTTTTTGATATTTTTATCTGATGTTTTAATCTGAAAATCCAATTATCCAAAAATCTGTCATCGTCAACACTTTTCTGACGCGACTATAATAGCTAAATTCTGGAAATGTTCACCAAAATCAATCTTGGTCCGACAATGGCTCGATCCTTTATCCTAAACGCTTACTCAATTTTAAATATTTTTGAAGGGGTAAAAATTCGTATTTTTTTAAACCAAGAGGGAGACAAACTTCGCGACTCTTTCTCTATAGTTTCTTTTATTTGCCGAGATTTTTCGCCCATTCTGCTATCTTCAGGGCTACCTAGTACAACACGTAAGAAAAACAATACCTATAAAATGAGAGATACAAATTTAATTATTAGTTCCTATTTCTAGTCATTTTTTTATTTTTATTTATCTTGAACAGTACGTATAAAAATGTGAATTTTTATCAATTTAAACAGGACGACGTAATTTCGATTTTCATTATTCGTTTGCGCCAATGCGTCACAATGAACGTTCCAATAATTAGTGTTCATTTTTCTTTACATTGTTAAAACTGAAACAGTTCGCAGTGATATGCATAATAATTTTTCCCTTTATAAAAGGAGCATTCAATAGGAATTAATTTGGTAAATAAAAAGTAAACAAATAGTTCATTTTCGCTAAAAATAAAAAATAAATAAATAAATAAAAATAAAATAAATAATAATGATTATGTATTGTTGAACTTGTTTACAAACATTCTATTAATTTATTTCGTACAGGAATCCATTTCCGTATCTACTATCCAAACAATACGGAATTAACGAGATGGGACTGCATGCGACGCGGTCCAGGGACCCCGGTCGTTCCTTTTTGCTCAGCTCAACGGAGCGAAATCCAACAATCTGAAGACCGTAATATTCTAATTTTTTTTTTCTTAATCACACTCTGCGTTTTCTCCCTTCTCATACCTAGCGTAGATGATTGCAAATTATATAGTAGCGGTACCTAGCTTCAGATGAGGTGCATGTATAGAGACAAAAGAGCAAACCAATGCAGATATGAAGAGGCTTGATTGGCCCAAAAATGATATCTGTTCGCCCATTCGTTGGAAGCATTGTGTGTGATTTATAGAACCTTCCATTTCCTCACCACACGCCATTGGGAGCGTAGAATGTTTTCAACTGGCCGGTAGACCTTTAATCGCTCTTTAATCCTAATAATTATTGTAGCAGATAAATATCATAAATTTCAGCTTCCTTAAGCACTTGTCGGATTTATTTTTGCTCTTGTATTCCAGGGAAAAAACGAGATTTAAATCCAAAAAACCTCTTCCTTTTTTTGACAAAATTAGGTTTGTTAGGTTTTTTTTTAAACTCAAAATTGAACTTTTTTTAAGAGAGTTTTAACTCATCCAATTGGTCTTTTTCTCGCTTAATCTTCTAAAATTCAAAAATGCCCTAGTATAGCTCGATAATTAAATACTACCACACTCGTCGGAGCCTTCTACGTCGTTGTGAGATTAATCAATGTTACAGGAATTTCGGAAAAAACTCAAGCGCTTATTGAAGCTGCAGGAATGAAAATTTCACAACGCGTATAATATAAACAATCCTTTCAATTACAGACAATAGTAATAGTCTTTTAAATGCTTAATGGGAAATACAGAAGCATTTAAAACGACCTTCAAGGTCATCAAGTACTCGGCAGAAAGAAACGAAAGATCAGGGACGTCGTGTTCGTTATGACTTCCCTGCTCGACCATTGGGCTATCCAAAGACTTCCAGGTGAAAGCATAGTCGAAAGTCGCTTTCTAAAGAGCGTAGCCTTCTCGTAGGCAACTGAAGGAACCGAGCCGAATGTTTTACAACAACGGAAGGTCGATATTTCTACGGTAGTTGTGGAAATTGGGACTCAATAGATTGATTTGTGAAGCAAAAACTTTCGAGAGAAAATCGGAAGAATCGTCTAGGCTGTGAAACCCGTGGGAAGGATTTTGATTATTTTTGGTTTATCGTTCAAAAAATAATAAACCATTGTAATCGCCCGAGAAATTTTTTTTCTAACCCCCGCTCAAAAATTTATGTTTTACTTTTCAAGGCATGTAAAATCCGAATATCCAATTAAAAAATTCTGTCCGTCGGCCCAAAAACGAATCATGAAAAATAAATCTTGGCTCAATTCTTTAACCAAATCACTACCTACCTAAATTTTAAGGGTATTTTTGGGGGAATTTGAGGAAGAGAAAATTAGTATTTTGAGAAAAAGGTGTATTTGGTATCAATTCCCATAGATTTTTCGAAGCTGAATCGATTGAGACCATCGCGGGGTGGGTATCTTCATTATTTCTCAGTTATCGTTGATTTGGGAGATTTTCAGAAATTCGGCATAACTCGAGAGTTCTTGGAGCTACATGAGTCGTTCTACACTCGTTGGAATGGCCGTCAAACACTCTTGAGCTGTACCGTTAGGCGAAAAATTTAGCTTTTAATTAGGAAACTAAGAAAAATAAAAATGATTAAAATTTATTACAATCTTTGCTACGGAGTTTTCTCCAACAGTTACCAATCTGTTTTTCGGTGGGAACGTTCACAAATGTCTGGAATAATTTCTGTCACAAATGGATGGTCTTCTTAAATCATTATTAAATCATTAAAATTAAATTAACGATAAACCACTGTAATTAATTTGCCAAAAGACAGCTTGGTGACAAATTTTAGCGTCAAGATTTGGCGCATATTAATTACTATCGGATTATTCTCGCGGTTGAGGTGGTTTTTGAAACTCGAAGAGAAAAAAATTGAGAATGGGCGTCCAAAGTGATTACAGATTCGAAACAGCGAGCGTTCCGGGAGGGCGGCCGCGCGTTGCGGGAAGAAACCGACTAACGTTTACCGTAATTAACAATCGCCAGGGCTTCGAGCTGAAAGGATCTTGCCTCGAGAGATGGCTACAGTCTCCTTACTCCTGGTATGAATTGCTATCCCGTCAAAAAATATTATTACGATGTGGAAATCATTAGGAATTTTCCCAAGTCAATATTGAGAAAAAATATTTCTCTAGATATTCGCGGGCACGGAGAAAATATCGCAAAGTGTTAGAATCAGAAAATAAAATTTATTTTAATTTTAAAATGCATTTGATAATTCACGAGAATTATATTTCAGTCGAATTAAAGTTCTTCCTCTCGAAAATTCAAGACTGAAAACATTCTGGAAAAAAATTTATGAACCAATCACAAAATTAACTGATTTCAAAATAAAAGAAGTTGCGAGGTGCAGAAAAATTTCTATTAGGAAAAATGTTTCACAATTCAAATATTTTCAAACGTTAATTTACAAATTTGTAGACGTCGCAAATATTTTATACGGAATGAAGAGTATCGCGTTGAGAGAGTTCAAACATGATAGAAATGTCGGAAGTTTTTTATCTAGGAAAATAGGAAGAAATTAGCCAACGTGAAGGTTAATTCGAATTTAGCGCGATTAATGGAGATATATTGCGTTCAGAAAAACGCCTTTCAATAAGCCGATTTCGAAAAATTATGAGAATTGTTAGGTTGTTGATAAATTTCTCAAAATAAAAAATATAAAGAAATGAGTAGCTTTTTACTTTTTTCTGGCAAAATTATACAGCTGAATCAAGTTCTATTTCTCAAATCGCCATTGAAAACCGTCTTCTCGAGCCGAGAAATTTTTATACTCCGATTTCGAAAATTCTGAGCTACTTTAACGCTTTACATTTTCGGAATTGTCTCTATGGCAAGCATAATTTACTGTGATACTATACTATATTTACGATTATTTGAATTTTCCAAATCCTACGATATTCTACTATTGGATGATCAGATGTTTTTTCTCTGAAGACGAATTGTGACTAGGAATTTCTCCTTTTCTTAAACAAAGCTGAAGACGATAGGTGAAGAGAGATGGTTCCCCTGGAGACTATCCGTTGGAATAATACTCACTGATTGCATCACTGACCAAAGTGCAGCGAAGCGCAATTGCACAGCCGTTGTCCGCTAGTTCGCCAAGTATTCGGACGTGAAATCGATTACGTCATACCCAGGAGGTCGTTCACCCGCAAAAATAAGAATGGTCTCCTTTTGTGGCCAGAAATGCTCCCGGCAGCCGATTGACAATGAGAACAATATGGGACACAAAAAAAAAAAAAAAAAAAAATCCAATGGTAAAAAGATGCGCGATACAGCACTTCTTGATAAAAGCTTCAATTAACTCAACGGGTAATGGAAGATAGACATCGCTTGAAACAATAAAACAAAAGGGAACTTGCACAAGAACCTCTAAGTGAAAATAAATAACGACGGTAATGGAACGTATGATGGGCTAACCTGAGATAGGCAGCGGAGTTTCTATTTGATTGTTAACCGATAGTTTTTTGGAGATAAGAACCTATCGAATCTGAGCATGTGAAACAGAAAAGGTTCAACGACGCCAAATTAGAAGATAATCAGCGCTACGAAAATTAAAACAGAATATTTTTTCAATTCCTTCCATTCTAAAAATTGAAAAATTTATTCATTTAGAAAATACAATTTCATACGTGTACTGCTCATATCGTATTCATTTTTCGCAATATTTTTTATAAATAGTTAATAAACATAATGATACAATTTAGAAGAAAGCGAATCTCTACTGCAAAGCATTCAGAATTATTCGGCGTTATGGGAAATTCAGAAATTCTTCGGAATTCATCTAGATTGAAAAAAATGTATTTAAAAAAATCGATCCCGAAAAATGATCCCATTTTACAAAACTTGGCTTGTATCGTGAGAGACAAATACTACACTCTTACTGCATTATTAATTTATTTCGAGCGTTTTTCAATTTTCGTGTCTCCTGGCTAATTTTTCAATAACAATTGTAGTGTACTAACGTTGCGGCCTTTGTATGAGTTATATACCTAATTAATTATACTTCTTAACGACTCAAACATGATAGAAAAATGATACCACCAGTTTTTTTCTAAATTTTCTGTTTGCAATCACATTTTTTATAACTTATTGAAGAAAACAATTCATTAGCAAAATTTTCTCATTTTCGTATGAATTACTAATTTTCCGTACCGTTGAAAACTTCCGCTAACAGGAAAGGAACTACTCCGTAGGTATGGAAACTCGGACATGATCGATCACACACGATACTTCCATAATATATAAATTAACTATAGTAAATTTTTCAGTTTCAATTATCTTGATTTTTTATCAGGTACAATTTTCGAAGCTCCACTATTTTCGGTTTCGATGGAATTCGAATAGTTACCTTTTCATGAAGATTATTGAGCTAAAATATAATAACACGTTCGAATTGAATGATAGAATACGGAATAGTTACGTTCCTCACACTGTTCCACCATGAAAAAATATTTCCTCCGCTCTCTCATCACAACGAGGCCTTGGCGCAAGGGAATTCCATCTAAATTGAGCTCGCTCCATGAAATATTCCTTTGACAATTTACACCGAAAAAGGAACAAATTTCAGCCCCTCAAATCTTCTTTGGGAAGCGAAAACGATTCAATTTCTCTATATTAGGATTGATTCGATCGAGGGAGAGTTTTAACCGACGAAAGTTTCCAACACCTTTCAGAAGGAATTGCGGTTCCAACACCTTGAACAACCTTTTGGTGCGTTGACTCTGCAATAATGGACGCGATGACGAACCAAGAATTTCATCCGACTTTCTCCCAGGTAAAATGGTCACATGTATGGAACAATATTATTATATTTATTATTAAGATTATTCTCGGAATAATTCTACATTTATTATGACTCGATTTTCAAACAAAGGTTTGATTATGGTCTTCTTAAATCATAATTGAAGCAAAGGAAAAATAAACCATTGCACAATAATTTGCAACTTTTTTCTTCTTTTCAACGTAGACATAATTTATTAGGCGATCGTGAGAGCGACCTTCGAGAGTGCGAAACGAAATTGGTAAAGAGAAACAATTCTTTGAGAACCGGATTTCTCGTCGTCTTAACTGTATTTAATCGACGTGAAGTTTTTTTGACAAAGATTCTTCGTTTTTTTTCACATTTTTATTTTTATTTATTTATTATTATAATTATTTTTTTACTGTGACCAATATAAAAAAAATCAAGCATCATCTGCTCGCCATAATAAACATAAAGACCACACACGTTTAAATACATTGACTCTTATTGCCTGTAAAAATCAAAACAGAAAAAAACTTTGAACGCTTATATCTCGGAAGTACTGAGTGTTATCCGCAATCCGGAAATGGCTAATTTTGCACATTTACTAGGAAAACATTTTCTGAAAATTTCATTTAATTTCATTCATTTTTCACGGATATATGACGATTTATATGTCAAACAGACACACGGGCACACATAGACCCTTGTTCCTGAGCATAGTAGGTGAACATTTCTTCAAAAATCACCTCCGTTCTGAATTCGACTTTTCAAAAACTAAAAAACAAAAATACTTCCATTTACTACGTAAATATGAAAATAAACACGCGCTAAATTACCTTGAGTTTCTCATACGTTGTCGTCAGTTCGAGATGGTGAACGAATGGATTGATGAGTTCGGACGATCCTTTGAGGATATCCTCCCTCGCAGGGCACTGCGTCTTCATTTCGACGGTTTGGATACCTTCGATAGCGCCGTCGTCGGCTGGATCGGCGACGTTTACCTCGGCTTCGCGAGGACCAGCTCCGATGTCACCGGTCGGTGCCGACGCTTCCTCCTGCAACATAATTACGTCAAAATTAATATGAGAATTAATATGAAGTAATATGAAACTATGAAAATTTCTATCGGATTCACCTCCGTTCACAATTCCATTTTATGTAAACGTGGAAGTAAAAATGAATTATTTCTCACCATTTCCAGATTTCTCATGAGATTAAAAAACAAATTGCATTTATTTGGAACTAATCTACGTATATCAATATATGGAATTTCAGGTCTGAAAATGGACTTTGTTTTCAAACCTACGTAGTTATTCATCAGATAAGATGGGAACTACCCTGGATTTTGGTTTATTATTCAATAATAAACCATTGTATTCGCCCAAGAAAAAAAATTTGATGTTTTACATTTCAAGGCACGTAGAATCCGAATATCCAACAAAAAAAATTCTGTCCGTCCGCCGTCAACATTTTTCTGACGAAACTATAAAAGCTAAATTCTTGAAATTTTCACCAAAAAATCAATCTTGGCCTGGCAATGGCTCAATTCTATAGCCTAATCGCTACCTCAATTTTAAGGGTATTTTTGAGGGGTTTTGAGGGAGATAAAATTCATATTTTCCAGCGTTTTTCAGAAAAATGTGTATTTGGTATCAAATTATATAGATTTTTGGACGCTGAATCGTTCTATACTCGTAGGAATGGTTGTCAAACACTCTCCAACTGTCCCGTTAGGCAAAAAATTTAGCTTTTAATTTAGAAATTAAGAAAAATAACAATGATTAAAATTACAATAGACGCTACGGGTTTTCACCTATAGTTAACAATCTGTTTTTCGGTTGGAACGTTCACACATGTTCGGAAAAATTACTATCAGGAATGGATAGTCTTCTTAAATCATTATTGAAGTGAAGGAATAATAAACCACTGTAAAATCATTTGCAGCGTTTTTTTTTCTTGGTTTTTTTTTTTCAAAAATTTGGCTATTTTAGCACTTGGCTGTTCAGCAAAACTGTACAAGCGAATTTCGCTCTTTTGTTGAGAATCACTCGTATAAACCTAACTAATATTTTTTGTATGGTGCAATTGAAACTCAGAGATGCCTGAAAGGGTGAAAGTACGTATTAACACGGATATTTCGCCTTCTCCCAATCCCTTTCAAGAAGAACCATGTTATGCACACGCATTTCTTCCGCTATTCGTCGAACCTATTAGTAAAGTTCCCTGTCAGCGGAGCTTGAAAGTGAAAATGTGACGCAATTGCGGTCATGTGACCGATTGTCGCGCACGTGATAGTGACAACCGGCACGCGATTCGAAATAACCAGTCCGAACTATTAAGAGAGAAACGAAGGCCTACAAAAAGGGGAAATACATGGAAACGAAAGCACTGAATGCCATTTGATAGAAGAACCATTGGTGTGCATGGATCACAAAGTACTTTCATGTTTGAGTCGGTGACAGGAATAACCAATTATAAAATCAAGAAGCTCATACTAAGGGTGCAACGTTATTACTCTACAGCAGTTATGGAAAATGCGAATTACGAGGAAGTACGGTGTGTAACACCGATAATAATAATCAAACGATATTCAGCTGAAATAAAGAAACAGTTCAAGTCCCCCAGCGTTTAAATATAATCATTTTTGCAGTCGAAAAAAATCAAAATAATGTCAATATGCGTATAACATGGAAGTACTGTATGTGACCCATGTGATAAAAATCTGACTTCATTCCATAGCCGTCCCAAACATTCCAAGACCTTGAGCGTTCAAATATATTGATTTTTGCATCATCTGATGATGCTTGATTTCTTTAAAGTGGGTCACATACCGTACCTCCACGTTGTGAGCTTTTTTCGCGATTTCGCTAGTGCGTATTACGTATTTTGATTTTTACAGGCCGCAAAAATCAGTATATTTGAACTCTCAAGGTCTTGGAATGTTTGGGACGGCTATTGAATGAAGTCAGATTTTTATCACATGGGTCACATACAGTACTTCCATGTTATACACATATTGACATTATTTTGATTTTTTCGACTGCAAAAATGATAATATTTAAACGCTGGGGGACTTGAACTATTTCTTTATTTCAGCTGAATATCGTTTGATTTTTATCATCGGTGTCATTATACGGTTTATTGACTAAAATCACCCTGTAATACCTACGATAGTTTATGAAGAACTTGCTGCGTCCTATATTTACCATCTCACTTATTCAATATTGTCGACAATCCAATTGTCCAACATTTTTGAGTTTTTCAGTTCATTAAAACGAGCTCAAATATTACTTCAACTTGAATAAATAAAGCGAAATCCGGTAAACAACGTCGATGTCACTGAAAAACAAACAAATAAAAGAATAACTTTCGGACTAATTTTGGTAACATGTAAGCAAACCTTTGAAGTACGCCGTGATGAGCTGATTTCGTCGGCCGGCGGTGTTGAAATTTTGAACGAGGAAGTCGAATTCACAGTACTGCCGATCACCGAACAATTTCGAACTGTTGTCAACGCGGATTTGTAATTCGTAACCGACTTGACGCGGGTTATCTCGTCTCAAGAGATTTTTCTCTCCTTGCGTTCGACGGCTTCGTTACAATACGCGGCCTGCTATCTCCGGCTGACTGACGATTCTTGTGAGGAGGAATCTCCCAAAAGACATTCCCGCGCCTGCGCTATGGCTGACTAGCGACAGCGAACGTTCACGATGATTTTGGAATTTTTTACTGGCCAACCATACAACCAAAATACTTTAATACAAGCCCAAAGGTGTAAAAAATATATTCATACCATAATAATAATAATAATAATAAAAATAATATTATTATAATAAAATAATATAATGATAGAAATATTATCATACAAAATAATGTAATAATTTAAAAAAAAACAATATAATGATAACAAATATCTGTATAAAAATAATGCAATAATTTAAAAATAATAATAATTATTATTATAAAAATAATTTAATAATTTACATATAATATAATAATAATAAATATTATTATAAAAATAATTTAATAATTTATATATAATATAATGATAATAAATATTATTATAAAAATTATGTAATAATTTAAAAAATGAATAAAAACGGTGTGCAAATGTTTTACAGTACCCACATATAAGAATTGGTGAATAGGTAGTGAGGTGATCAAGAAATTCATAATTTATGTAAAGCTCGTATCAAAGATAGTATACCGAGAAAAATGAAGGCGTAAGAAAAACAAATCATGTAAATTATTTAGAGCGGTCATCGAGCTTCGAAAATTAGCACGGTCATTAACAATCTTTTCCCGAGATTAATTCAATCCCAATCTCACAGAACAATGTATTTTTCCATCCAGGAGATATAAAAACCAAGATATAAACAAAAGAACAAGATATAAGTTTAAAAAAGGAAGTACACCAACGATAGAAATCAAGTCATTTACCATGAAAAATCCCATGTCCTGAACATTTAAATATATTTATTTTTGTGGACTATAAACAATCAAAAATACATATTGCTCTAGGTAAATAGCTAAAAATCTCCTTAAGTGGAAGTACTGTATGTGAAGCCAACGATTAAATTCAAGCACCATCTTTTCTCGATAAAAAACATTTCAAGACGTTAACCGCACAAAAATGTTGACTCGTATGTGGCCTGTAAAAATCAAAATGGGAAAATCAACGAACAATTATACCTCGGAAGTACTGTGTGTAATTTATTATTCAATAACGGCTTTCACATTCGCCGGGAGAATATTTTCTTCGCCAATTTTTCACGGAGTTTCGACGAATTTTCGACCACAGACGGTCGGACACACAGACACTTGTTCAGAAAATTAATGTTGCTGAATATCTTGCCTTCAATGCCATTTTTTTCTAAATTCACCTCCGTTCCGAATCCGACTTTTTGTACGATCCCAATACTTCCTGTAGCCACGCAAACGTGGAAGCAAAATAAGAGGATTATTACAAGGCCTACGGGAAACGCGGGTGTGCTACCGGCCAGGTATAAATTCTACGAGTGATTTCTAACACTACATGTACAAATAAATGAAATAAAATATATTAAAAAAATGGAAACAATTGACTAAACACTTTTTATTTTTTACTTAAATTTGAGAAATCATTTTCTTAGCTACTTAGGAAATTTATTATTATCAACGGTACCTATTATAATACCGTTGGAAGATTTGTCAAATCTAGGAAACGGGGAAATGAAACAAATTAATGCTCTTTTCAAAAAAAGAAAAACAAAGTGACTCATTCTTCGATACTTTTTCGGTCAGCAAATAACGAAAGACATAAAAATAAAAAATTGCGACGACAAGGAAAAGCAAAAAAAAAAATTTCGACCTTTTTTTAGACTCATACATGAAGGGAATTGAGGGGGAGAGCGACTTGGCTATTAATATATTACTAATAAGTTTTAGCTATTACTAACCTTTTGGCAAAAAAAAAAAAAATTAATTTTTAAACACTTGAATTAAACGGTTTTCAGACTCCGCGATAGCTGCCAAAGACGTTTTTGCGTTTATCTAAACAGAGAATAAGTAAAAATATTATTCTTAAGGTTAGCTTATCCAATAGAACTTCAGTGCTAATTTTTTATATCTTTTAATATTAAAACACTACCTATTTGCAAAACATCAAAATTCCAAGTAATCCAACCAAATCGCGAGAATCCGATAGGCCTAAAATATATTATAATCAATCAGGATTGGTAAAGGACTCCCACACAAACGTTTACTCTTCAGTGACTGTTACTTCTTTCAATATAAAATTTTCACTCGACTGTTTCAACCATCGAAACGAAAATGACGTTTTATCGAGACATAGACTAATTTTGCATAACTTTCTCCGCATATTATTTGCTCAAAAATATGAATAAATGCGAAATGTCGAGTGCGGCATTATTGTTTTGGCGGGTGAAAAAAACGCAAAGAACACACCTTTAAAGATAAGACATTCTACAGAATCAGGAAGAAGATTTTTTCTGGCGTTTTTGCAGCTGATTTTTTCTCGGGGAAGTATCAAGTTTCGGTCGCCGGTTTCCTCTTCCGCTCTGGATCGATCGCAGTGGACCAAACACCTCCCCACGTGGCCTGCTCCCACTCCTAACCGAGACTAGAGACAGCTCAAGTTGTCAGTTAATTTCGCATGAGTCGTCATAATAGAAAAAAATATGACTAGACGGGAAAACTAAATAAAATAGTATTAAAAAAATAATAATAAAACATAAGTCGTATTTTCCTCCAAATCGATTTTTTCACTGTCTAATATGCGTGTTCTTAGGTTGACATCAAGATGACCTAGTGACCTATATAGCAGGCGTCTGTATAATTGGAGAAAAATTGCAGGTTTACTTTAAAATTCCAATTATACCCACCTTGAGAATGCCAGATTCTTTCAATTACATAGGTCCAAATAAATTGAGCAATTAATGAAAGCCAATATTAATTTTAAAAAAATCTATAGGCTCATACAAAAAATTACAACATCAAGGGGAATATTCGTGAAACAAACAGTACACAAGAAGGGTATTATGGTCCTATTTTTGATTGTTTCGTAAAATATCATCAATCAAGAGGAAATTTCTGTCATCCATAGTTAGGTACCTATAGGTACAGTTTCTCTGTTCAAAGGGGATCAAGTAATGAATCACGTAGTTACTTCACAAATATGTAATAAACAATTGGTATATTTACAATAAAATTTGTGGGTACGTAATAAGCAATTGAAAAAAAAAAACTTCAAAAACTGCAATCGCCAACTGAAAAAATTCTTCAGGTGGAACACTTCCTAGGAATATGATTTTCCGGAATAATTTAGCAGAAAGTCTATTCCTGGCTATTTCAACTCTCTAGTAATTCGCTGTATTTTGCTTTTTCAAGAGTACCAAATAATATGTACATACATCGGCAAAAAGTATCGATACTTCCAATATATTATCGAGGGAAAAGTATCGAAACAAAAATATCGGTAACGCGTATCGAAAAGAAAGTATCGTTACAAATATCGGTGACGATACCAAGAAAGTATCGATACTCCGATATATCGTTCATATCGTACCGTCCCTGTCCCTAGAAATGGAGACCAGGGGTGCACACCCCTAGTATGATGATGAACAAATATAATCCTGAAAAGGCCCATAGCGGCGAAAGCGCTTTACATAATTCAGGTACAAACTTGAGAGAAAGTCCCTCTCAAGCATAATTGTCACACAGTTGTTTCGATTGTCCGTATCCGCTTGTATCCGAACGGGCGTCGCAAAGGGTGTAGCAAGTTGCCGAATTTTTTCGCCAAAGGCTGATTCTTGCTGAGCAGGTTGAGATAGATGCCAAGCACAACAAGAGAACCAGCCCATAAATATCTGGAACAAAAATCGTTAATTACATTACCAAGAACTATTCCCGACCATAAACAGACGGACACTCAGGCAGACAAACAACCGCACAGTCGCTAGTTCAAATAGTAAGCTGAGCTTAGTAGGAGCAGGCGCGTGGAAGCTCAAGCAAAGCAGGCAAAGAATGCCATAAGAATATCACCGCAGTTTCCTCTTATTTAACAATATATTGTGGGTCTTGAAATTTTTTCAACTTTGTGAAATTTATTCCATATGACGAACAATTATCAATTGACGAAATAATTTCCTATGTTCTGAGGACGGTGGAATGATTGAAAATAATTCAAAGTCATTCCTGGCAACCTGTTTTTCATGTAGTTTTTGTTCATTATGTTGAATAAATTTAATTTGAGACGTGAGCCCATCATAATGATAATATATATTGTCCAGAGAGTGTGAGGGGAACAATGAGTCGCCTGATTTTTCTCCATGAGCACATGAAAAAAATGCGACGACAAGTAAAAGAAGTATTTAATTTATGAATAACAATTTAGTATTAGTGTTGTATAATTTTCCCCTTTATTTTATTATTTCTTGATGATAACGTTAGTGTCGATAAATAGTAAACTCTACCGTTCAGATTTAATTGGTAATAGCTAATAGTAGAGTAATAGCCTTTTCAAGTTACCTACCAAGAGATAAATTACACAAGGACTCGCTGTTGAAAAAGCGAATCTCGGTCTGATTCACACATTTTTGAAGATTATTTCAACAATGGGAAGCAACTGATTTCAAAACATTGTAGGAAAGTCGTGACATCCCAGCCTGATCACCGTTCCGAATTCCTGCGTAAATAAATGAGGCAAGACTACTCGGTGCCAAAGGATCTTTAGCCTTTTGGATTGTCCTCGGCAACTATCATGAGTTTCTTGAACTGACTGGATAGCGATCGATCTCATTGGTGGCTGTTTTTCAATGCAATTTGCCTATCTGACTCTTGTCCCCCGAACTAAGGCTTGCATAGTGGGTTGTAGTCATCGAACAAGCCCGCTTGCTCTGGTTGTTGTTTTAGGTTAGATGCTGTGTTGTATTTTAAATTGTAAATACCTTCTTCAATTCGTTTTCGAATATTATTATTTTTATTTTCATTTTTCGAGTCAAAATTATTATTTACATAATATTTTAGTTTCCGTTTTATAATTTTATTCGGTCGAACATCTGGTATACAATTTCAAATTTACCTCACAACGAAAATTCCTAATAAAATGCAATTCTGTTCTGTTTGACAAAGAGTTAATTCATTCTCAACATCAATACACACAGTCAAAAACCAAAAAAAAAAAAAAAATGTAAAACAATACTCACTGTATTGTGAAGGGTTTGGAGAAAAATATGAAAGACACTACGATGGAGACGGCTTTTCGGCAAGTTGTGACCGTGACAGCTGCTAAGGCTCCACAAGTTCGGACCAAAGTGAGCACAACGTTGACGCCCAAGTAACCGCAGAGAGAAAATAATAACGCATATCCGTAGATATGAGGTTTCTGCAACCGAAAGAATTAATTTTTATTTACTGTTGGTTCACAAACCCGGTTTCGGCCAGAGTCAAAAATAATAAATTAATGGTGACATTGTTTCCTGGTATGGACTTGTTTAAGATTAAAAACTGCTTGTTCGTTAGGATGTGAAATCAATCATTTTCACAAAAAAAAGTTCATGTATTTTGGTCCAAATGGGACCAAAAGCAATCCCAAGGCTTTTTTTTTTAATATGGGACACAAATATACAGACAGTACACTTAATTTTTCCTCAAATGCCTACAAGAAAAAAAAAAACAAAAAAAAACTGTAATTTGAGACGTTTCGGAAACGAAATAGTCAATTTGGTTTACTCACTTCCTTGCAAAAGGTAAAGCCATGCCAGAAATCGCCAGTGAAGAGCATGACAATGAAAAGGTAGAGAAGGCCGATCGAGTACGAGTATAGGACAACTTCTGTGTTGGTGGCACCGTGTGATTTCATAGATTTCTCCTGAACGTTGCCGATACCGGCGTCGCACAGCAGAGCGCATGAAATCATAGCCACTCCTATGAACCAAGTAATTGATAAATAAGATGAAACAATAAATATCTG
Source organism: Tupiocoris notatus (assembly GCA_037159825.1). NCBI lineage: Eukaryota > Metazoa > Arthropoda > Insecta > Hemiptera > Miridae > Tupiocoris > Tupiocoris notatus. The sequence goes on along the minus strand of JASJUZ010000598.1, from coordinate 593,506 downwards.
GATAGAATGTTAAGAAGAGTTGGAAAATTTGCTCGAGTGTATTTAGCCAAATTAAAAATATTATAATTAAGTTGTAGGGACGAGGGGGATTTCTTCCCCTCAATTACTAAAGATTGCGACAATGACAGAGCGAAAAATATCCTCAGAATTAATTTTTCAAGAATAAAACTTTCGGTTTGATAAAATTCGCCAAAACCAGAGAGCTCAGTATTAGTAAATCTATATTACTTACCAACTAAACTGAAGTTCGGCGATATCTGACTATCGGCCAAGGTGAAATACGATAGGCCGGCGCACATTAAAAACGCCGCCATTACGTCGATCAACTTGTAGCGCTTCCTTTGGATCAAAATTGACCCAATCATGACCGGAATTAATTTACAGCATTTGAATATCACCTGAAAAAAGAATTCGAGCAAACTAACTGTAAAGCAGGGTTCACAAATCGATGCACCAAGAGTTGATGCATTCAGCAAAAAATAAACGTTAAGTCTGGCACAACTGCAAGGGAATATCTAGATAATATTCAAGCGATCCCTCGAATTTTTTAAATAAATGTATATCACCGACAACCTTCAGTTTTCCCAGATATTTTCTACTACACATACTATTTTTTTTAAATATTCCTTTGAATTTCAATGATTTTTCTAAGAGATATGACGATATTGACACTGTTTTACCATAGACAGACAAACCTGAGAACAAATGGACACATAGACGGACAAACGGACACTTGTTCAGAATATAAGCTTTTTTTCGACAAAATAATTCAATCAAGTTTGATTCCATACTGTTCCTGTTATGTTTGTTCTGTTGTATTCCAGAACGATATAAAAATGGCAGTAAAAAATTGTGAAGATAAGAATAATTGAAATAGGGATAATTTCTCGGATTAGTTAGTTTATTTCTTGTTACTTTTAATGTTAAATACTGAAAGATTATCAACTAAGGTTAAAAGGCCAACGTGACCTCCACGAGTGAGCAGAAACGTGGTCTTCATTTTACACAATTTCAAAACTAAATAATAATGGAAAATAATGTTTCAACATGAACCCTTCATTTAGGCAGTAAAAAAACAAACATAATTTTTAACTAAGTTCTGTCCATTAAAAGGATAACCTACTTACTAAAATAACCTATAACGACCTACTTACTAAAACTATAGAAATTGATACATAATACAACTGGAAACATTGGAAAACACGAATTCCCCCTCAAAAATACACTGAAAATTTAAATAGCAATTTGGTTGAAGAATTGAGCCATTGTCAGGCCAAGATTGATTTTTGGTGACAATTTCCAGAATAGTTTCGTTAAAAAAGCGTTGACGGCGTACAGCGGACGGAGAGAATTTTTTAAATTGAATATTTGAATCTATTGTATACTTGGGGGAATGAGAAAAAAATTCTTGTGCGATTACAATGGTTTATTATTGAATAATAAACCAAAATTGAAAAATCGTCCGTGTGTGTTCTGATAGGAATATGGAACGGTGTCGATTAAGGCATTTTTTTAAGAATCAAATAAACTGTATTCTGACAGAGTAGCTTAACGTGAAGCTGTCCAGCATGAGACTGATGGTTGCATAAAAAAGAAATAACCTGTGAGGTAGCAACCGCAAATGGTTGTTCTCAACTTCAGTTGTCAATGTCCAACATTCCGCATATTTTACCTGAGTAGGGTAGTTTAAATGGGACAGCGACGAATTCGAAAATCCCATCGTACCCAACGTCAAAAGAGCGAGAAGAGCGTAGATTTTCATGGGAATTCTGAAAAAAATCAGCCAGGTCTTCAGAAAAATTAAAACCAACGGCATCTTAGATAAGTAGGACATCTTAGGTAGTATGGAAAATTACCTTCTCTTCGGCAAGGAGAGAGCGTACGTTTCGCAAAGTCCGAAAATCGAATAAAAAAAGAACTGGACTAACGTCAAATACCATCCGTAGGGTTTGAATCCATCTTGAGTGAATATGAGTTCCTAAAACAAGCCAGCAAAATTACTCGTGGATTCAACGCTCCGTTATCATTTTGTAACATGTAGTAAACCTACATATCTCCAAAGTAGATCTCTATGGGATCTACGTAGGTTGGAGATATTAATTTATATAAAACAATAAAAGTTCAGTTGGGTTTTAGCTTTCAATCGTCTCACACTTGTAATACTACATATATAATAGAAATCATTATGAACTTTATCAACAGCTGCAAACCTGCAAATATCCGTAGAGGACGTACAGAACGAAAACGGCGACGCAGCAAATGAAAAATTGAACGTTCGTGCTCAACCGGGAAATATCCACAAAGAGAACGGAAACTTTTGGCTGCCTATCGAGCAAATTAGGATTGTCTTTTCTCAACTTCGAAACATCGAGAATTGTGGGTCCACGCGGGTCCATCAAATTCTGCTTTAACGACGATTAACCAGAAGAAAATGACATTGGAATAAAATATTACAAATGAACTTATAAAAAACAAAATACATTACTTTGTTATCAGTCTTATCTTATCACAGACGCCGACTTGTGTCAAGGTGTATAAATGTAAATGTAAATGTATAAATGACAAGGTGGGCTCGATCATTAAGGGGCAGCTTTCTCTGACGTCACTGGTATAAACTTTCCTCATAGCCGCATACGAATTTCATTGCAACAACGTTACTTCTCCGCTTTCCTTTCAATGAGAATGTTTTGTGTACGCCAAGTTTTTTTTATTACAGTTTATTAGTTTTAATAGAGAGTTTCATCAAGGTTTTTTTTAATCAAAAAAACTTATGATAGGTTTTTTCTGCCTCTAGCCACCAAATAATTAATAAAAACCGAGAATTAAAAATTTCTAAAAGTCTTAGAATTATTCACGAGGATCTACGATGTCCAATAAATTAAATTCCACCGAAACGCTGGGTCACCGGAGGGAAATAAATCGTTACGTGCGCCTTCATATGAAATACGGCAGTACCCGCAATACATAGCTGCAGTTGCTGGCGTTGCCTATGCCGATGACTAAAGCTAGGTTCACATGTGTCCGTACAATGCGTTTCATGCGTATTGCGTCAAGTACGTCAAATGCGTTCGGCCTATTCATTGGCTGTCGAAATTTCGATGTGGGCGTGGTTTCTGCCGCAAATGCAAACGCATCCGATTACTTTCATTAAATATTTTCCGCAATGACGGACGAACGGATCTGCGCTCGGGGCTACGCGCAACTAGCGTCCTCCAGTTGCCTGATAGCGTTATCTTTAATGGCCGATCCACATTTTTCCGTCTTGATGTGCGCTCGTCGCGATTGTGATATGTGATTGTGAATTAATTGGTTGCAATGTCATCATCTACGTTCGCTGATTTCAACAAAATTGTTTTTGAGTTACCGGAATATTGAGCTCTCCAAAAAGTTGTTGGAATTAGCTCTTGCAGTCGGCCAAGAAGACGGTAAGAATTTTTTATTTTTAAAATTATATACACCTAATTCGAGTAACGATTTTTTGACCTCCAATTTACCATGCTATGCTGTTTTAACTACTGGGGCCGGCGTTGAAAAGAATTCGTATTACTATCTCGTCATTTCTCGATATTCCAGGTGAGCTGGTGAAAATGAGGTGGACATCAATTAGAGATCTTTTTATGAAAGAAATGAAACGAGAAAAGGGGTTTCTCTTAATACGAATGGGGGCCTAACATCAAGTGAGGTCGCCCTATTTAGCAAGCCTCTCTTTTTTAAAGAGTCGCTTACCCCAAAAACACGTGAGTACTTACATTTTTTCCCATCCACGAAAGTATTAATTATTTGAGTTTGAATATTGACTAGAGTTTTACAGTTAATTGATTATCTTTTCTGATCATGATTCCATTCTATGGATCTAGTGTAAGTGTGTATATCACGGTCCTGTAGAGCTTAATTTACATCGGTCTGTTTATTCATAATTTTTGTTTGTTAATTTTCAATTTGTTTCGTCACTTTAATATTTATGCAATGCGCATACTGTTCCCCTAATATTTAAGCTGAAGTTGATGATTTATCACCTTTCTAATTTTTTTTCCAGAATCGCTGACGATCAACCCTACTCGTGCTTCAACGAGTTCTTCTCTATCTGCAAAAAAGAGTACCTGGTACCATACCTACCTGGTTAAAAAATAAATTGCTTTGTAAACTTTGGTTTTTGTCATTATATCATTATGAAACCTCACCTATTGACAATTTAGGTATAATTGATGAAAAAATAAATTGCTTTGTAAACCTTTTATTTTTGTCATTATTTCATTATTCAACCTCACTTATTGACAATTTACTTATAATTTATTGTATAATATGATGAACTCTGTCCCAGTGGGGTCGAAACCACTAGCCATGAATATAATGTAGGTGAGCGCCTGAAAACAAAATAAAAAAATGAAAATATCCGAATATAGAAATCGTCAAGTTATTACATTATTATAAATTGATAATATTATTATTTACATTATCATAAATTGATAATATTATTATTTACATTATTATAAATTGATAATATTATTTTATTTACATTATCATAAATTGATAATATTATTATTTACATTATCATAAATTGATAATATTATTATTTACATTATTATAAATTGATAATATTATTATTTACATTATTATAAATTGATAATATTATTATTTACATTATTATAAATTGAAAATACTATTATTTATATTAATATAAAATATTTTTTTGAAATACGACTTGAATATGAACACTTAGGTACCTACCTTTCTTTAAATTGAAGTTGAAGAAATCAGTTATGGCAATGAAATAGAAAGCACTTCTGAAAACGTTCAGTCAGTCGCTTAGCAATTATCGGATGACGGACAGAGGCAGACGCAAAGCAAAATATGCTTATGAACTGCCGCATCGCATTGGGCGGAGATTAGATGTCCCCACCACGTTTTGCCGGATTCAACGCAAACGCATGAAACGCATTAGACGGACACATGTGAACCAAGCTTAAGGCGTCGATCGGACGCTGGTCAGGATTTTCCGTCTGTACGGTATCGCTATCGATACTTCCTCAGTCTCAAATATAAATCGAGCATTTACTCGGTATTTTCAAGAAATATTGAGGAATTATTCTTCTCAAGAGTCTCGATATTATTATGGTGAAGTTTGAACAGAGTAGAAAAATTGCTATTGTGATAGGTTTTTCTACCTCTAGCCACCAAATAATTAATAAAAAACGAGAATTACACATTTCTAAAAGTCTTAAAGTTATTCAAGAGGATCCACGTTGTCCCAAAAATTCGACCGAAACGCTCGGTCAGCGGAGGGAAATAAATCGTTACGTGCGCCTTCATATGAAATACGGCAGTACCCGCAATACATAGCTGCAGTTGCTGGCGTTGCCTATGCCGATGATTAAGGAGTCGAGCGGACGCCGGATAGGATTTTTTCCGATTGTACGGTATCGCGATCGATACTTCCTCAGGCTCAAATATAAATAGAGCATTTTTACTCGGTATTTTCAAGGAATATTGCGGAATTATTCTTCTCAAGAGTTTCGATATTATTATGGTGACGTTTGAACAGAGTAGATAAATTGCTATTGTGATAGGTTTTTGGTTTATTATTCAATAATAAACCATTGTAATCGCCCAAGAAAAAAAATTTTCTAACCCCCCCCCTCAAAATTTGATGTTATACGTTTCAAGGCATGTAGAATCCGAATATCCAATAAAAAAAAATCTGTCCGTCCGCCGTACGCCGTCCGCCGATTACAATGGTTTATTATTGAATAATAAACCAAAAGTAAAGGACATTGTTAGCTGAGTCAAATAACATAAAATTTATAGACATCTGATGTAAAAACGTCAATATCAATAATTTTTTCCCACTTTTTTTTCAACGGTGATTTTTTTAACTTCATCAGTGAAGAACGTTAAAAATGAAAAAATAGTGTTTCGAAAATAAAATATCTGAATATTTACGATTAAGTAGGTATTTTAAAAGTCAATTTTTAAATTATTTGAATTCTATCAGATTATTTTTGTTTCTATTAATTTTAAGTATGGTTATAGATAAAAAATTTTATCGAGAAAAAATGATAATTAATTGTAAGTACCTAATGAAATTCCGCTGCCAAAGGTTAGTGAAAAGCTATCTAACTAGTGTTAGTCTTTATACCAGTGACGTCATACCGTGCGGGTTAGTATCGGATCGAGCCCACCTGTGACTCTTGGACTTGTGTTTTCTCATCTATTTCATTCTATTGTCCAAACTGCAGCTGTGGTAGACGTATAATATTATTTACTTTCCTCTTCAACATCATTCGGCTCATCAGCGAAGACATATTTATTTATTTATTCATGCATGACAATAGTGAACCGATTACACAACGAGGAAAACAGCAATATTAATTCAGCTTGCGAGCACAGCGCTCCAGGTGAAATACGAAGACAAAAAAGAAAAGAAAACGGAATAAAGAAAAATTCAGCTCAAGTCGGAAAAAATTTCTACAACAGAAATAGCGGCGAATTGATAAAATCAACCTCTGGGTGGAAAGCATTCGACTAAACGGGCGGTGGTATAAGAAGTTTGTGGGGAAAAATTCGACAAAGAAATAATTGTAATAACGAGAGGAAGAACTGGGGAACCGTCCATGAGAACTTCTGTTTTGATTTTTACAAGAGTCAATATTAGCGATTAATAATAATATTTTAAGAGTCAATATTTTTAAACGGTTGAGGTCTTAAAAGGTCGTTATGACAAGCAAATACCGCTCACACACCGTAATTCCACGGTAAGGAGTTCTTTGTTGTTGCTATTTCACTACCTATTGTACAGGGTGCGGCATAAAGGACTGACGATTTTTAAAAAATCATAAAATCAGAAATTTTTATTGTAAAACAAATTTATTTACAGATTCGGCTTTGTAATTGAATAGCATTTTCGAAGGTTAAGTGTGGAAAATCGCGTCATTTAAGTGTCTATTGTTGGTGATGCACTGCTGGAGGTGTTCTTGGAAGTTTGCAAAAACTTTCCAACATCGCTACCAACTTGACAAACTGTCATAAGCGAAAATGCTGTGCTCAACAGTCCACGGCTCCATGGTTTCAACTAAAAAAAAAAAAAAAAATGATAGGACCTCACGAATCGAGAGGCACCCTCCTCTCATATGTCGGCGTGGTAGGGGAGGAGTACTAGCCATTTCAAAAGCGTCCGTCCTTTATGCCGCACCCTGTACTAAACTATTTCGTCCGTTATCCGGCAAGTCGTCCGTTTTTCTTTATTAATACAATTTTGAAAGTGATTTATGCACACCACTTAATTTTTTTTTTTTTTTTTTCGAGCAATTTTGCCACCTCTGGTATCTTTGTGGCACATCCGATGACCTGAACGTCCATTACTTCCATTTGCTAATAGAGTGTCTTTGCTTCGATGATCACCGTTAATCTACGTACATTGTCGAGTTTTGCGTCTCTGGAACCTTCTAGCACATAAACCTCGGCGTATTTCAATAATTGCACGACGGTTTGCCGCTGCAAAAATGCTAATAGCCCGGAAAAAACTAACGATCCGCGCCGAAGAACGTTAATCGGAAGGATTGATTTTGGATGCCGTTCTAAGAACGATGGAATGAAAACCGAAGCTGGTTGACAACGCTGAGCTTATTGTGACGGGATAAACGATGCAGTATTTTGAATTTTAATTGAAGCAAAGGAATAATAAACAAATGTACAATCATTTGCGTTTTTTAAAATGTGTTTTTATGCTGGTTCAGATTTTTTTTTTGAACGACGTAGAATGTTGTTCTCTTTAATTTACTGATTGCGTGATTTTCAAGAACCATTGATCGTTTTTGAGTTTCAGTCAAATAAGTGGGAAGCCCGAAAATGTTGAGGTTTGAAGTCCGAAATTCGTATCGGGAAAAATTTCGCGTGCACTCTTCAATTCATGTGATTAAACCCAAATGGACCGTATAAAACAATAAAGTATTGGAAAGTATTGGAAAAGTTTTTGCAGCAATCTTCCTACTCCACTTCTTACCGGACAAAATAATATTTCTTTCATAAACTACTGCTCTTTTTTTTTTTTTTTTTTTTTTTTTTTTTTTTTTTTTTTTTTTTTTTTTTTTTTTTTTTTTTTTTTTTTTTTTTTTTTTTTTTTTGTAATATTTCAACGATGACTCCCCTCTGTAGCTACGTATCTAGGCCTAGATTAGAAGGTCATTGGGTCTACTTGGCTCTGATTGTTGAACTATCCTCCGATCGTAGACGAGTCCCGTTCGTGTCTCCCCTCTACACTCCGACTCGGCCGTTCCTTCAGCTGTTCCGGCGTTTACATCGTCCTCTGCCTGTCTGTCAGTTCGTCGCCCGCGCCGGTTATGCCAACGCGAGTTGAGTGGATCGGAATAAGAGCGTCATAGTTTACGTTCAATCGAAAATTCGAGCGTAAATAAACGGATTTCAGAGCGAAGTGACATTTTACATAAGAAGAGATGGATATTGAGTTCGAAAATCTCAGCTACGGGATTTCGACAAGCCTACTGCCATGGCGTGCGGGTGAGAATAGTTTGAAAAAACTTCAAATCAATTTATGAGCTGATTGTCTTTTAAAATTAGGATCTATAATGGCAGTATACAAAAACTCAGTTTTTTCACCCAATGCTTTCAATATAATTTAATAAATTGAGTAAATCATCATGTTTTTGTCTTGAAGCCAAGCCAAAATGAGATGAATGAGAGCTGTACCGATTATGGATAGTCTGCCATTGGAAAGTATGAAAATCATTCCAATCTCGTGCGTTTAAATTTCACGTTTCATAAAAAAAAAAAAAAATAATAAAAAAATAAAACTAAACATACGTATATATTTAATAAATTAAACCAGTGGTGTGCATGGATCACACAGTACTTCAATGTTTGAGTCGGAAACAAGGTATAACGAATTATAAAATCAAGAAACTCGTACTAAGGCAGCAACGTTGGTGCACAACAACTGTTATCTATTGAAAAACTAGCCAGGGGACCGAAAAATAGAAAAACGCGCGAATTAAGTTAATAGTGTGGAAGTGCAGTATGTGAGTATAGATACAAGCCATGTTTTGTAAAATGAGATCATTTTCAATGCGAGGAATGTATAATTAGCTCTGAAAGGGAAATCAGGCGTCATCCACTCGTCGTTATAAACATTAAATAACGTCAAGCATTCGCATATATTGATTTTTGCAGCTAGTAGAACATAACCACGAAGAAAGCTCATCATATGAGTGAGTCAAAGATAAAAATCAAACTTCATGGTGCTAGACCTTGAGTTCAAATAACTATATTGATTTTTGTGGCTTCTGAACATTCTAAATACAAATGATATTTGTATATCGCGGAAGTGCAGTATGTGACCCTAAAGTTAAAAATCAATCCCCCTGGAAAACATTTTACGACCTGAAACATTCAAATATACTGACTTCTGGCAATATGTGCCATTATTTTTTCAAAGTTTGAGGTCTTAAAATGTTTATTATAGTGAGCAGGTGGCACTTGATTTTTTATTGACTGGCTCGCGCTCCTACGATCTTTTTTCGGTATTTCGCAGGCGTCTATTTTGTATTATGAATTTTACAGGCCACAAAAATCAGCATATTCGAACGCTCCAGGTCTTTAAATGTGCGAGTTTGAAAGAAAAGTTGGAAAATAATCTTAGCCACATTGATGGGAAAAATCATTTAATCGCGATCGTTTATTATCACTATGATTTTATCCTGAAATTAAATTGAAGAATAGAATTGAGAATAGAATTGAATTAGAATTGATATAGAATTGAAGAATAGAAAAAATTGTTCAGTTGAAAGCGTTTCTTACGAGTATTATCGAATGAATCAGCGTTGACTTGATTCGCTTTGATCAAGCTCGGAAAAAATAAATATACTTCAATAATTTAGTGTCATTCGCATTCCTTCGAAATCGTCGCTCGTCGTCGTAAAAAACGAATCCTGCAAATGGTCGTTGCAGTCGATTTCCTTCTGTCGATTTTTACCTTTCGTCCGAATAAACATTGGTTTCATTGTATCGGAATTAATGAGCCGTAATGAAGCAACGGACGGAATGAAACCGTTTGAAAAAACGGGAAAAGCTCTCGGAAAACCTGGGATTGGGAGTTACGGAGCTTGAATTTTCGAAATCGAATAATTCTCATCGGTTCCTACAGAATTGAGATCGAACAATGGATTGGTTATTATGGAGAAATCAACAGGTCAACGGTCTACAGCGTTTTTCCGTTGGCAATCCGATTCAAATAAAATTCAAATCTACCGTCGAAAATTGAACGGCCGTTCGCTAGAGGTCAAAGTTCAAGACGAGTGAGGGATAAGTTTGAAATTTTTTTTTTGCGCCTTCGTTTTATTAACAGGAGAGAATTAGCATTTCTATAGAGGCTGAACGACGGAGCTCAATCATCTGGAAGGATGCTCATTGAGCTAAGTGGGACGCGTGTTTTTCTGAAGCTTTAATCATTCCTGGGCCGTCGACGGGAAAAAATAAAATACGCGAAGAATAATGATGCAGAGGTTTGTGAACCGCAAGCGTGCGAAGTTAAGCGAAAATGCGCACGATTTTCGAAGTGCGTCATTCGCCAACTGCGAATCTTCTCGTTGCTTGCGATTATTTTATTAGGGTCGAATTATTATAATAATCGTCTAGGGGAAACGCTCGTGGGATTTCCCTTCTCGTGTACGTTGATTTAATTGTAGACAAGTATGTGATCGTATCTGTTTCAATTTCCGGCTACAAACTCGTGTCATTGCGGATCAACCATGGGAATATAGATTGGCCCAAAAAATGACGAAAATCCTCATATCCCCGTGAATAATGAATGAAACTCAATTAAATTTTCACTGAATGTTTTCCCTGTGAATGCGCCAAATTAGCCGCTTCCGGATTTTGTATAACACACAGTACTTCCGATATATATCCGTTCAAAGTTTTTTCTGTTTCGATTTTTACAGGCTATAAGCGCAATTATTTTTTTTTTAACGTTTAGGTCTTAAAATGTTTGTTTACGAAACAAATGGCCCTTGATCTATTGTCTCACACACTGTACTTACACGTATGAGCATTTCCACGATTTCACCAGAGCGTAATTTGTATTCCCCACACCTATATTAAAAATTCGCTTTTTCAAGGGCTTTTTCTTGGCTTGAACCGCTATTTTTCAAAAGTTTAAGGCAATCATTTTTCATACGATGCCACGGATTTGATATTAATTATAAATTCAAGGGAGTTATGCCCGTTTTAATGCGATTAGTTTGAAACCGCGAATAACATTTTTTAATTGAGTAAATCAGAAAATTAACGGGTTGAAAACAACTGTAAAGAGAAATTTTTGGCATTATGTTCTGCTAAAGGGTTCTGAAGATGCCTTAATAGGTCGAAAGTACTTTGATATAAAGGAAAAATGTAAAGAAACAACATCTTTCAGTGAATAATAACACCCGCCTTTCATTCATTTCGAATCGTTCTCGAAACGTCGGTACAAAATCTCTCCGCAAGTGTCAAAATCCCACGACGGTTGGAAAATGTAGCGAAAACCTCTTGCAACAGATACATTAGTGACATGAACGTCCTTGACTCGGAAACCGAATCGACGCCAAATACTCGAGGCAGGTTCCATTTCACCCGGTCGAGAAATTGCTCAACCTAGCCAAGATGAGAGCTCCTCGCGATTTACAATTTGAAACTGGTCGCAGAGCGAGTTCGTTAAATCGAGTGAAGATTTTTTTTCCCGATAAAGCCGATATAAAAGCCTTGAGTTTTGCCACCGGTCAAGAAGGGGATTTTCACAGAGCAAATCATCATGTCGGGTATTTTATTTCTTTATTTATTTTATTTTATTTATTTTATTTATTTTATTTTTTTTTTATTTATTTATTTTTATTTTTTATTTATTGTATTTTATTTTTTATTTTTATTTTCGTTTTATAGTCTATATAATATATAGCCTTTCCTTAGTCGAGGCTAGTTGTAGCCGAAGTAGTCATATCAACTTTCAAGTTTTTCATGATTTGTAACTTGCACAGTGAATAGCCTTAACAAAAAGTCGTCAATTCAGATGTTTGAATATACCAAAAGATAGGTAATTTAACTGTCCACATTTTCTCCGTGTAATGTACCTATCCATTTTTCAACCGTTTGTGAGTTAGTCAACAATATCGGTGGAATGTACGCGAAAATACCACATTTTTCAACTTTAAACATTCTATTCATCAATTTTGTGCAAAAGAAAAAATAATGAAGCATATATTATTGATATAAACATCATCAACTATCATTATGCTGAATTTGAGCGAAATCGAAATTAAAAAAATTTTCACGAAAAATCCAAGGGGGACCCCTGCGATTTTTGTGAACGTATCAGTTGACGATTTTTTACTCATCTCTCAATAGAGATAAAAATCTGAAATTTTCAGGAAAGTTGTATCTTACCAAGATGTATCTTTGTGATTTTTTTCAATTCTCGGAAAAATCTGCAAATGGCCCAAAAAAATCAGTTTCTGAAACCTCGAAAATTGGACTTTACCCGTGCTTTTCGGGGTCAAAACACATGCGAATCAATTGTTTTATTATGCAGGAGTCTTCATTCGAACGCCTTACACACGTACATAGCAAAAAGTTCGGTGAAAAAAATTTAAACAGCGCCAGAGAAATTATTTTCCGTGAATCGAGTTTTTCACCGGCCGAAATTTCATCGGCAAGGGTGGAAAATTAAACTTTTGTTTTTAAGCGATTTTGAAAGCTATTATTATAGGAAATTTAATGCTGAATCCGAATTTAACGTCAAAACGACGGAAATTTGACGACAACTATCAGTTTTTACCATTTTTAGTACTACACCGTTTTTACGTTTTTCAACTCTGAAAATTGATCCAAAATTTATTCCCTTTGACCTTGTTCGTGTTCTCCCCTGTAGTGAGGTCATAGAACGGCTCGTGGCTATCAGATAAGCTCAGACTAGAAGTCTGATCGTTCAACCTGGCGCATAAATGGCAGTGTTGCAATTGACGATTGCATAGTCGCCTTTCACCTTCAAAGTACATAAATTGACGGCAAGACAACAGTTACTATTCAAGCTAACACAAAACACGTTCAAGTAGTAAAACGCTGACTTTTAAGCTCGATTTTTTTTAGGGCAATCAATTCGACTGAACATAAAAAAAACTATTTATCGTTGATGAAACTATAGTTATTTTGCAAAATATAGATTCCTAATAGATATTTCAGATTTCATAAAGTACAAAAATATTGTAAACAGATTTTAGGGTCTGAAATTATATCGAGGTTTGAAATATATTATTTTCCTTGAAGATAGAAGAAGTCGAGAAATTGGGAATTAAATAATTTTATGCATTTGGATGAGAGATTGTATTAAATTTACATTTTTTCATCGTATTATGTAACCTATTTTGGAAAAGAGGGGGAAAATAATATGTTTAGTCAAAATATACCTAATAAAATTTAATTGCTATATAAATCTATTTAAATTTTTACCTTGCATAAGGCAATTTTCTGAAAATTGGTAGCAGAGCGGAGAAGGCATTCGATCATTCGACTAGTGTTCGTAAGTATCCTTTTCAAAAATACGACCACCGCTCGAAAATTATTTTGCATGCTCGAGTAGCACAGCGGAAATGTGACCGGTTGTTAGCAAGCGTTAATTCTTTTGTAGTATTTTCTCACAAGATACGCAATCGAAGATATAATCGGGCTCAACGTGCCTATTCCGCGTTCGGTTGTGTTCCTCAAGGATTCGTGCAAATGAAAACATGTTTCAGCCGGAAAAATACTTGTCGGAAACCTTGGTTGAATCTATGGCGTGAAATATCACGGAATCGTCGACAGATTCCGACGTAATGTAAACATATAAATTTAAATAAATATCGTAAACTATGAAATTTATTGAAGGGCAATAGTTTTTATCGTGATTACACCGTTTTTATTCCTCAATACTAATATTGGTTAATAAAAAACACTCAAATGATAAATCAGTCGACAATAAACCATTAAAATAATAAACCGGTACAATCTTCCTTGAAATAATCGAATCCTTCTTGTAATTTTGTTTGGATTTTAATTTGACGCGTAGAATTAATTTAAAAAAAAATTGCATCATTTTTATGCTAAAAAATAGAATAAAATGAAGAAAAAATGTTAATCAAAATGTTGATCAAAATGATACAAAAAAAAATGTAAAATGGAATACGTATTAGTAAAATGGGGATAGTTAAATTTCCAAGCATATTGAATAAGCAAAAAGGAAAATCGACTGTCCGTGGATTACATTCAATATTCATACTCCTATTACAATTAGCTTCTGGTGAAAGCGGTTGTACCAGGTCAGTCCCAACAACGTAGCAATCAATTAATAGCTTCCGTAATAAAAGCCGTTTATAGCTCGTGATTTATGCTAGCGTTAAGGATTATTGAGGTGCTGAAGACTTCATTTCCAACTCTTCATAGAAATTGGTAGCAGATGTTGTAACAATAAGACTAATTTTTTTCCACTTTTTATTTTACTTTATTTTTTTTGCAAGCTAGCATCGTTTTATCATTATTATGTTTAATTCTTTGTTTTTTTTTTTTGAATTACGATCACCGGCCAGATTCTACGTTAACTTTGTAAATTGAGCACCTAAATTGCTCGTACCAAATAAATAAATAAATAAATAAATAATAGATTGTTACGATTAAGTTACTCACCGCTTTAAGCTAGTGCGGTTTCGACAGCGAATTCTACTTTTTATTATACGTACCGAATAATTGCCTTTTTGTGATTGGGCGCAAGTTTATTGCGGTTATGCATAAATTAAATATGATATTTTATCATTACACACCATTCTAAGAGATTCAGCACTTTATCGGTTCCACGAGCCGTGATAGTTGATTGATTGCACGTACAGTCACTAAACCGTCCTTAATCATCTTCGCCCATAAATCGTCAAACATAAGACGAATTCGGATTGAAAATTCGGCTCTCGCGAGAATCCCGAAGAATGCGCTAGTTCATTGTTGATTTTGCGAATCACGGTAGCTATTTGCAGTACCTCCCTCGTCGTATCGGGAAAGATTATCGAAAATCGTCGGCATCATTAGTGAACGGCCGTTCGACTAAAAATACCAGCCAAGGTTCTGTGTGCACTGTCAGATCGCGACGAGACCTTCTCGCGTGCGATTTTGACGTTGCTATTGCACAAGAGCAAACAAGCGCATGCCAGCCGTAAATCAACACTAACGGCCTCACCATTTGACGGTTTCTTAAGCGAAGAAAGGAAGCGTTCGATTTTAAAGATAAGAAGCTCCGAATAGTTTTTTTTTGGGCCGAGCGGGAGAACTGCAAGGTGACACCAATGCCTCTTTGTGGGGCTGTGAAAATGCCCCAAACGAGCGAAAGAGAGCGGAAAATAATGCCGAAACAGAATCCTTCAGGATAACAAAACATTCGATTGATTCGCGATTCTAAAAAAATTCAGTTGGTTGGCGATTCCAAAACGTTCGATTTATTTGCAGCTCCGAAAACATTTGATTGATTCCCGATTTTGAAAATATTCTATTGATTCGCAATCCCAGAAACATTTAATTGATTCACGATTCCCAAAAATTCGGAGCAATGCTACGACCGGAAGAAGACTCGAAGTGATTGATAATAGAGTTGTAAGTTAAAAGCATTGGAGCCCTAAAAATTGTACTTGGGACGGTAGAAGTTTTAAAAAACTAAAAATAAAAAAGAATAATAATAATAAAAAAAAAGAAAGAAAAACAATTCCCCCATCTAAAATCACTGGTATTTACTCGAATCGGTTTTGATTCTCAAACTGGTCATCCGCATATTCTTGCAAATTTATACATTGAAATTAATCGAATAGTTTTTGAATTTCTTAGAATTAATTCACTCACATCAGATTTTTCCGCTCTCATCAGCCTCTAAATAGACTAAAAATCTAAATTTATCCAATCAATAAATCCAAGAAAAACCTCAGACGTAACTCTGTTGATTTCCTGTCTTGGTTAGCCCATTTCAAACATGTTCAACAATTTTTCAAGTAGTTGATTCTGTTTTCTTGTAAACGGCCACAGAACTACAGGTAAAAAAAAATGAAGTTATTTCTTCTGATTTTATTGAGTTCTAAACGAATTTTCTGCTTCAAGCCGTTCGACCAATGTCTCAATTTCCTTGGCCGACGTCACCAAGGAAACCGTCTCCTAGCTCATCGTCTCCTAGTAACCCTCTCCTAGCTCATCGTCTCCTAGTAACCGTCTCCTGGGCCAACGTCTCCTAGAAACCGTCTCCTAGGCCAATTTCTCCTTGGAAACTATCTCGTAAACGTCAATTATTATAACCAGTATTCCGTCCTCCTGGAAAATTCGGTAAAAATCCGTTTGCCAATGTTGCAGTGAGACAGACGAATTACTCTTTGTTGTGCTTCGTTCATTTTTTTGTCCGTATCAAATGAATTTGTTTCACTGTACTCCACGTAGGCGTCCTATTCGTCCGAAACTTTCATCCCGAGTACGGATGCCAAACACGTCTCGCGTGCCACTGTCGGCCTGACGAAACAGGAAACAGACCTGACAAGAGTAATAACAGAGTGAATTGATTAATCCGCTTAGTAAACATTGACTGCACGTCCCTGTACCACTGCGTCAATCTAGTTTTCAATTCTACTGTTATCAATGGCCGCCGAAAAATTTAAAACCCTGAAAACTAGGGGAAAATTAATTTCTACGCGATCTCGGGAGTTGGTCAATTTTAATCGCCAATGACGTTATCGCTGGTCTTATCGTCTTCTCTTCTATGGGTTGTTGACCAATAGATGAGCGTAGGATTCGGAGTAAAATGAGTATAAATAACCAACGACCGATTTGTAATGAGATAACTTTTTTTCATTGTAAAATGAAAGCAAAAAAAGACGCTCTAGTTACAACTGATGGTTCTACATGTACTTCAACATAAATGTTCATTCTAGTTACTTTCCTGATTTTTTAAAAATATACTTCATTTTTATTTACCGTTTTGCTAACGGTCCAGGTATTTTAGGCCTGCGAATATCCAACGGTCCATCTTGATAGAAACTGTTAGACTACGGTTCGATAGTCACGATGCACTTTTATGCAACGCGCGAGCGTGGTTAATTTTCCGCTCCGTCAATCGGAAAACTGCAAGGAGAAAGAGACACGTGTCCATTGTGTGAATAGTGAAAATTACATCAGAATAGCGAGGTTCACTAGGATTTTTCACAAGCCTCGCAATTTGATTTCTTTTCAGTGCATTATTTTGAGGCTAAAAGGAAGTTGAAGTATTTAGACCGTGGAGTATTTTAATCCGATAACAAGCTGATAAAACATATACATCTTGTACAATCGTTTGTTATTTCTGGGCTTGAAATTTTAGCATCAATTCGTTATTTTATATCAAGCTAAAATTCGAGAGCGTGTCTTAGAATTTTTCCATAAACTCTTCTAAGCAGATAATAATTATTTTTATGACTAGTATCTAGAACCTTAATGTGACTTTCGCATGGCAAATGGGATAACCAACTAATCAAGACTATAATAAACGAAAAAAAAAATTAAAAAAATAGTATACATGAAGCGATCAGCTCCCATCACTCTAAAATATGAATTTTTTTACACTGAAAATCCTCCTTGTCGAGATTTTGAGGCATTCAAATCCCATTGGAGCAAACCAAAAGTTTCCACAAAAAAATATTGACTCATCTTTTGGAAAATAACCTCTAAATTTTGACCAAAGTTTGGCCTATTTTTCATGTGCAATTTGTACGGGTTATCACCTCATAATGAACAAAAATAGAATTTTAACACACAAAAAAAGCCCGAAAAAACCACGTGGCTACTAGTTCTCACGTAATTTGATTGTGTGCCAAAACCGTGCGGAAAAAATCGCCCAATAATTTATCCCGCGCACAAATATTGTGGCTTCCGAACTTGCTTGTTTCCTCACGAATAAACAATTCAACTTTTCTCATTTTTATCGTGAGCTATTTTAAACGTTTACAGCAAAAAAATCCTACCTCCCCTTGGAGAAACTTCATTTGCTCTAGACAAGATGTGATAGTATCTGATTCTTGCGAAAGTACTAATATCACGTACGTTAAGCCACATCAACATTAGCCTCCAGTTGCGCAATGGTTGATAATAATTGGCGAGCACAGTGCATACTAGTGAATATTAACCAACCGCGACCTAGCCATATCTATTACGCACATGCATCTACGAAATCTCGTCTTCGCGGTCGTTTCTATCTCTAGGCTTTCGGCTCTGACGGACCGCACAGGTGAAGTGAAGTAATCACTTTTCACCTTATCACGCATGCCCCGCTACTCGCATCCTCGCATATAAGGAGAGCACGTCGATATCGATTAATTTATAACAATATTATCGTTTTTTAGTCCACCTGCGTGATGCTTCCATTATATTTAATTCATTCAATCTGAACCAATTAATCGTTTATATCATTCTATACTTCATAATTGCATTTTAGCTGATGTAACTAACCGAAATATAATCAGGATAATACTTGAAGGAGTGAAAAGAACCTACCTCCAACCTGAATCAACCTTCAACCTCAACCTTCAGCCTCAACCTTCAACCTCAACCTTCAACCTCAACCTTCAACCTCAACCTTCAACCTCAACCTTCAACCTCAACCTTCAACCTCAACCTTCAACCTCAACCTTCAACCTCAACCTTCAACCTCAACCTTCAACCTCAACCTTCAACCTCAACCTTCAACCTCAACCTTCAACCTCAACCTTCAACCTCAACCTTCAACCTCAACCTTCAACCTCAACCTTCAACCTCAACCTTCAACCTCAACCTTCAACCTCAACCTTCAACCTCAACCTTCAACCTCAACCTTCAACCTCAACCTTCAACCTCAACCTTCAACCTCAACCTTCAACCTCAACCTTCAACCTCAACCTTCAACCTCAACCTCAACCTTCAACCTCAACCTTCAACCTCAACTTATTAATACACTACTACGACTTATGTACTATTCGGTCCATTCCGTTTTGAATTTCCAATCTGATTTGATCGTTCTGGAACCGAATTTTTCGATCAACTTGTAGTGACGTAGTCCTTCTTTCGGTGTTCAGAAACGGATAAACAATTCGCATTAATCTGATTCGGCTAATTGGTTGTAGATAGGTGTCCGCAGAAGCTCATTAGGGTCAGTTGTTTTCCATTGTTGGCTGAAAATACTTAAATTTCGAGGCGCCCGAAAATGAGTTTTTATTATTCAGTGGTAGCTGAAAATTCCGTCGCCATTTCCTGAGTTGGAATCCTTGCCGATGAGTCAAGCTTGGTGCAAAAGCCTCATTAGTCAGGACAGTCGGGATTGCCGAGGTCGGCAAACCACAACCTCGCCGTTCCGAGTTGTTGAACTGGTTCTGCAAGAATTCTGACCTCTATCGAAGCAGCCTATGAAGTTCTCAGACACCCGCGACACGATATCCGTGACATTTTCATATTTATATTGCATCTGTAAATTATTCCCTCGCTCGAATCTATTAATATTTTATTCGCTTCCAAAAAATGTATGAAATAAAAATACAATATACTTTAGGTAATTCTACTATCTCAGTTGATTTAAATTTTCCTCGACCGCAGTTTATTTGGTTATGAATGAATACGATACATTTCATTATATTGAGTGAATAATTTTTTTTTCTTCTGTCTTAAAACCATATAACTTTTTTTTTACTGCCACTAGAAATTAATTAAATTAGATAATTATTATCTAGTCAACACAACGATTAGAACGCAATTCAAAATACCAACTATTTAATGAATGAACAATTTTTAACTTTAAATGGTCGCAGAGTGAGAATTCTCGATCGCTTCGAAACTCAACAACCAGTAAATTAATTCCTGCAGCTCTGTGCAAAATTTAGTGGTTTACTTTATGCTATGAAGCTTCCTGTGCCATAGAAGATTTAATTTTCGTAACCGTGGAATATTCAGTTTAGAAATAATTTTTTCTAGTACATAACAGATTTATTTTTATTTTTATTTATTTTTACTCACTTACTCTTGGCAAAATTATTCTTGAAAGTTGAGAAAATCACACGATACCTGATAAATACATACATACCTGATACGATACATGATAAATCTCAGCTAGAAATTTCGGATTTTTATCTTTTGCGATGATTGAGAAAAATGATAAAACTTGATAAACTAAACTGAGCGTTTTCGTGACGAAAAATGTTATAATTTTGATTTCTATCAAATGTGAAATAATAGCTGTAAGTTAATGCTGTATATTCAATATAAATATAATTTGAATTGATGATTTTCCGATGATGTTTCTGAGGGTTAAGGTTACAAAAGTTGGAGGAATTAATAAGATAATTTTGGGTGAAAATTGATTGAAGTTCAAATACGTATTTAAGGAGGAAAAACCTTCATAATAATTAAAACAAAGAGCAAGAAAAAAATTCGAACAATTTTTTAAATTAAAAATTGAGATTGAACACTACAGTGAAAAAAAAATAAAAAATTGAGACTAGGACTGCTCTATTGCAAAACTGTATGGGCAGAAAATTCAATCTTTTCGTATTCATGGGCTTATTACCGAGCTTCACTCTCGGTCCCTAAATCACACACAATATTTTCGTGTCACGTCCGATAGGGAATTCATGCTTACTTTAAATTCAGCCTTGAATAAATCGCTACGATCCCCATCTTTATTCGCTTCTGACATTGCTTTTGATTTACAAGATTCACAATATCACGTAAGAAAGGTGACGATTCTAAAAGTTTCTATTTAAGGTAAAAGTGAGTGGGAAGCCTTAGTTTGAAAATGCTGTTTACGACCTCCGAGCTCAAGGTGCTTCGAAGAGATTAGGCACGAAAACAACCTTGCAAGGCATGGTCTTGTTGAAAGTATTCCGAGTTGTAATGGGAAACATACCGAAGTCGATACAACGGCCGTTGCATTATTTGAACTGGTCGATGGACGTACTGAACAGGATTTTTGGACGAAAGTTTTTCGAAGCCAACAATATTCCCAGAATGCTAAACCGGGAAATCATACGACTTCCTTTGCTGATATTTGAAACTGCGCAGTCGCTAATAATTACGTAACGATATGAATTCTTAAGCTGTATAATTTTTGTTACTAAATCCGTAGTTCTAACGCTAGGTTGACATTGAAAATTGAGAGAGGAGCGAGTAATGGGCTAGTCCAATAACAAACTCAATTGGAGTGTTAAAATAACGCAACAGGCCATTTCCATGTTTACGTTGTAAATTATAGTATTGTGATCATCCGAAAAGTCGAAATCTGTACAGAGGTGAATTTGAAGGACGCTAACATGGAAGTACTGTGTTTGAATGAATGAATGAATGAAAGAAATTTTATTCCAATTAAAAGAAATATAAGAAATTACAAAAACAAAATAAGAATACCATAACGGTATATTGTAAGGCACAGAAAAGGAAAAATTCTGTTATCTATGCTCACCTATGCTTTTACTCTACTTTGTTCATTTTTGAATATCCAGTATTTGCATTTGCATTTTCAGGAAACTGTAACATTTTTAACCATGTCACAATGTCAACAATATTTTTTTAGACATTTTGGAAAGTGTATTGTTCATATATCCAAGCCTTACTTCGTTGCTTAGCAGTCTGCTTACTAGGTACTCGTATCCAGTTGCTAAGCGATTGCGAGCCTTGAGTGAATAATGAGATTTTCTGTCATTAAATCAAAGGCCAATGAACTACTGTTCAATTATTTGAGCTTCGTATTCGAACGCTAAAAAAGCCGCAATAAAATTGTAAGTGAGCAGAATTTGCAATTATCCCATTTCCTACTCAATTTGCTCACATTCTGCTTACTCAGGCTAATTACGCCGTAAACTGCGAGATTGCACTTTTTTAATTAATGTAAATTAGATTGTGACTGAGGGTATTTAATGGAATCGTCATTGATCAAGCAAATTATGATATCATAAAAAAGAGAATAATGGTAAATATTTTTTGGCATTGTCGCCAATATTGGTGTAATGTTGCAGACACATTGTTTTCTAACCTTGAAATAGTTCGACCGAAACATATTAAGATCATCTACGCTCTAGCAGTAGACTGCAAACAGATCTTGATGGGCTACGCAGCACGAGAGTTAGAAAAGACTACCTTACCAGGTTATCAGGGGAATGACCCATGTGACGCCTTAGAAAGGAACGTTTCGAACATTTCAAAGCCATTGGTCACTCATACAGCTCATTGATTTTCGAAAGCGCGCTCGTCTTACAAAGTCAAATTAGCAATATGTAAATTATCGAAGATAAAATCGTCTATTGTTCAACTCAGAATAACATCTACCTACTCAAACATAGTTCGACAACTGGTTTCATCATCAGAGCCTACATAAAAATATTTTTCCCCTGCTTCGTCTCGCTTTAGGATGTACGCTTTAAAGTTGAAGAACTCGGTGTTTCGAAATTGCCCGTAAAATAAAGAACATTTTCTAGCTGAACGTTACCGATGATGAACAGCGTTTCAAGAGAGAAAAAACCGATGGAGAAATTTACAACGGGTGTGTAATAGGCGAGAAACGCACGTCACCGTAAACCGTAAAACAGCCGATGATTTATTCTAAGTTCAACCCTATGGAAGATTAGCGTGTAGAAATTTGCAGATATTTAACATTCGTAACTTCGACAATAACTGCAGCAACACGTCATTTATTCGAATTTTCGAATTTAATAAAAAAGTAGGCAATCAAATTGATTTTCTTTCTCCTGAGTGAGGTACCTTTCCGACTGTTTATGCTTATACTCTTGAGGTTGGTTTAAAATGAATGAAAAAATGCGATTGAACATAAAAACATCGATTAGGGGTATTAAACGTGAAAAATGTCCAATATACTTGACATACACATCAAAATCTTTCATTGCGCTAAATTGAAATTTTTGGAGAATATGTAAATTGTACAATTTTGTGGTGTTAATGAAAAAGGTACAGCGAACGTGTCGGATCCTCCGTCATAACAATGATTTATCGGGTTTCTTTATTTCTTTTTTGAGAAAAATTATAAACTGACGCGGCTCTTTCTGTTCTTCTTTCTCATAGAAAACCCAATTGGAAGGATAGAATCTATTCATGAAAAGAAACCTATGAAACAAACAAATCTATCTATTTATAATAACAATAAATCTATAATAATAATAGTAGTAATAATAATAATGATAAATCAACCTATATCAATCAACATATTTATGAAATGGTTTAAACAAAAAACAAAGTACTATAAAATCAAATTAAAAATAATAAAATACAAGCTCATAAAAAAATACGAACTCATCAAAAATTTATTGAAATAAAGTCATCATTGAAATAAAATATAAACCTATCGATCAAATCATTAAATCTAAGCTCATCCAAAAATGAAATTATAAAATTGTCATTAAAAAAAATATATTTCCTTATATTACGTAAACATGGAAGTAATAAAATATATATTGATCCAAAAATGAAATAATATAATATAGAAACATATAGGGATATACAGTAATATAATAATGATGTTGATAAAAATATCAACTCATACAAAACTTGAAAGAATGGAACGACGGAATTATGGAATTATATATCTCCTAAACGTCCGATGAATGTCGAGCTCATGTTGCCAATCTGGAGAGAAAAATTGCGGTCGGATGTTACACGTGTGATTCATGTAATGTTAATAATTTCCGACCTGTTCTTCCTATCTCGGGAACCGCATGGTTCATCTATAGGTCACGATTATGAGATGGAAAAGTTTTTGTGCCATTGAACGACGCCATGACATTTGAAATGATCGGAATTTCAATATTCAATCGCTTCGATTTGATTTTAAATTATTCGTTAATTTGAATAGGATTTTTTCTCGCACAAATACTGGTCGAAAAGTAGAAGGAGCTATGAAATATGGGACTTTGATTTGCAGTTTAGGAGAAAGAACTCTATTGAATTTATTTTTTTAATTTCTATTTACAATTTAATTTCTCGGCTCCCTAAAATAATATGATTTTTTGGCTCTTCTTTTCATCGTCCCATTTTTTAAATATTTTTTTCCTATTATTTTATTCATAAATTTTACTCGAACAAGATTGCTTTTTGTGATGAACTAGTAAAGACTAGTTTAACGTCGGTTGTTTCATTTTAAGCGGTTGAAGATTAATTTGGTCAACGCTCTAATAGAAAAAAAATCCTTCTAAATCGGTTTTTGCTTTTTGTTTGTAATCTGGAGGGGAAAAAGGGAGATTACATCTTGTGCAGTTTCGTTATAATGCCATAACGTGGGTTTCCAACCTTCGTCGCCGATTGCCGTACAACAGGTTCCCCTGCGCCCAGTTCGGACGAACGACGTTTCCCAACTAAGTCCGGCGCTGGAGATCCGGAGTTGCCGGTTTTCAAAACGTTCGAGCCGTTGCACAAATTCAAGCCATCGCAAGGCCGGCCGCCGTAAGCGCGAAATCCGAATCGAGAAAAGAGCCAAAGATTCGAAATTTGAATAAATTTGGGCGGCCGGGAAGGTAAATTAGTTGGGCATTCGTGTCGACAGCTCCAAATGAATCTCGTAATTGACAAGATCACGAGATGCTTGAAATTTTTTTTGTGCCTACGTTTGTATTTTATTTTATTTTTCAAAATTCCGATTTGAGGAAATAAACGGTGATTTTATTACGAGAGAAAACCACTGCAAATTATTTTTTATTTAATTATTTCAAATGGACATTGCTTCTATGACGATAATTTCTCACCATTCATAACTTTAATTACCTGCCTTTCGTAATTCGATTCGAAGAAGGCGGTGAAAATGTCGAAATTACGACCAATTTTCCTCATTAGATCTCCATAACTTCGCTCGATTACCGCTTTAGGGAGATGATGAAAACCGCGAGGAAAGCCAATTTTTTTCTCATTTGTTTCGACACAAAGCCGCACTTTCAACCGCAAGTTACCCGCCATGACGGTTTCCCCATGACAATGTTTGTGTAATCACAGTACCAGATAATATCTTCTGCTAGATGATAGGAAAAGGAAACTGTGATAACAGATAGAGTCCTATGACTCTATTCCTATTTCACGTCGTTGTGATGGCGTTGATAGTTCTGCTACTTTCCAATGTTGCACGCTAAAAGAGAAAATGACAAATTAATTTCAAATTAACACAAGGAAATTGTGTGCGAAAATTCAAGAAACTTCTCAACAAACTCGCCTTCAACTTTTCGCTGATAATGTTGATTTCAGATTGAAAATATTCAAACGTGGAGCGCTCAAATCCCTCCAAATCCCTCAAAGCACAAGTGGTCGCAGAGCGTGAGTTGTCACTATGATGGCAACTAAATGTTTATGTTGATTTAGTAAACAAATGGTTCCATCAAGTTTATTGACCAGCGTTAACCTACCTCAACCAGCCCTAACCTACCTCAACCAGCCCTAACCAACCTCAACCAGCCCTAACCAGCTCTCGAGCCTCGCCGCCAAGCCGACTACTATCATGTTAACGGTATTTGAAGTTAAATCGCGAAAACCTGCAGAAATGCTCTATTTTCAGTGCCAACTTATGCTACCTTCTAGCTTGTTTGTATAATTATGACAGCATAAATAATTCTTGACCAATTTGCTCGAGGGTGAAATCATTTTGCTTTGACCATTGGTATCTAGGGCTGGACCGAAAAAACGTTTCGTCTTGTTCGTATCTTCGGGCGATTGTCTGTATTTATGAAGGTTGCATCGAGATCGTTTAGTCGATAGTTTTGCTTGCGGTTCAGAAACCACACGTTTGCGAAACGAATGAAGCCCTATTACTCACAAGATCAAGCTCGGATCCGGTCGACTGTTGCGTTAGCTGACCGCTCGATATGCAAAGACGTAATTAAATCTACTTATCAATTCAACAGGCTCGGAAAATCACCGGAAAGACCCAACGGCTGTATTTATCTTATATATAATTTCCTTCGGGTAACTCGCTCTAATTATTTTCGAATATTAGATAACCGAACACTTCGGTTTTGTATTTTGAAGGGAAAACATTCAATAGGCGGAAGAAGCATAAATTCAATGACGAGACGCGGTGGAAACGATGAAGCGGTCAAGGTGAACGAACCTGTGCGACTGCGGTTTCACAGGGTCACGGTCGGGCCCGTTTCCTCTCGTGCTATTATGAACACGACTCAATCTAATAATATAATTAATTGTTATTTTTCGTCGGAAGTGATAATCAGATTAAACGCAAAGGCGCAGTGATTTCATTCGAAAAATTCTCTTCGTATCAGTTCACTGTGTAATTATTATTTACAAAGCATTTCAGAATGTCGATGATCTATAATATGAGAAGCAAAAAAGATAAAAATAACTGACATAATTCAAACGGCTATAGTCGGAAGAAAAATCCTTTTTGAATTTCTCATCGAATTATTTTCATGGTATGATCAATTTTTTTTTCAATCTAGCACCGACGTCATTAAATTTCGATTTATTATTAATACGATGTTGTCAGAAGACATTCACAATTAATGTCGAATTTTCATATTATTTAGAATACAAAAAGAAAAATAGAATAAAATTAAATCATTGGTATTTTACAAAATGTGTAAACTATTTATGAAGCGTTGTAAGTATATCGGATTTTTAAATAAAATTACTTTTACAAAATTTTCACAAAAAAAAATAAAATAAAATAAAATAAATAAAATAACAGCTGGATTACTATTTTGTAACTTCTGAACCGTTATCTACTCTTCGATATCGATGTACAATAAATAACAAACTAGATTCTGCTCATTCGAAAAATCTCAAAGCCCGTTCCTGAACGAGAAGTCAAATTAAAAAAGCTCACATAGCTAGTTTTTCAAAATAATAGGAGAATTTTTCAGCAACAACAACCAAAATCGTATAACCAGAAAAGTTAGTGTCATTCACCACCAATTGTATAGATAATATTTGTTGCAACAATCACTCTACTCGTTTGTAAAAATTTCACTTTACTAATCAAGTGATAGCATAATCGGCATACAATGTATTGAACCAATATCATTATCGAATAATACCTATCAATATAAATGATGGTCAAATTCTGCAATTAAAATGATTGAATTTCTGTCATTGAATTATTCACACAACTGGAACTCGTACCGCCCGAAATAACAAGGCAAATGATCAAAATTGTTGCCGAATGATGTCAAAGTTTTGGTAACTGTTTTCTTTGCAACATGGCTCAGCTGATTTTCGAAACGGCCGACGAGGACAATTCGGATTCATGCGATGTAGCGTCCTCAACGTTATGACGTCGTCAGCCTTCACCGGATTTCGCTTGAAATAAAAAAAGACTAGAGGCGAGGAACTTAAAAATCGTAGTTTGAAAATAATTCGATCTCGCTTGTGTGTGAAAAAGTCGAATGATCGTTTTTTAATTCAGTTTCTCATCTTAGGTCTATTGTTTTGCGTTCATTGACCTTGAGCTATCCGTTGAGCAAATCACATTGAACAATCACAAATGGCACTCAGTGCGGAAGTTTGCCGTGTTACTTATCATTAGACATTCGGCAGCTTTATCCATTCGCAATTAGGAATACTATAGAGGAGTTTGATTAGTCGAACAAGGAAGCTACTTAGAACGGTTCTTGGCTCGCATATGACACGTAAATACAATCGATAATCGATCAATGGGGAAAATACGGGGAGAATTTATGCCAGGAATTATTTTAAAAAAAGATGCGATTCTTGATAATTGATAAATGTAAAAAATCGTGACTTATAAAATCCAAATGATTTGTATTGACTGTAGCTTATTATTCCAAACAGCTTTTTGCTTCGATTATTGGTTATTAACAGCTTTCCTGCTATTTACAAATATGAGATCGAATAGATAAGTCGTTATCGTCTCCGTAGCTCTAATTGGCGCTAGTTAGATAAAACAGAAATAGAAAAAATGTCCCAACTACTCAGCAACTCAATCACCAACTACACATCTTATTTTCCTATTATGATGTTAATTCTGTGAGACTTTATTAATGTATTTTACTGGTTGGAATGGTATTTGAAAAACCTCAAAAATGTGAAGATCGGTGTCATATTTTTCAATACGCTTTCTTCTTTTACACGGCATATAAGAAATTCGAACAAAGAATTGAGCTAGTAACTTCAGTTTCCTATTATTACCAATTTTCAATTTCTCAATCAATCTTCACTCATGTTCCCGTTTTGCCAATTAAAGCCTTAAGTTCGAAAGGCATTTCTTGTTTCAATTTAATTATTAGCGGTAGATAATTATAAACAAAATTACGTCAAAAACAAAATAGTCGAGCTATGTTTCTAGAAGTTATAAGCTCGCAAAGTCAAAAGAGATGCTATTGTCGTGAAAATCACCTAGTTACCCTTGAAAAAAAAAATCCTCTGCTTTTGAAGTCCGTTGAAAAATAACATCTCGCAATTAGTCGAACGAGGAAAGGAAACTGAATAAATCAAAGCAAGTTCTAATTGAGCCTGTTGTGTAGTTTTTTTCAACTTGTCACTGATGGAATAATAATGATGGCTTGTTGTCACACAGCCGCTAATAAATCATGTTGTTTTTTAAATTTTTTTTTGAAAATTTTTTTTTTAATGCCGTTTACTTTTTTTTGAATTTTTATCGATACCAATTGCGGAAAATGATCTCTTTGATATTCACATTGCATAAATGTCAACGCTTCTGATAGTAACTGACAAAACATCCTCGTCGCATATATTTGTTCAGTTTTCCATTTAGTTATAAGAAAAAGTACTGATTTAATTATTTAAAATTTATGTCCGTCAAATAAATTATTTAAAAAATCATTTAAATACCTACATATTTTATTAATTTGGCAGTTTTAAATCGAACCATAAATCAGGCTCAGTTTGCGTTAAACTATGAATTTTTTCAGTAATGTTTTGAAATTTACTTATACTGACATTTTGTTAATTAGTTCATTTTTTGCAAGTCATTTTTTCCTCTCGTGATTAGTCTCAACGTTTATTCGTTATTTAACTTGCTTAATTTACACATTGAAAAGTGCGATCGCTAATTCGTCGGAAGTTTGGCATTTGTCTCGGGCGATTAGGTGCACTTAATGGTTTTGTAAAAATAAACCGAAAGTCGTTCCTCCTTATTGGACAATTTGTAATTCGGATTGCGCTGTTGACATCGACAGACTCGCGATTGTCGATCGCGTGACTCACGTTTCGTCCACGCTTCACGTGCCAACAAGTGGAATTCGCTTTGAGAGATGCGGAAGGAAAGCGTTTCAAGTTGACATTGAAAATCGAACGGTCGAAATGTGCGGTCAATATTAACCACTTTTTTTCTCGCTATTTACAAAATCACATAATTGCCGATTCGACCTCGAACCGCTTCACATTGACGCGGCAGAGCTAAGGTGGAAAGGTGTTCTAGTTGATTCCCAAATATTCGGGCAAAAAAAATTACGACCCGTTTTCTTCTTATTTATTTATATTTATTTACTTATTTTACATACGGGCAAATGCCCAATTTATAACTATAATAATAGATGGCGTGCGCAGCGTCCAAAATTGAAAGAATAGTCAATTAGCACAAGGAGAAAAGTAAAAATAATAGTTCATTCTTGAAAAAATGCGGACCTGATAAAGGTGAATGGAAAAAATCGATGTCGAGGTGGGTTTTTCTTGCGAAGATTGCAACATTTTTATGTATTAAACAGTATTAAGGCAGGAAAACTGGTATAGAAAACATCTAGGTCGTTTTCTTCACCTTCTGAAGTAAAAAATGCATTTATTTTTCGTTCTCTTCACATTATTCGGTTTGGACTGGGTTTTGAGTAGTAGACAGGACTTATTATTCGAGCTTTTATAGCTCAGCGGCGGAGAACTTTGGCATTCTTAAACATCTAATATAGAATGGAACCGATAGGTGAGCAGTTCAATAAAAGCTTGAGTTCCCAACTTCTCCTCTCGATACACGAGCTAAGAGTTATGTTGGAGGGCCTTTGAAGAAAGCCGCCAATAGCCGTTTCTTTTTTTCGTAATTGTCTATTTTTTTTTTATTTTTTTTAATTCATCCATTAAAATCCGCGTAGGTGCCACGCCATTCCAAAGTCGTCGGAAGGGACCAGTTATGCTAATAAATCCCACGTTGCGATGATGAACGCGCATACCATATTTCGAGATGATATTTTCAACGTGGGCCCGAATTATTTGCGGATAATGACGTCTTTTTGGTTATAATATAAAAAAGTTGTTGCGCCGTTCGGAACAGCTTAAATACGTAATCCTTTCCGAGGTGCGATCATTATTTTGGAATCAAAATAAACGAGACGAAGGTCTCAAGGCCTGTTTGGCTTTTCAAGGGAAGCTTTTAGCGGTCGATGTTTTTTTACGTAGCCAACATTGAGAATCAAGTTGTGTATTAATGGGGCAAGGTTGAGAAACCGCTCTGAGCATTAATAAACATATTTAAAATAAATGGAACGCGACAATTGAAGATCGGAATATGATAGAATAATGAATTAGTTGACTCGATCGCATCGTATTTTCAAGGTAGGGCAGACGAGTGATTAATATCGATGCTCGTAATGCGATTTCAAATTATGTGATTTTAAACGCGGTAATATGGTTTTAAGAAACGTAATGTGATTTTAAACTGTCCAACGCGATAATCAGACGGGAAGTGCATCAGCAGTCGTTGTCTATCTCTTTGTTTAAAAAAATGATTTTTTTAGCGGGAAAAAATGAAGCCAGATAATAAGGGCACATAAAAGAAATAATTAAAAAAAAAAACTATTATTATTAGATTCTCAGTGAAGAATTTTCTGAAAGAATTCAACGGACAAAAAAATCTGCCCTTCGACTCACTGCCTTCGACTGGGTGGGACGTTATCTTTTTCACTGTAGGCCTCTCATCACAATCTAAAGAACTGGGTCGTAACGTCGATACCAGGATGCGATAAAAAATTACAACGATATTCAGAATTTCGAAACGGAACGCTATTTTTTCTAGCGTGTCCTGTTCGTATAGACGAAACGTGGTGGTTTTTAACTTTTCAAATAGAATATTGTCTATGAGAAATCACTTGCGTATAATTTGGAAGTTATAGCAAAAATACTGTTGAGCAAGTTGTTCGTTTTTTAAATTAAAATTAAAAATATAACAAATTACATTATAAAAACAGAAGACTTTCTAAAAGCTCGCAATGGTCGCAGCATTTTCCGTGAAAGTCACGTTTTCCGTTATTTCTCCGAATACTGGACGGATTTGATTTAAAAAATATGGGACCTACTTGGATAGTTACCCTATAAAAAAAAAAAAAAAAAAAAATCCAATAGGACTTGCAGGGGCTTAAGTCAACTTAAGTAAACTCCTCCTTTTGAAGTCGGTTAAAAATGCTACAAATAAATAGCAGAGAAGCGCATTTTCTCCTTAATTTCTCTAAATTGGTAAAATTGGTCAATGCTTTTGTTAACAGAAATTATTCTTCATAGTTCAATATATGCCCATAGAAAAAAAATCAACCACTAGCGCAACAGCTTTCATAATAACGAGGAAGCGGCGAATTTGTATTTCAATTGCTGGAGGGAGCAGTTGTTAAGTCCAACTCCGGATTAAGACGTACCAGAGCATTGGCAAGACGAAGAATCCAGCGATGAGATTATTTCACCTAGACAATTTGTCGGAGCAAAGCCAACATGAAACGAAGACGGGCAGCGTGCAGACAAGCGAGGTACAGAGAGACATATATTTCCGAGCAGTACCAGCGAAGAAACGTTACCACTTAGCAGCTTCCAAAAAAGAACAATTGACCGCAGTGCAATGGCGTTTCTCTAGAGGAAGAAGACCACAGTACTCCAGCAATGCTTAGTAGACCACCTAGATTACAGATAACCCGCAGAATCTCAAGCTTAAAGGCAACATATCGAAGAAACCTATGCTGAACGCGCTTGAATATAAACCTGATGTCTGTGCATTAGGAATTTCTCAGCATCTGAACATTAATGTAAATTGTTCGCTCCACGAGGCAATAAACTTCAACTCGGGAGAGCTATAAACTTTGCTTTAATTAGTAGAACGATCCATGATCACGTGTTATTTCAATAACGCGAGTTTCACTGATGACCCCAATCAACCCGTCAGCCTTGAAGTACGTTTATGTGCCCAATTATGCCACCGTTGAGGAAAAAGATGAAGTATAAGCTTGATTATAGTGCGCAGCGTGTCCTTGCTCTTGAGATTTCCTCGATCAAACATCCTTAGCAACTGCAAAGGCGACATTGGCTCATTGGCGAGGCCGCGGAACCAACCCGAGATCTAACATGAGCAGTTGATCAATAAATTTCAGTAGTTCCTTCAGGTCGATAAGGACGGCGAAAAATTGGCTTTAGTATTTTTTTTTTTTTTTGCGTAATATTCTTTTCCCTGCAGCTGAGTTTTGAGCTTGAATGCACACTTTGTCAAATTTACAGCAAACTAGCGAACCTGCCGAAATCTGATTTTTTCGGGGGAGCGAAAAAACTTAACGTCTGCGATAAATCAGCCCGTGGTCCTATCGCGATAGCAGAATTGTCGACATTTTGCATTTTTCATTTTGCAAATTCGGAAATCGATTCCGCTTGGGATGCTCGGGGTTAAAAACCATTATGTGACATTCAAGTTCTCTAATACATCATCAATATAATTTATAATATTAAAAATTTATTTTTTGGTTTGGTTGATCGGGATTCGGCCAGCAAAACAACGAAGTCCTCCTTAGTAATTCATCTTTTTAATTTTAATTTAATTTTAGTTTAATTTTAATTTATTTTATTTAATTTTTAATTTTAATTTCAATTTTAATGAATTACTAAGGAGGACTTCGTTGTTTTGCTGGCCGAATCCCGATCAAACCAAACCAAAAACTACATCTACGGCCGACTATTTATTTATTTATTTATTTATTTATTAACATGTACGGGACAAGCCCAATTACAAATAATATCATATATTGTGCGACACCGCCTTAAAAAAAAATATAAATATATATAAATATATACAAGTGACCAACACACAAAAAATAAAAGAAAAGATTAGTCCTTCGGAGGAAACGGGGGTAATAGACAGGCAAGAACTGGCAACTGAACAGCACAAGAAATTGAAGTGAATATTGTTAGGGAGGGCCGTAGAAAGTATTCAGACTATCTAATTTAAAAAAATAAAATAAATAAAAAAAAATTAAAAATTTATAACTTTTATATAATATCAAACGCACCGATTTCGGGATCGGCAAAAATCTATCTCATTACTGACGACCAACTTCCCAATGCTTCTATCGAAAAAATCGTAGCCTTCATAGTGCACTAAGATATTGATATCCTCGGCAACAATGGAGCTAACCTCCGAAAAAAAATCGCTGCCTTCAATCGGCACCTTGACACTGCTCAAACTGCCAGTCATGCAGATTGAATGCGAGGCGTCGGATCGAAATCCGAGGTCGCTACAGCTGCAAACGCGACAATCTTCTTGCGAGTACTTCGTTCTCAAAGGAACATATTTCCTCTCGAGACGAACAATTTGTTTCTTGGCGAGGAAAAATCGTTTGGGAGGAAATTCAATACGTGAACACGTTTGTCGCTTTTGTTTCATTTCGTGGACCTCTTGTCTTGAGAGGAGCGATTCAAATCTCTTTGACGCCCTTGATACACGTCGATTAACATTTTTTTCCCTAGGAGTTCCAGAAATTTTCTTATTCTTGGGCACCGCTAACATATTTTGAAGGAAGCACGGTTAACTCCCTTTTTTGAGAGTGCATTCACATCCCAGAATGGTTAATCATCATTGTACCTTAGAGAGGGAATTGCATGAGTTTCCCTTAGGAGGTGATCAGCTGTCAAAAATAATTTCCGAATAGCGATCAAGAGTTTTTGTGACCTATTCTCAATCTGGAAACCTGAAAAATACCATTTTAGCCAATCATTGCTTCAAAAAAAAAAAAAAAAAAAAAAAAAAAAAAAATGAAGATATATCTCTAATTCCTAAATTTTTCATAATTTAGGAAGTATGTTTTTAATTCGCTCTTCCAAGTTTCTGAACCGCCGATTATTCCTTTTTTTTGCATGCCAAGGACGCCTAGCCAATTTGTCTACCTTCAACTGCTCAAGATCAATTTCGTCCCGCGCGGAGAAGTTAATCGCTTATCGTGTTGGAACTTGCGTTCTCTCGAACTTGAAGAATGATTCGAATGCTAAATTGTTGTAAAATATCAACCTCCCGAAGCTGCATTCGAAGGTTTTCCGCGCTGGTGATTATAATTGAGCGCCTAAAAATGCAATCCATCAGTCAAGGGGAAGCTATTTCTTATTAACACAAGAAACGATGCTCGTTTTAAAATTGGTTACACGTTGCAATTTGCTAAGAATGAACTACTCGAACATATTACCATGGGATAAGGCGATGATCTGTATATATTAGTAAAGAAGCACCTCATAAATCTCGCTAAAACTTTTTGTCACGTGGCTGT
Organism: Tupiocoris notatus; assembly: GCA_037159825.1. Taxonomy (NCBI): domain Eukaryota; kingdom Metazoa; phylum Arthropoda; class Insecta; order Hemiptera; family Miridae; genus Tupiocoris; species Tupiocoris notatus. The sequence goes on along the minus strand of JASJUZ010000598.1, from coordinate 559,007 downwards.
ACATCTTTACTTACTTCCACTTCATGTAGCCTTTTTCCAACTATACTTACTAACCAGCCTCACTTGTTCACGTCTCCAGTTCTGCACTCCTTCAATCCTCTCCTCCTTCACTTCTTTAATCCTCCCCTCCTTCACTTACTTCACTCATTCAATCTTCCCCTCCTTCACTTCTTCAATCCTCCCCTCCTACACTTCTTCTCGTCTTCACTCATTCCATCCTCCCCTCCTCCACGTCTTCACTTATCCACTCCTTCACTTCTCTACTCATACAGTCCTCTCCTCCATCACTTCTTCACGTTTTCACTTCTCTACATCTTCACTTCTCCAATCATTCAATCCTCTCCTCCTTCACTTCTTCCCTCCTTCACTTCTTCACTCCTCCCCACCTTCAATCCTCCCCTCCTTCACGTCTTCACTTCTTCACTCCTCCCCTCCTTCACTTCTTCACGTCTTCACTTCTTCACTCCTCCCTTCCTTCAATCCTCTCCTCCTTCACTTCTTCACGTTTTCACTTCTCTACGTCTTCACTTCTCCAATCATTCAATCCTCCCCTCCTTCACGTCTTCACTTATTCAATTCTCCCCTCCTTCACAGCTTCACTTCTCCACTCATTCAATCCTCTCCTCCTTAAGTTCTTCACGTTATCACTTCTCTACGTCTTCACTTCTCCACTCATTCAATCCTCTCCTCCTTCACTTCTCCACTCATGCAATCCTCTCCTCCTTCACTTCTCCACTCATGCAATCCTCTCCTCCGCCACTTCTCACTTCTTTGCTTTTTCACTTCTTTCCCCACTTTTTGCTTCTACTTTTCTCCATTTCTCGCCTTCTCCGCTTCCAAAAGCAAAATCTCATTAAAAACGAATATAGTTGAACTCGACCAAGAACTATTGGGTACTGGAGAGTTTTTTTGTTCTATGCGGGGTTTTTCCATTTTGTGAAATCTATTCTAGAAAAAACTATTCTATGACAATCTACGGTTCATTTGGTGGTATCCATTAGCCATTTACGATTTAGCAAAGTAACCAAAACTTCCCACGTCGTCGTTTCAAAAATTCGTACAAAAACTCTCAATTGTCATGCTATTAGCAAAAACAATACGTACCTAGTTATCGGATGAACACGTTTCATGGTTCCCGTGTCCCTTTGCTGAATGAAAATGTTGCAACGTACGTGGACACGTATGCTGGCGATTGTTGGCGTGTTTCTTCATTTTTTTCGCATCCGCGGAAGAATGTTCTCGATGAAAAAGGCCCGTTTTTCAATTTGTCCACACTTTTCGGCCGAGTGGTTTTTAGTCAATACGAACGAGTTTTTGCCCAATCGAATCGCCGTCGTCGGGGTCCAGCGGAGCGGAACAGTCGTGCTTAGCCGAACACCCTCACTAATGGAACTTGAGACGCCACTCCCATCGAGTAATATACAAGTTGCCTGATATTTGATAAACGATTGTAAATTGATATTCCTATAGCTGTTCTTGAAAAATATCCGAAAATATGGGCCTCCAACCAAATAAGATCGAACTCTATTATCGTCAAGGACATAGTAAACCCATGCCCTATTTTCATTGCAGTTTTCTCTCTTTTTTCGAAATATTTCGAAACCGTGTTGAAGAAATTTTTGAAAACGCAACCTCTGATAATGATTTCTGAACGTTTCTTACCTTCTTGGCAGCTTGATGACCTGGTAGTTATTCTTCATGTTGCAGACAAGAAGAAACAGATACTGAAAAACGTTAGCGGCCGATTCCGTTCCGGTCATTTGAACGCAATTCTCGGCCCGAGCGGAGCTGGCAAGACATGTCTCCTCAACGCAATATCAGGCTTCAAGTAAGTTCGCAACTATGTTGGATTGCTATGTTGCAACTATGTCATAAGTTCGGTCAAAAATAAGAAAATTCTGCCGATTCGATAACAAGTTGATTATTTGCGAAATTCGTCAATTATTATTTGATCCAAAATTTCTCCTTTTCTCACATTTCAAACTTGTTCTTCACTTCGGTAATTTTCTTATTTATTCTGTCTGATTTTCTCCTGCAGAACCAGCGGAGTCAGTGGAAGCATGAAAACGAACGGACAACCTCGCGATGATGACAAGTTCAAGAAAAATTCATGCTACATCACTCAAGAAGATTTACTAGTTCCCCTCCTATCGTTGCACGAATTGATGTCGTTTGCAGCGAAACTGAAATTGCCGCCCAACTTTACAGGCAAGCAGCGGCGAGCAGTTGTAAGTATGAAATCGTCGGCCTCAGAGAAACAGCCAGCTAACTGACATTTTGGCCATTTAAAGTGTCTAATATGTCTTCCCCAAGGCAAAATTCTCCTTAAAAACCTTCCCCAGGCAAACGTACGTATCTAAAGATCGTTCCCTAATCTGTCTCCTATTCGAACTTTTAAGGAACTGTCTCCTACGCTCACGTCTACTAATACACCGTCGCCTTGAAAACGTCAATAAAAACTAGCTTGTTGGCTCTCCTATAAAGTAGTAAAATATCAGTTAGCCTCGCAGTGTCGCAATGGGACCTCAACTTTTCAATATTTCATAGTTAAGCGCGAATTCACATTCACACAATTAAAATTGAACAAAAAAATAAAAAAATAAAAAATAAAATAAATAAATGAAAAATGAATCAAATAAAATAATAATAATCAAAAAAAGTACTGGTTAGGGCTTATGATAACACTAAGCGCAACGAGGCAAAGACACACAGTAAAAATTAAAAAAAAAAAAAATTATAGAAAATCTTTTCGGAAATTTTGAGAAGTATTACTTGAGTGAGTCAATAATATCTTCTGATGCTTTCATATAACCAACTTAACAGCCGGGCATTAGATAAACAATTCAGCCGAAAAAATGCTGAAAACTAAAAATTCGCAAGATTAATGAATAAATTAACTATGCACTCTAAATATCATACGGAGCAATTTTTTGACGTTGTATTCATACCTGTAGAAACGATTCCATTGATTTTTCATAGCGTTGCAATAGCTGCAAGTGCGCGTTGTAATTGTTTCAGGTCGAAGAGGTCCAAGTGATGTTAGGCCTTGCCCACTGCAAGTCAACGAGGACAGAAAAACTGTCCGGCGGGCAGAAAAAACGTCTGGCAGTCGCGTTGGAGCTTATCAACAACCCTCCGATTCTGTTTATGGATGAACCTACTAGGTAATTGGCTCATTATACTCAGTTCGAACTGAGTTTGAGTCGCTCTGGATTTATTACGAAAAAACATTGGCTTTATTACGCTTAAGGTGCGTTTTGCTAGAAGCGACTGTCGCGATCATCGCGGCGCGATTATCGCCGAGCGATGATCGCGGAGCACTATTTCAATGTGTTTTAGATGGAACCGTTTTGCTACGAGCGATCGTCGCACGGGCCGCTCGCGATTATCGCGGCCCCCTCACAGTCGCTGCGGGAGGTAGTAGTCGGAGTCGCGCGGCTCTGCGATTATTCCTCAGGTTCAGTGTTGTTTTGCTCAGAGTCCTCATCAATCATGCACGTTCAATGATTATGAACCTACTTATTGATTTTTTTGTCGTCTCCAATTCTTGAATACATTTTTTTTAAATAAATTGTCTTTCTTCACTGTCACTGTCTTTTGCTTTTAATATTACTATCAGCGTTACAACATTTATTCAACCTAGAAGAATTAAATTAAAAATAATACTGATTCAAGTAAAATTATACCAACATAGTTTGTTAACTCAACGTAACAGCAAGTTTCTCCTCTGGTGTTATGGGGTACAAATTTCTGTTGCACGATTCTTTAATGATGGAGGTTTTTATCAGTCCCAGGACGTGATCGAACTGATCCACGGAGAGACGAAAAAATTCCATGAACTTGACGCTGTCTTCTCGCAGATGGCTCATGACCAATTGTTTATAAATCCCTTCGGCATCTTTGAGTGCGAACATGGGATGAATTTCGGCCCGTTTGGTCCCGCACATCACTAAAAGTGTTTCGTCGTCTTCTTGTTCATCCAACAATAGCCATTGAAGAATCGCTTTTTTTCGCGCACTCAACTTTGAAAAATTCATCTCCATCTCCTCGGACGGTCAGAGAGCGACTGAGATGCGTTCCAATAGTCGCCCCTAGCAAAATGGTACCCTGCGGTTATCGCGGCGCGATTATCGCCGAGCGATGATCGCGCCGCGATGATCGCGACAGTCGCTTCTAGCAAAACGCACCTTTAGTTTAAATTAATCGCAACCGAACTTGGTCATCGTCGAAATAAGTTCAAATAAAATTCAATTCCGATTCGTAACTGACTTTTATTAGTTAGTTGTCTTAAAATAATTTTAGATTTAGATTTAAATTTCCGTGGTTTTTTTTTTTTTTTTTTTTTTTTTTTTTAACGATTTTTGAGTGGAGAACTTTCAGCGAATTTTATTTCATAAAAAAAAAAAACATACTTCGACCACCTAATAAAATTTGTTCGAAGTGCGAGTGCGAGCTGTGTGAAAATCGCTCACCTATGGGAAATTCGTGCAGATAAATCGGCTAAGTTTTCACAAGATGGGAAGATAAGCTTCTCGCTACGAGTTGCGGTGTTTGTCGTTAGGGTCATTCACCGTTGAGGCCGGAACGAGTTTCAATGGTTTCCAGCTCGGTCAGGAACGGCTACTTCTGGCTGTGTGGGTCAAGGTTATTTAGCCGCCGAAACCAGTTCCAACTACTGTTTCGCTTCAGTGATCAAAATCCATCTACGAGACCACGATTTTATGCGATTATTGTGTTGAAAAATTATATTGACGAAATTATAATTGTCGAGTAATTGAAGGAATGATTCATCGATAAAAATTGATCAATAGGAAAGGCCTCGTTTTCAAAAGTCCATCAATATCAGAAAATATTTAGCGAAGAATTGAGTTCGTATAAAAAATTATGAGTGTATTTTGCACTTCTTATTTTTTTAAACTCAGATCGATGGAGAAAATACTTGCGAATGGAAAATATGAGAACTGAAAATCGAATATGAAGAATAGGAAAATGAGTCTACCTCTCAACCACACACTAAAATAATATTTTATTCACCTAATTAAAAAAAAATTTTTTTTTGAACGGAACTTGATTACTCAATCGTGATTTGGATTAATAAAATTTGTTCGCAGTCAATTAATTACAAAACTTGTCATATCCACGTCAAAAATTAATCACCTAGAAATTTTAACAGCTAAAATATAAATAGGTATGTACTATTGAACGGTATACGACTTTAGATAGCACACATAAGGAAATTGCCCAATTAATTCTCCGCTACGTTTTTAGACAATTTTGCTAAATAGAAACTATAAAACCTACCAAAGTAAATTATCTAAATTTTTGCTCCTCAAGTCTTATTCTCAATTTTTTTTATTCTTGGGACTTGGATTCGGTTTGTACGTCTTGGGTTATTTTCTGTTCAGCGGTCTCGACAACGTCAGCTGCACTAATTTGCTGAAGCTCCTGCGAAACTTGGCCCACCAGGGGAGGACGATCGTCTGTACAATTCATCAACCATCGGCGAGCATGTTCGAACTGTTCGACCACGTGTTTTTCCTATCAGCCGGAGTCTGCATCTACCAGGGAGCGACTAATCAACTAGTTCCCTTCCTGTCATCCGTCAACCTTCCTTGTCCGACGACTTACAATCCGGCCGATTACAGTACGTGAATTTCGAAAGAGAGAGAGAGAGAGAAAAGCGTATAATTTCAGTTAAATGTTACAATTACAAAATTTACAATGATTTCACAATTATTTCCACTAAAAAAGTCTAAGACAAGCACCTTCATTAACCGATGACACCAACTCTATGAAAATTACCTCATTCTCGTACGCTTGTACTGCTGGCAATTTTGCCGTCGCATTTCGAATGATTTGACCCAATATTCCGCCAATTTTGAAAACTGCAAAAATTCGATTCGAGCTTCAGTCCCCAGAGTATGCTCAAACCTTTGGCACGTAGCTGTTTTGCGGTATCCCTAGCCTCATTGTAAGCCAAACTAATCATTGTAGTGATTTTATTTCCTCGAACCAGGTTACCGTGTAAATAAAGAAATAGTCATAAAAATGGCGAGAAAAGACTATAACTTCTTATATTAAATGCAATAGGCTGAATGAATTTTCCCCAATAAAAACAGATTTTATTCTTGAAATTTATTTATTTTTATTTTTGTTTATTATTTAATTTTAAATGCATTTTTAACTAAATAACATTCTATTTGCAGTTATCGAGTTAACAGAGGACGAAGGAATTACGAAAAAATTGGCCGACGCTACTGACAACGGGAAGAGGACGTTTTTCTCAAAAGAGCCCACATCTGCAATCGAATTCGACAGAAGTACACGAAACGGTGAGCATGTAAATTAGCGGAATTTTTCTACAGCCGATTTTTTAATTCGAAAGCTCAATATTTTTATGGAATAATATAAAAAGTCCATAATAAATTAGTATCAAAATACAACGAGATGACAAGTTTCAAAAAATAAGCTATTGAATTAGCAATTCCAATTCATTATTCCGAAGGGAGCATTTATTGTTTCACCTTATGGTTTTTCGCTATTTAAATTTTTAGTAAGCAAAAATCAATATATTTGACGCATGAGGTCTGTAAATTTTTATAATGGCGAGTGAATGACGCCTGATTTTTATTGACATGGTCTCTCGCCGACGAGAGCGACGAGCTGACGAGCTATGCGGTTTGTTTTGTAATTAGAAATATTTAGTGGTTGATTCATGCGTTTTTCTATTTTTGTATCTTCATAAATTTCAGTTGTATTCTACTAACTTTTCTCGATTTTGTACTTGGTCACCGACTTATGTGTGGAAATACAGTGTGATCTATGCAGACCATTGGTTTGATAGAAGATTTATTTTTTTCAGGTGATATTCCGCTAATTGAATTGAAAAAAGATGAAAATCTCAACGTAGGAACTCAAATTTTCAACTACGGACGAGTGCACGACGAGTATAGCAAAGGAGGCGGCTTTTGTTCCGACGGTTCGGTTTCGTTTTACACCCAATTTTACACCCTGCTCTCGCGTATGGTTCTTCAGATTTCTCGTAACAAGGTACCTATGGAATCGCGTAGGAATGTCGAGAAAATGGAGAGATATTCAGAAAACTTTGTCTCATAACTAAGACGTTATGTTTTTTTTTTTATTCCTGAAAAAATATTGAACTCGGAAAAATCATGAAAAATTGACCTTGGAAAAATTATAGCAAAATCGGACTTGGAAAAAATCTTGAAAAAGTTGATCATGAAATGTTCTTAAAAAATTGAAGCTCGTCAAAAGTCTTGAAAAATTTAACTTGAAAATTCACTTTGGAAAAAATTTTTGAAAAATTCAACTTGGAAATTTAAAAAAATTGAACATGGGAAAAATCCTTGGAAAAATTGACCTTGGAAAAATCTTGAAAAATAGAACTTTAGAAAATATACGTGACTAAAAATTCTTGAAAAAATTGCAAGAGGGCCAAAATCAATGGAGTTAACGAATTCCGAAGAAAATTCTGTTCAAGCGGAGATTTACGAGGTTTTAAATAAGTAGGTTCAAAGCTATTATTTTGTATCAAGCGTTAATTTTTCTCACAGATAGCGCTACAGCTCCAATTTTGGCATCATCTCGGATGCTCGTTGATGTTCGGTGCAATGATGCACAACGTGACGCGGGACGGCGAGGAGTTTTTCAACCACATGAAATTCTGCATAGGTGTCATTCTTTTCCATACATATACTCAATGTATGATACCGATACTGACGTGTAAGTTGATTTTCAATAATAGAAATAATCCCGCTCTTGAGAGACTGTTTTGAACAATGTAAATTTCTTCCCTGTTGTAGATCCATTTCAAGTGAAGCTATTGAAAAAGGAGCATTTTAACCAGTGGTACGGAGTTACGCCGTACTATGTGGCTCTAACTTTTTCAACTATACCAACAGTCGTAAGTCGTTTTTTGGCAAAAGCAGAAAAAAGTCCTATGGTATCTTGTCATATGTTGAAAACAAGGAGAAAAGGAAAAGTACAGTCTTAATACTGAAGAGGCCCAAATAGGCGATGGCGTTCAAGTTTATGAGAGAAAAAACACTCCCTCCCACCAAGATTACCAGAGCATTTGACCTTGGATCAAAACTCCTTGATTTTGGATTACCTCCAAAATCTTCGATTAGAACTCTTTAATTATGGGTTAGAACTCTTTAATCTTGGATTAGAAATTCTCGAGCTTAGATTAACACACACTGATTTTAGAGCAGAATTTCTTGTTCTGGGATTAAAACTTCTTGATCATAGACGAGAACGCCTTAATCTTTGATTAGAAATCCTTGATCTTGGATTAGAACTTCTTGATCTTGGTTTAGAATTTCTCGATCTTGGATTACAACGTTTATGATTTGAATTAGAACTCCTTGATTTCAGAGCACAATTCCTCAATCTTGAATGAAAACTCAATGTTAGATTAAATCCCTTGATATTGGACTACAACCTTTTAATCTTGGAAAGGATTTCTTGATTTTAATTAGAGACACTTGATCTTAGATAAGGGTTCCTTGATCTTAGCTTACAACTCTTTGATCTTAAATTAGAATCCCTCATCGAAGCTACTTGAACTTGAATTAGAACTCCTTGATCTCAGTCTAGGATTCCTTAATCTTGAATTGAAACTTCTTGATCTTGGATTGGTATTTCATAACCTTAGAATCTAATCTTGGAGTAGAAGTACTTGAACTTAGATTGAACTTAAACCAGAATTCCTTTATCTTGGAATAAAACTCCTTGATTTTAGATTATAATTTGTGGATCTTGGATTAGAACTCCTTGATTTCTGACTAGAATTTTTTGATTTTGGATTAGAATGTTGATTTCAGGGGTGGTAATCCTTGATCTTAGATTGGACTTATTAATTTTGGATTAGAACACCTAGGTCTTAGACCCAAATTTTAAACTTGGATTAGACATCCTTGATCTTCGATTGGAACTCTTTATTCGTAAACCACAATTTGTTAATCTTAGATTAGAATTCTCTGAACCCTAGAACTCTTGGATTTTAGACAGTATTCCTTGATTTTGACTATAACTGCTTGATCTTACACCAGAATTACTTGATCTTAGGACCATCATTTTCTGATATTAGAATAGAACCAAGATTCCTGCATTTTTTACTAATAGTCTTCGACCAGGGTCCTTGCAATTAGTTTGCTCTGTGTTTCTGAATAACTCATTAACATGAACTCGATCATGTTTTAACAATACCATCGCCTTTTCGCAGACATTCTTCAGTATGATATTCCTCTCCGTCGTCTACGCATTTTCTGGCCTGCCCTGGGAAGTCGAGCGGTTTACTATTTTCTGCGCAGCCGGTCTATTCACTGCTTTCATTGCCGAAGCATTAGGACTATTTATTGGAGCTGTTTTCAGCATCACTGTAAGTTCATAAGTCTCCTTCACCGTTGTTCCAAACAGAACGATTTCAAGCGCTCGAAATCAAGGCATTGAGGTTAATTGATAATAATTTGGATTTGAATTTAATTTCTTCTCACGATTTTTTAGAACGGAAACGCCGTCGGTCCGTTGACGGTGGCGCCTTTCTTGGGCCTGGCAATTTACGGTTTCGATTTCGCCAAAGACGTATCGTTCTTTATGAATCTGCTCGTCCACACGTCATTCATGCGATGCGCAGTCGTCGCTCTTGTTATTTGCGTGTTCGGAATGGATAGACAGATGCTCGATTGTAAAGATCCGATCTACTGCCATTTCCAAGATCCGAAGGTTAGTTCGTTTGAGCATGTATTTTTTTGTCCCCAGTCTATTTTTATTTTTATAATTAATACTATTATTTTTATTTTTATAATTAATACTATTATTTTTATTTTTATAATTAATACTATTATTTTTATTTTTATAATTAATATTATTATTTTTATTTTTATTATTAATACTATTATTATTACATAATAGTTTATACTATATTATACTATATAATTTGTACTATATTCATTTATAACTTTTTTTTTAATTTTCGGATTTATTGGGCGATTATTATTGTTATTATTAATTTTATAATGGCAATAATTTTTCATCGAAATTTTCGAAATTTTTTTCTCATTATTATTTTCACTACAGGTAACTCTGCACTACTTGGATCTCGTCGGCTCCACTTATATCCCATCGTTCATCAACCTCTTCGCAATTTACGTCGTCTTCAAGACGATGCTGTTCGTCGGTTTAAAAATGAGAATGCGAACGTAGTATAATTTGGGGTTTTCTCCAAATCCTTCGACTGCTTAAATGGCAATTATGTGCCGGCGAGGAAAAAATAGGCGATACGGTTTTTAACTAAAGGTAGCCTGGATTTGAGGGAATCGTGAAAATGATTTTTTCAGAGCAACTTTTGTGATTATGGATATTAAGATGGGCCAATCGCTGATTCGTGATCTTGTAAATTACTAGATTAATTGTAATATAAGGTAGAGGTGGGCATTACCGCGTCGCTATTCGTATTGACGCGGCATTTACGTTTATAGAGCATTTTTATTCGATTTTTGGTGTATTTTTAAGCGACGATATTCCTTTACGTTACCATAATTGCTCAACTTTATCAATTTCTCATAGATTTCCCCACATTTCGACATTAATTTAGCGCCTTTAATTGTAAATGGAGCGATCTCTAGCGTTAACGGTCAGGAATAAACGTAAGATAGAATTTGCAAACCATATTGTACATCATGTGATTCTTTATGTTAAGAAAGTTGTCGAACAATATTTGTTAATATATTTCTACTCGTTTCAATCAAGTTTGTCGTTAATTATCCCCAGCAGAAAGAAATTCGACGTTTCGTCTTATCATTTCATTTATCAATAGCGAATAAAAAAAATAAATAATATCGTGAATAACAATCAGAAACCAATCGTTTTCGTAAGAGTAGATATAATTATTTTAGACTGGTTCCCGTTTGCCAGTAATTCTACTTGCTACGTGCAGCGTCATCTGCAAAATATGGAGACAGGTATTGAATATACTGTGCCGTTAGTAGAATCGATGTTTCTGTTGTACAAGCTGAAGCATCGGCCTCTCAGGATCTCCAGCGTATTGCCGCTTCAATGATTCGAGATTCTGTTTGATTTCTTCGAGAAAAACTATGGCCTCGTCGCGGCTCATTAGTCCGTCTTCTAGAAACTCCTCAATAGCCGAACTTGCACCTCTTTCGTCGCCTGAAAATCTTATTTTTTTAAAGCTAATTCCAGTATAATTTTTTTTTTCAGCAAGGCCACGAAATCAGACGTGCGGATTGCAACTACGAGTTCACTCTAGATACTAAAAATGTTTTGTTGAATTTTTTTTTTTTTGTTGTTGTATCGTTTTATTTATTTTTTTTTAAATTTTTTTTTACGTTTCTACTGCTAATAATCTGCCTCTCACCTGTCCAAAAAACGTATTCAGCCATGTCCAAAGGGCTGAAAGGCTTGCTGTCAATTGTGCGAGCTTTGACGACTCCGTGACTGTGAGATTTGGATTCGATCGTCTCCTTAACAATTTGACTCTTTGGACCGTGCTCGATTATTCTGTACGAAATTTAATACTAAATTAAGAACGAAAACAGGGAATGGTCGCAATAAAATTGATAACCGATGATAAAGAAATTATAAGAGTGAAAGAGAGGGGATGTCGAAGAGGTAAATGAGGTTGAAGGATAAGGGAGAAGAGAGAAGGTTGGGAAAATGAGAAAAGGATAATGTGGAAAGGAAAAAGGAAGAAAAAGAGAAAGCGGAAAAGGAAAAAGAAAGAAAAGAGAATAGAAGGAAAGGAGAAGAAAAGAAAGGGAGAAAAGGGACGGAGAAAAGGAGAAAACAAGAAAAAACAAAATGTGAAAAGGAGAAAAAAAGTGAGAAATGGCGACAAGAAGAAAAGGAGAATAGGTGAAAAGGAGAAATGAAAAGAGGAGAAAAATAGAAAAGGAGAAGAGGATAAAGGGGAAAAGGAGAAAAAGAGCGAAGGAGAAAGGAGATGAGAAGCAAAGGAGAGAAGGAATAGTGGCTAAGGGAAGTGAGGAAAAGGAAGGACAAGGAGCTAGACGGATCTTGAGCGTTTTTATGTTACGCGAACCTGTGCAAATTTTTCGACGGTATATCCAGCATTGTTTTCACGTAGGGTTCGTTGTTGTGGCTGGTTTTATCAAGCTCTTGCTGTACTCTTGCGATCACTTTGCCATTTTTGTGCACCTCCTCCCTGCGCTGTTCGTACTGTTCCTTTTCGCCTTAAATTTGAAATTTGGAAGCAGTTTCAACTTACAAGCTCACGGCTAATTCAACTAATTCAATTAGCATTGAGTATTTTTTATAACAAATTTGCCGAATGAGTTTTCCAGGAAATTTGTAGCTAGAAAAATGACTTTTTACCAGAGAAGAATCATAGAAAAATTTCGCAATAAAATCCAAGGGCTGCATAAATCAATACGTGGTTTTCTATTATGGCATATCGACCGTCGATTTTCAATAACCATCCCAAGAATTCATTTATGATTTTTTTCTCACCGTCAACATTTTTATATATGACTGCGTGTGTTTTCATGACAGACACAGATCCGCCTTGTCGCCTAAACGGGTTAATTTGGCCGATATCTTTGTCCTGAGGTGGCGAGTTCGCCGACGCCACCGATACAAGTTCGTTTGAAGCAGGAGCAGCCGTCGTGACCGATTGTTTTGCATCGGTGCGCCCTTGCTGTTGCGTTTGTAATGTAGCGGCTTCGGTTCTAACCCACGTCAAAATACAGCACCAACTGAGAAATTGAAGGCCGAGTATTTTGGCGAATCTCATCCTGAAACGGTTCGCGAAACAACACTAACATAGCGTGACATCGTATTGTTATGATGTCTTGTGAGGAAAGAATCGAAAGAAAATCTATTGGAGCAAAGCTTGGGTGAAACAGTTAAGGCGTCTGGTTCGGATCTAAATGCAATAGTTCGAACTCAGGCCACGGAGCTGTTGTGGGCAAAAATTTAAAAAAAAATGCCACAAAAATAGAAATTTCTACAAAAAATAAAAAAATAAAAAAAAAAAAATAAAAAAATAAAAAATGCGAGAAGCAGTAGTTCTTGTAATCTCAAGTTATTTCTGAGGGTACTTCGTGCAGCCAGCCTTCGTAATAAGTTGATTTCCAAAAACACAAAGAAAAATGCTTCTAAGCTTTGCGAAGATGTAAAGATGAGGCGCGCAAAGTATTCCAATTAAAACTGGAGCTCGAACGTCAAATATTACGATGAGCGCTTGAAATGGAAAATAAATCCTCGATCAAATTCGCCCGAGTGACCGCGCTCGAATAAATATTCAATTCCGGCATTTCCAGCTCGAATGCCTCCATTTATTGTTACGAACAGAATGCCCTACTCAAATATGAATGAAAATGTATTGAAAAGCCTCGAAACTGAACGTACAATCCGAAAATACGATGTTAAAAACACCCGCAAAAAGACACGTTAAAATGAAAAAATAAGTACTGTATTCAGTTCAATCAACTTTCATTTTCCACGTGTGTCAGAATAATCTTGGTGCTAAACTTTTATATAAAAGCTAAACCTAACCTAAGCTAAATTTAATTTTAAAAGCTAAATATTAATATTATAAACTAAATATTAATATTGAAAGCTAAAGACGAACCTGGATAATTATTGAGAGACCGCTGAGCCCGAGCTCGTCGACTAGAACGTCCACAATTTGAATTTTCCTTAAATCGGTCGATACAATACGTCCAATACTTGAGCAATTGTTGTTGACTGTTTTCAAGTTGTTATAATACTGTAATCTACCATGAAACCGGAACAAATAGTTGAGCTGCAATTTTTTAAAATTTATTTGACACCTAATTTTTGAAATTTATTTTCATGCATCGCGTTTACCTAATCTGATTTTTTTGGCCGCTGAATTTGCCTAAACTTATTATTCCTTATTTTAAATTACGGAAAAAACGATAAAAAAAAAATTTAAAACGAAAAACTAATTCGATATTTTTGGCGTGTCGTAACATTATTTAATTTGATAAGGTGTCTGGATAAATTAAGGATGAAAACAATATTGAATAAATTATTGATCATTAAAGAGGAAATAATATTTCACAAACTTCCGTTATGATGTCTGTGAAGAATTCAAAAAGATTATTATTATTACAAGTACATAATATTATCAAATAATTCCAAATCCCATTATTTTTCGTTAACTAATTTTTTTCTCAAACTATTGGCAAACAAAACTTTCAAATAAATGATAACACTGAGCTTAAATAGGAAAAATAATTGACCAACACGATATACGAAGGGAGTTTTTATTTTAAAATTTAATTATAAAGAAACTCGTTAAAACCGTTCGTTCTCCAAAATCGTACTTCATCCGCGTACAATCCTGAAACCATTGATGTTGTCGTGTTGGTGAAAACCAAAAAATCCCACGCTTCTACGCTTTTCGCCGATTTCTTCCATTTATTCCCCTCCAACCCGTTGGGATTCCTGTAGCGATATCAATATTTATCAATGCGGTGAAACAATAAAATACCATAGCCAGTTATAATTCTCACCCGTATATGACGAAATTCGAGTATAATTTGACGAGCTCTTTCGAAAAATCGAGGTTCGCATCGTTCGGCAGCGATAGATTGATTGTTGAGTCGATTTCAAACAAATGTAGCAATTCTTGTGTATGAATCGTGCCTGGAATAGGAAATAAAAGCATTTCTAGTGATCCGCCAAGTATAATTTTTCTCCGCAATTTTCTAATAAAATCTCGCCAAATTTTCCCTCGATTTTGTCCGTATAGAAATTCAACGGAATCTTTAGACATTTTTTCCTCGAGCTATTATACATTGAATAATGAAGTAGGATGAATGAGCATGACTATAATAGAATTTCCCTCTATATTCGATACTCACGGCCTGGGACGAATGCGATTTTCCCGTAGACAAAAGCGTTCAGATATAAGTACACGTCGTTCTCCGTGTTTTGCACAGTCCGTGACAAAGGATACCTGAACCACGCGTCGGAAAAAAGCTGCAACGTGGAAATGACATTATCGCAAGTTTGAAAAGAGTTCACGAATTCGCATCTCACCATAGCCCACCTTTGAAAAAACAGGTTCGTCCTTGATACTGAAAGCCCGATCAGGACCAAAATAATGCCGGATGATTTTCGAAGTTAATCTCGTTATATTTCTGGTGTAAGAATTATTGTAGATCAATGATTCTGGCAGGAACTCGGGTAGTCGTCGGGTGACGGAATTGAAATCATACTTCGGTTGTAGCATATCTGGGAAAAGAGAGTGAAATTGTTTCTCCAAGTTGGGCTGCAATAACAAAAAATAACGTGCTAAGAAAAACGGAAAAACATTATAATCGTTAAGCAAAAAAATTAAAATGTTCAATAATAAGCATTTTGTCTTCCACTGTAAGCCAGTAAAATAGGTATTTTTAATGAAATAACTATTTATTCGGAAAATGTAATGTAATAAACTAAAAAATAATATACCTTCAAATTAATCAAATTAAGATTTCAAACTGTACAAAATGACGATTTTGCTATTTTCTAAACGAGGCCACAATTTACAGGATTAGTAAGCCCACTTCGTTTTATCATGAGTGCCTCTTGTTCTCTTCTCACTCCTCCTCCTCCTCTTCCTTCTATGCCCCTCTCATTTCTCCTCCCCCTCAGCAGCATCCTTGTCTTCATCCTCCTACTCCTCTTCCTCCACCACACTCAGACGCCCCCACCCCTGACCCCCATCCTGCCACTCCTCCAGACAGACGAACGCACAGGCACATTGACAGACAGACACACAGACACTTTGTTCGAAAAAAATTTTAAAACTTTTTTTAAAACTATGTTTAAAAAAATTAAATAAATAAATAGGTAATAAAAAACGTTCACCCACATATAGATCTGAGGAGGCCATCTTCATTATCTACTCCTGCGATGACTGGAACAGTAACCGGATCCCAATATTTGGGAAGTTTGGTGATAAATGCCGTCGGGCTTGGCTTCTCGACGACGGGTTTAAAAGTAACGAGTGGATCTCGATCCCAATAGCTCTACGAAAGGAAATACATGCGCGTACAAATTTTGAAATTCATCTTCAAGCGAGAATAAATATTTACAAAATGAACTAATGTTGAATCGATATACTCATTCAAAAGCGGCAACGTACGTACAATAAAATGCTGTCACAAAAAACTAGCTAGGAGACCCAAAAACCGAAAAATGCACGAATTAGGTCAATAACGCGGAGTTACGGTGTGTGAGCCTTCCGATTCAGTAACGGATCTGTGGAATTGATCATCTAAACAGCAAGGGGCTCAAAAATAAAGGAAAACAACAATAAAATAACGAAAAATGCGAATCACTGGAGGACGGTGTGTAACGAGAAAAATCAAGCGTCATTCACTCGCCCTAAAAAACCGTACACGTTCAATTATGAATTGTGAATTGTGTGAATTTTCACAGCCTTTGGTTCTTATTGTGAGTGATTGCCATTCATCAACTGAGCAAGTAAGGAAAGAGCTTACGTGGAAATTTTCCATCAGAACGGCCAAATCGTAGGCTGGGATTGCCCTGAGGCAGGAGACGATTTCCGATGTATTCTGATTGGAGCAGCCTGCGAATGCCGCCATTCTGAAAGCTCTTTTCCTAGCTTCACCAGGTGGATCGAGAGCCCAAGGAGCGTAGGCAGATCCAGATAGCATGATCGCCTTGGAAAGCAACCCTGCGATACAATTGATAACGTAATGTCAATGCATCTAAAATTAATACAAGTTATCATTTATATTTTTGGAAAATTCTGCCCATTTATTCAGTGAAAGTACAATTGCATCAAAAGATTTTTGCAGCAACATCGCTATCAATAAATTGACCTCGGCTAGCAGGCATTATCGCGTGATAATTCGTTGAAACGCCTCCTGCACTTTCACCCATCAAGGTGACCCGAGCTGGATCGCCTCCGAAACTGGCTATATTGTTTTTGATCCAGCGCAATGCCAAATTCTGATCTTTGAGCCCCATGTTGCCTGGTATCTCGTCATCTTCAAAGCTCAGAAATCCTGGAACAGAAAAATGCAACAGCGACTTGAGAAGGGAGAAATTTTCACGCGAAGATTACACGAATCAGAATTCATCCTTAGCTTGATATTGATTTCATCAGTCCGGTTTATATGAGATCACTAATTTTAGACGTTTCAGAAATTTATATTTGCCTACTCTGAGCAGAAATAGTCTTGGAGTCTATAAATTGCTCATCTTGGTAGATGAGGTGGACCAAACTTCTATTTTTACAGCATACAAATAGTTCAATGGATCAGCGAATTTCTGCCAGCAAACCTTGGTTCCCAAGACCGAACCAGAGCTCCATCGCCAATCAGTCAAGATGCAGAACTTTCTGTTTCAAAGGCTGGAAATTCCCTGGATGGGGAATATTCCGAGATTCAAAGTTGAAAAGTGGGACCGCAAAGAGAAAGCAGTGTTCTCACACTGATCTCACAGTACTTCCATGTTTGAATGGGTAATAGATATAACAAATTATGAAATCACGAAAATCATACAAGGCCGCAACGGCTATTTATGGGGACAGCGAAATACCAATAAACCTCTAATACCCATTCAGAATTAATGGTCTCAGTATGTAGAAAAATCTCGTTGTCCCTAACTATGCTCTTTGGCCTTAGATCTTCAGACAGTGACAAGAAGTGCCATTAAACCTTGGATCACTACTTCCAAGAACCAATCAATGATCTCGGCTTATTGTCTTCTGCAAAGTTACGAGCAACAGCTAAAGTTTTAGATTCCCATAAATATGTGGATTTTACTTATCCCAGCAACGATATACAAACCAAAAACTGTAAGTCGATAGTTGATAATGACAACCACAATATCATAGTCCATGAAGTATGAAGGCTTCCACGTGATGATAGGCGGGTTTCTTAATTCGAAAGCTCCTCCATGTATGTAAACGAGTACCGGGCGACTTGCGGCTGGATCAGTCTGAAATAGATACGAACGGAGATTACATTCTGCTGATTATTTGAAACCCTAGGGCGAAAAATATACTTACAGAATGTGTATATACTGAGAGAGAGAGGCAATCTTCCTGGCCTTCAGCGAAACGTAAGGGTAGAATATCTGGCGCCAAAAACTGATAACCGACGCATCGGATGTTCTCCTTTGCGCTTCTGACGTCATCCCATGGCTCTGCAGGCAATGGATCCTTCATAATATTATCAGCACATTAGAAGAAAGACTGCATATCATTGAGATAAACTCAGAATATTTTGGGTTTTATCAATTTATAAATTCTTTGGAAAACCAGGAATCGCAAGAGCAGGAAGCGCTTTCAAGTTCAAATGAACCTTACAAAGATGAAATCAAGAAAACTCAATGTTGCTATTATCACTGCTATCACTCCATGCGATTAACCTCAACTAGTTGCCTTGTGGTTCCATCTTAACGTCATATCATTCAGCTACTACAGCGCTGGAAATCCACTTTCAACTTTCGTCTACCATACTATCCTCAATTCCAGGTCAATTTTTCATCTTCTAACTGCCTCTGCCATCAGTGAACTCCCCCAGCAACCTTTTTCACCACAAGGACCCCTATAAACTTCCTCAATCAATCACTCCATCGAATCCGCAGCCGATTCCACCCTCAACTTGCACAAATCTGGTTTTTCTCAATCCATACTATTGCAACAGCAGAGGGATATTGTTTTGTGAATAACTCCGACAGCTACTTGACGGATTTTTTCCTAAAAAGCTTTTGGATAAGGTTTCATAGTTAATAAAAATTTCTCAACCATTTCTTGAAGGGATATGATGGATTTATAATTGATAGCCCGGACATTGCAGTCAGTGAAATGATTGTGAGACAATTAAATGCTCGTGAAATCCCTTTTTTTTGTTAGCTAAAACACTAATGTTAAGTCCTTAGTAATACCTTACGATTATACAATAAACGACATTTCATTTCATCTTCATGTCAAGTACTTTTCTCCTCTCATCCTAACCTACCTGACATATCTATTATCAGCTTATCAGGTTTGTAATTTTATTATCTAATCCCTTATCTGATTTTATTGACCTGCAACCTTATCGTACCATCACATTTTATCTGTCTATCATGTATCTAATTGTATCAGTATTTAATTTTGATATAATTTTATCAAACCATTTTATTTTCTACTCGTACCTTGTAGCATTATCATAATACTGGAGGGGGGCTCCGCCTCCCCCACTCCCTGGCAAGGCCTGTCGAGGGGGGGGCTTTGCCCCTCCAGCCATGGCTCAAATTTCGGCGGGGTAGTGTCCTTCTCACTTCCCTATATTGTTTTTACTCACTGTATGGAGGAGCTGTCTTGTATAGTGTGTATAGTAGTAACTATAATTAGGTAGGTGATGGGTGTTACTTGTTCTTTGTTAGATAAAGTACTGGTGTTTCAACTTGCGCAGAGTATTAGCCCAGATAGGCACTCCAACTTTGAAGTTTTCCAAGATTCTT
This sequence comes from Tupiocoris notatus, assembly GCA_037159825.1. Lineage (NCBI taxonomy): Eukaryota > Metazoa > Arthropoda > Insecta > Hemiptera > Miridae > Tupiocoris > Tupiocoris notatus. The sequence goes on along the minus strand of JASJUZ010000598.1, from coordinate 539,507 downwards.
ATCTTGCACCAGTGATAGCTTCAATAAATAGTGGTCAACTCACGGTTTGTATATACCAAAAGATAGGTAATTTAACTGTCCGTATTTTCCCCGTGTAATGTACCTATCCATTTTTCAACCGTTTGTGCGGTATTCAACATTATTGATTAAATACATTCGACAATATCTCATTTTTCAACTTTCAACGTTCTTTTCATCTATTTAGGGCGAAAGAAACAAAGAAAGGAGCATATATTATTGATATACTCATCATCAACTATCATTATGCTGAATTTGAGCGAAATTGATATCAAAAAATTTTTCACGAAAAATCCAAGGGGTACCCCTGCGATTTTTTTTAACCGATCAGTTATCGATTTTTTACTCCTCTCCCAATAAAGATAAAAATCTGAAATTTTCAGGAAAGTTGTATCTTACCAAGATGTATTTTTGTGATTTTTTTCAATTCTCGGAAAAATCCGCAAACGGTCCAAAAAAATCAGTTTTTGAACGATCGAAAATCGACCTTAAACCGTGTTTTTCGGGGTCAAAATTCATGTGAATTAATTGTTTCAATACACAGGAGTCTTCATTTAGAAGCATTAAACACGTATATAGCAAAAAATTTGGTGAAAAAATTCAAACAGCGCCACAGGAATTATTTTCCGTAAACCGAGCTCCTGATCGGCTGAAATTTCCTGACATCGGCAAGGGTGAAAAATTAAAGTTTGGTTTTTAAGCGGTTTTGATAGCTATTCTTACAGAAAATTTAACGCTGAATCCGAATCTAACGTCAAAACGATAGAATTTTGAAGACAACTATGAGTTTTTCCCAATTATAGTATTATACCGCTTTTATGTTTTTCAACTTTGAAAGTTCATTGCGAATAAATATATTTCAACATGATTTTATTACTTGTTTTTACAGAAAATTAGACGTAGAATTTGAATTTAAAGTGAAAAATGACTAATTGCTCCAATTTCAAGTCATATAATCAACTTTTTTGCTACAGTGAAATAATTTGCTACCGATAAGAAAATTCCGCGGTCGAGAAATTTACACAAAATAACGTTTCTCGATACATTTAGAACAATCGAAGAAAAATTTAGAAAAAATTGTTTTTTAGAAAAATTTTAGAATTTTTTTAGAAAAATTAAAAGAAAATTAGAAAAATTTAGAAAAATCGAAATTTGGCGATAAGAAAGATATTATTATCTCATATCTCTAATCTTATCTTATCACTGCCTTATCATTGCTATTATCTCCAGAGCTTCTTAGAATAATTTTGTGGATGTACTCACGCTAAATCGAAGATTGCCAACCGGCGGTTGTCCGTAGGGAATCCCTGTGAACGCCTTGTACTCCCGGCCGTTCCTCGACGTCAGCGTGTACCCCTCGACATCGCCGGTGGCGATTCTGACAAAAGCAGTTCCGGTTCTCGGAGGCGTCTATTCGAATAATCCGTAGAAATTTAGGCGCATAAAAACGTATCAGATGTGTCTTCATCATTAATAAATTAATTCCGATTCGTCTCGTGTATCGTTTATGAAAAATGGATGCAATCAATAGTTTTTTCCGTATTAGCTACCCTTGTATCTTCTTCACTTACTATGTAATCAGTGAGAGCGAGCACGAGCGCGCTGGTGATCATTCTCCCGAATCGATTCATGGCCAAGGTTTTTAAATTAAGTTTTCATTCTACCTGAGGGACGTGGGTAATTTTAACCACTGAACGCACACTGAGACAGTTGGAAATTTAAATTTTCCCTGCTAAAAAAATAGAGTGAATGCAGAATAAAGAATCTAACGTTTGAAAGCAGGGAAGTAGCCGGGAAAAATTATTGGCGAAATTCTTCACGGTTTAGGGAGCTAATTTCGAAAACTTCGCACCAGCTGCAATTGCAACTCATGCACTGAATAAGAACGTAAGGAACGAATGCGTTTTAAACCAACGGCAGAAACCAGTTTCAACCCAGTGACAGAGATTTCTCAAGACCTGTGTAGAATCTGAATCACACTTTTGAACGAGTGTGACTTGACTTGGCTATTCTTAAGCGTTCGACCGTGACATCTGATTCTAATAGCGTGCGTGATCTGGCTAATACACACTTACGACTCCGTGACAAGAAAGGGTCGTGGAATATAAATAATTATACACTTATACCGATTCAGCCATCAGGATAAATTGGTACCCATCAATGAAAATCAATGCACGTCCTTTCGTTGGTTAAAAGACGCCCAGAAATTTATCTTTCCATTTTAAATTTCACGAGATCAGTTAGTGAGGGCATTTTCTTTATTTTTGAAGTCATTTATTTCGTTTCGCGTACGGTCGGAACATTTAGTTATTTTTTAATCGCTAATTTCTTTCAAGAAGATGTTGTTTCATTAATTTTATTTTATTTCCCCCTTCCCACCACGTTATTCCTCGTACCTTTAATCAACTATCACCTCATTCATAGCACCATCATTTATTTCCGCTATTTCTCTATTCATTCCCGATAAAAATAATAATCCATTGATATGAAGATAATCAATACCAAAGACGGCGATTGAGATCGTCCGATGGTCTTTTGATTGATAATAGAGGTAAGACTAATTTCTATTCATCGCTATGTAAACGATCCAGTGAAAATTTCCATCCTTAGTTTACAAAGAGCGACAACAAAGGGGAGAAATTTCTCATTTAGAAGCTCCTTTGATAAGGGAGACGCTAATTTGCGAGTCTTCCCAGTTGTACGGGCGAAAAGGACTCCAACGTAAAGAAAACCTTGAGGAAAATGCAAACGAGGCGTGAAATCCGATGCAGCTCATTAGCAATGAAGCGTCCGCGTCGAAAAAATATTTGACGCGATTTTTTCGAGTATCATCAAACAAGAAAAAATAATACTGCTTAGCTGGTTACGCAATGGCGCTCATTCACCTCAGAAAACTAATTTTCGATCCCTTCGAAATTTATTCGCGTGAGTAGAAGTAAGCAGACGTCATGCGAAGCGGCCAATAGCTGGCCAACATTCGCTTTCTTTCCCTTGGAATTGCGAAAATTGAATGATGGTGAGAAAATGTTTAAAATAAATTAAAAAATTAATGAAATTCGATGAAATTTCCAGAAAATTTTCTCCAAGCGAATGTGCAAAGCTAGCGGTTTCCCGATTTTGTATAACACACAGTACTTCCAAGATATAAGCGCTCGAAGTTTTTTCTATTGGGATTTTTACGGGCCATTAATGTCAATGTTTTTGAAATTTGGAATGTTCGTTGTGGGAAGCAAACGACCATTGATTTTTTATTTATTGGCTCACACATTGTACTTCCACATGATGAGCAATTTTCGCTAAATGAACGTGTATTTCAATTTTTACAGACCCCAAAAACCAACATATTCGAACCCTCAAGGTCTTGAGATGTTTGTTACGGAGAGTGAATGACGCTTGATTTTTGTTTCCCTTCTCATTTCAACCCATGGCGAATCTTTTTTTCTCCTTCCGAACGGCACGCCACGATTTACTTTATTTATTTATTTATTTATTTTTTATTTTTTTATTTATTATTTTATTTATTTCTCATGATGTTTCCCTCCCTGTTTTCTTCTTAAGTTTTCCTCTTACGTATCCACACGCCGTGATTTTCCGATGGAAAGAACGAGCGCGTACGCCGGCGAAAAGTTGAAGGAAGGTGATCAAATAATTTACAAAAAATTCAGTAATTACGTTTGGAAATCTGAAGAGAGGAAAACATGGCGACGTCAAATTTTGTTTGACTGTTAATATTGATTCGATTGAATATGTTGCTTTGGCATATAATCTGCCGGCGTAGATTGTTCTGAATTATATTGATTGATAATAAGATTGATGGATTTTGTTTGTTGGATATGAAGGAGATTATGCTTTTGTTTATTTCGATTTGACATCAAATTTGTAAGCAGAACTGACCCGTCTTCAGCATGACCTCCGACCGAATATACGAAAATGAACCGCCGTTGAAAACTATGGGTTGAATTGTGATTTATACGTCAGCTGGTAAGGGCACTTCCCTTTGTTCGTTTCAAATGGCTGGAAAACGATTCGGCGCAAGTTTCTTCGAGTTCCAGTGTCGACTTTGAATTTACCAACTGTTGCAGACGTGAGCGGGGGCAAGGAAATATCAATTAGCGGCCGGAGCTCTTCAGTCATCAGCTGAAAGTTGAAACTGTGGGTAACTTGAAAAGTTCGCAATTCGTCGGGCAGTCTCAACAACGGATTTCTCCAAGTTCGCTCTCTGCCTTGAACAGCGGTTGTTTTTTTCTTCGAAAAGACCCATCCACGTTGCAGACAGCTCAATCCGCAGACAGCCATCACAACCATATTACAACTCGTTATTCATTAAAGTTCGCTTCAAAGCCCGAGGGTAACTTCCCTTTCCGGTTTTTCGTCCTAACCTTTACAAAGCGATCGTTTTCCGTCGCTACTTCATTAGTGCCTCTGTTCTCTCGAAACGTCGCGTTAGCTCGGTGGCAAATTGGACGAAACCAGTATCGCCCGTGTAAACGCCTTTGAGAGCGAGATTATTACCAGTCATATTTTTGTATCTGTCATGCTTGTTCTGTTCAGTTATACAGAAGCCGATGATTGAAATGTCGAATGAGGAATAGCGGTCTGAGGACATTGATTTGAGAGGTATCAATGACTGGACAGTGACCATGCGAAGATATCCTTGGTTCAATGAGCGGTCATAGACGAGCAAATAATATGAAAATAAGGAAGGCTTCCTTATAAATATGTTAACTGATTTATTTAGCAATCGATTCATTATTCAAACTTTGCATTCACCCAAGAACATTGTCAAACACTCTCAATGCGCCCCAAAAAATTTTTTTGGGACCAGAGATGGCTCTAATCAATAGCAACGTCGCAATCTTGATTAACCCTAGAACTAAAATAATAGCTTCTCTGCTGCCAATTGATAACCGCAAGACAAAATTCACGTGTTCGCTAAAATGAGGCAATTAGGCATACTTCAACAGGCGCGATACTTATTTTTACGGGTGAAATCAGCAATGAAAAAATAATTTTATGATTCTGGAGCAGATATAGAAGACTAATGTGATCTCTGCAATTTTTCTGGAGGATCCTCGGTTTCTAGAAAAGTTTTCGAGCCGTTCTGGAAGAATTTTGGAATTTTTGGTGCATTTCTGGAAGAATAATGTCATTCTAGAAGAGTTCCGTTATAAACTATTTCTGAGTTCTGGTCGAATTTTGAATTACAAAGCAGTTTCGGAAAAGCTTTGTGATTTTTGAAAAGTTTAGAAGATTGTTTTTAAAAAATAATGTTATTCGGGAAGGTTTTTTTTTTTTTTAGAAATTTTGCGTATCTGGAAAAGTTATGCAGGAGTTCTGGAAGGTTTTTGGAATTGTAGAGATATTCTAGAGTGGTTTTGGTATGCATTTTGAGATATTGAGAGAATTTTCGAAGGGTAAAGTGATTCTTGAAATGCTTTGGAGAAGGTTTGTGTTCTGGAAGTATTCTGGGACCATAGAAAAGTTGCAGAATAGTTTTCTAAAAACTTTGGGACGGTGTAGCACTACTAGAAGACAAGTGAAAAACCTTTGAAATTTTGGAAAAGGTCTGGAGTAGATTTGAAAATAATTGTTGTGATTCTGGAAGAGAAAAAATTCTGAACTTTTCAAGATTTTATGAAAAATAAGAAAAATGAAGAAAAATAAGGTTTTTAAGAAAAATTTTAATGTAGTTTTTGCTGGAGCAGTTCTGGACGATTAATTTTATTTTGGAAGAGTTCAAGAAGAGTAATGTGGTTTTGGAAATATTCTCGAAGAACATTGAAATTGATGAAGAGTACTGGAAATATTTCGGATTGTAGAAATGTTCTGGAGTTGTCCTAGAGGCAGCAAATCACTGAAATTGGCCTTCGATTTCAATTTTTAATCTACCCTTTGCGTTTTCAAACGTGTCATTAATAAGTAGTGATTATAATGCAGTTTCTTAGAGCATTATGCTGATTCTAATGGTTGGTCTCCTATAGATTTTGGCCAAATCTGATCTGCGGTTGCCTCTGCGAAGTGAAGTAAAAGAAGTAAAAATATATGAAATCCCAATCACACAGGAATGGACTCAAAATGAACTAATCGTTAATCTCTCTGATCTGCAGTTCCTAGTGTAAGGTGGCTAATAGAGCATGCGGTTTCCTCACGTTTTTTAAAAATTCGGGCTCTTCTGAAAAAGTATTGCACACGTGGGTGATAATCTGCGGCGAAGGCGAGGATATTTTTGAATCATGTTGCCTAGATAAGGATTATTGAAATGCGATATCGGCGAACCTAGGAGGGAAATTGCTGGGCACTCTCGAGATTCCCTCCGATACCTGATTTATGGAAGAAAAGGGCAAGTTAAGACGGTGAGCACGGCCGAGATTGAAACTGAAATGATTCGGCCAAATCAAATTTTCCCCGGATGCCGAATTATAGTCAAATTACATTTTTTCCGCAAGGTCGAAAATCAACCTCTGCCCTCAGCAATACTAAATTTCCCTCTCGGTTCCTATCCTTCCAAGTTTGAATGGTCAATGCGTTTAACGGGCGGCTTTTAAGATTTCCGTCCTCTTTATACGCTCATTCTGTATTCTATGTGATATCTGGGAAAACGGAGCTCTTCCAGGGCGCAAGTTAGCCCGACAAAAACAGATCTGGGACGAAGCTGTAAATTGAGCGTGAAGCTAAGTAGTCTCTGATGATTTCAGAGGCTCCGAAGAGCCGCGATGTAGCGTGGAAAAGGCTTCAAAGCTGTCGAGCGTAATAACCTCTCGTTTCTGATAAGCGGTGATTATTCATTCCGTTTGAAGTATGAAGTTGAGAGCGTTGATCTTTGCGTCGCAATAAATACGTGATAGGGTCGTCAAGTACATACTCCGGGAGAAGTATTAATTTTCGGATTAGGCTAAGGCAAATCTCGGACAGGACCGATGACTCTGAAAAATGTGATGAATTATGAGAAGTATAAAAAAGGAAGGCAATAGTTCACGCTATTAAAATGTAGCCATAAGAATTCGGACGAGGATTGAGTCGGATGGTATGAGAAGATTCCGGATGAAAAAAATTGTTCATGTTATTAAATCACTAGTGAGTTTCGAATTTCCAACCATTATTACGAATAATTACTAATTATTATCATTCCAGTTCCATTATTTAGAGTAAAATTTTTTCTCAATAATTTCAATCGTTGATTTTTTTAATTTGATGTCAAAAATTAACATTATGTTGGAAAACTTGATCATCAGTCTCGTCTGAACGATTTAATGACTTTCCTCGCAAGTGCAATATTATAAATTCAACAGTCGGTAGTTTCTCGGTTGAAAGCTGTGATTTGCGTTGTGAACTTATCCGCCGTGGGGCGGTAAACTTTACTAACTACGTGATATGTTACTCTCAGTATACCTTCAACTCCGAATTGGTACTTCAGCGTCTCCGCAGCTGGCGACGAATTTGTATGCATTAGGAGGCGGTTGTTTTTGAACGAATAAATTCAAGAAAGGGCGTCGAGCTGAAAATATATTCGGAGGGGAGGTGGAAAGTTTGCGATTCGTTCCAGCTTGGGAAATTTCGGAGCGGAAAACGATTTTTCGACTAAGTGCTAAGTTGAGCTGTAGTCGAACAATAAAAATGTGAAAAGTGTGCGAATTTTTCAGTTTCTATTTTATTTTTTAATTTATTTTAATCGAGAAGCTTCTAACTTTCTATGATAAACAAAATTACTTCTCACGATCTCGTATGAAAGAATTATATATTTATTGTAAAATAGTGAGCATTACTTGCAAGCTTTAAAATTATATTTAAAAAAGGCCAGATTGGCGACAAACTTAAAAACTTTTTTCTTCGCAAATTTTTCGCTGAAAATATTTACTCCTTTTCCTAATTTTTCTCATCCCATCTATTCTCTTCACGTTTTCCCCATTTCATTAACCAAACTTCCATTAAATTTTTTCTCGAGGCTCTAACGGAACGATGATAAAATTGCTAATCTCCTATAGGGCCACATTAAGACGTCACGCCAACTCTAAAAGGTGTTAATGGGGGGATTTTCGTTTCAATAATGATTAGGAAAGACAGCAAGCGGAAGCACAAAGTAGGGTAGATTATCGATTCAATTAGGCTCAAGGGACGTACTTCATCTCCTCGCAAACGAGTTTAGCGAAAAAACAAGGACGCGCGAAAAAGGCAAGTCGAGAGCTCAGTTTCTACCGAATTATCACTTGATATAATTAACTTGATACTTGGTACCTACTGTAAGGCAATAAAGTTTAGAGACATTTTTTTATTAGATTCCCAATTGTAGGCATTTCGGCAATCAAGGATATCTATTCGCTTGTGAAAGAATGTTCGTGCTTTTCCTTTAATAAAAAAAATAATAATGAGAAAAAATAAAATAAAATAAAATAAAATAAAATAAAATAAAATAAAATAAAATGAAATGAAATGAAATGAAATGAAATGAAATGAAATGAAATGAAATGAAATGAAATGAAATGAAATGAAATGAAATGAAATGAAATGAAATGAAATGAAATGAAATGAAATGAAATGAAATGAAATGAAATGAAATGAAATGAAATGAAATGAAATGAAATGAAATGAAATGAAATGAAATGAAATGAAATGAAATGAAATGAAATGAAATGAAATGGAATGGAATGAAATGAAATGAAATGAAATGAAATAAAATGAAATAAAATGAAATAAAATGAAATAAAATGAAATAAAATGAAATAAAATGAAATAAAATGAAATGAAATAAAATAAATAAAAAATAAATATATGAAATAAAATGTAAATGTAAAATAAAATGCTTGATTTTTCAAGACGCACTAATAGCTATGAGGCGATGTATCTCATTTAAGATAGAATGCAAGAGAATTCATATACTTTGAAGAAAAATAAATGCTACTATCCTTCACCCTAAACGTCAAAGGACACAGTATAATTAACGTTATGTTGGTTTTCTTCCTCGACTTCCGCCCGCGAATTAGGAGTTCACAAGAGTTATTGGACGAGGAGATGCGAATGCGGGCTTATGATTTATCTTTGCCAAGCTACTTACCGTAATATTTGCACTGGTATACGATGCACGTCTGTACGAACCGCGCGTGACTGTTAATTCTTTACGCATGCAATCCTGCCTTGCGAAATGGAATTCAAAACCGTCCAACAATAGAGTACTTGCGGCTAAGAATGAACATGGAAGGAAAATCTAACAAAGGAACGAATTCCGATGCGGCTTGCATTCGATATCGGTGATGGACGCTTGAGATTTTCAAAAGGCCGATTCGCAAAAAAATAAATACTCGAGCCGTGAATGGGGTTCGTAAAATGCGCACATAAGTGAAGAAATCGTCGAATCGAAACTCGTGCTTCAGGTATTATAAATAATATCCTCCACAATTCAGCGAAGAGAATGTTTAATTTCAACAACGCTTATAACTTGAAAACGAGAAATAAGTACACGTTTTTCATTCCCGAAGTTTTCTGTTTGCCTAATTTTTTAGCCAGTTTTTTAACAAAAGTTTATTTTTTTAGCCTTTTTTTATTGCATTATATTCTTCGCTCATTGTTCATATTATTATCTTTTGATGTCGCTTCTGTTGCACGGCCAAAATGATGATGGCTTTTTGATGAAGTATTTTTTCCACTCAATATCACGTCATGTAGATTGATATGAAGAAAGTCAAGATTGAATAATTTTTCGACCAGTTTCAGCACAATTATTTTTCACCAGCTTCAGTATATTCGAATATTTCCTTCATCCTTAGCGACTGAACTCATGACGTTCGATAGATCGGCGTTAATTACTTCGCGGGGAAAACATCTCACCGACTCGCGTTGATTGAACGGCGGGTGCAGTGTTTTCACAGCCATTTGAGTCCGACTAAGTGCTTCATTAGCTTCATTCAACGTCCAACTGCTAAGTGAATCAAATGACCGCACACGAGGTGGCATAATGGAAACTTTTCATTCCGTTAGTTTCCTGTGCGAGAGAGATAGGGCGAACTAAAACAGGAGTTACCATTGCGAGGGTGCCATTTTTCGACCGGGGGAATTAATCAACGGAATGCAAATGAAAGCGGCGCTGGCGTGAAATTTGTTTTATTAACAATAAGGAAGCGTAAATTAATTAGCTCTACGTATATAAAAAAATCGGTAGTTAAGTAATATTAAACGGAAACCAATGTAGATGAACTAAGTTATTCAATTGAATATTGAGAATTGCAATTATTGATTGTTATAACGATATTTTGGCTTAGTAGTTATTTATGAAAATCAAAGTTCTAGAAAACTAAAGTTTCCAGTTTTTGAGAAGAAAAATTAAGATGTAACCCTTTGAGCATGGTTTTGAGTAAACGTAAAAATTTTCAGCCGATCTCGTTTCCTGTTTCGTGTAACTAAAAAAATTGCAACATTGTCTCCTCTCTGATTGTAGTAGGTGACACTCCGCTCTGTAATTTCTCCAAGGTTTACACAAGTATACAACTCCATTCAAAACGGCTATATTTCAAAGTCGTACAAACAGAAACAAATAGTCGATCTTTAAGGCACATCGTCGAAAAGTTGAACCGTTACTCACCTAGAACGTGAAACGTAATCCATTCCTCTGAACTTGGAAGCAGGAGTGGAAATTTCGATTTGCAAGCTAATAATGGTTTTGTAAGTCGGATTCTCCTGTGGGATATTCGTATAAAAATGTATCCTCAATGAGGCTCAAGTTACTGGTAACAAAGTGACATTTTAGTCAATCGTGCAGCGAAGGCGTAGAAAAGTTTTTACAAATTTCGAACATATGCGCCCTATCACATGACACTCAAATTATATTGTAGTCGATTTATATCTAAATATAGATCTGTGTTTTCAACTCAGCCGTTCCTTCTTTGTGAGCCTGGAACAAAAAAAAAACGTGGTTTGAAGTAGAAAAAGGCGGTGGAATTGACATTGGTGGAAGCGGTGGTGGTAAACAGCGGCCGCTAGTATACCCAGGCAGTAAGTAACTAAGTAGGGGGCACGAAATTAGGCGGGTGGGTCTTTCCGCAGCGTTGCCGCACTTCGTCTCAGTGTATCGGCTGCCGGAGACGTTTAGCAGGCCAATATGGCAATTCACCAGCCTTTTCTGCCTAGTTCTTCGAACACAATCCACAGTTGTGGGGTTTGAGAGGTATCTAAGACTTAACAGATACATCTTGTTGACATGTAAAACGTTGAGACCTGTTCAGATGTATCTGAGACGTCTCAGAGCAACCGATATTCTATTTCTGAGGCCGCGTCAATGCTCAAAATCAATTCCTATAACTCGAAAACGTTATATTAGTCAATCAGGTCAAATCTTCTGTGACAAAAATACTTGCAATGCTAAAACTCCTAGAACTCGCAACGCCATTTTGTGAGCATGGATTATCATCCATATAACACAAATATGGCACTGTCCGTGAGGAAAAATAAAGTTTTTGTTCCAACTTTACTCATAAACTTTTCAGCTTCAACGATGGAAAAGAGCTCGGAAGCTTGCAAACATTGAAACACGAATGTTTTCCTCTCGATGATCCGAAACTCGGCAAGTTGAGTGTTGACGTTCAAAGGTTTTTCACCCATTCCATCTTCCAATGTTCCCAGCTATCAGCGTTGTTCGAAACTCGAGCCACCGCAAAACCTAAATCCGCTTTCGTCGGGGGCATTAGGTCCGATGCTGTTGCTCAAGTTGGAGTGAAACTTGGTCGAAACTCGACAAGCTTGCCGCTAATCTCTTGAATGCTTCTTTTAAATCGCATCCTCTGCAGGGAATGCGTATTTTTTACTGCAAAAAATAGCCTCAATCTCCAACGGTGATTTGGAAAGATTGTTTTTCAAAGATTGAATTGTAATTGGCATTCAAATTGAATCAAAAACTATCAAAAATCTGCTAAAGGCGGACAGGCAGAATTTTTATTTGGTATTTGGATTCTGCATGGATTGAGACGTGAAACTTCAAATTTTGGGCAGGGTTGGATTTTTTCCTTGGGCGATTAGGTTTCTATTGGCCGGTTTCCATTGAATAAATCTGTTTTAAAAATGGGGTGATTCCATTGTGTTGCTTGCTAATAATGATCTATATATTGATTACTCACAATGTCGATAAAACATGTGAAAATCGAGGAATACTTAAAATACTAATTTTAGCGTATTTATACGAAGGAAAACGATTTTCGGCATAAATCTGTCTTTATAAACGATCTCTTCCGAACAATGAAACTTTCTTACAGCTCGCGAACTCGCTTCACTCCGATTTTCACGCCTTCCCTTTTCAGCTTGGCACCTCTCCCCGTCCTACCCAGTTTCTAATGAGCTCGAATTCAACGGAAAGTCACCCTTCGTTTTCAAACTTCCAGTTATCTATTCCTCGCAACCGCCGTCTTTTGCTTTCAAATTCAGACCTTCCTTCTGGCCGAAAGTTTGGCTATTAATTTCAAGACGCTCGCCGAGACTCGTTGCCCTTGCTCGACAGACAAGTCGGCCCCAGTTCTCAATAGCCGCGAGTTTATAGCCAAATGCGGCGGCGAGTTCGCCGAATTGCCCGTGTTTCCTGAATTTTCCGCCAGATGAACAACACCGCTGGGTGTACCTTCGTTATTGCTTCACTTGTACAAGCTTGAAATCTGCACAAGTTCAAACTGAACAAATGTGAAACGCAAAGTTATCGAACGGCAACTTTGGTCAGGCACAACACGGTCAGTTTATCCCTTAGTAGTGTGTATACAGAATTGATGGGCTCCTATGGAAGTTCGTTCATGCTGCACGACACAATAGCAAACCTCAGAATGAGTATTTCTCGCCCCATTGCTCCGGAGTCAGGAGCATCATTATCAGATGGTATCAATAACCATAATAAGAAATTTACTTTGTGATTTGTCGTATATCCATTTGATTCGACGTGGGGTTGAGGTTGAGACATTATTGGCGACGTTATCTCATTTTGCTTTTTTATATTTCTAGCGCTTTCGCCACTCTGGGCCTCTTCAGAAAACATCTTCTGTATAAAAGTGTTTTTTTTTTTAAATAGGTCCTGTAATAGCTCCACAATGCTGGGATTGTCATGAATAGGGAATTTTCTAAAACACGCCCGATTTTTGAACCTAGAGTCTAATAAATTTAAATAAATAGGGGACTAGATTCAAATGCAAGGGTGACTAGAATGGGGCTTTTAAAAAAACTTTTATACAGAAGATGTTTCCTGGAGAGGCCCAGAGTGGCAAAAGCGCTAGAAATATAGAAATGCAAAATGATATAACGTCGCCAATAATGTCTCAACCTCACCCCGCGTCGAACCGGAAGAAATTTACTGGTTAGGGGTGTTTAGAGAAAGTTAGGGCTGGTTAGTAGTGGTAGGGCCACCAATTAGCCCTCAATGGCTTAAGCTCCATGAAGGAATAGAATCATGCTACTTAAGCAGCGTTTAAATGAATAAAATAACGCTCATTACAATTAGAAACTAGGGTTATTCATGGTCGTGGAGATAAGACGTTTCAAGTCTGCTAAGTACACTATGACGACACTATGATATGACTCTTGTATCCTTCGCCTAGCTAACACGAGCTCAACACGAACTTTAACATTCCTGCCAAACCATGTTTGACAATGAAGGTTCGACCACTCTATATTTTCTGGTACCTTCTCACGATTATAGGAGTTTCAATATACTACGTTCAACAAAGCCAAACTAGACCATTTAGCAGGCTATAAAAAGCACCAAATTCAAATCAGCTGTGATATTCCACTATTCCAGCGAGTATGAAAGATATTTTCCTTACTCACTGATACATTCCGATGCAAAATTGTCAATTAAACTTTCTTCCTTCTGTTTTACAAGATGTTGAAGGCAAATTGGGTTAAGCTTGTTGGAAGCTGAAGGAAACGCTGGTCAGATCCGGTTTGGGCTGGTTTGTGCTGGTTACAGCCGGTTTAAGCTGGTTAGTGGCTGTATGACCTCCAATAAACCCTTGATTTAAGCTTCATGAAGGAAAGAACGTATGCTACTTTCATCAGCGTGCAAATCAACAAGACCACGCTCAGTGCAGTTAGAAACTATGTGTATTCCTGGTCGAGGAGATAACATGTTTCAAATCTGGTATGAAAGACGCTACGATACGATTCTTCTTTCTTCTATACTCGTATCTTCTTTACTCACTGATACATTCCGTGCCGAAGTAGACATTAAAACTTCCTCTTTTCTGTGTTTCAAGCTGTTGAAGGGAAACTGGGTTTCGCGCGTCGGAAGCCGAAGGAAATGTTTTCTAAACGTTGTACAATACGGCCATCATAAGCTCGTTTGGCTCGGCAAAAAAGCCATTTCTTCTTGATAACAGCCTCAGTAATGCTGCAATGTTTCCAACATCTCTGATTCCAGCTTCATATATTTCCACTAAAAGAAACGCCTAGCTTCTGAGGGGAGCATTTTTAGTGCAATGTAATCCAGCCATTTGTTAGTAAGCTTACTTTACGTTCTAATGTACGGAAAAATAATGAAAAATGCCTCACCTAGGAATAATTGCTTTTGCAGAGGATTGATCACACGACGGTCACACGTAACATTTGCTCTTGAGGGGCGATCGTGTCTGACGCGACGTCAGTCGACGACGTTGCGTCAGTCGCAACTGGAGTTGACGCCGGTGTATCGCGCAGGGTAACGTGAAGAAGGCTAGTGTATAATACGTTAGTTAATAATTAACTAATTAATTAAATAATTATAATTTTAAAATTGAATTCAAATAGCCAAATCAGATTCAACTGCCAACAATAATTCCAATTATTTATTATAGAATTATATAATTAGAGCAAACTAAATATTTAATGAGCAAGAGCGAAAATTATGATTAAATTAACTATTGATTGAAAGATGAACGAAAAAATGTGCGTGTAACCCAATAAACATTATTAATTACCAATAAAATGAATAGCTGGATGAGTGGCAAATTGTGTGAACAAATGAAAGAATAAATGAGAAAATAATTTTATGATTATGTGAGAGAATTATCGATTGAAGGAATGCAACAATTAGCAAGCAGTAGTTGATGAAACAAAATAAGAAAAATGAAAGACTACGCGAAGAACTGAATAAACAAACAAGTGAATGAACAGATAACATTTTTCACGTGTTGACAAATAAAATGTAACAACTAATGAGCTGTGGATCAAGCGAGAGAGTGAAAAAATGTAATAAATATTGATTGAAGGAAAAATCAAGGGGTAGAACAAACTATCGAGCGAATATGTGTTCAAAGGAGCGGATGAACTACTGATCAAGTGAAGGGACAAAAGAATGAATGGGGAATGACCAAGTGAACAGACTAATTAATGAACGTGAGATCGAGTGGAAGAAGGAAAGTGAAATCAAACAAAGGAAATAATGCAATAATGTGACAAATGTATGAATTATCAATCAACTAAAAATCATGTGTCAATTATAAATCAAAAAATAATGTGTACTATTCAACTAATATGTAAAACGGCAAAATTTATGAAGAAACAAAAGCCAATGGTTGCTCATATTCGAATATTACCTATTTCAATCATCGAAAGTTTCTCATTGATTATGCAACTTCCACAATAGCCCACATCTGCCGTCTGGTGCCTTGCACGAATTAAATAACCCGTATCTTCCAATACTTCGGACCCCCCCCCCCCCCCCCCGAGCATTAGGAAAGCTTCATCGTTCGATAGCCTTTCTGTAAAACGGGTGGCTTCAATTTTTCTCCTTATGACGCCAGTCCGAAAGGGGAAGATCGGCAAGGCATACTAGATGCGCAAAATCTAATATCTTTTTAGAACCGCGGATGCCCCGAGGTTCTTGATCGGAAAATAATATTTTGCAAGACGGCGCTGATGTTGAAAACGATTTGGTCTTTTAGCTTAACCACATCAATGTGTACCCTTAGAACGGATGAACCGCAATTTAAAAACTGAAGAAGATCAACAATAAAAGAAAATGCTATTCACGAACGAAAAGTCGATTTTGAAAATATTTTCCGCGAAATGTCTGTTCTGCAAAAAATTTTTTTTTAATAATTCGAAAACATGCAATACGCCGAGTGAGCTCGTATTGTAAGCATGAAACCGCCAGAAATTCGAAGAAGAAATTATTTTCTACAGTATCAATTCATCACCCTTGCTAAAGAGTATAGATTTTATTAAATCAGCCATCACAATATTGCTTCTGATTAATCTGAGTGCGAAGAAGCTATTTATTTCCACATTAAATTCCGAGCTTTCCAGAAAATTATGTATACGGATTGAGAGAATCCGTTTTTCATTTTAAACAGCGATTGCGGTCGGAAAACGATTTAATTACTAAGTTGAACGCTCTGTAAATACCGGAGCAATCAGGTGAATTTAATTCGAAAATATTGAAGCGACTAGGGCTGCGAATAGTTCAAGTTAAATAGCCCAACTGACGATCAAGATCAATAGATTCGGTTTTAATATCCTCTCTTTGAGCGTAACAATTCGTTATGCGTTTCAACAACTGAATTAATTTAAAGTAGGTCGCGATTCCGTAGAGCAAGGAAATTAATGGGATTATTTGAATAGTGAAAGCAAATTTATTCTGATTCGAATCAAGGAGGAGTTTCTCATTCATTCGTTCATTGTTCGACAATAGAAAGAGTCGCGAAACTAGAATCAAAACGTGGCCTAAATTAAATAATTTCATATTAAGCCATTTATTAAGCCATGTATAAAGATTAATAATTACCTCTTGATTGGTGACTCCGCAACGTTTGTCTTTTCAGCGTTCACGTCGCCCACGCTGAAAAAAACGGAGATCAATAACTGATCGCAGATCATCCTTAAGGTGTCATTTCGCATAACGCGCTCCGTCAGCGTTCAATTTCTTCTATAATAGATCAAAATTGAGTGAGCGGCAGCTACACGAATCATTCCCCTCTAATTTTCCTATAAGAATGAGTAATGAAATAAAATTGAACGGTACTCTAAGTATCCGGAATGAATTTTCAAAGTTGAAAACCAAGAAAACGGCGTTGTACTAAAAATGGGAAAAAATGAAATTTGTCGTCAAATTTCCGTCGTTTTGACGTCAAATTCGGATTCAGCGTTCAATTTCCTATAAGAATAACTTTCAAAGTCGCTAAAAAACAAAAATTTAGTTTTCCACCTCTGCCGATGACGGCCGGTGAAAAATCCGATTTACGGAAAATAATTTCTGTGGCGCTGTTAAAATTTTTTTCACCAAATTTTTTGCTGTGTACGTGTGTAAGGCGTTCAAATGAACACTCCGGCATAATAAAACAATTGATTCGAATGAATTTTCACCCCGAAAATCACGGTTAAAGTCCAATATTTGAGCTTTCGAAAACTGATTTTTTTGGACCACTTTCGAATTTTTCTGAGAGTTGAAAAAAATCACAAAAATACACCTCGGTAAGATGCAACTTTCCTAAAAATTTCAGATTTTTATCTCTATCGAGAGTGGAGTAAAAAATCGATAACTGATCGGATCAAAAAAATCGCAGGGGTTCCCCTTGGATTTTTTGTGAAAATTTTTTTGATTTCGATTTCGCTCAAATTCAGCATAATGGTAGTTGATGATGTGTATATCAATAATATATGCTTTATTCTTCGTTTCTTTCGCACTAAATCGATGAAAAGAGGGTCTAAAGTTGGAAAATGGGAATTTTTCGTGTATATTCCAATAATATTGTGGAATATCGCATAAACGGTTGAAAAATGGATAGGTACATTACATGGGGAAAATGAGGACAGTTAAATTACCTATCTTTTAGTATATTCAGACAACTGAATTGACGATTTTCTGTTAAAGTTATCCACTGTGCAAGTTACAAATCTTGAAAGATTTTAAGCTGAAACATCTACTTCGGCATAATCTTTATGATACAAAACACCATGAAAACACCTACATACAGAATTTTAGTAACTACTACAATAGCTATAGATTCCCACTCTCCATCAGATAACTACTATATAGGAATGAAAAGGACAATACCCCACCAAAAATATTATCGGATCTAAATAGAGCAACATAACCGATAATAAATTCAATCGATCAAATCGGGCCATTCTGGAAATATTGAAGGTACTAGAAAAAAGCATGGCACAAGGCAGCTCGAGACAAACTTCTGGTTCGATCATGCTGAAATAGAAAGGGATTCATAATATATAATATTTAAAGAAAAATTCGTCGTTGGATCAAAATTGACTGAATTATAGTGGATAGGAGAAATATTATCGTCGACAATGTTGTGGAATTGCGGAATAGAATAATTTGAACATCACAGCCGCGCATTGAACTTCTTTTTGAGCAGCAACCGTAGCCGCGCTCGGCCGTAAAAAAAAAAAAAAAAAAAAAAAAATACAATAAAATTACATTTATAGATACGGTTAAAGAAACCGCGAACTCACCGGCTAGGATAGCAGCATGATGTGCTTTTGCCGAAATTCTCTCCGTCCTCCAATGTTTGCGGAAGGTTTTGATGGAGAGTTTCGGGAAGGAGAAGACTGCAGCCGCCGCCAGCAACTAGCAGAGCTCCCATAATGACCAGAGGGATCACCAAGTGGTCTTCTCCCTTTGGAAACACGAAAGCAAGATATGGCTAAAGTGGAACAGGCTTTAAAAAAGCTGCAAGTGGTTGTACAAAGGTTTATTACTCCTTTATTTACATTATGATCCAAGAAGACCATTCATTTTTGTTAGTCACAACATTTGTGAACGCTTCCTCCTAACAACAAATTGGTAACTAAAGGGAAATTCCGTAGCAACTAAGGTTTTTAATTTTTTTCTTTTCCTTAATTTTCTTAAATTATTTGCCCAACGGTACAACTGGGAAGGATGTTTGTGGACCATTCCTACGAGTATAGAACCATTTTTGTAGCCCTCACACACAATACTTCCACGTTATGAGGTTTCTTCGTCACTTTTCACTCTTCACTTTTCCTCAGTTCAGTTGAAAAAATCGTGTAATCGAGTTAGAAAAATGCAGAGCGAAAAAAACCCTAAAAATTACTTTAAAAAAATATAATAAAATAATAATGATCTTCTGGTCATGATGAACTTCGTATTATTAGCGGAAACGAACACCTGAGGGAATGAATTCGAAATTACGTAAACCAATGTCGAAATTCTCGCTTCATTAGTAACACAATCAACTGTCAGCCCAGATTGCCCTTTCGACCTCCGGGGAATCCGAAAATCCTACCATTTTATCTTCGTAGCTCGGTTGTGACTCACGAGATAGGAACGGATGGCTGACACCTATGCTGGTAAGTTGCCAGCAAAGATATCCTTCGAGCCCTGAGCACCTTTTCTCCTATAGTTTCCTATCTGGTGAGGAAGAATCGACCGTTGATTTGACTCCAAGATTTTATGCGTCTGTCGCCACATAAATATCTAATGTTCACGAACAAAAATTTGGCAAAGCCGCAAAATCAAACTGAACCTTTTCTCTAGCAAAAGCAGGCAATTTACAAAAAATTTCATAAGATTTAATTTTTTGAAATTTGATTTAAATTTTTTTAAAATGTTTTCTGGGGTAAGAGACGCTAGTTTGAAGGAATCCTACAAAATTTCCTTGGTCGTTTCGAGATGAGCGCAAAAAACTTGCGAATTTTTTACATTTCCAGTTTGGCGGTTATAACTCCTTAATGACGCATCTTAAAACGAATTGTATGAAGTATTTTTTGAGGAGCATCAAATTCTGCAACGGATAGTTTTTTATTCTTCAAAATCAATAGCAGCTTTTTTTATTTATTTATTTATTTTTTTTGAAAAATGACTACTTTTGGCAAAAGTTCTTTATTAAATTATTGAAATATTAAAATTAAATATTATTAAAATTACGTTTTGTCACTATAACTCCAAACCAGTTTTTTCAATTGAAAAATATGACGGAACGAAAGTTGTCCAAAGTTTAATTTCACGTTAGAAAAACACTTTAGAACCCATCGAAAAAGTATATAAGCTCTCGCTGAGCTCAAAAGACCGCGTTTTCTCCACATTTCGTTTCTTGCCGCTCAGAAACTGTCCTGTAAATATTTTTTCGTGAAAACTTCTGAAAGCTGAAAAAATTCCCATCAGAACTCAAACATGAAATTTTTATCGAAGACTAACTATAATAAAACAGAAATAGCAAAAAAGACGCAAAATGTCGTAATCCCGAATTTTACACTTTACTGCAAATAACTCGAAAACAATTCATCCGATGAAAAGCTCCGATGAAATTTTGAAAGCTCGTTAAATTTGATCACCCGCAGTGAAGTTTTGTCGTATATTCCTTTAGAAGCTTACTCTCAAAAAAGAAAAGTTTCTAAAATTGAGTACCTTATTTTTCTTGACGTGCACCGATTTTCGGCGAACGTTTGACTGGAATTTCTGTCATTAGTAAAATTGTCCTTTGACTCGTGCCATAGCAATCTTTGCGCTAGTTTATTACGGTAGATAAAAATCCCTACGAAAATGAAAAACACTCCGCTTATTTCTAGAACCTTTTTTAATCCTAGGCAATCGGAGCCGTAGCTAAAACATTGGCTTAGGTGGTTCCATTTTGCCTATTGGCCCGATGAGCAAAAGAGCTCGGAAAGCGAGTATGTCTATTCATTCTCGCCCGCGTCAACACCCGTTTTCCTGGACGCCTTTCGATTGAAAGGAGGAAATGGAACGTGGAAAACCGTCTCTGAAGAAAGGAGAAGGGATTGCAAGGGAGGTCATGCTTTGCGACCTCACTGAGCTTGAAACAGGCTTTGAGTCTTTTCTGTGATCCGAGGGACATAAAGGAAGCGGGAGAAAAAGAAAATTCTCCCCGCTCGTGAACTCTTTTGTAAGGAGAAATTTCAATCTCGACCCCCTCCGAGATGCGTCAAAAGAATCGCTGTCGAAAAAAGAAATAAACAGCAAACCGAGTGCGGAACGAACTCTTCGGGCTATCTTTCGAAAAACATTTTTTTCCACGAGCATTCGAAGCTTTTTAAGGTTCGTTTGAGAGGCGGCTATCATCTATTTTGTCAGATACTCAGGATGCTCGCGAGTTTAACTAGTCGTGCATCTGGCATGTTGAATAGGCCTAACTAGAAACGCCGCCAGGCATGAACTGAATTCAGGTGAAGAGATCTTTTGATAAGAGCTCCTGTCGTTCCAATTATTCGTTCGCGATTCACGATCGAACTGCGGTTTTGTTCCAACCTTTGAACGGGGGATTTGCCTTTTCGAGAAATGCGAGAAAAGGGAAAATGCTGCGAACGATTGTGCTGTGGCTTATTATTTTTTACTTCGCTCATGATTTGGAAAGACCATCCCATTTCTATAGTAACTAACCCAAACTCTTGTGAACGTTACTACCTAACAACAATTTGGAAAATAAGGGCGAACTCCTTAATGAAAATCATAATTTTAAATATATTATAAATATCTCCTAATCGCTTAATTTAAAGTCAAATTAATAGCCTAATGATGAGAGTTTTTGGCGAGCATTCCGACGAGTATTGATCGATTTATATAGCTCCTCAAAAATTGATACAATAAAACTATTCTGCCTAATTTCACAAAATTTCAAAAATTCCACACAAAAGGTACGATAACTTGAGAACCATGAAAGGTATCGATCCTTTTATGGTCTCATTCGATTCAGCGATCAAAAATCTATAGAAAATTGGACCAAACACACCGCTCCAACATCACGTTTAATACTGAAAAAATCCACTTTTCTATTGGAAGGAGCAGTGTGACATAAAATCAAGGTCGCCTAAAATCGAATCCGTGTTTCAAAGAGCTACTCTGTAAAATTTCAGCATCATGTGATCGTTCGTTTGATTCTGAAAGAGTTTACTACCACACAGAGATCCTCTGGCTTTTTTATACATAAAGATAACGATTCTATTCCACCTTATTTTTTTCTTCCTTCCTTTTTCCCCTCATTTTCATTTTCCTTCGTTAATTATAAAACAGTGAAGTATAAATGTTTGCACCGCTTTTTTGTGCTATCGTTTATTTATTTTTGTTCTGAATTTTTTACACGCAATTATTTATTTATTTTTTTTTGTGTTCTAAGGTAATTTGTCTGTCGTGTTTGTTTTACCTGCCATGGCGTTTTTACGTTTGGTGGAAAATATTTTCAAAAAAGGACCACCTTGTATAAAATTACAAAAATTACAAATTAAATTGGACTACAAATTTTAGATGCAAAGGGAGACAAATTGAATTGAAGTTTCGGAAATCTTTCAATTTTTTCAACACGTATAAATATATTCACATTAAAGATTATAATGGCGAGCGTCGATAGTAATCAGAACATTCTCCAAAGCTGTAGAAAAAAGTTGCAGCAAAATAATTATCAAATTCATTGCTGACACGTGATAATGAAAACTCCGCGAATTCAAATAGTTTTTAAGGCAACAACGGTTCCCTCTAAGAACAATGGAGTTTCCATTAAAAGGCAAAGAAACGCGAGCGAAGATAAACAGAATCGTTTCGGATTATCCGGCTACTGCGAAGACGCGGAATACACGTTTCGACCATTAGCGTTCCACTGGAGTAGCCGCGTGGAGTAAATGAAAAGGAACTACGCGATAGGGCGGAGAAGAAGATAACGGAAGTAGGAAATTGGATATAAGCTATTTATATGCTTCCTCCCGAATTACTATGTTTCGCGCTTGCTCAATTTAGATAAGTTAAAGGTTTCGGTTTTTCTGTGTCTATTGACGAATATAGCTATTCATTTTTTATTATTCAATAATAAACCATTGTGATCGCCCTAGAAAAAACATTTTTTAACCCCTCTCAAAACTTGATGTTTCAAGAATGTAGAATCCGAATATCCAAAAAAAAAAAAAAATTCTGTCCGTCCGCCGTACGCCGTCAACACTTTTTTTTACAAAAGTATAAAAGCTAAATTCTTGAGATTTAACCAATAATCAATCTTAGCCTTACAATGGCTCAATCCTTTAGCCAAACCGCTATATTAATTTTAAGGTCATTTTCGAGGGGTTTGAAGAGGGGAAAATTCGTACTTTCCAATGTTTTTCAGAAAAATGTGGATTTGGTATCAATTTCCATAGATTTTGGGACGCTGAATCGAATGAGACCAACGCGATGTCGATACCTTATTTGGTTCTCTTTGTGTTGAATTTCGGAGATTTTCAGAAACTTCGCATGAGAGAATAACTCGAGAGTTCTTGGAGCTATAAAATCGCTCTATACTCGTTAGAATTGTCGTTAAACACTCTCTTCAGCTGTATTTTTAGAGAAAAATTTGGAAGTTAAGAAAAATAAAAATGATTAAAATGACAATAGTTGCTTATACAATCTGTTTTTCGGTAGGAACGTTCTCAAAAGCTCGGAATGTTTACTACCACGAATGGATAGCCTTCGTAAATCATTATTGAAGCGATAAACCACTGTACTATCATTTGCAGCGTTTTTATGTTACTAAGGTTATACTAGACAAAATCGAATACGAATTTTTTCGAAAGAAACTACTTTAATTGATTACGATGCCCGGCTTGAATAAAAACCACTACTAAATCTGCATCATCGTCCTGGAAAAAACATATTTTCTCATCCAGCAACATTTGCGCGATCTAAATACCGAAGCATCGACTAATCGTTTCAATCCCACGGGAGATATGGCCGTTTCAAATCCGAATCGTATTCATCTGTATTCAGTCGGCGATTCGTTTCGAATGTCAGGATCCGTTTAGGAACAATAAATTTCCCAAAAGCCTATTTGAAGTGAATTACATTCTCAGCGTAGCATTGTATAGGCTTCAAGAGAAGCAGTTCAAGAGAAGAATTCCGTCGAAACGCTTCATCGAACGATTCTTATAAAATTAGAAATTTTCGTACTAACTTCTCCTTGGAAAAAATATTTCTTGAAAAAAATTATTTCATGATGATGGAAAATTTTTCTCAAACGAACTACCATTGATAACTTCTATTAACATACGAAATTTCAAATAACTGAAATAAGCAATCAAATCTTTTTGTTTTTTGGGTGATTTACAAGGACCTATACGTTTTTACTTTTTGTAAGATATTTACATCGGTCAAATAAACGCGGAAAAATATAATTTATACTACTTTTAACCTTTTTTCCGTCCATTTAGGGCAAGCGAAATGAATTGAACTGTCATTATGGCAAATTCGAACGAAATGAATTTTTAGCTCAAATTAAGTTTTACTCGGTTGAGTAGAAATTAACGAAAAAATATTCCACTTTCCTTTTTGTCATAAAATGTCAGCTATAAATATATTCGATTTCATAACTCATCGGTCATTCGCAGATGGTGAATTCGAATTTTCCAACGTTGCCACCAACTCTGCGGTCGAGCTCGACCTCGGCTGAATTAATTTAGTTTACAGGTTGCGACCGCCTGAAGGTGATAGGCTATTGTGCTAATCAAACAGATAATAGCCGGCTTAACCAAACCGGTGAAGTTGAGTACCGCAGCGAATCGGCTCGCAAGTGCTCGACAGCTTAGGAGGCTAAACTGTCGAAAATTCATTAGAACTGGATCAGCCAGTAACTTCGGGATATAATTATTAAGAAGCCCCGCCGCCTGCATAATTCATTCCTGAAAAGCCTCGTGAACTGTTTTATCGTAAGCGGACGCCTTCACTAAAATACCACTTCGCATAATCCTTCGGGTAACTGGGCTGGATTATATTTTAATTAAAACCTTCCAACATGAATATGCTCGTTCTGAGTGCTATGAATAGATAGTTGAAAAAAATTCCCGAAGTGTCCTCGAGTCAAACCACGTTCCCTCTGCAGATTGAGTTTAATTGCGGTCGCAGAGAATGTAGAGAGAAATGAAATAGCAACTCGCGAATCGTAATTCATCAGTACGAACGTTGAGAAAATGTATTAATACCAGTTAGAAGAACAAAATATGTTTTAAATATTATTTAAACATTTATTACGACTGATAATTTGATGTAGGTACCTATTTCAATTTATCTGGTTCTGATTTAGTGAAAGCAAACGTAAGAAAATTCAATTTTCAAATGACATAGATTTGTTGATAACTTTGTCAGCGACGAAAAAATTACTCAATATAAGAACTTTACTTAAAATTTTAAATCAACAAGAACAACTCGTCTACACACTTAAATCAATGACTTCTTAGAGCAACAACAACAGTAGCAGCATCATCAACAACAAGAACAACAACAACAGCAACAACAAGAACAACAACAACAACGACAACAACGACCACAAAGACAACAACAACAACAAAAACAGCAACAGCAACAACAACAACAACAACAACAAAAAACAACAGTAACAAAATACACTTACCAGGACCTAAGCGAATAAAATCTCACGTCAAAATGAAACTGCAAGCTTATTCCTTACATTATATCCTCTAATTACAAATTAAGTTGTATTTTTTACTCACCATATAATTCACAATGGGGATGATGACCGGCCCTAGCATTCCAGCAACTGAACTAGTGCTCATGCCAAGCCCTCGTACAACTGTAGGGTAAAGTTCGGACGCCATCAATGGAAGGACGACGTAGGAAGACGAGATGCCCATTTTCCCAATGCAATAGAGAATCAACGTCGTCGTATCGTCTGCAACATAAATTTGCACTGACGTTAAAAAAATACTGCTCAAAAATATCCCTATAATTAATTTTCCAACGATTCCCTCTATCAATTACATATCGAGAGTGTACAAGTCACCTCATCCGGCCATTAACGCTAGTTCAACTAAAGTTTTCCTTCATCCCCTGGCAAATCCCCTCACATTTTCCCTCTCGTATGGCGCAACACGATTTACCAAAGGAAAACTATTGTTCAATACACTCATGAACTAGATTCCAATGAATAAATGAGAGGAGAAATAATTCAAAGGGATTCAGTCGTGAACTAAGATTATCGGGAACTGAGTTCATTGTAACCAAAAGCTTGATTTCAGATTGAGAAAATTCGGTATTTTACTATGGTGAACGGGTAGGTACTTAGGAACCGAGTTTTCATTTATCTTAGATCTGCGTTGAACTCAAGTTGATCATTGATGAACTCTGATTAAGAAGGCCGTGAGGGTCATATGTTATAAGGGGGAAAGGGGGTATTTCTGCGTGAGCCAAAACAAGAATAAATTTTAGTATTTATTTTTGATGGCGAAAATCTTCATTTCTTCGTTTCAATTACTTCGGTGAATGTGGAACACTAAAGCCACGATTTGGTCTCGGCCTCGGAGAAATGTTTTCGAAATCCTATTTTTGATAATTCTTTGTCCATTGAAATAATTTTACTTAACATTCGGTTACTATATTTCATTATATTACCCATGATCAATTTCAGAACATTTGAACTGACTACTTCTACATAGACTAAGAGTCAAAAAAGAGCAATCAAAATCCTGCAATTTGGTCTATTTGAAATTATAATTATGTTGAGAACATAAATAAACACATTTTTTTACCGATTTCGAAAACAAGAAAAAAAATCCGGGTTATTTTTCTAATTGATTTTGAATTAAATTTCCTCAAATTATTTTCACAGATACTATTTTTTGGAAATTAGAGAACGTGGGGAAAAAAAATCCTAAGTTGAAACTTCAAATGTATGGAAATTAAAAAAATTGACTAAATGACTTGAAATCTAGGCGATTGGCCATTTTTCACTTTACATTCAAATTCTTCCGTCGTTTTGACGTCAAATTCGGATTCAGCGTTCAATTTCCTATAAGAATAACTTTCAAAGTCGCTTACAAACCAAAATTCAGTTTTCTGAGCCGATGACGGCCGGTGAGAAGCTCGACTTAAAGAAAATAATTTCTGTGGCGCTGTTAAAATTTTTTTCACCAAATTTTTTGCTATGCACGTGTGTAAGGCGTTCAAATAAAGACTCCTGCATAATAAAACAATTGATTTACATAGATTTTGACCCCGAAAATCACGGTTGAAGTCCAATTTTCGAGCTTTCGAAAACTGATTTTTTTGGACCACTTTCGAATTTTTCTGAGAGTTGAAAAAAATCACAAAAATACACCTCGGTAAGATGCAACTTTCCTAAAAATTTCAGATTTTTATCTCCATCGAGAGTGGAGTAAAAAATCGATAACTGATCGGATCAAAAAAATCGCAGGGGTTCCCCTTGGATTTTTCGTGAAAATTTTTTTGATTTTGATTTCGCTCAAATTCAGCATAATGGTAGTTGATGATGTGTATATCAATAATATATGCTTCATTCTTCGTTTCTCTCGCGCTAAATTGATGAAAAGAGGGTCTAAAGTTGGAAAATGGGAATTTTTCGTGTTTATTCCAATAATATTGTGGAATATCGCATAAACGGTTGAAAAATGGATAGGTACATTACATGGGGAAAATGAGGACAGTTAAATTACCTATCTTTTAGTATATTCAGACAACTGAATTGACGACTATTTGTTAAAGCTATCACTAGTGCAAGTTGCAAATCTTGGAAAACTTGAAAAGTTGGTCTGTCTACATCTGCTATAACTTTGCGCAAGTTGAAGCACGATATTTCATGATACAAAGTACATGTAAAACACACCATCTACCTAATTATAGTTACAGCTATACAAACTATAGGTGTCGCCTCTCTATACAAACGGAAAACTAAACAGGGATGGTAAAAGGACATACCCCAACATAAGCAAGGGGCGATGAGCCCCCAGTTTTTTAGTGTTTCGCGATATAATACTTTTTTTGGAATTAATTTTTGAAATATGTTTCCCCGGAAGTTTTTCAGTATGATTCACTAAGCGTTCGAGTGGGACGGGCTTTTATGGAAGTTAATAATCGCGATTCGTACGCATTTTCATCAACGATTCCAAGGCGTGAGGAATTGATGTGAAATTTATTAAACCTCTCTATATCCGAAATCTCAATATTCAAGGATTCTTCGCGTTTCAATCTTTTTTTGCGAATTTTTTCGACGGACCAACAGACAAGTTGAAATGGCAAAAATAGAGGAAGAATTGTCGAGACGTTCATTCCAAACTTAGTCGCCAATTTTGAAAGAAATCGGCGAGCTCGTCAGTTAATTTTATCAAACTTCATCTCGTTCCGACGCAACTTTTATCGAAGCGTTCTCTTTCAAGCTCGACTTTGTCGGAATGAAATAATTGAAAGTTACATTCAGCTGGCTGAACCCGATAAGAAGTCAGGGACAAGTTGGCCCTGAAGTTACCGCAAACGGAATGAAAGAGTCGAGATAACATTTCGAAAAGTCTCTTTGATATACATTTCTCGAATATTGGCCGCACTGAGAAAATAATAGTTGATGAAACAAAAGCATTTCGATGGAAATTGAGATTTTTCACCCGGCAGTATATATATTTAATTACGTGGACTCGAAGGTTGGGATATCGATGATCGAATACGTGACGAGGTTTCGTAAAGAATTATTTCTCCTCTATCTCTGACTAAATCTAGAATTCGAATTTTTTGTCTCAATTTTTGATCTTCGGTCTATTCGTATTGAATAAAATGGAAGAAAATTTATCTCGCGAATTTCCCCGCCATCGGGGAAAATAAGTTCGGAAACCATAGAGGGTCGTTCATATTGGACATTTTTACAGTAAATGTCATCCGCACCGGAACCGTTTCTCGGCAAAACCGCCTGAGCCGATCGGATCTTCCCTCTCTTTCTCCATTCTTAGCCGGAAAGCGTTTGCGGGTTTTTCTTTGCAAAAACACCCCGCCGTCGGAGAAGTTGTTGAAATATTCACGAAGCCTTTAGCTCTGGGACGAGGATGAACTGTCCATTTCCTTGCGGAAAGCCTGGCTGGATGAGCTATTTTGGCGATAGACTGACGCTCAAACAAAGCATCAACAGTCGAATTTATTCATACAACTGTTTAAAAATATTCCACGGTAAACTCACCTTGGTAATATTTATATCGAATTCAAGTTCCAATTTTCACTCGAAATCTATTCAATTATTTTCCTAGCAAAGTCAACTATGATTTCAAAATATCTCCCATTTTTATTATAATATTCAATTCTAGATATAAACCGATCCTGCGGCTTGGTTAAACGCTGAAGAATATAAGTCAAGTCCGTGTAAAATTCCCGATTTTCCCCGTCGAGTCCGATTTCTATTATGCTATACAATTTGCAAAACATCGATTCTTGGCTACCGATGGCGATAAATTATCCGAAGACAATGCCGCCTTGAAATCCGCTATTTCCAATTGTCATCATCGCGATATTAAACTTCCCTCGCGAGCCGTTTGTACGCGCTGATTTACTGCAACTCGTTCATTCCTCGGGAATAATTTCGTCTCGGCCAAAACGGAAGAGGAATGAAACGTACGAGGGTGACATTTCTGCGGTTGACGGAACCGAAATGGGATACGCATGGCGTTAACGAAATGTATACTTGAATAAATGTACGCTCGTCGATAAAGTCGATTTTAAAAAAGGAGTTTGATTCGAAAGAAATTTTCATTGTATTATACTCAGAAACACTTTTTAAACAAGCATCAGTGTCTCTGTCTGTCCGTGTGTCTCTGGTTAAAAAGTGACAAAAATCGTAATATCAACGTGAAAAATCAATGAAACTCATCAACATTTTCAGAGGATTTTTTCCTAGTAAATGTGCAAAATTAGCTTTTTCCAGATTTTGCATAACACACAATGCTTCCCGCTATAAGGGCCAATATTTATACACGTTTGTGGTCTGGAAATGTTCATTATAGCGAGCAAATGGTGCTTGGTTTTTTAAAAACTGGATCACATACGGTACCTCCACGTAATGAGATTTTTCACGATCACGCTAATGAGTATTTTGTATTTTGATTTTCACAGGCCGTAAAAATCACTATATTTGAACGATCAAGGTCTTGAAATGTTCGGGACGGCAATTAATTGAAGTCTGATTTTTATCATGTGGGTACACATACAGTACCTCCGCGTTAATACGCCTATTGACTATATTTTGATTTTTCAGACTGCAAAAAGGATTATATTTAAATGCTGGGGGACGTCAAGGTGTATCGGTAGGAGCATATTATTTTCAAAATCATCATGTTACTAAACGCCGAGGGGTTCCTTTAGTTCTTTCAGACCTGTGGAGCGACTCGTGTCACGAGCTTTGCATTCAACTGAATTATTAACAGAGGACACCCCTATACGCGAATAAATCTTGGCCCTTCGCCGCCTCGGTTCAACTACAAAAAGAGACATTTTCACCGCGCAAAAAAAAGCTCACAACTGTTGTCCTCGGGTTGGATAATACTCCGTTTTTCCCACTTTATTTGGAGAAAGTTACTCGTAAAAAAACACCCTCATTTGTCCAGTCGACTTTTCCCTCCTTAGTTTGAAAGGTTACTGGATGTCTTTTTAGTAATTTCGAGTAGATTTTTTAATGCATTTTTTATGCATTTTTTTATGCAATGTTTTTTTTTTTTTTTTTTTTTTTTTTTTTTTTTTTTTTTTTTTTTTTTTTTTTTTTTTTTTTTTTTTTTTTTTTTTTTTTTTGTAAATTGAGCGGTTGCTCGTTCTCATGTAAATAAATAAATAAATACACTTTACGCGGTATGAAATCATTGTGACGGTCGAAAAAATGTATTTTTTTTTTCTAGGTAAATTACAGAAATTTAGATTCGGAGGAAAATTGAATTTCTGATTGCAATTGAGTTCTTCTCGTCAACGAATAACCGTTAATTCGAAGGCAGATATCGTTCAGCCGAGGGTTCGCCCTGTATTTGAGTTTTATTTAGGAAATGTTTCCAACAGCGTCCGTATTATATCCATGGAAATCCTTAACCTTTCCAACTTACTACATAGGCGAAACTTTACGGAGCTCAGTTCCAGCCAAACAGTATAAACATCCCGAACATAATGTAACCGTTTCTAATTCAATGTTTCGGCCAACTCCGTTTCCAGTAACAACATTTCAGGTTCATAATTATCCTTTTGATAACGAAACCGCTAACTCGCGAAGACGGAAGTTTCAAAGGGAAGACCGCTTTAAACAAATCCTTTGGTAACCGGCTGATAATTGACCTGGGGCGAAATGGGAAAAGCGGAGAATAATTAAAGGTTATGGAGGAATTATACGTTTAATAAGTGATTTTCTTAATAAAAGTATCCGCAATTACTCTTGGGTACTATGAGTGAGAATATTAGCTCTCGATATTCGCCCCGAGTGCAGTTTTGAAGGCCCCAAAGATGTGAATGGGGTTCTAACAAAACATCCAAATTTCAGAAAAAAAATTTTATCAGTTGCAAAAAAAATATAAAAATTAAATTTTCATGGGGAATAATTTTCATGGAGAAAAATTAAATAAATGGGGAATTTAAATAACAGAACTGTTAACTTACTCGCGACATTATACTATGAACACATTACGCACTTTCAAGCCTCTCAAAATCCAATCTAAAAAAAACACGCTTGTTCATCAGTTGAAAAAGCAGCAGTTTTTTTTTCTGACGTTTAAAAATTGAACGAATTACGGGAATCCAGGGAATTGGCTGAGCGACGAGGAAACGCTCTTGATGGCGGATGTGCGGTGTTGAAAAAATCTGTCAAGCGGTTTCAAGAGATTAAGTTGAAACGGGATTTGTATCACGGAGGCAAATTCGATTTAACTCTATAGCTGATTGCCAGAGACTTTGCTGAACGCGCGCGGTTTATAATCCCTTTGATCCGATGACCATTCGAAAAATGATTTCACTCGTTACAATTATTTTTTTTTTTTCATAGGCAAAGAAACTAATTATGCCAAGGGAATTTAAGCCTCTTCTGAAGTTAATCTCACCTTTGTAACGGGAATTTCATAAATATCTAGTAAATGGCTTCATTAGCTACATAAATGCAGGAGTCGTATATTTTCTCAAGGCTACGAAAATCTATATCGAAAATAATAGTTATGTTCTTGTTACACGGTGCCAAAGTCGTCTTACGCGCGACCTCTTCACAATAAAATTCGCTTGATACCGAGGAAGCATTTGGTGGGAAAATTAAACCAGATTCACGGACAAAAAAAATGCAGAATTTTTATTCAGCCTTTGAAAGCATTTTTACGATGTTCGTATTTTCCAAGCTTTGAAATGTAAACAAAAAACTTTGACATAGAAAGCGTATTGGTTTTTTTTAGGCGTATTCCATATTTACCCCATTTTTTCCCAATCTTCTACATGAGGTTGAGTTCGAAAGTGAAAAAAATGCATTCAGAGTATATTTTCAAATTTTTTCCAACGGTTTCGACTTTCCCAGGTATAGAAAAGCCGTTGCAGAAAAAACAACATTCTTTCTCTTTGTTTTCACTCCCAAGCTGGTTCCTCACCTATTGTTTTATGTCTCCCTTGGATAGGCATCTAACAATGAATGCCACATCCATCCCATTCAACCTGCCAATTCCAACTTCGCTATCCATTTCGCACTTGGACGTTCTCCTAGTTGGTGAAAATGCGGGTTTGCAATAAAACCACCTTCGCTCTCGCATTCGGTCGATAAATGTTACCCTCTTTCGTCGGCCATTTTTATTCTTGAGGCGAATCAATGCCACATTGCTTCACCTTGAGGAAACCTTTTAGGCTTGATCCGAGCCATTTGTCTTCATTTATAGGCTGAAACTCGAAAGCGTCTTGCTCACTACGAAATCAGGCAGCTCTCCTCCTTTTATGCTTTTACAGGTGACATTAGGGCTCTCTTTAAGAACTGTGCGTTTTTCACACTCGAAACCTATTGATAGCAACAAATACACGAGCTTGGCTTTTTATTCTACTCTGTTGTTGAAATGGGTTAAGTACTTAATCTGTAAACAGGACTTTCAGTTAACCCGAGCGATCCCGAGAATACTCGAAAACCCTTGAGACCGAGAGTTCTTGTTGGATAAAGGGGCTTAGTGGTGGACTATCCCAACCGATGATATGAAGACTAACTTCTAATCACCTAGAGCTTTGTGATTTAAAAGAATTGTTGGCCCGCAGTGAAATGCGAATCCGCAGATTGAAATTCACGAGAAAATAGTTCGTCGAGAAAAATTCGGAAATAAAAGTATATATTGTAAAATAGAAAAAAATGTGTAATAGAGTCAGTCTAGCCCAAAACTGGGCCAGTCTAGACCAAGATAATGATAATGGAGTGAGTCCAGTAAAAAATATGCACAGTAGTCCAATTTGTCCAAAATGCCCAAATTCACAGTAGTCCGGTCAGTCTGCAATAGAGTCAAAATAGAGTCAGTCTAGTACAAATTAGAGTCGGTAAATCCAAAATCGATATATAGTATATAAAAGTATAAAACAAAATAGTATATCCTAGTCCAAAATGATCTTGTTCAGTCATGTCCAAATAAAAGCCTTGTCCAAAATGGAGTCTAATAGAGTTATTTTAATATAGAAGCAAGTATTGTTCATAATTGTCCAACGCAAATTCAGTCTCGTGCTTAATTTAGTTAAAAAAGAGTCAGTTTATTTTACTGTTCGAGTCCAAATAGTGTCATTCCAGTCCAAAATGGGCAAATCAAAAGTAGTCCATAATAATCTAGGCTAATTTCGAGGCTAAAAAGAGCCAGTTGAGTCCAAAACAGAGTGGAGTCCATAAATCGTTAAATGTTTTCTCCCCGCATGAGATTATAAAAATATTTTCTTCCCTCTGAATTCGAGTTATTGTACCGAAACATTGAGAAAACGATTGAAACTGATATTTTTCCTACAGGACTCTGACAGTAAATGAAAAAACTCAAGTTTCACCATCGATTTTGCGCGAAGGCGAGTTTTTTCCAGACTCAGCTCTTGGACCCCGAGATAATTTAATTTTTTCGCCCCCACCCATTTTGGTTCCCTCTTTCGTCGCTATTTTCCTCCGGTAACCGAATTCCTAGAAAGGCATAGCCCGAAGGAATCCCCTCCCAATAAACTCAGTCTTGTAGCAAATAAGCGTCTTTTAGCGAGAATGCGGACAGTTCAACCCTCATACATACCTTGCTGCGAGAGGACTGTCGCAAGGCAGGCGCTCCCTCCCACGAGCATGCTAATGCAAACGGTCCACCGTCGTCCCAGCTTCTGCATGCTCGGCCACAGTACGAAATAGGTCGGAAGCTCGACAGCGCCTGGGTAAAAAAAACCGTATAAACAAATGCCGAATGAGAAAAGCAAACGTAACCCGGAGTTAAATATGACTTAGGTCGGAGAGCTATAATTCGCAAAGCAAACAGGACTATGCACCTGTGTAGCAGCCTTTCGGGAGTCGAGAGTTGAAATTTGAAACCGCAGTTGAGTCGTGAATTACGTTAAAATTAACACTAAAATCGGAATAGTTTTTTTTTTTAACCTTCTATGTTGCGTAATAAAAAAAAAAAAATAAATAAAAATAATATTTTAAAAAAAACGCTTATCGTAAAATGCATGAGGAATTAATTGTCAATGTGGTCATATTTAAATAGCAGAAAAAGAACTCTGAACGATAGAATCAGGCGAGACTTTCGGCTGTTGCATTCATTACACATTACCTGCTAAAAGGAAGTTCAAAAACTCATCGCCGCTGAGTATGGAAGCGTAGTATGACAAGCCGACGTAGACTGACGTGTTTGTAAACCTGGAACACAGAATATTCACAAAAAATATACTAACGTGGTTCACTCAATTCCTTTTCGAACTGAGGAAATAATTCTTCTAATCACATATAACTCCTATATTTCTGATTATTTTTCTGTCTCCTGTTCATACTGTTCTGCTAATTTCCAACTTTGTCCCTTGATATTAAAACGTCATCGATTCAAATTATTTATAAAATTCATCAAGAATTAAAAATTAGTTTTTTTTACTTTAGAATTTTCGATTCACAATTTCGATACAGCCGACTGTTTCGACTACGTTGAATATTCGCCGAAGGGATTCCGAGGGTGGCAGATGTCAAGGGACGGTTTCAATTATTTATCAATTGCGCCTCTAACGAGACGCCGAGCTGACCTGAATTCCTGTCCTATGATTGAAATAGTTACCGCTAATCTAATATCAAGATGGCCGTGGTTATTTGGAGCAGAATCTAATTGAGTGCTTTCCGTCTTAGAGGTAGAACATCCGTGGTCTCTCTTCAGCTGAAGAAAATGGGTACATGAAAAATTCCATAAACTAAAATACATGAAAACCCTCAATTTATGCAAGTGAATAATCTTTCAAGACAAACAGTATTACAGTAATATTAAAACGTTCCGTTTCCTAGGTGGACATGGGAAAAAATAAAAAACCTCCGACTGAATAGTTGGTAGCAGAGCGTGCATTTTTTTCCTATAAGTGAAAAATCAACTATACCCTAATTTTGTTTTGCGAATTTTTAGATCTTGCAGAAGTAAAAAAATAATCTCATTTACGTAAATGTCCAACCCGTTCAAATAATATCGTATCTAAAATTATGCGAACTTTCTTTTGCTTTGAAAAAATGCAATGTTGTCTATTAATCAAAGCATTCCGTGTTTAGATTCGAGAAATTGTTTTATTTGCTCAATTTTAATTATTTAGACGTATTCGAATTCTTTGAAGATATTTTGAAGATATTTGATTTGCTCAATTTTAATGATTTAACTCAGTTTTTTTTTTTTTTTTTTTACTAATAAAGTAATTTTGATTTTTTATTCATTAACCTCACACTCATATTGAGTTGAGGTCATTGTTAAAACGAACGGAGATATTTTCATCAAAACTAGCCCATAAAAGGGCTTCATTTCTGAAAAAAATATATAGCATAAAAACTAGCATAATTATGGTCTTGAGGAGTATTCTCCTATGCTCTCGTGAATACAGAACATCTTGATGTTGTACGGTAGGGAAAACAGAAAATGTTTCCCAGTGAATGAAAAGCGACGTGCGATGGCTTTATTAGCATAAAGGCGAGAGCGCGAGTCGGTGTTTATCATTAGTACAGCACGAGAGGCTTTTGAACTTAGGGATAGTAAGTGCCTACAACGGCTTCGCTAAAAGGCCAGTAGAAGCTATGTTTCTACGAGCCGCTGATTTTAACGAAACAGTATGAAACTGGAACGCTAAAAAAATCATGTTGCTATAATAGTATCAAGTATTTTCGAATTTATTTAAACCCTGGACTGACCCTTGGCAATGGGTAACTCCTGAGTCGAAAATATTCACAGTCTGCATTTTCATTGTAACAGGCAATATCTCGGATATCGCCAATGTAGACAGGCGATGGTGAAAGATAGAATAATAATGCCCCCGCTCCTGCAGACCTTTCCCCCGACAAATATATCTATCCAACACTAACCTATTCAGACATTCGCTGCCGCCTGCTTTGAATTGCAGAAACGGCAAAACACGAGAAACGCGGGATCCCTCGAAAGTGGCAAGAACGCGAGAAAACGCTCGCCGAGGTGGGCGACTTTCAATTTGAAACTATTGGAACTGTCATTTATAGCAACCATATTCCGCTTCGATTTACGTCCGGACCGAGAAATTCAGCGAATCGGATTTCTTAGCTGAATCGGTTCCCTACTACGCTCCTTATGCAATTTGTACTCTTTTCAATACGCGCCCTTTCATGGATGTCAGATATTGATCTTTTAAAAATACGGAAGTTCTCGTGTAGGAACAGTTTTTCGATAACCGGTTGAGATTTTTTGCTGACCTGTAAGACTAGTGCTCCACAAGTTGGAAAAAAAACATTAAACTTTTTAGTAGGAAAAATAAACATTATCAGCGTCCCTTTTAAGGGCCACATTTCATTGTTATATTTATATTAATGTACACATTCCGCGCTTTCAGATCCGTGAACCGTAACGATTTGAAGTTCCGGTCAGTTTAGACAGCCGAATAATAACTCACGATCTATTTGTAATTGTAGTATATATTGAAAAGCTATTGGACTTCCATCGACATATTATTCTTCTTCAGAGAGGCAAATTCGAATCACTTATTTCCGCGAGCGGTACGAATTAAGATTAAGAATTCAACGGAATGTCATCGCAAAATGAGAACAATTTCAGCGAACAGTTCGCGATTCGTACGACATTCAGATATTAAAAACATGAACTTGACGTCGGCGCCACTGATTACATTTCATCAACGGTCCCTGCGTCGTTATTTCGCCGTAATTAATTCATATCCATAGGTAGTGCGAGGTGCTCGTTTAATGTTTGAAAACTTTCTTCATCCCTCGCCGTTTCCAACTTTAACTAAAGAATTACTCGAATCGAGTTTGTGGAATTCGAATTGCGCGCCTGACGATTTTCCTCGACCGGATATTTGCCAGATTCAGAATTCGCTGACGCGGGAGGAGGGAAATGTACGAATTTCAAAGAGTCCCTTGCGAGGGAATGTTTATTGAACGCTGAATTCCTCTGAATAAAGGAGATAAGAATAATGGAAGCTCAATGTCTTCAATAAAACTCCCGTCCCGTTCAAATTGGAAAGCAGCGCGCCAAAAATAGTGTCTCAAGACGAACCCTCTTCACGGGCGACCCCTTTTTTAAAAAAAAGACTTGACACGCTAATTTCTAAGATGTTTCCTGAGGAGGCCCGTGAGGGCGAAAGCGCTCGAATTAGTATAGACGATGATAAGGAGAACTGGTCGCGATTTCTGTCTCCACCTCAACCTCACAAAAATAGTGTATGGGATTCTCAAGATTATCGAAACCAGTTTTCTTCCAGGAAAATAATTTTAAGAGGAAACCAAAATTCATGTTCAAAGTTGCATTTTGATATAGCTATGAGAGGTAACACGATCTTAAAAAAATCTATTCGTTCACAACGCTGGCCAAGAATCTATTTTTATAAGTTTCTTCAAAACGCCTCCAAAATTATTCCAAGGAAAATGTCGACTCACCCTCACCACTGCCATGTCCACTTTTTCCTCAACCTCGACCTAAACATTAACTTTTAACTCGTTTACCTCTACCTTCACCTCTACAGTTACTCCCTTCGCTTCTCATGTTAACAAACGACAATTCAATGTCGAAAGATCGACATACGTTATTTATTACAAGTTATTAAAAGTACCAGATGAATGTGATGATGACCGTTTTCCTTCGCAAATTGGGCGTCTTGAATAAATCCGACACTCCGTACGTTCTTGTACGCCCTTCGGCGTCATCCTTTTCCTTGACGTACCTCTCAACGTGGTATTTTCTCTGTAACAGAAAATAATGAGACAAAATCGTTAAAAGCCGAATGGGAATTGAAATAAATTAATAACTTGTTCGATAAAAATTAGAAGACTGCAAGACACAATAAATTATATATATAATAAATAAATAAATAAATTATTAATATTATATAATTTTTCTCTGTAACAGAAGATAATGAGACAAAATCGTTAAAAGCCGAATGGGAATTGAAATAAATTAATAACCTGTTCGATAAAAATTAGAAGACTGCAAGACACAATAAATTAAGTGACCTAAGAAAAGAATTTACTAGAATATAATATACTTCCTCCGCCCACCAAAAATAATTCTGATGTACGCCATCCAAAGCCAGTATTCACAACATTGGTTTACGGCGAATCCTTTTTATTTCAGGTCAATAAACTCGGAGGATCACTTTTGTTTTACTATATGAAACATTCAACCGAGATAAGGCAGGAACGGATGTCCATCATAGTGGCAACTCACGCTCTGCTACCACCTGCGCTTTGAAGGATTTATATGATGGAGCGCTCCACGTCTAAACGTGTGTATTTTCAACCTGAGTTCTACATTATCTGCAAGAAGTTAGGTTTTCAAGCCTGCCAGTGAGTAAATATAAGTTTTTTACACTCAACTATTCGACGACAATTAATTGAAAATGAGCCGTCATATTTTTTTCCTCTGCCCTACTGAAATTATTTCCTCCGTTTTACTCGGGTTCACGATGACTGCCAGTGTCGCTCCAGAAGAGGTCGAAAATATAGCGCTCGTACGTTACGTGCTCTAGTATGCTATAGTTATGTATGAAGAAATCCTTTCGGCTCCATTTGAAGAAATATTCTCTATCAGAGAGAATATGTCTAGCGTCACAGGCGATCCTTTTGCTATAGTTTATTCTCGCCTTTTTTCAACGACCATTGTCAATTGAACATCCGTCAATTTCGTATCAACCGCGTTGGCTTTACAATAGGGCAACATTGGTTCGAGTCGAAGAATGAGGCGAATGTTCAACAGCCGACACGTCCACATCGGCTCGCAATTCAGCATATCATCCTCACAGGGGTCTCTCGTGCCCTGAATAGACCAAATGAGCCAGATGATATGCGGTCTCGTGCGCGATATAATCTACGACATGTACATAACTGACCGTCGCAATCTTCGTCTTCTCAGCTCTCGGGCAAATACGTGGAAATTATCTTGTATGCGACGAGATGAATGCTCAATTTCAGGAGGACATAGCGAACGCTCCTCCAATGCAGAGTACGACATACATGTATATTCAGAGCCCCGTCTGCAATTACATTATGGAATGCAAGTATAGAGGGAAATCACGTGATCTGGATGCGATCCAAAGTCTGAGAAATAGATAAAAATTCGACGTTACAGTTTCTTAATATGACTAAATTTAAAAAAAAAAAACTTCGGGAAATTTTTATTATTGCAAGTTACAAAAATATGTTTCAGGAAATCGAGGAAATATAACGATATTTTTTGGGGGGGAAACAGCCCTAAAAAAAGAGAAAGAGATTGCCATATGAACTCTCTCCTCACACCAACGAATTAGAATAATTTTGTGACAAATACTAGTAATATGAGTATTTTAAATCAGTTTAAAATCAGTTTTGGGCTCAGAATGATCGAAATTTCAAGCCGAATCGTTAAGGTTTTTTCCGAAGGTTTTCTGTAATGGCAAAATCCCAAACAATTTTTATTTATAACGCTGAATCGAATAAGTCTACGAAAGAGTTTATAGCCAAGACTGTCTCAAGTTATCGTTTTTGAGTAATTATTTGTAATATTTGAGTAATTTTGTGGCACTGATTGAGTAGCAAGTTAATTGGTTAACTAGTCAAGTAATTAATTAAGGAAATAATTTGGATTAAATAAATAACAAATTTGAATTAATTTTCACTGATTCCGAGTTGAAACTGAGTATTTTTTAGTCGATTTTGAGTAGTTTTAAATTAGTTTCGAGTAATACCAGTTAATTTTGAGCCACTTTGAGTAAATTTTTGAGTTAATTAGTGTGAATTTAAAAAAAGCTAATTTTGCGTAACTAGTAAATTGAGCAATTTTTGAGGGTTTAAGAGTTTTTTTTAATCATTCGACACTCACACAGTAGTCTAAATTTTTAGATATTCACTCAAATATTTCTTGACAGATTTTTGTTTACAGTAAAACACACGAATAATTTACAAGCCCTTTTTATACGAAGCAATCCTAAAAAAAAATTACAGTAATAATTAATTAAGCGGAAATCTACGAACCTTGTAAAATCTACGAAATCTCCATTTACTTGGAATCCACAGAAACGAAAATCCGGTTCAAATCGCTTTTTATCTTTTGGACGATTAGCCGGCCACTTTTTTCAAAATAATCGCCAACGGAGCTTTGTCCCATTTACAACCTCAAAGGACGCCTTCGTCGGGGTCTTTAATTATCGTAAAAACGTTCAGATGGGGAAACGGGTCGCGAACAATATGTTTCACTTATCCCTAAATTCAGAGTCAACGGACGTGCTCGTTCTGTTTTACAGCCGAGGGACGTCGTTTGTTTTAATCACCGCAGAAACTCACGGCCGACGTTTTGCTTGGGATAAGTCGAAGGTAGAATTGTGTGAGAGATTGCTGCGATCGTCGAGGAACGGCGGTTTTTCTTTATGTATGGTAAAAGATGACAAACAGGCTATTCGGGACTTATATTGTTCGGAAGAATATTTGTTATTCAGCCCTCTCGAAGGTCGTGGAAAGCAATGAAAATAGCAGCTATGAGGGCAATAATTCCTAGAGTTGGCCGTGTGTCTCTGAAAGTGAAGAGTTGAAAAGTTTTTTTTTTTTTTTTTTTAATAGGCCCCTCGTAAAACATTAGATTTCCAAGATTTAATAAATTTGGTTTGTCCAACGATTTTTCTCCCATCGCATCTGTTCAGAAAAATTTGCTTTCAAATAAAAATATTAATAATAATAGGGCTGTGAACCCTATGGCTCCACGTCGCCCTGACGATGCCCGAATTGGAGAATGAGTCACCTGGTTTTTCTCCCCCTAACAACCCCCGGACATCAAGAAATACGACGAGAAGGAAAAGATAAAAATATAAGATTTTTTCTTTCCTACGCGGTAATAAAATTTGGATTAATTTCCGTAATCAAGGGATTTATAGCAGTTTTATTGAGTTCGAAAACACGGAAAAATTTTAAAAGTGAAAATATTAAGGAGAGGAGAAGGTTTAAACAAATTTTGCGGGACAAATATTGTCGGAGATCAGTCGTAGAATTCATACGCAGGTGATTACACCCGTTTTTTATTATTTTTTTATTTTTTAAAAATCGATTCCCTTGATTTTTGTCAGCGTGGAGACAAAGTAAGTCAACTTGTGCTTCATCAGAGCACTCGCCTTCAAATGTGCGCTAAAAAAAAGAGGAAAAAATCACCTGAGGAAAAATAACTTCCTTCTTTAGCTTCCGTTGGATATTAGAAACAGAGTTTGGCTATGTGATCAACAAAGCTGATACGCTATAATTGAATAATTAATTTTTTCATGTTCATTTGTATCGAATTTAGACGAACACTTTACCTTCTCGGTTGTAGGTCGTGTTGAAATATTATTAAACATTTATTCTCAGTATTTGTCCAAACTCAGATCGCTAGCTGTTGACCGATCGGCGTAAACGGTCCGACCATAGTCGAATATCGAACTCGATTACTCCATTACCTTCCAAAATCTTGATGCAGACCGCGTCTAACGTTCCCCTTATAAGAATGTAAACGTTAAAGTGCGATGTAAGCAATTTACCCGGCAAGAGCTCTCCACTTCGAGAAAGGAAATATTGTACCTAAACTATACAAACATCCCTATTGCTTTCGAAGGTAGAAGTTTACGAACTCGAAACACGTAGAGAACGCTCGTTGGCAACATGTTCGCCCGCTCTGGCGAATTATGATTCGGCGAAAACAGACTCCTCAACTGAACCTTTCTTCATGTCGAGAAAAGAAGCTCCGTCGAGACGGATTTTGTCTTCCAAAATAATAACGAATTCGTAGGACGATAAAGCGAATTCGTTTTACGAAGGAAAATATTGTTATAATAACGGGAGTATATTATGTCGTTACGAAATAACAGGCAAAGGGTATTTTTTTGTATTTTACGTAGCCCTCCGGAAATAGTAAGAAATGGGAGAGGGACGAATTTGAACCGATAACAATCCA
This sequence comes from Tupiocoris notatus, assembly GCA_037159825.1. Lineage (NCBI taxonomy): Eukaryota > Metazoa > Arthropoda > Insecta > Hemiptera > Miridae > Tupiocoris > Tupiocoris notatus. The sequence goes on along the minus strand of JASJUZ010000598.1, from coordinate 497,231 downwards.
TAAGGGCGAAAGGCGAATAGCAAAGTGCAAGTTTAGTAAATGGCGAAATACGTTTTTCATACGTATTAGTAATTTAGTACTATGCAATCTAGTTGTTAGTAACTATAGTATCTAGTTAGTATTTTTAGTTTAGTACTTTTCTTCAATCTAGCAGCAATTTAGTACTACAGTAATCACGTAATGATTTGGTACGCATCGGCTTGAGAATCCGACTAATTTATTCTGAGCAATTCGCCCTCGTTTTTCAGCATCACGCAGTTTTCAATTTTCTTTAAATTGAAACGCCATTCATATTTTTTCCCGGCGGAGAAATTAATTGAAATCTAAGTTATCTGAGTTTCTAACGAATTTCCATAGAATTAAACGAGATATTCAAAACTAACGTAAAGCGAACACATTTTCCACGAATTAATTCCAATTTCCAACTTCACGTGCGCAATTATTCTCCGCGATATCGTTCACGTTTCCGTTCGTCGTATTCCGTCTCGAATAGAGTTGTAGACGCATTGTAGAGGCTAAGTGCTATTTCAACGCGCCCTCGAAAAGGCCCGTGTTCTTCGTGATGGAAAGGCAGGAAACTCGACCTCGACGAACGCTTTGCCGTGAGGCTGAATGGTAAGTACACGGGCTGGCTATTTGTACGAACAGCCAGCATGTGACAGTACCAGGTGTTTGCTCTTCGAGAAGGCAAACAGAGTTCTTGTCGAATGGGAGAGATTTACAATAGTCGAAACGTATCTTCCGCCGACAGTAGAAAAGACAACTTGCACTTTTTGACATTTCACCCGGCCGTATTCATGTAGGAAGATAATAATTCTCGGTTTTTTCATCTCAACCAGCTATATAGGTACTCTACAATGAATTATACGATTTCTCGATTTTTTTAAAATATCATTTTAATATAAGATTGAAGTAAATTATTAACAATCGTTCTACAGACACTTATTGAAATACTCTTTGAACATGAAATAATTTGGTTGGAAATAATTTAAAGTCATATTATATAAATGTAATAATTGTAATTTTAATATTTACTATATATTGAATTTGGATGATTTTTGACCGCATAAATAGAATTTCCTACACCATTTTTCCGAACTGAAGGTACCACTATTTTTCCCATTGGAAAAACTCGGTGACATTGATTTATAAGCCACGTATGATGTTCGCGAGGTAAGTACGCTAAAAAGTACAAAAACAATTAAGTAAATGTAAATTTTACAGATCTATTTATTTTACCAATTTTGATACAATTTGCCTGCTTGTTTAAAAATTTACTGTATTTTTTTAAGTGCTATCGAGAATTAATATTATTAAGTGCAACATTTTGTTCAAATATTGGAGATCTAAATAATACATTTTTTAAGAAAATACTGTAGAACTAGAAAATATCTCATTTTTTCAAAAATACTGTATAAAAATGTATTTCTCTTGAATATTAAAAACCTAAAACGCGTTGTGCCAGTTGAAAAAAATATTTTAGGTATAAATTTAAGTAGGTAGTAGGTACGTAGTAAAAACATTTTAAAAAGTTCTGAGGTATGGCAAAAAATCGAAATTTCTTATTCGTGCCAAATAAAAAAAGTGGTATAAAAATTGTGAGAGAAGTCAAAAGTTTCAGCTGAACGACACCTTCGTCGTCGAATTTCGCCCGACACGTATCCAGCTCGTCAGGGGGTTCGTAGAACCATACGAAGAGTTACCTTCAACAACTAAGCAACAACTCGATTAGTCGTCAGAACCAAGTTTCTATCTCTGTTCCTCTCATCGCACTCGGCTGATGGATAACTCTGTTCTCGTAATATTAGCTCGCCAAACCGAATTATTGACTTTTCCCGTCTTCTAGCCTCGATCCTACGCACCAACTCAATTTCACAAACTCAACCCGGTTGCTCATTATCTTGTCTAGGATTCGAGCTACGACTTATCACCTACTAGAGTTTCTACAGGTGGCTAGCAATATTCCCCTAATAGAAATATCATATATGGCCGTACGCAGATGCTACGATTTGATAAATTTTGTTTGTCCAACGATGTTTTCCCATCGCATCTGTTCAGAAGAATATGCTTTTACAATAAAAATATTAGATATTTTCTTTCAAACGCGATAGAAAAATTATTAATATATTAATTAATATTAATAATATTATTATTACACATTAGGTAATATTTTTAATATTAATTATTGTTTAATATAATTGATAATTAATTATTATTAATATTAAATTTATTAATATCAATTAATTTTTGTAATCAAGAGATTTACAGCAGTTTCATTGAGTTTTGAAACTAGAAAAAAATATTAAAAGTGAAAATATTAGGGAAAGGAGTAGGTTTAAACAAATTTAGTAGGACAAAAAATATTGTCAGAAATCAGTAGTAGAATTCATACACTGGTGATTACACCCTGTTTTTTCATTTTTTTTTCTTTTTTTTCCTTGACTTTTGTCAGCGCGGAGACAAAGTAATTCAACTTGTGCTTCATCAGAGCACTCGCCTTCAAATGTGCGCCACAAAAAAGGGAAAAAAATCACTCGAGGAAAAATAACTTCCTTCTTTTGCGCCCGTTGGATATTCGAAACGGAGTTGGGCTATGTGATCAACAAAGCGGATACGCTCGGATCAAAGGAGATTTGCTTGCGAAGAGCTCTTATTTTCGCCCTTTATAAGCCGCAAAGGAGGGGAAGATTTTGGAAGCGGAATTTCAGAAGAAATGATCCCGCCTAAAAGATGAGAGATTCTTTCGAAATTACTGCCAGCTTTATCTGTCCCTTCTAGCCGACGTATTTCTTTTGGCCGTAAAAAAGAATAAAATGCAAAGTCGTTTCTGGGCATATTTCGAGCTTCGAAGAGAAAGAAATATTAATAAAGGAACGAAGTTGGGCGTAAAATGAATAAGTAGCCGGCCCTAGGTATTTAAAACGAAAGGTAGATTCAGATTAGGTTAGTTATAATGCTCGATTAGTCTGGGCCTGGGAGGTTATTTTCAAACAAATCCCTTTCCCTATCGGGGCGTGATAATTGAAAAGAATAAAAATCACTTTAAACCTCTCTTATCTCTAATACTTTCCTGAGGTTTTAATGTTACAAGGAACGACTATATTGCGATGATTGTTTAACTCTTTCGAGGGAGTAGTTGAATTATATACCGTTCATAAGTGATTAAGATGATTTATGAATGATTTACACTTAGTCTTAAAACAAATGAATGCTGATAAATAAAAAATGAATAAAAAATTTTTATGAATAAAATGAATAAAAAATTGTACGACTAAAATAAATAAAAAAATTAATGAATAAAATGAATAAAAAATTATGGGAGTGGATCACACAGTACTTCCATGTTAGAGACAGTAACAGGGATAAGCAATTAAAAAATCCAGGAACTCGTACAAAGGCCACAATCTTAGTACACTACATTCTAAAAACAAGCCAAGTGACGATCTAGCGATTGTTGAATGAGTTCAGCCGCGGTTTCTGAACATTTTATTGAATTTAATCGAATTATTGCGGAGATATAGGACACATCATACAGACACCTAGTCAAAAATGTTTTAGACCACGCGATTTTAAATCCAAATTTACCTCTGTTCCGAATTCATTCATAGAAGAATAAAAATGCTCCTTTCTCCATTCTCTTATAGACGATGAGGTGTCACCGTTTGTACAATTGGGAAGTAATCTCGACTTTTGCCCTCTACATAAAAAAAGGGGCGAGTAAAAAAGTAAATGCAGCTGAGCGTGAGGAAAAACCGAAGTTTGGGGTCGTTTGAATTAATTCGAAACATTGTCAACAACGGGAGGAAAATACTGAACAACTCTCGTGTTTTCAACGAGGCGGACAATATCTTTTATTTTCAAAAGCTCGGTATGATTAAACTTTTTCATCAGGGAACCATAAGAATGGAAGTATTGAATTTTTTCCCGCTGAGTTTTTTTCACTCTTCTTCCGGTGAGTTTTTTATACAATACATCGAAAGTATTACATTTTGTTAATCCAGACGGAAATTTAATTAAACCGCGTACCGCGGGGTTTTCGAATTATCGTTAACATTCGAAGTGGATCATTAGAAAAAATCAGGCCCGGGTTTAGCAGAATAGAGGGGAAATACTGCGCAGCACTTGATAGGCTAGTGAGGTTCTTTTTAATAAATTAAGACGCATATTTTTCCATTTTCTTCGCCGCCGATATTTTAATAAGGTTTTTCTCGGAAGGCCGGTAATTTTACAAATCTTACGTATTTCACCGTAACAAAATAATTTGATACAACCACATCATTGCACAAACTCGCAATGCCGCTTTCCTGATGAAGGCTTTAAAAACAAAAACTCAAAACTGCTTGGGCGAGCTCAAGAAAATTGAAACGTAAGCTTCTTTCCGCCGAACAATTTGCTCTGAGTGGAAAAAATGCGGATTTTTCGACTGGAAAATGTACAAAAACTTAATTATATTCACTCACTTTGAGATCCATAATGAAATCCGGTGGAAGAGAGCGTCCGTTGACTCGGGCCATCGTGTTTAAAATTTTCTCAGCTTCGTCGAACCGTCCGCGAGCTAATAGCCAACGGGGAGACTCGGGAAGAACCCTGCACAAAAGCAAGACGATGAAATAACTTGGAAAGTACACAAATTCGAATAGCTAAAAATTTCCAAGACGGTGGAAAAAATGAAGAAATGAAGGAAAATGCAGGGAATAATGGAACGTTATGAAATTCGAAGTAGCTATCGCGCTGCGGTGGTTTAAATTATTCAACCATTATTCTGTGGCATGAGACAGATAATTTTCTAGATGCGAATCGGGAGTTAACTGAATGATGGAACGATGGAAATTTTCCTTCTTAAAATAAACATTTTTGCCAATTTTTCCCGGCTTTTTTCAATGCTTGAAATAAATTTGCTCCCCATACAGTTGTTTACAAGATGTGAAGCACAAAAAAAATTTAAAAATAAAATAAAAATATAACAATACAAATTGTCGCAGAATACGTTCTTTTCCAATAAAGCCTTGGTATTCCCAAAAAAGAAATATGGTCACGATAGTAACCAATTTTAATGTTACCCGCAGCGCGGAAAAATAAGAAGCAATACAAATTGTTTTCTAACGAGCTTCCGCCACAAATTCAATTTTCAAAAAGACCCGCAATATATTTTCTACACGCTACGTAAACTCCAAGTTAGTTCAAATAATCGTACTGTAGGGTATCGCAATCCAAAAACAATGGCCCTGTATCTCGTTTCGATCGATAGCCGAAATAGACGCTCGTTGGTCGTAAGATGTTGAGACGATGGCGACGGCACAAAGCCCGGATAAGCCTGGACGATTCCCTCTGATGACTACAACATCCGAGCAATCCCAACGATATCCCTCTATCGTTGCCGTTTCAAAACGTAATAGCCTGCAAGTGTCGATTGTACCCATCGGGCGATTTTTGATATTCAACGGTACCCTATGGTACCCTTCGGATAATCTCGGCCCCCGATCGAACCTCCTTTGTACTTCTTTCGATTTCGACTTTGGAATAAAAAATTATCCGTTCCCAAGAGCCAAATTCGGGAGCAGATTTCCGCACTATGAATCCTAATAGCGTGAAATATTCACCTCGCACGCTTCACTGACTACACATTTGCTTCGCTAAGTACACTCACTAATCGCACTTCACTCAATTCACTCACTACATTGAATTCACGCACGCACTTGCCGCAACTCTATTGCACTTTATTAACTATACTCACCTCACACTACACTCTATCATCAGCTAAACGCATAATTCTTTCCTATTTTTTCTATTACTTGGTACAGTTGTGGGTTGAAAGGGGAAAACAACAACTGATGAAGATAAGTCCTTAAATTAACCCTAACGATGCCCGAAGAGGCGAAAGTAATCAAAGTTGAAAAACAAATTGATTTATCGCCTTCAACCCACTAACATTTTTTTATACTCAACTAACATTTTTCGCACACGTCATTTATTCCCTTTTAAACGTATTTCCTGATAGTAGAACGTTTATAAAACGCCCTGTCTTAGAAGTTGGTTTTCAACTTGCGCTGGAGTTCAAAAACCAGCGCGAGCAGAGGCCATTCAAAGATTGCTCGTTTTGCAGCTGCTCCACGTCGGGTTTGAGATTAAACGAAGTACTCAACTTTAACTAGAGCTACGGACCTTCGCTACTGGCGCTTCAAGGAGCAAATTGCTCTGCGAAACAACAGGGCCCCCGAGGAGCTGCATCTCGACGCAGTTTCCTCGCTATCGAACAAAAAGACGACATTTATTAACCAAGTACGAAGTATTTACGAACGGAGTTCAGACGGGCGACCGCAGCTCACGTAACCGTCCCCCGGTGAGAAGCACGCCGTGACATTGAATTGAGCGAGATGCGACAAAAGATGGGCATTTTCAATAGAAATACTGACGCACGAAAAAAAAAATAATAATGCTCTACCGAGGAAATAAACCTTAAATTGTGATTCACTTTACCAGCACCAGACACGCCACAAATGGAATAGATTTTTTTTAATTTCTTTACAGTTGGAAGAACTGGCAGTGTTGCGATAAATTCTACAGAAAAATAAACGTATTCATTCATTAATTTACCACACTGCATACGCTATACACGCTTCGCTCACCTGATCTTTCGATACACCCCATAAAATTTTTTTTTTTTAAAAACCGACTTCAAATTTATTTGCTAATGAAAAGGAAAAAAAATTACAAAAATGTCCCAACTTCAGAGCAACTCAATCACCAGGAGGAGAGGCATACGGTTAATTGAGGAATTGGGCGGAGGGATTCGGATGAAAAAAATAGGGGATGCTCAGAATTTAAGCCCACCGTCTGAAAAAATCTTCGGAATTTCGATTTTCGGCCCCCGTTTTTATAAAAAATTCGAAATGTATACAAAACCTTGATTTTCGGTAAAACTCTGCTTTGCGGAATTTCGTCTACCGGGCGCCGTAGCATAGACTGGGCATAGTAATAACGGATTTTGCCTATACTGAGTGATTTGCGAAGTTATATTTTCCTACATTTATGTAATTAGAATAGTTTTTTACCAAAAAGTGGAATATATCTCGAAAACAAAAAATAATTTCGGCATTTCTTAATTTTTAATTGAATTTAAATCAAATTTCCTCAAATTGCTTACGAATAACCTATTTTTCCAAAATTCGGGAACGTGGCAAGAAAAAAAACTCAAAGTTAAAATGTCAAAGTATGAAAAACCGAAAAAATTGAAAAAAATTTTTCATCGTTAGAATTGGATTTTTTTTATCTCAAATTCGAATTTTTACGTCTAATGTCCTGCAGAAATCATTATTTAATCAAAATTATAAACGGTAAGCATTTGAAACGAACTTTCGAAGCTAAAAACGCTGCAAATGATTGTACAGTGGTTTATTATTCCTTCGCTTCAAATTAAATTTCAGAAGACTATCCATTTCAGAGAGTCATTATTCAGAACATGTGTGAACATTTCAACCGAAATACAGATTGGTAACTATCGGGGAAAATTCCGTAGCAACTATTGTAATTTTAATCTATTTTATTTTTCTTAATTTCCAAATTAAAAACTAAATTTTTTGCCCAACCGTACAGCTGGAGAGAGTGTTTGACGACCATTCCAATGAGTATAGAACGATTTTTATAGCTCCAAGAACTCTCGAGTTATACCCTCATGTCAAATTTCTGAAAGTCTCCCAAATTCGGCACAAAAGCTGTGATAACTCGAGAACCAATGAAGCTATCGACCCCGCGATGGTCTCATTCGATTCAGCGTTCAAAAATCTATATAATTTGATACTACGTACACCTTTTTCTGAAAAACCTTAGAAAATATGAATTTTCTCCCCCTCAAAACCCCCCAAAAATACCCTTAGAATTGAGCTAGCAAGTTGGTTCAAGAATTGGGCCGTCGTAGGACCGAAATTGATTTTTGGTGAAAATTTCAAAAATTTAGCTATTATGGTTTGGCCGGAAAAGTGTTGACGGCGTACGGCGTACGGCGTACGGCGTACGGCGGACAGACAGAATTTTTTTTATTGGATATTCGGATTCTACATGCCTTGAAACATAAAACATCAAATTTTGAGGGGGGGGTTATAAAATTTTTTTTCTTGGGCGATTACAATGGTTTATTATTGAATAATAAACCAAAATGAGAAAAACTGATCGTTGTCGTCAAATTTCCGTTGTTTTGACGTCGAATTCGGATTCAGCGTTTAATTTCCTTGAGGAATAGCTTTCGAAATCGATTAAAAACAAAATTTTAATATTTCACCCTTACCGATGCTCGAGATTTCGTCCGGTCAATAACTCGATATGCGGAAAATAATTTCTGTGGCGCTGTTAAAAATTTTTTCACCAAACTTTTTGCTGTGCACGTGTGTAAGGCGTTTGAATGAAGACTTCTGCATAAGAAAACAATTGATTTGCATGAGTTTTGACACCGAAAACCACGGTTAAAGTCCTATTTTCGAGAGTTTATAAACCGATTTTTTTGGACCATTTTCGGATTTTTCTGAGAGTTGAAAAAAATCACAAAAATACATCTTGGTAAGATACAACTTTCCTGAAAATTTCAGATTTTTATCTGCATTGAGAGAGGAGTAAAAAATCGATAACTGATCGGTTCGAAAAAATCGCAGGGGTACCCCTTGGATTTTTCGCGAAATTTTTTTTAATTTCGATTTCGCTCAAAATCAGCATAATGATAGTTGATGATATATATATCAATAATATATGCTTCATTCCTCGTTTATTTCGCAACAAATTGATGAGAAGAAGGTCTAAAGTTGGAAAATGAGATTTTTTCGCGTTAATTCCAATCAAATTGTGGAATACCTCAAAAACGGTTGAAAAATGGATAGGTACATTACATGGGGAAAATGTGGACAATTAAATTACCTATCTTTTAGTATATTCAAGCATCTGAATTGACGACTTTTTGTAAAAGTTATCCTGTTTGCAAGTTACAAATCTTGGAAAACTTAAAAGTTGGAGCTCCTACCTCGGCCACAACTCTGCGCTGAAAACCTCAATATTTTATAATGCAAGACCCTCCGACAGAGGGTTGGGTGGCGGAGCTGCCAACTACACATTTTAAGTAGGTACTACTTTACTACTCATATTAACCAGCGCTCAGTTTCCCTAAGGACCAAATCACGAAAATGGGGCAAAGCAAAGTTTGACAAATATTTCCTTCGTTTACGTTGGTCGCTTAAGATCGTCTATGGCTCGACTTACCACCAGTAGAGGAAGAATGTCAAAAACGGGACAGAAGTAGCGAGGGCAAGCTGGCGCCAGTCTCTTACGAGATAGGCGATAACAGCCAATGCCATCAGTCCCAGCGAGTAGGCAATATTCGTCATTATCGTCACCATCGTCCGCGACGATGGCCCGACGAGCTCGATCGCTGTTGACGAAAAATTCGTAATTAATTTATTCATTTAGATTCGTGAATATAAATATCATATGAATAGATAATTAAATTATTTATTTATTTAGATTCGTGAATATAAATATCACATAAATAAATAATTAAATCAATTGTTTATTTATTTATTCATTTAGATTTGTGAATATAAATTATCACACAAGGTTTTCATAGTTTTCTTGTTATTCTTAATTGTATTAGGTCGATGGCTTTTTGTTGAAGCTCTGTCTACTTTCAATAATTTTAAAAAATTCACTTTTCTGTATTTATTATTATTTATTCATTTTATTTCCTGAATGCTTCCCGTTTAAAATAAAAACGGCGATAGCTTCATTAGAACGATGAAATTCAACTATACGAATTAGCTATGGTTTACTCTGTTATTCGAAAAGTTTGATCGTTAGCGAGGAATAATTTTGAACGGCTATTTCGTAATTATGTTTTTTTTCGGCTATTTCGTATTTTTCGGCTATGTGTACCGTGTTTGGCACGATTCCAATAATTTTCTCTCCTGAGTCGAGCTCATTCCTATGCCGAGAGATTTATTACTGCAGGACATGGCGATGGAGGAGTTTTAATTCGCATTTACCCGCATAGAAGAAGATAATTGAATAAGTGCTCATTACCAGGGCATTGTATTTTTCGAAATATCTTCAGCAAACATTCGCCGTATGGTATCGTAAATTCATTGCTACAATATTCGAACCACGGACAAACATTCGTTGACAAAACGAGTTTGAAATTAATGAAAACTGACGAAGTTCTGATGAGATTTCGCGCTCGACAAATTGGCTGCAACTGAACCTCGCATTGCAACTATAACGTCGAGCCTGAATCAATCTCAATCGGCTATGTTGTGATAGTCAAATGTCAATACGAATTGAATTTGCACTCGTCGGAGATTCAGAACGAGCCCTAGGCAAATAGGCTCGCCATACGCACTATTTCAACGACACGGAATACTCGCAGATACGCGAGCAATTGTAAACAATTATAACATTTTAAGAACAAATGTAAGTAATTACTTGAAATTTGCATCGGGACTATCCAACTGGAAATTTCCAAAAATTAATCATTTAAAAAAAATTTGTAATGACTAAAGTTTTTGATTTTTAAAAAGGTTGGAGTATTCTGAAACATATTAAAGATTCTTTATTTTTATTATAGTTTTTTATAATACCTTTTTTCATAAAATGCTTTTTAGAATGTAATAACTTTTTATAATGATTTTTTATAATAAAAATAATTTCATAATACCGTTCATTTCCTACTGGACGGCGTTTTATCTTCATTTTTCCATTTCTTATTTTTAGAAACATCTGCCACTTCGAGTTTTGCCTCTTTCGCAATTTTAAATTTAAATACCATTTTTGATCACCAAAAAATTTTAATGTTCCCAACGATATTTGAGGTTAATTTCTCCTTCCCATACGGTCTTTTTTTCAAAACAATTTCTATATAAAAAATGACCAATTTTCCCAAAATTTTGAAGATATCTATCGTAGACATTTTCATTTCAATCTATATTTTCCACCTCTTAAAAATACCAATTTTAGATTCGTTTGGGAAAATAATAATCCGCGAGGATAAACGAAACGTAGAATATTCACAGTTTGAACTCAACCGCCGAATAAACTGGCTCCACCTCAGGAATTCCATTTCGGACTGGCAATTCCCGGAAGAACATCTCGATTCAAAAGCTTGTCATTTCGCTGAATCCTCGGGTTCAGAATGACCTTATACAGCTCGTCTGGTGGCTCAATAATAGAACAGCCAACGGGTGGTCACTGTATCGCCGATTAACGAACGGTGTTCGAGCCAAATGACATATTAATTCGGCAACTAATCTCATTGAAAGCTGGGATAATCGATTAACGTAAATGAATCCTTAGCAGCCTATGGGAGCAAATGATTTTACGTTGGTTTGTTCCAAATCGATCATCGACTGAACGTTTTTACTTACATGTTTACGTAGTAAATAGAAGTGAAAAGTCTGAAACTAACTGGGAACGTAGGTGAATTTGGAAGAAATTTCCATATTACTATACTCAGAAACACTTTCTGCACTAGTCTTCGTGTGCCTGAGGTCGAAAATTGACAATAATCGTCATAACTCCGTGAAAATTGAATGAAACTTGATTAAATTCTAAGTAAATATTTTCCCAGTGATTGTGAAAAATAGCTGTTATTGAATTTCGAATAAAGTACTGTGTATTCGAGATATCGCCCTACAAAGTTTTGTCTGTTTCGATTTTTGCAGGCTATGAGATTCATTATCGTTATTTATCGTAGTTGAAAAAAAACTACATAATATCTTCGTCAAGGTATTTTCATTCAGCATAAAATTTCTAACGCGAGCAAGATTTTATACCGAGAAAGTATCTCTCCGAATCTGGGGCCGTAATTATTTGGTGGATTCGATTAAAAAAATTATGGTACATACCTGGATAGTTATCCTTTCAAACCAGAACAAAGGCAACCCGATCGGACTTACCGCGGGGCTGAACGCCAGCGGACAACACATACCGGAAAAAACCCCAAGTCAACTTGATTGACCTCCTCCTTTTTGAATCGGTTAAATAAATGAGCGAAATTGGAGCTTGAATTGTCCATTCATTCGGAATAGACACCTATCATCACGAATTTATTGCTCCTAAAAAAATTAGCACTGTACTTAAATAAAAAAAAAAAAAAAAAAAAAAAAAACTTTGACCCAGAATTGTTGAGGAACTCCATATTCAAAATTCTTCCACACGCTGCACATAATTCATATATCTGACGGCGGAACGGCTGAAATTTATAGCTGAAAAAAATATGAAAAAATTTCAATCGTGAGCAGCACGTTCTTTGAACGCATTGTTAAATACTACGAGAAAAACCGCTGTAAATCAACCTCGAAAAGCATAGCGCCGAAAAATTAACCGCCCGGATTACACCCAACTGTAAATGGCGACTTTAATTTCTCCCCGCATAAAGGGTAATTTGAAAAACGGCCCGGTCGAAGTCGAAGGTTTTCAAGGGTAGGGTTGAATTAACGAGGACCATCGTTTCGTAGAAAAGGAACGTGTACTTAAAGAAAAGTAATAATGGAGGGGGAAATGGGAGCAAAAGTAATTAAATTCGTCGGTTCCCCTCGGAGACGTCGTTTTATTACTTGAACCAGTCGAGCCCTTGAAAGCATTTAATTTCCAAATTGCACGGCTCAACTTTATGTCAGTCGAATGAGAAGCGAATTTTCCCCGAGTTCGTCTCCGGTTTTTTACAACAGGTATTCTACGTCACTTTTCTTCTCGATTTCCTCTTTTTTGGATGGAATTGGGCTGGGAGAAATCCAATCAGGCGGTAAAGAATGTCAAAAGCTTTTTTTCAAGGGTATGAGAGTATGTTTAAATATTTCATTTCCATGAATACCTGTTCGAATGAAGTTTTTCCCATTTATTTACCATCTTACTTTAGACCCCCGAAAATGGTTTGAAACTTTTTTTTTTTTAGATTAAGTACGATCTAGCATAAATTTTGGTCAAGTTCACAAAGTTGTGAAAATTATGAGGATAATAGTTGAGACTGAAAAGAAGCAGGAAAATGGGGGAAACACTGTACATAACACTAGACAATGTAATTTAGACAAAGGATTGTCCACTTTAAGAATAAAAGAAACTCCGAGGGAAAATCTGGAAATTAAAAGTAAACAGTAGAATTCTGGAAAATTAAAATAAACCCAAAAATTGATTTAGATGAAGCTCTTTATATTTGGCGTCAATAGAGATAACCACTAGAGCAGATTCAGAAAACAGCAAAATAAAAAATATCGGAAAAAGTAAAAAATAAAATAAAACAATTACATTAATTGAAAAACATACAATTAAGAAATCAAAACGTAATTAAGGAAAAAAGGTAACTAATTGAATAATTTTTTTTAAAATTAGGGGAACCTTGTGTTCGATAATCCGATAAAAAATTACGAAAAAGTGTTGAAATTTAGGAGGAACATAATCAAGAAAACTAGAGACCTGAGTTGGTGATTGATTTCTAATTTATTAACCAACTCGATTACAGCAATCTGCATACTATACTTCGCATTGTTTTTTAAAAGATTTTTTAAAATATTGCACGTAATTAACAATAGGTTTGATTTCGCTGGCCTATTTCCATTTGCCATTCTCAAACATGTTCTATATTGGTTCGGCTGATTAATTAATGCACTACCGCAGCTTCCCTGTCCAGGTCTGAAACGCTTGTAGGATGCGATTGAGAAGTTCCCGTTTGAAGTTAAGGTGCTGCGAGTAGGAAGTTCAAGCAGGTTCAGTTAGCTTCTGAGCTCAAGTGACCTCGAGATGGCTCGAAGGGAGTCTGCGAATAGAGCCCTGAGGGTGAGCCGAGCAAAGCAACCTCCCATAGAATGCTCGCCTAAATACCTACTTAGCTTGGAAGTAAATTGCCCGCGAGGAAGGGCGAACATTTACCAAGTGGCATAAGATGGTTGAAATATATTTTTTTAATCCTACCTTTTTACTTTTGCGCTTACGTTGAAGGTGAATTCCGCTGAGAAAAATTCATAAAGTACTTGAAAACAAATTTTACCTGTCTGTGTCGAAAAGTGACAAAAATCGTCAGAAATATCTCGGAGAAAAACCAATTAGAATTATGACTGACCGATAATACATTCGTGCGCTCGCGGTTTTTATGCCAGGTAATTGGACGAAAGATTTTTTCGTTAGGTGACTCACTGAACTTTCTAAATGCCCGGAATTCTAACGTTTTTCTATTTTGTGGGTCCCCTGGCTGCAAAAATGGGCGTATTTTATCGTCACAGGACGCCTAGTGTTCATTGTTCGGGTCACACATCATACATCAGAGTTTCTTGCAGTTTTCGTTAACTAAAAGTAACAAAATTTTTCATGTTTTCAAATAAAAAACCGAATTTTTGGACTGAGCGTAAATCCTAAGATAGATTATTATCAACAAGCTCACTATTGTGGGTACTCCAATTTAAACATAATGACTCTAAGTACTCCCCTCCATCCAAAACAGCAAATTTTCTAAGACACGCAATTTATTTAAAAAAAAAAATAAAAATAAATAAATAAAATGAGTTCTTCAGTCATTTGTAGGTGCGAAAAATATCCAGTTGAATAACTGAAATTCTTGCAATTTTTGATGATGAATGGCCAACAGATGTAATAATTTCTTACGTTCTGTGGACGGAGGAATGATTGAAAATAAATTCACCTTCATTCCCGGCAATTCCTTTTTGTCATAATTATTGTCTTCGTTTATATATCGGATCAGTTCTATGTCGAGACGGGAACCCATCATAATGATTATATATATTACAGCTGAATAAATGTTTTTTATCATTTTACAAAGTACAATCTTTGTATTTATTTCATTATTTTTCTAATTGATAGGGTTAGTGACAATAAATACGTTCGTGAAATCAAGCGTGATTCTCGCCGTTATTAAAAATTCTTGAACGAGCGGTCAAATAATTATATTGGTTTTTGGAGCCCAAAAACATTTTGAATACCAACAATATTTGGATAGCACGGAACTAGCGGAAGAATCCAGGTGATAAAAATCAATCGTGCCTTAGAAAACATTTCACGACCTTACAAGTTCAAATGTATTAACTTATTTTAGTTATTTGGGGTTAATTATTGGCTTACCGAGGACGTATGGCGTTCCTAGGATGGCTGGAACTGTGAAGCCGACTCCGATACGGAATATCATCCATGTGAGGAAATCGGGAGCGAAAGCGGTCGCTATTCCGAAAAAACATTCGATGAAGAGGTAGATGAAGAACGACGGCCTTCGTCCGATACTGAAAAGATAAATCCATCGTCATTCTATCACACAAATTATGAATCCCTGCTCTGCATTTTCACTTGTCACTTTTCCATAAGAAAACACGAACCACCGGGAAAATTGCAAAATTAAGAGTGAAGAGTTGAGAAGTATTTTTAAAAAATAGGCCGCTTAATTCATCTGTAAATCGCTCGAAATATATACTTCAAGCAGTACGTTTCTTAGCTAATACGCCGTCAGAGGGAAAGCGGACTTTCACGAATTCCGATCAACTTCTCCAAATTCAATTGAGCGTTGAAGAAAGGACGTTCGAGGAAGTGATTTACCTCGCCATGAATTGCTCGCTGGCATTAATTCAGCGGAGGTGGGATTCATTTCGGGCCGCCCGTTTCGTTGGTGTAGGAACAAGGTTGGGTTGCAGGGTGCTCAACCAATCTCGTTAGCTTAAACAACCTTACTTTCTCACCTGTCCGTCGGTATATTGCACCAGGGAAAAGGGTGAGCCCTAGGTAATTTAGTCCTGCAATGGGCCCGGCGGGCCTCGGTTCCACGAATGGAACAAAAGCATCAGTTAGCTGCGTATGGCCGCGGGATACAATAACGCCAAGCTGCCGGAGAAGGATATTCCAGGTTTGATAAGTGAATAATCCCGCCAGTACAATGACCAAGTTCAATACAAGTGGTATCAAACGGCTTGAATAATAATAAAATCCTTATTTCATTGTGATCCTCGGAGCGAGCATCTCAGGGGAGAGAAAAAACCTCGAAATTCTCGGAGTAATTTTGGTTTTTCGCCTGTATCTTCAAACGGGCCATTCTAGAGTATCAATCGCATAAAACAAATGAAAGCCCGATAATTTTTGCGTCGAATGAGTATATTGTGTGTAATTTAATAATCTGTAATGTAATAATAATGTGTAATGATGTGTAACGTAATGTAATGATGTGTAATGTAATGATGTGTAATGTGTAATAATGTGTAATAATGTAATAATAATAATAATGTGTAAGTAATAATGTGTAATTTAATGATCTCAACGAGCAGCTATCCTCGCTCAGGTGCGGTAAAAACTGCTTCTAATAATTCGGTAACATAACATAACGGTAACATAACAAGTAGTATCCATAACATAACATATAATATAATATAATATAATATAATATAATATAATATAATATAATATAATATAATATAATATAATATAATATAATATAATATAATATAATATAATATAATATAATATAATATAATATAACATAATATAATATAATATAACATAATATAATATAACATAACATAATATAACATAACATAATATAACATAACATAATATAACATAACATAACACAGTACCCAGTAGTACCCAGAACATAATATAGGTAACAAGTAGTATCCATAATATAACATAACATAGTATAACATAACGTAATATAACATAACATAATATAACATAGCACACTGGTAACATAGCAGCACACATTAAGTAGTATACATAACATAACATAACAGAGTACCAATAGTACCCAGAACATAACATAACAAGTAGTATCCATTGTATACAAAATACCCAGTTTCTCCGAACGACGAATCTTTTTTTCAATAATAACAGATAATCTCCAAAAAATAATAGGTAAACCGAAACTCCGCTGATATACATTAGTTTCCATTTTATTCCACCATTTACCCCAATCCTGATTTTCAAAAAGCATCCTCGCAATACGTTTGCAATTCGTATCCTCAATTGACAGAATAATGATATAAACGTCGTGTTGAAAACCGAGGAACTTCGTCTCTATGGCATTAATCGTAGAGAGATGGGTTTTCGAAGTTGTTCTATATTAGATCTGCGCAATTGGCGTAGTAAACTCGTCCATAATCCGAGGAAAACTAGAAGGTTGGTCGGCACTGATCCAATTTCGCATGACTATTCGCCTTGACGAGCATCCGCAGTTTGCTTTCTACCGCTATTGATTGCACGACCAAATAGCGCGCAGTAGTCTAATCAACTGAATTACTTAGCCCGTTTGATTAGAGACTTATCGTAATCACCTAATCACGTACGGAGCTTTGAGAACACGTTAACACTTCCCATCCAACCGTCAGATGTAAAATTGGCCATTAGGCAGTCAATTAAGCGATGATGAGCTGTGGAGTACGAGGTGATTAGTTTTCACTACAGGAGCAACCCTGATAGGCAATCTACTCTGGATAATACATTTTCAAACTTACACAGATAGGATACTACTCGCAGTATTTGGGTTAAAGCTAGAAGAGCCATGGGGTGTTTATAAAAATATATATCTGTGAATTTTCCAACAAAACCCTGCGAGAGAGGGTCGAAAAAGCTTGAAATGTTGAGACTTTTTTCGGTTTTCCGCGCTAACTTCTAAATTGCTCGGTTTCCGACATAAACGTTTACATACAAAGTTGTAGAACGTTAAATTTCATACAATAACCTGTTCCTACCTCTTATATTGTTCGAAAAGGGAGAGAAATATTCTCAAAATTGTAAAAATGGGCCAACAATTTTTCATCAACTTAAAAATAATATATTTTTTTCTTTATAATAGGCAAAAAAATTGGCAATTTTATAAATTGTGTTTATATTTTTATTAATTTCTTTAGCTTATAATTTTGTATGTTCCGAAGCGAATCTACAATGTTTCACCACATTTAAAAGTGAAGCTTTTGAAAAAAGAACAACTGCTGAACTTTTCACAGTATCAACAAAAGTAAATCTTCATAAAATCAAAATTAAAAAATTAAATAATTAACAAAAGAATCATATTTTAAAAACCTAAACTTAATTTAAAGAAAAATGAAATTTTGAAAATTGTCAGCTTTTTAAGCAAATTTAAAAAAATTAGAATACATTTAGTTTGTTCCAATATTAAAAATCTAAACTCCTCCTACGCGCCATAATAATTATTTGATCACCAAAGAAGTATCGAATAAAGTTCATGTGATCTAGATTACGCTAGATCTCGATTGGGAAATTAAATTTGCGCAGGATGCGGAGTTTTTACATTTTTTTTTCGATTACCTACTTCAATAGTTTCAGAAATTCGTAGTAAAATTATATTTTTATGTTTCTATCGTACGAGCGTCGAATTTGTCCCAACAATGTAATTTGACTGCTTCTCAAGTTTACTCAATCTCAGACAACAAGAAATGATCATTTGTAGACTTTACTTGCGTAAGAAAACAGAGGATTATTAATTTATAGAGCCCTTCCTATAAGAGTAAGTTGAGCAGACGCTAGTTTTAGCTCTGAGCAATATAATTATATTCATAGACTGAAAAGCGAACCGAATTTCAGCCTTCTTGAGAATTATCATTAAGTACCCTTACAAGAGCATAACAGGATACCCCTGCGAGCCATAAATCCGCATTAAATACTAGTTGGAAATTTCCCCATTTTTTGCAATAACAACTGAGGGAAAAGTTGATTTAGTAGGTCCTCAGAACCTCGAAGTTCATTTCCTCGCGATTTCCTCACTTAATTTCGTTCCTTGGATCGTCGTTTTTTATTCAAAAACGCTCACAGGAGATAAAAACGATCCGGCTCAAGGTGTAAGAGCCGAAAATTCAAAGCTCTCGGAAAGAGAGTTCACCGTCACCTCGGCCTATTATAATGAGAAGAAAATTTATTCCCTCAACCTCACCCTCAGTTCATCGCTGTTTGCTCTGTTGGACCACTTCTTCCACTTATATTCGCAAGCCTTTGGTCTGCCGGCTATTAATTACCCACTCACAAACGCCTTCTCTTGGAAACTTCCCATTTCCGGGGCCGCAATTATCAAACGTACGAAAGGAGTAAAAAATTCTTCGCAAGGAGATAACTGTTTTTTCCCTAGAACAGATATAAAGGTAAACAGAACGATGCAAATAATTTTTTTCTAATGAATCATATAGCCCAGTTCCTCGATCAATCGTAAAGGTTCCTTTTCCTCGTTTTATATTTGTGTC
Organism: Tupiocoris notatus; assembly: GCA_037159825.1. NCBI lineage: Eukaryota > Metazoa > Arthropoda > Insecta > Hemiptera > Miridae > Tupiocoris > Tupiocoris notatus. The sequence continues at coordinate 478,026 of JASJUZ010000598.1, read as the reverse complement.
CAGTTTTCTCCTAGCACCTATAATTATAATGATTTAAATAAATTATAATTTACTTATAATGATTTGTAGATTGTAATCATCTTGATAATTTCACTTTGCGTTAGTTTGCTCGAGGGAAATTTCAACCCAAGGAATCTTCTATCGCGGTCAACAATGAATATTTACCGATGACGGGAGCTCTTCCCACAAGAGAAAACAGACGCGCTTTGGCGGTTTCACGTACGTAGAAGCTTCAGATCTCTGCTTTCGTATACGCATATCAGCCGAAGTTCCTACGGCCAGGTTCACATAGGCGTTTCGAATAGGTTCCACCGAAGCGTGAAATATTCAATGACGATAAAATTCGAAGAAATCCAATAACTACTCGGTAAAAAATGTTTATAAAAATGAAACCGACTTCAAAGGGACTCCGAAAGTGAAAAATAAACTGTTCCAACTGCACAGCAACTCAATCGCCAACACATTTTAAGGACTACCTATTTTTTATGTGAGACTTGATCTTTCACCACTCATTTGACTTGACCGCTTCTTGGTTGGTTTGACCATTTTCTCTAATTGATAATAAAGAATGTAATTATTTCTACCTTTTCCCGTATAATTATTCGGCATTTGATCCTTTTCGGTTCAAATTCGAATTCTACGTTTAATTTCCCGTAAGAATGAGTAATAAAATAATATTAGAACAGTGCTGTTAGTATTTGCAACGAATTCCCAAAGTTGAAAAGCGTAAAAACGGTGTAGTACCGAAAACGGTAAAAACTCAACGTTGTCGTCAAATTTCCGTCGTTTTGACGTCAAATTCGGATTCAGCGTTGAATTTTCTGTAAGAATAGCTATCAAAACCGCCTAAATACCCAACTTTAGTTTTTCGCTAGAAATTTCAGCTGGTCAGGAGCTCGGTTTACGGAAAATAATTTCTGTGGCGCTGTTTGAATTTTTTTCACCAAATTTTTTGCTATGTACGTGTGTAAGGCGTTCGAATGAAGACTCCTGCATAATAAAACAATTGATTTACATAGATTTTGACCCCGAAAAGCATGGTTAAAGGTCAATTTTTGAGCTTTCAAAAACCGATTTTTTTGGACCATTTGCGGATTTTTCCGAGAATTGAAAAAAATCACAAAAATACATCTTGGTAAGATACAACTTTCCTGAAAATTTCAGATTTTTATCTTTATTGAGAGAGGAGTAAAAAATCGATAACTGATCGGTTCGAAAAAATCGCAGGGGTACCCCTTGGATTTTTCGCGAAAACTTTTTTGATTTCGATTTCGCTCAAAATCAGCATAATGATAGTTGATGATATATATATCAATAATATATGCTTCATTCTTCGTTTATTTCGCAACAAATTGATGAAAAGAAGGTCTTAAGTTGGAAAATGAGATTTTTTCGTGTTCATTCCAATAATATTGTGGAATACCGCATAAACGGTTGAAAAATGGATAGGTACATTACATGGGGAAAATGTGGACAGTTAAATTACCTATCTTTTAGTATATTCAGACATCTGAATTGACGACTTTTTGTAAAAGTTATCCTGTGTGCAAGTTACAAATCTTGGAAAACTTAAAAGTTGGAGCGCCTACCTCGGCTACAACTCTGCGCAAGCTGAAAAACCCAATAGTTTATAATGCAAAACCATGAAAACCTCACCAGCTACCTACCAAATTAGTTACTATAGCTTTTCCTTTTCAATCGCCTCCAGAATGGTCACTTCTTGGATTCGGCGCCTCACTTCTAGTCTTAGAAAGCTAAGAATATCCTGTATTCGTGGGAATTTAATTATCATGAGTCTTTGTAATACTTGAACAGAGCAAGCCATTTAAAATTAGTGGAATTATATTTATATGTGAATAATAGGTAATACTTTTTTTTTTAATAAATAGCTTCATTGACGTGTCGACCTTTTGAATATATGCCTAAAGAAATTTGAATGGTTTATAATTTTTCTCGGTGATCTGATTGGAATTTCTAGATGCCCTGTTTTTTTTCTCACAATAATGATTTTCTAAATCAATAATTCCTAGTAGCGATTAATTTCATCCTAGTTATTCCTTCTCTTTCAAAAATATTACTCTTCTCGCATTAGAATCAATTGAGCAGCTATAGCGAATCCAAATTAAAAACCAACGTGGAAATAAAATATCAATCACTACTTGCATTGTTATTAAAAATCCGCACCACTCCGCACAAGTGTAAACCGAGCGTCAAAGGGATTTCACCTCCGGAAGAGCCCAGGCTTTCTTCGTCGAGAATTCGGAAGCTAAGGTTTCGCCGAGCGTTCATGTTTTATTCGTCAGCAAGGGCGAGGACCGTTCGAAGTGAATTTTTTCTGCGAAGAAGTCCGCTGAATAATTATCATATTTTCCTTCCCTTCCGGTCCGGTTAATTTACTATGCCAAGAACTCGAAATTAGCTCCTAGTTGTGCAACCAATTCAGTTATCAACTTCTGTTTGGTCACCGCGATATAACTACATTATTCATCAACCTCTTGAAGAAAGCGAGTTCTCGAAATATTCTCGTTTCGAATAAAACGTTCGCTATTTAAAATTTCGTAAGTGAATTAAATAACAATTGGTTTATTGTCGTTGTTAAACTTTCGTTTTTCACATTTTCTGATCTAAATAATTTATTATATAGAAACTTGAATTAATATAGAACGTAGAACTGATTGATGTAGAACAAATCAATAAAATAAATATACGACGACATAAATAAACAAATAAATAAATAAACGACAAATAAAGAAACGAAAATACACAGCAAGGGACAGTGCAGAAAACAGTAGAATTAATGATTACATAGTGTATTACCTATTGTAAAACTAGTTCCAAAACATGTGAAACGAAAGATTTCATCGTCTGCACGACCTCTATGTATTGAAGTTGGGGTCGCCTCTCGTTTCGAATTCAACTCTGCTAATAATGCAATTCAGGGCCAATCCCGGCCAACATTGTTTCTATTTTTTTTTCTGTTTGTATGATGTCATTATACGAAATTATCAAGGCTTATTAAGGCTTAATTATTTAGGCAAAATTATTTAGGCGTTTCTTACCATATTTTTATTGTCAGCACTCATCATACCCCTATAATGGCGCTGTGCTCGCCTATAATTTTTTTTTATTGCTCACGCCCGTACAATAAATAAATAAATAAGGCTTCTATTCATATTAGACCATTGTGTAGATATTTAGAACAGTTTTGGAGTTTTTTAGTGCAGCAATGTTCTATTATTTAGATCAGTTTTATTTATGTTTTGAACTATTTAACGTTCTCGAAATTTCTGCTCTTTCCAACTTGAACAAAAATTTGATACAAATAATTCAACGATACCGTTGAGTCATTATTGAGCGCTAGGTACAATGTCTGATATGTAATCAATTTTGAAAAGGCGACCTATTGTAGCGGAAACCAATTATAAGTTTTGTTCCGTCTCATTAAATTCAAGCCCGTAAGTACTTGTGCAGAATGCGATGAATTGTTCGCATCTAATATGAGCGCGGCAGTTCTCGAGTAAAATACCCATTTGCCAATACAGGTTTTGAACAACCGAGTCCTTCACGACATCTTGATCTGCCAACCGTAAACGCTTTGGGAATTTCCCAGTTTCGCTTCTCAGTTTACAACCGATGTTAGGCGAAGTTCTACTCTTAGCAGCTTAGATCACTTAATATCTCCACTCAAACTCGCAACCATCGAAAGCTCATCAAGTGCGCTATAACGTCTATAGGAACGGAGAACATCTTGTCGGAGAGTTGAGCGATTTTCGCAATATATTGTAACGATTGAAATTTGGAAACGTTTAAGCTTGTTCCGAAGCTAATCTTCAATGTTTCACCACATTTAAAAGTGAAGCTTTTGAAAAAAGAACAACACTGCTGAACTTTTCACAATGTCAACAAAAGTAAATCTTCATAAAAAATCAAAATAAAAAATATTCAACTAAAGAATAATATTTTGAAAACTAAAACTTAATTTAAAGAAAAATGAAATTTTGAAAATTGTTAGCTTTTTTAAGCAAATTGAAAATATTGGAATACATTTAGTTTGATCCAATATTGAAAATCTAAACTCCTCCTACGCGCCATAATAATTATTTGATCACCAAAGAAGTATCTGGGAAAGTTTGTGTGATCTAGATTACGCCAAAGCTTGATTCGGAAAAGAGCGCTAACTGTGTGTGTAGAGGCTGATAAGCAGCTCCCTCCCTTGGCACAGATCGTTGATCTATGAGGGAGGAATTTCCAGCCACCGATTATTGTATTTATTTATTTTTTTTTTTACTTGTTGTTATTCTCTAAACGGAAATAAATGGTATTCTATTCTATTCTATTGATACTACTCAGCTCTTCTTAGAGCAAAGTTAATTCAAACTGTACAATAGTTGCATTTACGGAAACTAAATACAAAATAGGTCTTCACCGGAATTTCCAAACGAACTGACAATTTCCATTTTTGGAACGCGCTGCGTCAAACTTGAGGCAACTTGGGCGGCAAATTCGAGTGGAAATTTATTCGTCGAGACGTGCATAAATATGTATGTCACGTTGGGAGGCTTATCCTCGGCCAACGGGTATTTGATGCCCTTCTTCAAACGACCTCATTCCTCCCCTTCTTCAATTCAACCATCGAAGGAAATTTATAAGGGACACGTTGGCGAATTAATCGCTTAATACGAGCGCCGTGTTTAATTTTATACAGAGACACATGTTACGCGTTACTTCCGACCGAAATTCTCCCGAGTTAAAATGAATCGTATTCTAATGCAAATCCAATGCAAATACAGTTCTCGTCGAATCTCGAGTTTTACAGGGCGACCGTTACATGCTTCAATTTCGGCGCGAACGCTTTGAATGCCGCTCGTTTTCCAGGAAGCGTTTGAAATGTAGATTATTTATGACGGAGATGTATCGGTTGCAAGGCTGTCATTTGCAGAGGAAATTCTAATGCAGTACGGTGGTAGTTCAGCAAACCGATAGAACGGAACACCGAACATATGAATGAAAATGTGTTTAAAATAATAATTTTCTCTGGTGAAATTTAATAAAATGAAATGACGAAGAAAAATTTAATCCAAATATTATTCAATCGTTTTAGACGTTTGATTTATTATACACCACTTTCGATATAATTTTAGATGAATTAATGAGAAACTTGTCTTCGACTTGTCTCCTCAATTGCCGAAAATATTGGCATTATTTTATTTTTCATATAATTTATAATCATCGTCTAACATTTTTTCCGCTGTATTTCAATTCGTAGGTTTTTCATTTAAAATTAATTCATTGACATTTTTAGACATTGGGGTCACATTTTTCTAAAAACTCAAGAATGAAAAAGTAGTATACTGATTCAAAAAATTATTCTATTAATGAATAATTATTTGTGGAAATATGATTGCCTCCATTAATTTCTTGAAAATTAAACTCTACGCATCAACCTATAAGGAAAAGTAAATTTCGTACACTAATTCATAAAGTAAATTATTTTCAATCGGTTTAGTTTTTCTCTCAATAACGGTTCACATATAAAAAATTTTTTTTTTGCGAAAAGTTGGTAGTGTAGAGTATTTTATGAAAACAACTGCATTTCCATTGCTCACCAGCACAGTAATTAGTCTGTTTTCATCGTTGCTTAATCTATGCTAAATGATGGTAAAGAAAGATGCTGAAAACGGTAATAAAGTAAATAATAATGAACCTATTTTCGGGCTAATATTGTATTGAAATTTTAGAATATTTAGTTTTTAAAGTCGTTAAAAAAACCTTGTTGAATTAATTTTATTTCTTATTAAATAACCCTCTACGGAGAAATTAAGGGTTGAAATAAACTAATAATATTTAACTGTAGCCGTTTAAAGCATTTTGACGTTATTTTCCGTCGAAACTGGAGTTCTACAAATATCCTTTGGTTCTTCTGAGGTCACGACTCCAATGAAAAAAAAATTATACTCTGATGACCATAAAAGCAACAATTGAATTATTCCTGAATAGTTTATGAATTTTCTGGGGCCTGAAACCTATTCATCGAACTTTCATCCCCTCAGGTCCAACGAAATCTGTAGCCTTTCTATGTGTATTTTCGCTAAAATGAATTCAGTATTCGAAGTATAAATAATCAGGATTCTAAATAAATTTGTGGCTGATTTTTTTTTCACTGTAGGGTTTTTGGGGAATTACCTGTCCTGAAGATAGCCAAATATATAGTTGCCAACTAGACCACCGAGGCCCAATAGAACGAGGGCGAGCGTTGTGTAGAAGTCTTTTTCGCAGACGATTTCCCACTGAAACAAAATAATTTGACGTCAAAAGAACTCAAAGAAACGGATGGATGAGACGAGAGTTCATTTCAGGTTATTGAAATCGTCACAGGGGGAATTTCAAGGAGAAAAGAGAGAAAATTGATAGGAATTCTATTCAATATCTGTTCATTTAATGATCTGATTATTCGGACATTGTGAAGAGAACTCATTTTTCATCAGCTGCCTTGTGTTACTGTTAACATTTTTGTCAATACTTGAACCATAATAATTATGTTTAATAGTAGACTTTTGTTATGATAACCTGTGATTTTTTGAATTAAAAAAACTCTTCTTCCTCTTCTTTATCTTCTTCTTCATTATTTATTTATTTATTTTCGTATTTGTCACGTTACATTACATTTACCCTTAATTATTGTCAACTGAGCTCGTAAATACAATACGTATTTTTATTCAGATTGAACCGCAATAAGTCGTAATTTCTATTCGTTCTTAGTAAATGCCTAATAGTATTTATGTTAATTTAAAAAAATCCCACATAGTACGTTCGTATCTGAAAAAATCCCGAATTCACAATAAAAAGAAATTAAAATTCTAAAATGGAAATGATTTTTCCTCGTTTCTACAGAATTCGAAAACTCATTTTTATCGCATGAAAGCAGGAACAAGAGTCGACCGTTTAGAACAGTAAGGAACCTTTCGAAAATTATTCTTCGAAATTTCTTATTCGTATGCGGAATCCGTTCATTACGTTGGTACTACGTGTCTCTTCGAAAAGGTTCGGAATCTTCCGCATAAAAGAAGGGTGAGATAATTAGGTAATAAAACAATGAAAATTTCCTATTCAGTTTTATTAAGGGAATACCGGTCGCCGCATTCTGAGCTAGCTTTAGCATTTCATTTCCATCCTCGACATTTCTTTTCATTCATAATTTTTTTTGTAAAAACCAACATGCAAACTGAACTGAGTAAACTTACTACAAAAGATGATCTTCTGATGATCAAGAAGATTTTACCCTTTTCAACATTTCTCCGTTACCGATGGGAATCCGAAGAACCAATATTTCAGCGGAAAAAATACGCGCGGAGCATAAAGATTTTTTCCGGCGAACGGTCTTAGCGACGTTGACAAGGGTCTGACCAAAATAACTGGAACGAAGTCATTCTTCGTTGTTACCAAATCTTCTGTCTGTCACATGTTTCAGTAGACGGAGGTGCAGCATTACTCCACGGAAAGTACTATCGTCCTAAGCATCATCTCTATACAGTATATTCGCATTATTTGAATAAAAGGGGAAATTTTCGTAAATAAATACGTGTGAAACTTATGAATATGTTTATCTGACTGGTTGGAAAAATAATGTGTTATCATCGAGAAAAATTACCAAGAAAATGAATCAAGGATAGCACATTTTGCATTTAAATATAAAAATAAAATAATAAAAAAAGAGGGAGAGAGATTTTATTGGATTATTTATATTTTTAGAGAGAGGGAGAAAGAGCAAGAAATTAATCGGCACTGGGAATAAATTAATTCATGAAATTATTACTTTGAAAAAAATTTATTCATGCTAATTTTAATTCATGAGCGAAAATAAATTCGATAAGTGCTTCAGAAAGCTGTCATTTTGCGCATCTGTTACCTTTCTGCTACGAGAATTAACAGTTATTCAAAAAACATGCGGCTTGAAGATTTTGTCCAAATTTACATTTTCGACTCCATTTTCCCGTCGCAATTCTAACTAAATTTTTAGTCAGTAGAGAGCCAGTAAAATTAGCGTTCTTTCCAATGGTGTGACCGGATTTGAAACTGCGTAAAACTTGAGGGAGATATGAACATTTTAGTGAAGTAACTTCGAGACCACGAAGAACAATTTCAAAATTAAAATAATTGTCACGTTTAGTCAATTCAAATAAGAAATAAGAAATTCCAGTAAAGATTATGCTAGCTTATTTTCAACCCCTGCGCAAAACCTTTTTTCTTGGAACCAACCGGTGTAAAATGACTTCATTCATAACGGTTCGTTTAAAAGTTGATATGGTTAAATTCTCAACAGTTAAACTGGAGAGCAAATCAACGTCACTATCATTCACTCAACGATTTCCTATCGCTATTCGATCAACGCTACTTGCACTTTGTTTACTTTAGTCGGCGCATATCTCTCATCGTGGAGGATGCTCGATTTGACCGCTCGGTTTTGGCTCGCTCGAATTTCAACGAAAACCAACTTCGCTGATTCGGAACTCGCGGTTTTCGACTGTCGCTTTCGAAACCGTTCGACCGATTTTCGTCGGAACGCAGCGAAATTCTCAACCTCACGTTTGCGGTTCATTATAAACTGAGGATTTCTGTACTCAGGGAAGCGAAATTTCAATCCGCGTGCTTTATTGGCTGCTGAGTTCAGTTACTACAAATAAAACAAGCGCTCGCTGATTTAGAGGAATATTCGAGAGTGCATAACCATGTTTACGCGGTAAAAAGATGTATTTTGATCGTCCGAAAGGTCGAATTCGGAACGAGGGATGAATTTTGAAAATGATTCATACTCTGCACGGAAAATGGGACTACAGTAAATTTTTACTTTTTTTTGTATTTTTTTATTTATTTATTTTTTGTATTTTTTTATTTATTTATTTTTTGTATTTTTTTATTTATTTTTTTGTATTTTTTATTTATTTATTTTTTTTGTATTTTTTATTTATTTTTTGTATTTTTTGTATTTTTTATTTATTTATTTTTTGTATTTTTTATTTTTTTATTTTTTTTTTTTTCTTTGTTCATTATTCGACAATAACTTTTGTCGTTTGCATCGCTTTTTATACAGTATTTTTATAAGTGATTCTCAATTCAGTGAATAGTCGCACTCAACCCAAAATGGTCGCACTCAAATGAATGTTTTACTAACCTCTGTGACGACAGTGGCCGCGTATTGCGAGTAATCGAATGTCCACCCATTCGTGCAAGGAACGAGCCTCGTCCCAGGGCTAGGAGGAGTATAGTTCTGAGATAGCACGAGCTCCGTGTAATTTCGTTCGTACATGAAACATCTCGAAGTATGATCGAGCGGCATGCTGTAACAGAAAGGAAAAAATACTAGCTTCAATTCAAACTTTCCACATTATCCAAGGGGTTTTAAAGATTCACCACCTTGGAAGGAAGAAGATGGCGCTTTCATTATCCAACACCTTCTTTCACGGTGTACAAAGCGAACCGTTTTCTAGCTTCGCGGGAAACTCGTTTCGAAATTACATCGCGCGGCTAAAGAAGCTTTTTGCCGGTTTAGATGAAATGACCTTCTCAAGTCGATGGATTTTGTCGACCTCGGACATTAAAGACGTTCTCTTTGAGATGGCTAAATCCCATCAAGGGATTATTTTCTGTAAAATACGATGATTCAGATATTTTTTCATCTCAGCTTATTGCACTTGATGGAAACATTGAACACCGGCGAGCTATTCCTTTTAAATTTTCCGATAAAGAAAAATTTCCGTTACAGAGATAACTATCACTTTAAAATTTGTGAAGCAGACGGTCAGCTGTCTCGTATTATCTTCTTCCCCTCCTCATACTAATCTTTTTATTTTCCAATTACTTCTCTTCTTATTTTTCTCCCTCCTATTCCATCATTTTCCTCCTTTTCCTCATCCCCACTGATTCCTATTTCTCTTCTTTCTTCCCTTTCTTCCTGGTCATTTTCTTGCTACTCCTTTTCTTCTGCATCATCCTCTTCTCCTTCTTAACTTCTTTCTTACTTCTCCTCTCCTTCTACTTTTTTATTTTCCCTGCTTATTTTATTTTATCTTCTAAATCCTTTCTTCTCTCCTTTCGCTCTTCCTCCATTTATTTCTCCTTCTCTCAAACTCCTTTTCTTACTCCTCTTCCTCATATTTTTCCCTTCTCTGGTGTTATTTCCACTGACGGCTTTGCTTTGTTTATAACTCCATTTTACATTCAATATTTAATTTCAGTCCGTTCAAGAATTTTGCCGTTTAAAGCCTAATTCAGTTAAGCATTTTTTTCTTTCTCCTTATCATTTCCCTTTGTGTGAACCCTGCCTCATACCTCCTTCTATTTTTTATCCTACATTTCTGTTCTCCTCCACCTCCTCTACTTCTTCCTCTTCCTCTACCTTCCCCACGTGCTCCTCTTACTCAACATCCTTGAACTTCTCCTCTGCCTTGAACTCCTCTTGCAACTTCTCCTCCTCCTTCTACGCCGCTTCATAGAATAATCCTCGTGCCTAAACACGAAATGACACGCTCGTGCGAAAATAACCACGTGAGCAGAACAGTTACGTTTTCCGTATCGTCAAACCGGTTTAACCGTTACTTTCGCTTAGCAACGTATCTCGTAATTAACTGAAAGCTCATCACTCCCGTGGGATTGCAAATTAGTCGCTCACTTCAAATCCTCGAGCCGAGAAAATCAACTGCTCGTTTTTCGCACCGGGTGACGAAATATTTCGCCGGGGTTAATTTCTTTGTTACGCTCCGCTCACGTGGAGAGTCATTTGAAGTTATTCTGCCGAACCTAATCAACGGCTAATGATCCTGCCAAGTTGGCTCCAGCTTTCTAATACAGCAAGGCGAAGGAACTTCGCATTTTCATAAACAGTACAGTCTACGAAGGGATTACGGAAATTGAAGAGCTGCGTTTTTCAACAAGGTTGATAATGACTTCAAATGGTAAGAAAAATTCACACTTACAAAAGTTTAGATCAATATTCAGGACGAGATGGAAATCATTTTCACAACATTTTCTCACATCGCAATACATTTCTCAAAGAAGGATATCGAGAAAATACAAGTCAACTGTCATTCATATGATGTCGACCCACAAAAAAATATGAATGACGAGCGGAAATCGAAGTGCTGGCCTCAAATGCGAGGTTTTTACGCCGTTGGCAGTTGATCATTAATACGAGCGGTTCTTCTCGTTGAGTTCGTAACAGCTGAAAGACTTTTCTTATAATATCATTCGTCAAGATATATATTTGTAAACGTCTAATTCTGCACAATCAGTTTTCAAATAAGCCTCCTTATTGCTATTTTTTAATTCCATTTCTAATTTATTAATACCCTTTTTTTAAATTTGCCTAATTACAGGCTGATATTTTTCAATCCCCCTCTTTAAATAAAATTTTGAGAAGATGTTGGAAAATTTCAAGTGAAGTAATTGTGTGTTATTAAGTTGTTTGAGGAGAAACATTTATTTTATTTTTGACACGTTGAAAAAATATTTATTTTTTTAAAACAATTTATGATATTATAAATAAAAATGTATTTTATTTTTTATATGTTAAGAATATATTTATTCATTTATTTTTAACGATTGTAGGAGCTTATTTTCTGTTTCTATTCGCTGGAAGAGAGGGCACTTAATCCTAACTTCCCCTGGAGAATAAATAAAGCACATCAATTAATCAATCTTTTGAAATATTTTCTCTCCGTTTTCCTCCCAAAGTCTCTTTTCTTCAGTCTCTTCATCTTTCTTTTCCCTATCTCAATATCCGTGTTTCCCTCTTGCGTTTCCTATTCACCTATTTTCACGGTTGTAAGATTGAAAACGGCCGACAACCGTTTGAAAACTGTTGAAAACTCAGATACCGATGTTGTCCGCTAGTTAGGGCTCGTAACGAGTTTTTGTCCCGTCGGAAATCACCGATCGCGGTTCTTCTCCGCGCATCGCATAAATTAACGGAAAACCGCGATAGATCAATTCCACCAGAGATGCGGGACGGATATCGTTGAAAAAGTTTCACGAGTCAAAGCATTATAAGCGAATTCAAACAGTTGATGCCTCGCGTTGCATTCATTCGGTTTGTTTATGATTCGGGCAAAAACACACGCGGCCAACTTCCGAGGTAATTTGAAATTCAAGCCGTCCCATCGATGGGGAAAATGACAGCGGAAACAGCGATAGGCTTTGTCTTCTGTTCGGAAAGAAAGTTTTCCGAGTCGGAAGCGCCCATTATCAGTTTTCCCCCAGCGTTGAACGATCTCCGCCTTTTTTTGCGAGCGATGATCGAATCCATACAAGCTCATGCTCAAAAAAGCTTTTGTGTTCAACTTGGGAGATTTTCTGAAATTTAGCATGAGGGTTCTTGAGAGTTCTTGGAGCTATAAAAATCGTCCAATAAACGAAACATTAGGCGAAACATTTAGCTTTCAATTCGTTCTCCTTGACATTCTCAATTCATCATAAGTCTATGGTGATTAAGAAGACGAAGGTGCGTTCTAAAATTCCTTTTAGCGATCCTCGCTATAATAAACATAATGTGAAACTTCAGCACCTTGCGAACCCTTCACACTCGAGCTTTATAATAATTTCTCCCCGAGAGGTAAACTAGGCCGACGCAATTGTCGAATGAAACGTCGCGGAAGAGCCTTTTAAGAGACGAGAAGGGAAACCCTAGGAATTAGCTCTCGACTTTATACGAGCAGACAATACAAGAGCCGTAGGCAAATGCCTCACTCGCAACAGCGACGATTATTAGCAACCTCCGATTGCGGAACAATGGGACGCAGGATGTCTCCTCGCTTCGCCATCCTGCACTACTTCCCTTACCGTCGCGCGCGTATCTGCTCCTCGTGGCGGATTAAATCGCCATTAATAGGAAGGAGTCTGTTGATTGGCTCGCACTAACCGCCTCGGGACCTCTCCCTGCACTGGACGCCTAATCCACTGTCCATTGTTGCGGCTTCGATAAATGGCCGAGTCAGGTCAACGATATAAATTGCAGCTGATCGCACTTTCCTTTCAGGAAGTGTTGAAAAACCAGCAGCGCATTGACTGTAGGAAACTTTTTGTGAAATCAACGAAAGACGCTGCAAATGATATTACAGTGGTTTATTATTCCTTTACTTCAATAATAATGTAAGAAGACCATCCATTTGTTAAATAATTTTTGTAAATCACTTTTGTAAATCATTCTTATCTTTCTCAATTTTCGAATTGAAAGCTAAATTTTTCGCCTGACGGTAAAGGTGAAAGAGAGTTTGACGAAATCTCCCAAGTTGTCTACAAAAGCTGCCATAACTCGAGAACTAATAACCCGCAATGGTTTCATTCGATTCAGCGTCCAAATATCTTTCGAAATTGATACCAAAAACAACTTTTTCTGAAAAACATTTGAAAATAGGAATTTTCTCCCCCACAAAACTCCCAAGAAAACCTTCAAAATTAAGGTAGGTAGGGAGGTTAAAGGATTGAGCCATTTTCAGGCCGCAATTGGCTACTGGAGAAAATTTCAAGAATTTAGCTTTTATAGTTTCGTCAGAAAAGTGTTGACGGCGGACGGACACTTTTTCTTGTGGATATTCGGTTTCTATCCATGCCTTGAAACGTAACATCACATTTTGAGGGGGGTTAGAAATTTTTTTCTTGGGCGATTACAATGGTTTATTATTGAATAATAAAACAAATCCAAAACCTTCGAAATTCTAGAAAAAAATATTTGTGGGGCTTTTCCCAGTTGAATACTTATTCAACGTCATGACTTCAACAAATAGTATGAATTTCATCAATTTATTAACAGCTAGAGTAGGTACCTATTGAAATTGAAAAAAAAAAAAAAAAAAAAAAAAAAAAACAGCTCTGTTACATATGGCACAATTAAATTATGGAAAAAGACGAAAAACCACGGTCTTTCAACAATAAGTCAGGTAAAAACTTTTTACCTATCTCGAGCGATGAAAAAATCAGGGGGAAACATTCCTCGGGATATACGGGAATTCATTATCACAGGAGATTCCTATTTGTTCGGTAAGCCGAATAAAGCCAAGCCATTTCCGTTCGTAAGGAATAGCCATTATTTTTTCGCTCCTTCCGCTGATGGCGTATTTGCTTGAATAACGGCCAGTTTACCCGGGGAATATTCTTAACGTCCGTCTGAAGGTAGACTTTATGGGATGATTCACTGATTCGCCTAACGTACGGGTTTCCGGGCTTTTCCATTTTCTCTCAATGTTTTCCTCGCCGAGGTAGAGACGCGGAATGCAACGTCATATGAAATGGGACCGGAATAATGTGAAGCCAGTAAAGAATGACCGCCGTGGAAGTAGTTTATCTCGTATGCCATTTCCACCACGTAGCGAGCTTCGGTTGAAGTGAAATCTCCAGGGATGAAGAGTCGGGATTCGGATGCTAAGCTACCTAAGTTACTTTCCTTGTATTTTGTAATGAGCACAGCTGAGAGGTATTTTTGCATTCACGCCAACAAATTCTGAGAGCGAACGCTCATGTTAAAAACCTCTATAGAATAAGTGATACCTGAAGAGTAATAAATTTAGGTTCAGACGAATCATAATAGGTATCGTAATAATGGTTATCGAAAACGTATTCTTACCAAGTTTACAACTTGAGAGATTTTCAAAAATTTGGCATGAGAGTATAACGCAAGAATTTTGGAGCTATAAAAATCTTACTATACTCGTTGGAATGCTCGTCAAACACTGCCTTCAACGATACCGTTAGGCAAAAAAATTTAGGGAAAAACGTTAGGGAAAAATTTAGCCTATAAATTGAAAATTAAGAATAACAAAAATGTTCAAAATTACAATAGTTGCTTAGTAGTTTTCCTTTATTGTTACCCATCTGTTGTTAGCGAGAACGTTCTCAAATGTTTGGACAAGTTATTAGCACAAATGTATACCTGTATCACTAAATCATTATTGCGAAGCGGAGGAATAATAATAAACCACTAGATAGATTCAATTATTCAATTAAATTAAAAAAATGAATTATAAATAAATTATATATTATAAATTTAATCATAATTATATTACAACATATATTTAAATTTAATTATATAATTATAAATTATATAATTATAAATTATATTATACATTATATATAATTAAATCATTATATTATGGTACCTTCCTGGATACTTACCATTGGACTTGGAGGTGAAAAACCCCTGCAGACAACTAGAATAACCTTTTTGTTTTGAAGTCAGTTAAAAAGGAACATTCCTAGCAGATTTGTTCAAATCGCAAAATATTTTTAGCTATCAATGAAAAAAAGCTCTCCTAATTTATCGAGCGCTTTCGTCACTTCAGGCATCGCAGAGCAACCTCATGAGTGCATTCAACCCGAATAACAATAGCTAAGTTATGTAATGAAATATATTACCTGATGTTGGTTGCAGCTATCGGATGTAAATGAGCGAGCGCCTCGGGCGGCCTGCAGAAATGTTTCGGCGTCGAAGCCATGAAAAGTTGAGCGTACGCGTGAAACCCGCAAGGTAGAACGCACGGCAATAGAACAAGATAGAGAACCAAATTCTGGTACGTTCCACACTCGCCAACGTAGGCCAGCGTTTGATCCATGGCTATACAAAACAAACAGCCCTGAGCACACGGTTTATTCGCGCTCGAAATCCGACCTAAGGGAAACGTATCTAAATTTCAAGCACAGACATGTAAATATAATCGAAGGATGAGCAGGGGAGGAATATAGGGGAATTTTAAAAGGAGAAAACCGCTGGATTTGTAGCAATATTGTGAGAAAAACAAACGTATTATTATTGTGAGAATAGTTATCCGATAAGCTCCAGATTTTTTCGTACTGTTTTATTCTTATTATGTCTGTTTTTTATTTTTTTTATTTCAATGCCAAAAAAGTATTATTCCCACCAGTTCTAGACATTTGGGCTATAATTTTCGTGTCTACTTTTTAAAGTAGAAACCGTTTGATGATCATCACCCAAAATACAAAATTATGAAGCTAGAAATGTTGAAAATAAGATTAGATCTTACTTTCGGATAAAATGATTAAATTAATTTGAAATAAGAAATTTTTGACAGTCGAAATCGTTCTAAAAATTATACTTTCCGGTAAAAAAAAGAAAAAATGAAAAAATTAATTTTGAGAACTATTTTTCGAGCCTTTTGTCGCATTTTGTGAAATTTCTTCCTGGATATTTATGAGGATAAATTGAAGGTGGCTCGCTCTAAAAACAGTTTTTACGTATATATTTGAATAAAATTCAACGAAATTGTATTTTCAAGGGTCCAACGCCAAAGGAACTGTTTTCAACGGGTTAAATATAAATTAGTTATTTTTTTCAACTCATAATTTTTTACAATAAATTAATCTCTAGATGAGTTTCAACTCGAATTAAATTTAATATTTTTTCATAACGAGCGAATTAATATCTCCATTTTTTCCGCAAATATTCCAGCTGCTTCATTCCCCGCAAGTATAATACTGTTTATTTATTTCAATAACTAATACTTGAAATGTCCCGATTATCAGCGATGTTTCGCGCACGTTTACCTAATCGATGACAGTCTGAACCGAGCAGTCGCGGCGCCGGCTCGCGAACGACTGGTGGACAATTGGATGGCGAGAAATAGGGAGCGAAAGGGATCGTCCTCCTGCGCGTTTCGAAGGGCGCAAGTCTGACCCCGTGAACACAGGAGTACACTGCAAGCGATTTGATTTAATATAGTGTTTAAGGATGGCAATGATTAGATTAAACGAGGAAATGAAAATGTGTGTGAGGGCGCGAGGAACAACTTACTCTAGTTCATATCTCAAGTGCTTTCAGGAGCTTCTTGAAGTGAAAATTACTCTTTCCTAAGTCAATTTTTTTTTTAAATCAGTCAACTAAATTTGATGAAATTTTCTAAAAATGTTCTATTAAATCTGAAAAAATATCATTCATTGAAATTCAAATAGCACGCAGTACTCCCGAAATTGGCGTTCAGTTTTTTTTTCTCTCTATATTGATTTTTACAGGCCGTTTATGCGAATATTTTCAACGGCTAAGGTCTTCAAATCTTAATTATGACGTCTAGGTGACGGCTGATTTTTATCGTTAGTGTCACGAACTGTAAGTTCACATAACTCAAATTTGACCTATTTTCTCTCGTGCGTTTTTATTTATAATTATTATTTTTTTCAATTTCGGGGCCTAGTGTATGAAGACTGGATTTCTTTATATTTTCTAGGTCAAGTTCTCATCGATGACATTTCTATTGTTCATTGAAATCACCGTATTCAATCGTGCTGAACTAAGCGGTATTGTAATCACGCGTCGTACAATATCATTGTGAAAATCGAAGCACCTCCGACGTTATTTGCACTTCCTGTAAACGATAGTATCGAGATCGCTATCACGGGTCTACATGACATCGTCAGACGTTCTAGGCCATTGCCAAACCACGCAATTCCTTGTCACGATGCACTGTTCACATTTTACACCAAGGGCGATTTTTACACCGCACGTCATCCTCGTAATTGCGGTGAGTATTGAATTATATATTCATTGTGATTAATCCGCGAAAAACTTGACAGGGATCTCTATCGCGAAAAATTCTTTACGTTCAAGGACTTTGTCGAAAACGTGAAGTACAATACCGCGAATTTCTTCTTTTTTTTAATGGAAAAAGTTGTCAATCGCTCATTAAAAAATAAGATGAAACTTTCTCGAATTCAAGTTTTTCCTACTCGTCGAAAAATTGACTTTAGAATATTTCTCAATTTACATGCCTAACCTTTAAACGAAATTACAATCTGCAAATCACACAGTATGCATAGAACACACAGTACTTCCCTGTGTGAGTCGGCAGAAACGGACGTTTCTCAATTAGAGATCCAAATTTTTTTACAACAATTCAATTATTTTATACCATACAAATCGACCTTTTGCAACCCAACATTGGCAACACAATTAACCCTAGCATACTTTCTCGCACAAACATCACTGTTCGATTAGGGAAACTCTGGCAGAGCAGCTTGTCCCTGGGACGGCTTATCTCTCTAAATCAGAGTATTTTTCAGGGCAGCATTTTTCAGTATTTATTTTTTTAGTAGGTTGAGGGGGAGAAAAACGAGGCGACTATTCTCCTTTTTTTTTTTATTCAGCCGAGTACTTTCGCCCGTTCGGGCTTCTTCAGGGCATTATAGGACCAAGGGTACCTATGGGTAATGCGACCACCTGGAGAAGAAAAAGTATTTTTTAGTGTTGTCAGGGTCAGATCTGCTCTAAGTTCACCTTTTAACTTGGCCGTCCACTTATAGCCGTACCAGACAAGGGTGAACCATCTGAACTTATTATCTTCCCCTGGCAAATTACTAGAGACGTCTGGGGAAATTCAAACAAGAACAATCACACAAAGACGTTATTATATTATACAAAACCCCAAACAATTGACAAAGTTAGAAAAATTGTGATTCGCCCTATTAAAATCCCCTTCGAAAAATTAATTATCGCCGAATTCGATGGATTTCAATATCTAATCAATGAACATATAATAATTGCAGATCTTGATTTGCTCGGCTCTGTCGCAAGAAGGAAGCCCTACAGGTAAACGAACGCGAGAAATATTCTCATATTATCATTACGCGGGTTTCAATATTTTATGAAATCGAGAACGCCAAGGACAATAATTACCTCAATCCAACTGACAGGAATTTTCGCGAAGAATAAGTATGAATAAATGCCTACGCAATTTAAATAGATACTGAAAATGGAAAATAGAAAGGAATTGGAAAAAATGCAAGATAGAAAATTAAATTTAAATAGAAAATATTTTCGAATAAGTAGGCTGTAATTATTTGGGAAAACCCCAAAAAAAATCTTTTTTTTTTTTTTACAAAAACTCTTGTATAATTTTGTAAAATATGTATAAGTACTTTGTAAAATATTGAGAGAAGGAAATTTGGAGAAAAGCTTAATTGAATTATTTATTATTGCAGAGACCGAAGGTGGCACTGATAAACAGCCCGAGCAAACAACACAGCCATCAGATTACGAAGAGACGGAAGACGATAACAATTGCGAGGATTGGGGCCTTTTCCAATTTCTGAACAAAATACTCTGCATTTTCAAAATGATCATCGGCCTAATAACGGGAAATCCGGATCCCTGTTGCCCGTTCGAGTTGCCGAGTTTTGGAAGATAGAAGGGGAAAAATTAACGAGGAAATGATTCGATGTCGTTGTCATAATTACGTATTAGCGGTATGAAGTATAAATATAAATAATATAGTACAACTCGTCTTTGCGAAGACGAATTCCAGTAAGAAACACTATTATTTACACAACTTCAGCATTATTAATCCCGCGGATTTGAATTAAGGATTATAATTTAAAAGTTCTCATAATGGGCGAAAAAACTCATCGGCGAAAATCACTAGATTCGAATTTGAAAAATGGGACTGCAAAGAGGAGAAAGGCTTAGAAAAATATTTAGCAGTGTTGAAAAGTAGTCACGGTTCAAATAACATTTTTTTTCTTTTCACTTTTTCCATAAAATTCTCCTCACTAATCGGTCTAAAAGTCTTCACTTTTCGGTAACTGCAATTTAAAAAAAAGGGAAAACTAATAAATAAATAAAAAATTTGAAGAGTAGAGGGAAGATAAATGGTAGATCGGAAAACTGCAAATCATCAATTGTTTCAAAGAACCAAATTACATTTCACTATTTATATTTCCCAAATTGAAAAGTGAAGAGTTGATAAGTATTTTCAAAAATAAACCCCTCGAGCTTTATATTTTGAATACTTCAACTATTAATTTTCCTATTTGAGTAATATAAATAGTGATTTTTTTTTTTTTTTTTCTGGAAACATTGAAGACTCACTGAATTTTTCGCTTTTTATAAGACCAATCTACTTTTCCTCCTGCTCTTCTGTTTTCAACGGTCGTTACTGAAAACTGCTGAGTTTATGGAGCAATAGTAAGAAACGCTATTGAACAACGGTTTTCAAGTTATTTTCAAGGTAAGCAAATTCACTTTACAACCCTGCAAAATATTTTCCTACACCTTTTCCCCTTTGCAGTCCCACTCAACAACTTCGAATCTCGTTATTTCCATTAATATTCACCATATTAAGCTCTTTTAGAACCATGCTGCGTCCTATCGGATTAAATGGATGAAGAGTTGAATCATGGGGAAGTTACCATGCAGTTTATTGGGGGACATGAGTTTGAAGGATTGTGCAACTTCTAAAACATGTTCCGTTCGTTCCAAGACTGGTGGGATAATTGTTATAAATCAAAATATAAGCAAAGTTTATAATGAATAATAAACCACTGCACAATTATTTACAATTTCATCCATCTGCGTTTTTCCTTCAACGAGCTGTGAGCGAAGTGGGCATAAATTTTCACTGGTTTAAAGTCCGGTATAAAATATTCCAAAACTTGGAGAAAAAAAAACGCCACTTCAACTTTTCACTTTCATACGAAAAATACTCAAAGTAAAATAATACTCATAAAATAGAAATACTATTAAGTGCTCATAAAGTAAAATAATACTCATAAAATAAAAATACTATAAAGTGCTCATAAAGTAAAATAATACTCATAAAAATAACTCAAAAGCTCACAAAAAGGGGAAAAAGTTTATAAAAAATACAAAAAAAAAATTAAAAAAATAAAATAATAAATTTAAAAGAAAAAACACCGTCCTCTGTACTTTTCCATAGTATGGTTCCAAAAAACAAGGAACGAGCTGGCAAATTGCTAAGTCAAGAATAAAAAATTGTAAAGTGCTAAAAAAATTTTTTTTAAATAAAAACAATTATAATAAATAGGCTCTAGGTCGTCGGTGCCAGATATTGGTCGTGGTGGAGATTGAGAGGTACAGAGGAAACTGCTATTTTAAAAAGCAATTTCAAATTTATAATTCCATTAACACTCTAGTTTTATCAAATTAAAAAAATCACAATTATCGTAGCGCAAGTTGAAAATAATTATTCCTCAGTCTCATCCTGTTTCATCATTCTTCAACGGGATTTTCGAGCACGCCAATTAAACTGGTTCTGGGTCGCGTTTGAGCTGGCGTCTCTTCGTACAGTAAAATCCTATCGGTCATTGGACGTTGCCATGATTCAGCCGCTTCCCTTAGACAGTTCACTGTCCTCATCAGAGCTTCTGGATGGCCGAGGTAGACGTACCAAAATAATCTAACAAGCCGGTAGTACATATCATCACGGTGAGAGTTCTAAAATGCGCAAAGCAAAGACGATAAGGTTTTTTCCAACTGTTTGTCTTCGACAAAGTAAAGAAAGTGGAATAGAATAAAAAGAAACTGATCTAAGAGACGTACGCAGTAAAAACCTTACAGGAGCCCACTCTTAAGACTTACACTCCACTCAGCAAACCTTCACTTCGCTAATAGATTTGAAAATAAATGTAATAAATAAATAAATAAATGTAAATAAAATAAATATGTAAATAAATGTAAAATTTCATTTTACAAATGAAAAGTTGCAGAGTGAGGATTCATTAGGAATGGGCCCTATGCTTTTCATGAACCTATACTTCACCGTTGATGCCCGAAGGGGCGGCAATAGCTGGCTATGAGTAAGAACTGGCAAACGAGTCGTCTTTTTAGTTCCTTTTTACCCTGAACAAATAAACCATTTTCAATCTTCAATATAATGCATTATTTACGTTTTCTTTTCCTTTTACAAACCTTGTGAGAGTTCCATGATTGTTGAGTTTTTTCCAATTGCTTGCCAATGCTCTTCAACAAGTTGGCGCGGTTTGCGATGGATGAAAATAAATTTAGGTCTACAGACGGCGTGGCAGTGGGCCCCGGGAAGATAGCGTTGTAAATAGTTTTAGCGCATGATAAACTGGAATCAAAAGAAACAGAGTGAAACTTTGTCTGAATTTCGATAATATTGCAAACTAATGGAGGTTGCTTACGCTTTTCGGGTTTCCACCGAAAAAACCGTCAGGTTGCGATGAGCGTCGATTTCATGCTTGAACATATTATTTTGTAGGATATCCGGCGAACGGCAAGGGCGATCCACGCCGTTGGCTTTACTCGCAGCAGACGAAGAGCTAATAATCTGAAAAGAGGAATTCCGCTATAGAGCATAAGAAAACAAAATTAGCTGTAATCACAGCATATTGAACCTGTTCAATTATATCCCTACGATCTGATAATTACTAAGGATGACAGAAACTGAAATAAGGAAAAAGTGTCTCTGGAAGAGGACGACAAAATGAAAATTTTGGGAAATCGTCCACAGAAGGCTGGGACAACTAAAACCTGAAGAGGAATGAACAAATATTCGCATGAGCAAAAATTAGTATTTCTTCAAAGAAAGAGCTAATGAAAATATTAATGAAGGGATTCTCCCAAACAAATCAATTCCGAATGTGTATGAGCGAGTTTACGATTGGAAAAGTTTAAAAATACAATTTGCCACGAATGATATTTACGAGTTTGTCCATAACTTGAAGGACGGGTGGTTCAGCCACCGAGCGAAGCGTTAGGTGATTAGGTTAACTTGTCTTTTCTTGATAAGCTTATAAATGTATAACACATCATTGACGATAGAGACCTGTTGGAGCAGCTAATACTCAGCCCACTCCATCGTTTGCCCTTCACACCAAAGTTTTTTCCAGTTCTCCTCCAGCTCATGACACTGTCGGGCTTTTATCGAACGTTCCTACGTATTTTTCGGAGCTAGTAAATCGACAGCGTAGGAAAGTGGTCTTTGTATCCACTCTACAGCAATCATCGCCTAGGATCGTTAGCATTTGGGCGAGTAATTGATTTTCAAAGCGATCGATCGTCATTCGTTTAATTTACCCTATCGGATCGTCGTTTATTTTATCATCTAAACTGGACTTCTTCAATTTGCAGTAGTGAACTGCAACAACGCTCACACTTCATTCTACGCTCCATTCGCGTCGTCTTTGACAATGCTCACAGTCGGTATCCTTGGTTTTGATATTATTATATAAAAACGTGAGGACAAAAAAAAAGGAATCTCATGTATACGGTCAAATTGACTAATGAAATATTATTATAATTATTTTATATTAATTTTTTTTTTTTGAAAGGAGCTCCTATAAGTTATTTTTCTCCTTTAAGTTATTTTTATCATTTTGAACCAACACCCATCATGGGATATTATTTTCGTTAAAAATAAATAGGCATTTTGGATAATTGGTTTCGCTCTTCTGTAACCCTTCCCAATCTGCACAACGGATGCGAATATATGAGGTCAGGAAAATGACACTGGTGGTAGCTGAGAGCAATAATGGCACCATCTGTCAGGGCCTCACACTATGAAAACAGTCACATAGCATCTTTTCACCTTATATTCCTTGCACCACTTCCACACTTACCTGGTTCATCCCGATCAGTTCTCCGGCTTCTTCCAATTGTCTGCATATGGACGAATGGAGATGATCAACACAAGTCACCCAGATTAGAAGAAATTCACCTGAGGCTAAAAAGGCTTCCGAGCATAGTCGAAGAGGCTCAATAATTTCTCCTAGGCAGTTAACATGATCAAGGCAACGTTGGCGACAATCAATCATCACTTGAGCCAAAGTAGTTCCACTGCGGCAGAAAGAGTTGGCCATCGATGTGGCCTGAAAGTAGCCAACTCTAGCAATTTCTTCGTCCGATATTTCATGAAAACTAAATACAAAAATAACGAGGAATTAGAAATAATTTACAGACAAATTAATAGAAACGTACAGATTTCATAGTGAATAGTGCTGAGTAAATAAAGTTTACAATAGAACCCAGTAAGTTTTCCAATAAAATAAAGCAACTTAACCAAATGACGGTGTTAATACCTGGAGCAACTGGAAGAGAACGACGTCTCATCAAAATTTGCCTCTAAAGCTGCAACGAGGCCAATCTTCCGACTTGATAATTTTAACAATTTTTTTTGCAAACTCGTGCATCTGAAAATTTCACATGAGTGGAAAAAAGAGTTGAAGACAGGTTATTATCTTCGTCTGAATTTATACTTACGTATTGAAATTGAATTCCAAATTGTGGCTCATATTTTCGCACTGGTACTTCGTGAAATATAAAACAAAGAAAATGTCAATATTGATGGAAGAAGGAATTAATTTTTTTCTGAAATCATAACGGGTATTCAGGGGTACTCATCGTTCGGTTTGGCCAACTTAAACGAGCGTGTCACGACTGCTGAAAATGAGGGAGTGGGAACACCCTTTCTTTCTACTTGAGAAATTACAAAGGATTGATTCAAATTCACAAACACTGCCTTCTTGATAGGTTCGGTTGATACGCACAGTGCCACCTCCCTGCTAGGTCGGCCCGATTACATCTGTGATGAAGATATTTCCAGCTGTGATGAGTTTTGTTAATTCTTGAAACAAATTAGGTTTACTTTACTCCTTTATATTGCTTCGCTGCTTTCCAGCTTATTTATTTATTTAGTTTTTTTTTTTTTTTTTTTTTTTTGTGAGTGTTAATTGAATGTTAGAATGCATGAGCTTTTTTTCTGTTATACTAATTACATCAAATTCCTAGCGTTTGTGTGGGCATTTTTTTTTTTTTTTCAACTTGTTGCACTTTTCTCCCCATCCTTTTTTTATAATTGACGCATATGAGCGACAGCTTCTTGCAACAGTAAACTCGTTTAGCAGACTTAGCACGCTGAATACACATCAACCATGAATACCCCAAATTGGTTAGTGGCCATTTATTCCAACACTGATGTACAATAGCAATGCAACAAAGAGAACCTCATAATGAAATCCATACCATCATTTCTCGACTACGTCGCATACAATCCTTGGAATAATTTTCGAGTTCGAGCATACGTCTATTAAATTCAGGCGAGATTAGCTTTTCTACAATTCTCTGTAGAATATAGAGAAAATCTATAATTAATCTACTAATAAAATAATAATTTTGTCTATGTGAAAAAAAATAAAATCGTCCCTACCACATCGAATCGGCGCGCTTGCAACTGATTCACAGATACTGCAGCGCTTAAACTCATCTTTGATAGGCTAGAGAGGGAATCGTCAGTCTTTCGTTTTTCAGATTCGACTAATTTTTGTAATGCCGGATGAACTGGTATTGATTCATTGTTCGTCAAGTGGAGCCTATAATAGAGGAAATAAATTAAATCGTGAGTCTGTTGGTAGAAATCGATCGACGGTTGAATTTTTGAAACAGATTTTGAAGAGAGCCAATTCTGTGATTACAATTTCGAATTACATAATCGATAGGTCGACATCGATCTGTACTAAAGACATAATCTTACTCGCTTACCTGGTTTTCGCTTCAAACTCCGACCAACTATCCAACGTATTGGCTATTTTATTTTTGGCCCTTTGCAAAACCGCCGTATCTTCTGAATGAGGGTAAACGCTCGCATCACCGGCAAACAATCTGTCATATTCGTTGGACAATTTACTTTTGACTTCGTAAAGTGTATCGGCTTCACTAAGCGCTTGATATCTGGAAACAAAAGAATGAAAAATAAAAACCTTCGGTTCTGAGTTGGGAAACCGAAGAAATTAAATTGATTTATGGAAGAAGTTGAGGTTAACTCACGTCTGTTTTTCGAATGGTGTAACACAGTTTCGCGTGTCGATGCAATGTTCGAACCATTTGAAAAAATCGTCCAGCCCAGGTACTCGTTCGAGGGAATCAAAATCAACGTCAGTTTCATACTTCGAAACTCCTAATAAGTATCTAAGATGGCCGCTCATTTTAACTCATTTCCTGCAATGTGAACTCATAATGTTAAAGAATAATCAGGAAATATATTTATGAGAAAATGACAGGGTGTTCGTCCCTTGTTCAAGAAAAATAATATTGGTAACATTAATTTGGTGTTACAAGTTTCAAGGCATGTAGAATCCAGATAAAAAATTTAAAAAAAAATCAGCCCGTCCGATGTCAACTTTTTTTTGACAAAACTATAGAAACTAAATTCTTGAAATTTTCACCAAAAATCAATAGTGCTAGCACGACAAAGGCTAAATTCTTAAACGAAGTCACTATC
Source organism: Tupiocoris notatus (assembly GCA_037159825.1). NCBI lineage: Eukaryota > Metazoa > Arthropoda > Insecta > Hemiptera > Miridae > Tupiocoris > Tupiocoris notatus. Next base: position 451,999 of record JASJUZ010000598.1, on the reverse strand, counting down.
TCTACTTTAAGGGTATTTTGAGGGGTTTTGAGGGAAAGAAGATGCGTTTTTTCCAACGTTTTACAGAAAAAGGTGTATTTGGAATCAATTTCTATAGATTTTCGGACGCTGAATCGAACGAGACCAACGCGAGGTCGATTGCTTTGATGTTTCTCGAGTTATCACAGCTTTCGTCTAAATTTCGGAGATTTTCAGAAATTTGGCATTTTTGGAGCTTTTGTATCGTCCTTTACTCGATGGAATGATCATCAAAGACTCTCTTCAGCTGTACCATTAGGCGAATAATTCAACGATAAATTAAATAATTGAACAATGAAAATTATTAACATTACCATAGTTGCTACGGTGCTAATGTTGCCTTTATCAATTATAATTAATTAAAATTCAATTAAAATTAATTATAATTAGTATGACAAATGGACGGTCTTTTAAAATCGTGGTTGAAGCAAAACATAATAAACCACTGTACAATAATTAGCAGCGTTTTACTGGGTATTCTATTATTATTGTAATGTTTCGCTTTATTAAACTGACATCAAATAAATAAAAGCAACCCGCTAAACTCTGGAGGTAATAATTTAAATATGACGGTAAAAAATAATGAAGACTAGATCCTACTTATGAGATTCTCCTACATCCCAGTTTCACATAATTATTAGCCTTCGTTCAGCTACATTAATTTACATCACTCGCAACTGGATGATAGGATAATCAACAAGAATGTATATTCTAATCTAGCGGGAAAATCCCAACTCAAGCAACAAATAATTGTTAAACACGAATTTCCCTATTTTCGCTCTAACAAGTTACGGGCGTTAAGAAAATCTCTTTGCATAATAGCTTCAACGTTGATTTAAGACTAGTGCATTAAATAATATATCACTCACCTTTCTCAGATATTTAAAAAGAGAAAAAATATTTAAAAAGTTTGATGATTAATTTTACACTTATCGCTGTATAGATAGCGATGGAGGAAAACAAATTCCACTACCTCAAACAGTGTTGCCAAATACCTTTGTGGAAGTCACCGGCGCCAAATTGAAAGTCCGTCCCTCGAATAAAAGAAAAAGTCCTCCTGAAAATCCCTTAGACCCTTCGAAGCCACAAAATATCCTGCAAAACGTGAATTCGATTCGATATTGCGCATCATAAAAATTGTAAATCGGCTCTTGACAAAAAAAAAAGCGGCAAATGTTTGTAAAGTGGTTTATTATACCTTCACTTCAATAATGATTTACGAAGGAGATTGAGCCATTGTCAGGCCAAGATTGATTTCCAGTGAACATTTCAATGATATAGCTTTTATAGCTTTGTCAAAAAAGTGTTGACAGAACTTTTTTAATCGATATTTGAATTCTACGTATATTAAAACGTAAAACAACAAACTTTGAAGGAGGGGGAATATTGCCTTAGGAATCGATGGCCGTTTGAGTGAAGGCAACACTGCGAAGCAACGATGCTGGCGCCGATCTGCCCTCAGTGCCCCCTCTACATGATACAAGTGAACTGTGAACCCATCTCTCGTGTCTCGTCTCTCGTCTCCAGTCTCTACATGCTCGCGCCTCGCGCTAATGGTCGACGGCTTCCCTTTTTGTATTTTTTAAACGATCCGTTTGTTTAAATCCTTTATTATCGCTTGCGAACAACTTTTAAAAAAACTAAAACTGGTTAACTAAAACAAGTTAAAATCCGTTAAAAGTTGGCAACAGTATATTACTGAAATATTCGTTATTGCCCCCCCCCCACTTCGAGAGAAGAAGTCAGGTGAGTAACCAACTTATAAAATCCAATATGGTTTTAGTTAGAATAAATGTGAGACGTTCAAAGAAATTCTTGACAGTTAGAAATTTTTTGTGAGAGATTACAATGGTTTTGTTGGAATAAATTATTATTGCCATTCAAACGTTTTACTCGCCGCGTTCTTCAGAATACCCCGTTTTGACTCTTGAAGAAAAAGGAAATAAGACACCGCTTCAATAATGAACTTGGTCAAACACAAGAGCTTTAATAATATCCTTTCTAGTTGTAGATACAAGTACGCGTCATACAACGGTAGAGAATTAGAAAGTAAAAGTAAGTTCCTTCTCGGGCAGAGTATCTTGGCAAAGATGAGACAGTGCTGCCACTATTTAATTTTCCCTCCGGGATGTTGAATTGTCCGTTTTCCAACAGGTTTATCATTGAATATATAAATTAAAAGCCTATAATAAATAAATAAAATGAAAAGCCTTTTGTAAAATTATAATGTCCTATAGAATCACCTAGATATTATCCATCTAAATTTTTCCGGTCAGAAAAAATTTCCCTAAATCTAGGGGGAAATCCCTTGACTTGGCAACACTGACTTCAGGTAACAAACTTTTTTAACAATATTAGATAAGCTTTCCCTCCATTTATATTTATCTTTTGCACTTCAGATTTATCATTTGCACGGGCTGACGGAAAAGTCGTTAACGTAATGCCAGTGATAAGGCGAGCACAAAGATGCTAACATGTCAATGAATTTTAGACACTCGCTTTCAGTGGCAGTAAAATGCTAGACGATTGAAGTTTTTCTGTAAGTCAATCAGTCACATTCCATTCTACGCGGAAACTGGTTGATTTGTAAGTTTAATTTTTTTTGTAACATTTTCTCATTGAATGTGCTCAGTTTCAGTTGGTGGTTTCGGCAGAGCTACGTCTTCGATTTAAGACCATCCATTCGTGATAGTTCATAATATTCTGAACATTGGTGACATTATTTCCCCTTACAACAGATAATTATAAAGATGAGGGGAAAATCCTGAACAAAAAAGGTAATTTAAATTATTTTCGTTTATTATCTAATTGGAAGTTACGATGATACAGATGAGAATGGACGTAAAATTATTGAAACAATTTTAATGATAATTTTTATTTTCATATTGCTTGCGGTAATATGACAAGTGGCAACACTGCTGATAACGCACCGTGAAAAATCACCCTCGCACAGCTGTCTTCGCTCGTTTTCGTGGTCGGTTCGTCGAAAATGTAGTTGAAATTGCGCCAATTTTATGCATTTTATTTGATTTTCGCTCGAATACTTTACACCCAGTGGACTAAGGTGTTCGCTAATTTAAATAACAGAGTTGAAAAGTGAGCGGAAACGCAAGGCCTCACCCGAAGTGCAAGGCCCCTCAACAGGGGCCAGCCGCTTCGAGCAAAATGTACAAAGCTCAAAATAATGGTAAAATGTCCCTCGAGCAGACCGCCTGCGAAGGTAAATATCTTTATTATTATTTTTTATTCGTTGTAATAAAAAACTATCTCCTTAATCTCTAGTCGCTTATCGGTGCCCGTTGAACGGCGCGGTTTTCCATGAGCGGTTTTGCGAACTGCGAGAGTGCGTCAATGCGGCATTTTTATCTCTTCCCCTGCCGGACGGCCAGATTGCGCGATTCGTATTGCCTCCTTGAATACTTTGTGGTAGCATTGTCGAAACCGCTTGAAATTGTTGCCTCGTCATGGTGACAATAAATTGTTCACCGGATAGTAATAACTATGAATAGTTCACACGCTTGATCGAGTGTGGATCGCGAATGAAATGCCGTTGCGGGAAGGTGCGAGTAAAAATATTGTGATCAACGGTTCGTATTTGGCATTGTTGCAAGACGAGTGGTCCAACAAATATTTGAATGAATGTGGGCCATGCGTAGGGAGAATATTAGTTTTTGGCCAGAATTACTTATTTTTAGCTCTAAAAATGAATATCGTAGTCGATGGTCGAAAATTTTCACTTGATTAAATCTTGATAAATAAGATGAAAATATTGTGTTTTTGGAGAAAAAAAATTGCCTCAAGAATTAATCTTTATGTGGAGTTGTTCGTAAAGTCTGCACTGGAAGTGGGCTTTTTTGTTTGCCTTTTAAAATAAACATGTTAACGAGACATAACGAAGACACTGCAGATTAACAGTTAAATAAAATCAATACCTCCACCTAAAACCGTTTCAGTATTTTTCCATCCAGTAATGTTGACCATAGAATTTTTGGTTTATTATTCAATAATAAACCATTGTAATAGCCCAAGAAATTTTTTGTCTAAATTGTTTAAAATTTTTCTAAAATCTAAAAACCTTCCCTCAAAATTTGATGTTCTACGTTTCAAGGCATGTAGAATCCGAATATCCAATAAAAAAAATTCCGTCTGTCTGCCGTACGCCGTCAACACTTTTCCGGCCAAACTATAATAGCTACGTTCTTGAAATTTTCACAAAAAATCAATCTCGGTCCTACGACGACCCAATTCCTGAACCACATTGCTAGCTCAATTTTCAGGGTATTTTATGGGGGAAGGAAATTCGTATATTCCAAGGGTTTTCAGAAAAATGTGCACCTATTGGGTATCAATTTCTATAGATTTTTGGACGCTGAATCGAATGAGACCATCGGGGGCCGATAGCTTTATTGCTTCTCGAGTTATCGCAGCTTTTCTGTCGACTTTGGGAGATTTCCAGAAATTTAGCATGAAGGTATAACTCGAGAGTTCTTGGAGCCATAAAAATCGTTCTATACTTGTTGGAATGCTCGTCTAACACTATTCAACTATACCATAAGGCGATGACCGCGGTCATCCAAACTTCTGTTGATTTTATTGAAAAAATTTTTCTGTTCAGATCTCAAAGCTTTCGAGAGGAGACTAACCGAAGTAATAGATTGTCTCCAACCTGCTACGCAGAGATGGCGAAGTGAGTAGTTTTGTATGCTTCGGCAAGTTCGCTTAACAAAATGAAATACAAGATGTAAATCATTGCTTGTTATTGTTGAATCGTTTCCATAAGTCGTTGTCCTAACAAAACTGCACCTTGCTTGTTCCATGTTGAGCAAAGAATATATATTTTGAAAATATTCAATCCTAATACCACATGGAATAATAATAAAGGTGGGGTTCGGCAGATCATAAGTTTGCAAATTACTTTTCCTAGTGTCAGATCATTTGATTGGAAGTCAACGATAATTTTTACCTAAAAAGTTAACTATAATTTTTTGACTAAAAAATTAACTATAATTTTTATACTAAAAAGTTAGCTATAATTTTTATACTAATAAAAAGTTAACTATAATTTTTATACTAATAAAAAGTTAACTAAAATTTTTATACTAATAAAAAGTTATCCGATGAGGGCTAAACAGTGAAAAAATTTAACCTCAACGTCGCAATCTTTGCTATTTTTTTCTAACTTAATGAGTTGCCTGCTTTTGATTTCTCCGTTTCAAAAGTCCGCATCACTGGTTTTTACTGTTGGCTGTCAGTATCGGGATTACTGTGTTTTTGTAACCTTGTATGAACTTAAAGCTAGTCTGCTAAGATGAGTATATTTTTGTTTCTCCGTACTATTACAAGTCGTGCTATTTATTTGATTCCAGTTGTTCTCGCTATTATGACAATATGTACAGCCATCGGCGCCTACTATTGGCTTATCGACCCGAACACCCCTGATGTGTCTTTCCACCAAAGCCTTATCAACCACCCTTTTTTCACTGTGTCGAGCCTCATGCTTGGTAAATATAGTCATACTTGAATATGCATGCAATAGCAGTGAGTACTCGCTTAAAAATATACGAAATGGGGAAAAATTATCAAAAGAAATTTATGTTTTGACTCCGATTTGGCATTTTCTCTTGCTGAAGGTGTCTCAGTACTTACTTCTTGGGTTATTATCCCTATACCTCTCATTTAAAGATGTTTTATATTTATTTATTTTGTTAACTAATTAATTCATTATTATTTTTGTGCATTTCTGCCACCGCTCTTATGAGAATACCATTGACAATTACGGATTTTGCAGTTATCCTTTTCATAACGGGCATCCACAAGAAAGTCATCGCTCCGTCAATAGTCACGGCAAGAACTCGTCTCGTCCTTGCCGATTTCAACATGTCCTGCGACGATACGGGCAAATTAATCCTGAAGCCTAGACCTCCGCCACCTTCCGTCCAACATATGAACTTTTCGTGACCAAACGCTCAACCCGCGCTGACGCGGGACCCAATGTTGTCCTGAAGTACTCCTGACCTGTGGGCCTTGTGTCACCAATTTTTTTGGAAAGTCTCGGACCTGCAGTGATACTCTTTGTGGCAATGTGTCCTCCAATGTTTTACTCCATTTTGCTGAAAGCTTTATTTTCTCGTTTCCTACGGGACGAGTCGATGTTTCAAATTTTTTATCAGTAATATGAAGAATGCATTTTCTTTGCATTCACATTTTCACGAAGAAACATTGTCGACAAGCCTGTTACTTACAATGTTCATAACTATCATTTGAATCCAGTTGAGAACCTGTCCTCAGCTGCGGAGAGTTGGTCGAAACTCGGCTTAAGGAGTCAAATTTGAACAACGCTGAGTTGTCAAACTTGTCATTCTGTACCATTTGATACAGCCGTTCGTCAATTTGAGTCTGAAAATTTTTAATGGAACTTCGCCCTATTTATGTGTGAAGTTGGAGCCTCATTTCCGACCAATACCAATTCGATCTTTGTTCAATGATTCGACAAAATCTCAATCCCTCGATGATCGCTATTTTGCTCTAAGTGTTCACTGTAATGTCATAATTTTCAACGTTGCAATGTTTGCAATAGAATTATCAGGGTGTATTTTGATTTATTTTCCGGAATACATCTGCATCAGCCGACAGCGCTCAAAATGCACGATTGGATATGATTGTATTTTCATTTCCATGGGAGGAACTTTTTCTACCAGCCCGAAGCATTTTCATCGTGCATTTTTCGTCAAAAGGGAGCCTCTGTCTTTATTTCTACCCATATCAACCTCTTCAAATGTTGAACAATTCTATTTCCACCTACCGGCTGATATTAAACGATTTTGTTATTTGTGTAAATTCTTGTAAATAAACTAATATCGGACGATATTTAATTAGGCGTTTTCATTCGTTTCCCTCGGGAAATCGTGTGTTTTGTAGTTTACAAGAATATAAATTCGTCTAATGCGAGAACTGAGTGGAAAAAAACCAACAGGAGTAAAGTAGGGTTCACAGTCCTCGGCCAAATGCGTTTAGCGTCATTGCGTACTTATTTCTGATTGGTAGTTGAAATTTCGAAGTGGAGGTTTTTGCCGCGAATGCAAACGTCTCCGATTGCTTTCATTAAATATTTTCCCGCACAGGCAGATGAGCTCTCGGCAATTTGTGATTGTTGATAGCAAGTTTTCCGAAAACTTCTCATCATTTCTAGGTTTTTCTTATCTCGACCAAAGTAACCGAACTAGCTTCGGTTTTTCGTAAACAATTAAAATTCGTTTCTGGTTTTATATCGACCATTAAACATGCGACGACGACCACCACAAATACTTTATTTTTTACAATTATTTACATTTATTTTGATTGAGGTAGCACCATCTTGGCATTATTTGGTCCGCGTTTATATCTAACCGAATCAATCGATCTCTCGCGCTTGCCAACCTGAAACATTGGAAGAATTAATTAGAATAAGAGGTATATTACATTACAAAAGCAAGGCTAAATATGGATCCACATTGAAAGTGAAATCGCTGGTATTTAGGAGAATAAGGTAAAGAATTGATAATAAATGTGGTAAGTATAAGGTTGGCTTGACAGGAAGGCAATGAGAGGGATAGGAATGGACACGGTAATTTTTCTTTTCCTTGTGGCATTTTGTGACATCTGGGGGTTGTGAGGGGAGAAAAACCAGTCAACTCATTCTCTAATTCTTTATTGGCTGGCCGAGCACTTTCGCCCATTCGAGCGAATGGAGCTCTTTGAATTTGGAATGTTTACGGGCTAATTTATGCACTTTTCGAGTACTCTAGCTAGTTTTTTTCAAGAACGGTTGCAGTTTACTAACGTGGCGTCCTTCAAGTTTCTTGACTATGATTAAATCCGATTCAAACCTGGAAGTACTGTGTGATCTATGCACACCAATGGTTTTATCTCATGTACTGTCCTTGTGGAGCTATGTCGAGAGAACTAGATTTCTAGATTTGACTCATGTCAAAAAATATCGCTAAATTATGTTTACCTGTATTCCACTTGATTAGGATCCCCATTTGTTCCATAGCCAACCGCTAGAACAATATTAACTTGATTTCGAGACGAATTTACACAACATTGTGTTCATAATAGGTGAAGCATTTATCATCATCGTTCCCACCCTTTCGGTTTTAACTTACGTTTCGGATCGGACCAAAGCCTTTCTGCCACAGCAGCTGCTCTTGGCCAGATTTTCATATCGAGAGAGTGCTTGTCAACGTATTCGCTCCACATGCAAACTTCACCACCCAACACTGGAACAGAAAATGGGCACGTAATTAATTTATCAACAAACGAGATCCTTAGGTTATCTACCTCGCAAAAATATTGGAAAATTATCAACACTACCATCTTCCTTCACTATCTACTTTTTTAATCGAAATTTCGAAAACCCAACTGAAGCCAGTTTTGGTTAAATATCCAATTTTTGGTAAAATATTTTAATTTTCAGAAATTGGCCTTTTTAATTTTTTGAACTATTCTATTGATATTTTACAATTTTTAGGGAGGGATTCAGCGGTTATATCGTTCCTCTAAGCGCTCTGACAGACAAGGCGACCTGGGTGGCGCGACCCAGGTCGAGACACCCAGATGCTATGCGACTCGACTCGCGACCTGGGTCGCGTTCCCCACGGTTCCCCGCCCAGTTGAAATATGGAAGTCGAAGAGATAGATTTCAGCGATATCTAGCGATTCCATGTTTGGAAGGCGAGAGGTGACCGCGTCGCAAGACCACGTGTGACCGACTGATAAGACAAGCATGGTCGAGCAGGTGGCGCCACCCACCGGGTCGCCCTCAAGTCGCGAATGGTCGACCGGGTCGCCCGACTCAAAAGTCGCCGGTACGTCGCTACACCCGGTGTGCCGTCCACAATTGAATGGATTGGATGATTAGGTCGCGCCACCCAGGTCGCGCAACCCAGGTCGCTCGTCTGTCAGGGGCCTAAAAAAACAACACTTTCAAAACTATCTTAACAGTTTTTTTTTTTTTTTTTGAAAGTTGAGTTTTTTATCTCCTATAAAAATTAGCCAATTTCTGATTTTTCAATCAACGTGGATTTTAGCCTCTTTTATTTATTAATATAATGTTTTTTTTTTTTTTTTTTTTCAAGAAATAATTGGAATAATGGAAATCTATTTATTACCGTGGATCTAAAATTATTATCTGGGGTTGATCAGGACCAATCGAAATATGAACGTTGATCACCAAGTACTAATCAGAATTGTTTACTCTGGAACTTTTCAAAATTGATGCTTTTAATTACGTAATCAAGTGAGAGCAAAGAGCTGAATATTTCGGATCATTTTTGTTCTAAAAATCCGAAAACACTTTCTGTTGTCAGATTTTTATACAATTTAATCATAGAAAAGTGAAATCCGTCTTTCCACATTTCTCATGAGTTGGTTCAAAGACAATTTACACAACAAACAACCAAAAATGGCATATATTTGGGATGAAATCTACGTATAACTAGCTATGGAAGCGTGTCACATCTAAGCACTACTTTTTTGTGAGGTAAGGCGCATCTAAATTCAGAGATCGCCATTTCATCGAACTCTTAAGACCGTGATCCAATGGAAAAATTTCTTGTTTTTTTAAATAGATATTGTGTTCGAACCTAATGTATTTAAGCATTCATCAGGTACTAAAGGTTCTCCCTAATTTTTTTTTTTTCAAAATTGTCTCAACACTGCTATTAATTTTTTGTCCGAAAAATTATGCCCTTTCTCATATTTTCAGGAGTCCATAGTATACGCACCTCGCTCGCTATTTGGTATCATGTAGTTGTAAACTGTTTTCCAGTTATGGTATCGAGTGTCGCCCCAAAATCCGTGATCCAGGTACCAAGTGTCGGTGGTCGAGAATATCAATCTGTATCCCAATTGTAGAAGACGATGCGGAACTTCACTGTTAGTATCCGTCCACGACTGGATTATGAACCTAATCAGCATAAAGGAAAATTAGTTTGAACGATAATCTCATCATTTTTAGTAAATAAACTTTTTAAAAAAATGGTGGTGGTTAATTATGCTCATCAACTTTTCTATCTGAGTTTCAGCCCTGATATTCAAAACCCACACAACACGAAAAGCCCTCGAGATGTAATACCTGTTGGGATCTAGCCTTCTCAGAATCTCTTGCGGATTAGTCAACTCACTAGTCCACAAAATGATGTTAGTATAGCTGTGGCCCACTGCTGCATCCCAGGCCTGCCGACAATATCAAAATTATATTAATAGTACATTTCTCACCCATGAAATCTAGAAAGGGAAGAAGACCTTAAGCTTTTACCTTTAGAGAATCCTTATGGAAATCTGCCCATAATTCGGTGAACGAATGTTCAGACAGATCAAGTCCCTTGGCCAGCATATAGTCTTGTATGGACTTGGTCGAATTCCAGCAGTCGAATTTGACCTGAAAGTACAACGAACGTCAGCCACAGCATGACAAGTACGTTGAGCAACACGTCAATCGAACTAACCTCGTCTCCACCCAAATGAAACAAATCGTGTGTTGTAAATCTGCCGCTCAGCTCCTTGAACATTTCACCCAAAGTTGTGAGAGTATTGGGGTTTATTGGGTTGAGCTGTCCGCACGGAGGTTGCATACAATAGTTATGCCATGGCTCTTTATTCGTGCAGAGAACCATTTCTCCAAGGCCCGCTTTTGGTCCCCAAGTCCAACCGTTCCCTGCAGGAAGAAAAATATTTAAGTGGACGCTAGAGTGATCGTATTTTTGTTGATTTGCTTGCTCGTTTAGGGGTCATTCTCAGCAACCGATATAGGAATAAAAAGCATTATGTATATTGCAACATTGTTTAACGTCCTGAACTTTTCAGAATTAGTTTTTTGAAGTTGAAAGTTATTTGTTTTGTCAAGTTGCTCCTGCTTAACAATGGCTATACCGTGGTGATCGTATTTTCCAATGTCAGGGTCACCAATTACTGAGATGCCAAACGTGTCATTCCATTTATGGTTTCAATAGAACGACATCAGCAAGGGGATGAGTTATCACGTGTCTCGGTTTCAATCCTTCCATGTTCTATAATATAGAACCCATTAGTTCCATATTATGGAAGCTCGGCACAGAGTACAGAAAAGGCTAGCAGATCAAGTGACAGCAGTTCCTCTGGCTTGTCCTTCTAAATGCAAACGATGGGCCACGTTGAGAGCCCTAATTATCCTTGTACTCTGCAGTTATTCGTGCTGGATGGAGTTGGTGGTCCAAAAAAAGACCGGAACGTACTGGGAATCAAGTGAACCCCACAGTGAGGGAGTTGATGTCAAGATCGCGCGTTGATGAAGGAGTACTTGACCCTGGGCTGACAAACCAGGGGATGAGAGGAGACTGTTGAGCTGACCCGCCTTGGACATTTAGGCTGCCTCATTAGCCTCTTGACTGTCAATGATTGACCACTTATTGATGCAGAAGTTTGCCATGAGCGGTTGCTGAACGCGCCTAGCTGCATATATAGCCGATCAGTTACCCTCATCTCTCATACTTCAATAGGATTTAGACGAGTGGTCGTTGAAAAATATAATGTGGAAGACTGCAGCTTTGTTGTATCCAAAGTTCCTCTTAGCATGTTCCGCTTCTGATCCAGCAATTCCCAACTCAGCTACGGAGCTGGTGAGCCTAATGGATACAATAGACCCACTTTGAAGGTTGCAGTAGCCACGAACGATTATGAAACTGTAAGGTGGGGAGTCACCATAAGCAAGACGCCCTCCTTCATTGATTCTCATTCAGCTGTATGAACAGGTTTAGGAAAAAATAACCCTCAAGGCCACAACTATTTTACCCACCTGCATGGGCTGGGGAGTCAATTTCCATGACTAGTCTGACTCCTCTCAGTTTTGCGTATTCTATCAACTCTTCTTGTTCAGCAACGCTGTACGTCTCTCTTGAAGAGTATGCGCCAGTTCTGAAACAATTGTCAATTTTGATTAGAAATTGACCATAGCGGAAAATATGCTTGGGAGCCAATTAGTAGACGGTTTTGAGAAGTTGCTGAATATTTTCTCCTTGACTTATCTCCATAAATATTTGCATCCAATATACTTTGCCATTTGTGGAAGTCGATCAAGCTCCAATGGAAAACTGTGAGAGTCAACTGCATGCCAGTGAAGCACGTTGAGTTTGACCGACCCCATACCGTCGATCGTCCTCTTCAAATCCGGTAGGGGTATGAAGTTCCTGGAAAATATTTGTTCGTAAGGCTGAGCACACAAAAAGAAAATTCTTGGAGATGATTTCCTCTTTACCCCAGGCTCTTCAGCGAGTCAGAGCATGGTTTTACCAGGATTTCCAGAGAGAAATGCCTGCTGAGTGCAACCTCTCAGTCCAACCAAGCCAACTTCACTTCTATCCAACCCAAATTTTGATGAAGCCTCATGCAAAATGAGCCCATTGTCTAGTGCAATATAACTGCTTCTAGCAAGCCTCTGAATATTTCCTTGTGCCCTTAGTTAATCATTTTTGGCGTGAATTGAGTGTGTTGAGAATAGTTAACCATAATTAATCCATTTCTTACCTCGATGTATCGACTAGAATTCCTCTATGCTGAAAGAGAGGAGTATCCTTGATTACTGCTCTGGTGAGCATAAGTACTGAGCATTTTCCTTCAGAATCCTTCCTAGCCGTGAGCTGCAGTAATGTTTCCAGACCATGTCTGACGCCATAAACCGTTTCACCATCAATAAACGCTTCTATTAGCCTTCCTGAAGCACAGAAACATTAATCTAGGTACAATAGGCGTGATTGGTTTTCAGCGATTGGGAATAAAGGAAATTTGTGTTTCTTCTCCAGCGCTTCCACATGAATTTTGGTTATAATTTGGTGCCTATGGAACTTGAACCAACCTCAGAATAAATTTCTTCATGCGGAATGGAAGGATTATGGTCTCTTGAGACTCAAAAAGCTTTGAAGACCAAAACTATAGCTTTGCTGGCTAGGTGCCAGAAGTTATGTAACGTTTAGTGTGGTTTGTGAGGCGAAACGACGGACAAATCCTTTGGTCATACTCATCTAATGGAGACCACCCAGAAAACACTTCAGGCAACAACTCTCTCTGCTTGTAGTAAATTGAATCAAACGAAACTCTACATTTATAAGAACAAGATGTTTGAACAAGCGCTTGGAAAATGAAGAGCATTGAACATAAGTGCGTAATTTTGGGCGCTGTTTTAGTAAATCTTTGTTTTATATTTGCCAAAACATTGTGAGTAATTTTTGAAACTATTATTGACAGGCCGAGCACTTCTGGCCTGTACAGGCATCAATCTTGTTAGGTTACCATAGCCTATAAATGGCCAGTCAATGGTGTTCATTCTCCACACAATTTTTCTCATGTTTACGACTAGCCAACTGACCATTTGTGGTGACGACAATTTTGTAAGATTCCACTGTGTTCATATCGAGGGTCAAATCGTCTTTTTTGATTCTCAAGTGAACTTGAACTTGCGTCGATGGCGTCCGCGTCATTTCGCATCCCTTCCACAGTCTCAGAAGGAACAGTTTGGAAATCTGCGGAGGAAAAGTAAGCAGATGAAAAATTGAAAATGGGAATCTTGTCTTACTGCCATAGCTCGTGCATCACATCGTACTTACGTCGTTCAGATAGTTCTTTGATTCTTGTCCCCCTCTGTCGTCGATTAGCATTTCCACCGTCGTCGGGTCAATTTCCATAGCCATCCTCCTGAAATCTTGGTCGATTATAATAATTTCTAAATGAGATAATTAGATTTGAGATTGATTAGCAAAGCATTATTTTCTTACCCTAGTTGAAGAGTTTCAGTTGGTATCGGCCACAGATTGCCATACTGTCCGCAGACCAAGCGACATAGTTCCATTGAGTCGTAATAAAGAACTGTCTGGTTCGATAAGCCGGCCTGCGTGCATGAGAAATTTTCACACGCATACCTAGAATTTGCGAACGCAGTCGTTAAAAATTAATTCGCACAAAGCGTGAAATTGATTATTAAAATCTCGCTCACTTTTCGGTGGCCCGTGTTTCATGTGAAGGCTGGAAATGGAATATTGCCACTACCAAGAAGAGAAGCAGCATCTGAAAAAAAATAATCGTAATAAAATCGAATCTACTGTCGGTCATTCAAAGGCGTCGTATTGTTTTGCAATCTGTTGCGACGGCGAAAGATTTTATGCGAAGGGTTAGACTCATTAAATAGGTATTTTATTTTTATGTACCTCTCCGATTAACAGCTACCTACTATTTCTACAATATCTCACTGATCCAGAAGGCAGTCGTGGAAGTGTCATTATAATCAACCAATTATGGTTGCCAAAAGGCAACATGCTCCTGCATCTTTTAATCAACGGATAAGGCATAAAACTAGTACTCTTCAGCATGACCTTAGTGCATTTCCCCGTATGCTAAATTGATTCATGACCCAATAAATTTCGTACAGAGGTGCTCAAAAGTCATGGAGGAGCTGGAAGCAATACAAAAGCACGATTTTCTACAACTCGGTTTTCACCTTTTGGAAAACATTTATCTCGTTTCAATCGTCTAGATTGGATAAACATATAAATTTCAGTTTTTTTTTTTTTTTTTTTTTTTTACACTGTGGTTTGAATACGGCATTGGTTCTTCTCGGTTGCCACATGACAACTGTGGGACTCAGAAGAGCATTTTTCAGATTTTAAATTTCATCGGGATCTGGATTATTCTCAGTCAATACACTTGCAGCTTTTATCAAACAATCATGAAAATCTCATTTTAATGGTCGTCGCATTGTTCTTGTTGAGTTGGAATGAAATCTAAATGCTACTGTGCCCGAACTTGGCTGTGGAAACGTAATTTTCTACATCGCCCAGAGGTGGTCCGAAGGGGTGAAAAAACTCGGCCGAGGGACATCTCATTACTTATGAATCGGTGAAACTAGAATTATAACACTATATTCTCCCGTTTAAACCCTGTTCCGTCCAATTTTCCTGTATTTTTCAGTATTCGATTTTAATTTACCGACGAGCGGACAGTTTTCCCTTTGAAAATTTACATAATTCTATTTTCGTTCGATTGTACCACATTTTCCATTGTTGTGACAACCTTTGACAAGCTCGGAGTTGACAATGGTGAAATTTTATTCATTATTCGAACTACAACAGCCGCAGGGAAAATGAGCTAAGTGCAAATATCTGCGTGGGCTCCATTTCATATTCATAGTATGGAGAATAGTTTGCCTAATTGACTCTCTGTATCTTCAGTTCCACTCTTTTCGCCCGACTCGTGGAGAATTCGCTCTGCGATCTCCAAATTGACGAGAATTTTCTTCCACAGCTACAAATAAGGATTTTACGTTGGAATCGGCATTAGTTGAAATTCTCATACGTAAAAATATTCTCCATTATAATAGTGGAGTATATTTGTGTCTAGATACAAATACAATACTCGTTTATTATTAAAATGGAATTCTTGTAGATAGGTCCGTTTTTATGAGTGATATTGGAAGCGGTTTTTTCAATCCATCAACAGTCCTTTTCAACTTCCACCGACAGATTCTACGTGCCACGATTTATGATCGCTTAGTTTGAAGGTGTTCAGAAATAAATAATTTGAATCTTATTATTTTGAACGTTAATACATTTGCTGGAAAATTATTTTCCCTCAAACCTGTAACAGTAGGTAATTAGTTCTATGATCCCTCAGTCGCCTTTTACTTGGGTCACGTTGCTTTTTTCTAAGTTTCATGTATAGATCAAGGAGCACAATGACAAAATCTTTTTTCGTATTATATACGTCCCTAAAAACAGTTTTAAAGAAGAGTGCCAGTTAAGAAAGGCGAATAATTAGTGAACCAAGTTCGGCAACCGCGGCCACGCGCAAAAATACAAAAAAAGTAAATACTTTTTAGGGTATTTTTGGAGCTTTCGTGGGGTGGAATTCGTTTGTTGGAAAGTTTTTTTTGGACAAAGGTGTGTTTGGTATCAATTTCTATAGATTTTTGGACGCTGAATCGAATGAGATCATAAATGAGTCGCTAGCATTAATTGTTTTAGAGTTATCAGCTTTAGTGTAGAATTTTTGAGATTTTCAGTAAATTGTTCAACTCGAGCTATAAAAATAGTTCCATACCCGTTGGAATGGTCGTCAAACTCATCAGCTGTACCGTTGGTAAACAAATTTTTTTTCTTTTTTATTATAAAATTAAGATAAATAAAAATGATTAAAATTAACATAGTCGCTACGAAATTTCCCCTTATACCAATTTTTTATGTCAACGTTCACTGATGTTCGGAGTTACTATCACAAAAGGATGGTCTTCTTACATCATTATTGAAGCAAAGGAATAATAAACCACCGTAGAATCATTTGCAGCGTTTTGTACTTACACATATCAGCAGCAATGAACGAGTCGACGAGCGGCACGCCGCGGTGGACAATTTTATCGCGAAAACGCGCATATATAAAAGCTCGCGAGCCTCGCATAGAAAAAAACCCGCGTTCGGCGGATATTCGTCTAGCACGAACACGAGATACCGTCAGGGCACGGAATTTGTCTCTGCACGTCGCGTCAGCGTCTGAGCTCTCGGAGGAAGGATTAACTCACTACTCCAAGGACGCCTTTTGTAGGTGGTAGATGTTTTAGCGTTCCAGGATAGGCGGAGAATGTTAGCGTGTCGCTAAGTTGTACTCGTTTTACGGACAAGCCTCTTTCTACCACTATTCCATCTTGGAAATGAACAGCTTTGACACGCTCGTAAACGGCAGTGTCATGTAGGTAACTCTTCCGCGAACAGCGATGAGCAGATAAATCGCCCGAACGACAGTCTGGTAAGAACGGGAACTGAACTGTTTACAATAGATTACCGTCTTATCTGCCAAGAACGAGCAGAAAGCTAGTTTTCCCAATTGCACATTGCGGTGCTTGGCGACGAGAGCGAATTTGTGAAGGAGCTGATGCTTATAAAGCGCTTGGTTTTTGAGGTTGGATTTCGAAGAGGAGGCTCCAAATCGTAGTGCGAGAATTTCAAATCATCTACTCGAAGTGAATATTGGCGTTTTTTACTACTGACCTCCATTTTCAAAAAGAGATCGCTTTGATGGCGTGTTTCCTGTCACGTCAGGACATCCGCAGTTCGAAGAATTTCACAGTGACAGACTTTAGAATTGCCCCCTAGTAGATCATGTTTTTATGATGTATTGTAGTTATCGTGCCACGGTCCCAGCATCAAATAAATTTCATCGTATTATCTATCAAGTTAGGCGAGCAATCATGGCCAATTTTTTTTTTTTTTTTTTTTTTTTTTTTTTTTTTTTTTTTTTTTTTTTTTTTTGCTTCATAATGGAATAAACCATGTAATCACACACACAAAAAAATTTCTAACCCCTCTCACAATTTGAAGTTTTACGTTTCAAGGTGTGTAGAATCCGAATATCGAATAAAAAAAAGCCTGTCCGCCGAATGCCGTCAACACTTCTCTGACGAAGCTATTAAATCTACATTATTGAAATTTTCACCATAAATCAATCTTGGCGTGACAATAGCCCAGTTCTTCGGCCAAATCGCTACCTAAATTTTGATGGTATTTTTGGGGGTTTCAAAAGATGCGAAACTCGTATTTCCCAATTTTTTCAGAAAAAGATGTTTCTCGTAATAATGTCTATAATTATTACTAATGATTATTATTATTGCTAATAATTATTATTAATAATGTAAGCTATCTAGTATTAAGACGTAGTATTAGTTAAAATCTAATTATTTAAACACCGAATCGTTTTAATAATTTTGAAAAAGTAAAAGTACGCTTTTCAAGTTATGTATCGCTTGATACTTACAGGATATTATCCGGCATCATTCGCGCATTCCAGGATTATTATCAGTTCGCGGAGAGATTGTCATCGATGTTTTCCGGAACTATCTACATAAATCAAATCTAATAAAAATCATCTACTAAAGGTATTATACTGAAGGATTTGACGGTATGAATGGACGTTTTACCAAAACGGCTTTCTTAGTTTCCTATATCGAAGAGAGAATCCACAGCAATTGTTGATAGGATTACATAAAATTGGAATTTGCTATAACCGGATATTTGGCTGGAAAATGGCATTTTTGTAAGGTCGAAAGTTTATTATTTTTAAAAACTTCATACAACTTCGTGTGTATGTCTAATTAAGCTGTATTATGAATAAATCGATAGCTGCGGAAGCGTTGGTTTATGTGAAGTTCTAGAAATTAGTATTTCCAGAAAAAAATCAGCTCTCCATCAGCAATCTTGGAGAGTCTTCGAATTTCCTCCCATTCTACGTGCCTTGCTGAGTGTCAAATTCGCTAAAACGCTGATCCCATCTGCTCGCATGGTATGCCTATATAAGGAGCCGTCTGCGTCTCATTGGTGACGTATACGAACCTGACTGTTTTTCACTAAATTCAAACTAAGTAAACAAAGGGGCAACTCCCCCATTTCGTTCCAAATGCAGGTTTCATTTAACGTAATATTTCAATCGAAATTTTCAAGAAATTTTTTTTTCATAGATAACTTCAAAACTTACGAACTTGAGAAAAATCCCGTCATTGACAATAGAGATTTTTCGTTCTTGGTTTTCTTTGCGTAACGCAGAAAAAAAAGCGTCAACTGGGCACGCGCATTGTAAAATACGCGAAGAACTTAGCGCGGACGCCGAAGATCGTCTTTTGTTGTGGGACGTGAAAAAGGCCTCCCTTTCTCCTGTTTGTCTCAGGTATATGTCTGATATTGAAGAACTTTTCAGTCAATTGGTAACAGAAAATTAATTTCAGCAAATAATATACATTCATTAATATTAATTCAACGGGACGGGATTGGAACGGAACGGGACGGGATTGGAACGGAACGGGACGGGAACGGCGGTCATTGATATTACTCCCCTGGATAGCTACATTGCCCGCTGTGATAAAGTACTTCATGCTAGAGCTAGATCAAATTTCGCAAAATCGTCCACCAGTGAGGACAAGGCTGAAGGGCTATGGCATAAGGACGATGGGAGGTCAACGTTGACAAATATTGGCTGTAATTACTCCGATCGTCGTCAATTGATTAAAACTAGGCGCGACAGCGTAGTAAAAAAATTCCACCCGCCTAATTTCGTGTCCGCTATGAATACACGGCAGAAGGAACGGTTTTCTCATTTCTAGGCTCAAGATTTCATTTTGAACGATTGCACTAAGTGAAAACGCTCGTGAGATAAAAATAAAAATGAATCGATTACAAGGAGATTTTGCAACTACGAAAGAATGTTTAGAAAGAATGTTTCTGTTTAATTTTTTTGGACAAGCGCTGGAATCTTCTTGCTAAGTTGGCCAATGACCTGCGAAGTGTCTCGCGGTCACGGACGAACGTTACGTGGAACTAGAATAAATCGCTTTCAAACGGTGCACAGGTCAATTGGCGCATTCTCCGGTCAATCAGCTGTCGTTAGTCGAGCTGTACTGCCAATAACTTCCTGAACCAGTTGACATCCGTTGGCAAGTGCGCCAGTCACCATAAAAGCTCGTCTTTCAATTTCTACTTCTTAAATTAATATTTATTTTCAAATACATTTTCGATTGAAAAAAATTGGAAAGAGTTGATATTGCTTGATTACCAGTAAATTGACCTTATTGGCCCGATTTTGAAAGTCTTTCCTTCTTTTTTTTTTTTTTTTTTTTGAAGAATTTTTGCACTCTTTATTTAAACAATTGATTTTTCCCAAGCAATATTGCCTATTAGCGAGTTTAAGTCGAAACATACAAATGAACTCGGTTAAAAAGTACGGAACTTCGAGGTTTTTTGGCGCTCAAGCCGGGAAACATTTTGTGCGTACTACTAACTCTATTAGGAACCAAATGGACCAATTAAAACAATTTAAGATTATCAAATAAATAAAATAATTCCCTACAATCAACAGGTATGGAATTAATTCGAGCATATCTTGTAAAAGCTACTATTTATCTAAAAGTGAAAAGTCTTACAATAATAACTTCCGACAGTGCAAAAGTTCCTTCGATTATAATACTTTTATACCTCTGCGATTTTAATGCCTCGTCATTTTTTAAATGTTATCGGATCGTAATAAAATTATCCCCGATTTTGCCGTGTCAGTTCCTTCACGCGCTACAACGAATATGCATTCGATCATTTGAAATGCGTTCTGCGCACAGATCGCGGCTACTTTCCCCCGGTCGTTTCCACGGTAAAGCGGCAATGACTAGATGGCCCTTGGTTGTTCCTCGGCTCGACGATTTTCATCGGTGAAAGCGACCGTCGCGCAGTAAATCGTCCTGATTTGCCCGGCGACAATCCGATTCTCGAGAGAGGGCTTCCAGATCAGTTTCTTCGCTCTTATAATTTACTCGGTTAATCGGCTATTAATAAACCGGCCGAGAAGGCTGCACCGAGTCCCCACGTTCGAGCTCAGGAAGTTGAGTTCCCGATCCTTTGGGAAAAGTCAATTACTTCCTGACTGAAACTGACTGAATATTGTAATCTATGGGATTGTCCTATTCTTTGCAAATATTGCGAGACAATGTCATCTAGTCACGATGGCGTCTTCACTAGATAGGATTAACTTCGAGCGGGGATGGCAGCAATCGTCAGTTATAGGAGTGTACTCAGTGCGCATAGTTGTAATTTTTAATCGCCGATAAAAAAAAGGTAAGTTCATTGGAAAATGCTTCAGCAATTATATTAATTTGTAGGCCGTTTACATCAGAACTAATCAGAAATCGATCATCTAGGATATTTTAATTTCAATAAAATTCTATTTTGACTCAAAATAATATTTTTTCTCTTTTAACCGAAGTTGAATGTCTTATTTCAATTAGTAGATAATAAAACTATTTTTTTTAAATTAATTTTAATTTTTTTTTAGTGGGTACATTATTATATTTTGTCATTTTGCCATGCGTTTCAGATAAAATGTCCCATCGGGCGAGTCCAACGCCGCAAGTGCGCTCGTGTCTGAAATCAACGCAAATTTATTGCAAGTTGACACGAATCATCTCCGACGTTCATCTCTTAGGTGACCATCTACACGAAGTGCGGGCGTTAAAATTGAACAAACGCCTGCAGACGAATGCGATTGAATTGCGAGATTTGCTATTCGATTGTTCACCTTGTGGAAGAAATCAAGAACGAAAAATTATCGATTCGAAGCATTTCGGAGACGTTGAGGAGCAACCGATTGATTTGTCGATGCCTTCGATCGAAACGGAACAGCTATAGCATAATTTATATACTTTCTATTGGTATGGAAGGTCTTCCTCAATGCTGATAAATAGGTAAATACAATGTAAGAGATTTAAATGTTCCTGAATTTTATTACTTAATCCGGAAGGCAGCCGTAGAAGTGTTATCATTGTAAACAACATTAAATCCACTAAAAATGATAAAATTCCAGTGTTGCCTGTGTTCTTATGAAAACGACTAGGGGCTGAGCGCCCCTGGCGGCTGCCGCCGCCCAACCCCCTCAGAGGGGGGCTTCGCCCCCCTCAGCTATCGCGCCCGCGTCGGCCCATTACATAAATAACTCGGGGTGTTGTCCTTGTCACTCCTATATAGAGTACTATATAGTATATAGTATAGTATTTATATAGTATAGTATATGGTATATAGGTATAGGTATATAGGTATGGGTATGGGTATAGGTAGGTAGTAGTAGTTTATTATTTGTGTATGGAGAGTGGAAAGCTATAGTTGTTATTATAGTGGGTAGTACTTAGTAGTAGTTGCTATAATTTGGTATGTAGGTGGAGGTGTTTGGATGTGCTTTGTATCATAAAGTATTGTGTTTTTCGACTGGAGCAAAGTTATAGCAGAATTAGACGTAACAACTGTAAGTTTTCCAAGATTCGGAACTTGCACAGTGGATAACTCAAACAAAAAGTCGTCAATTCAGATGTTTGAATATACCAAAAGATAGGTAATTTAACTGTCCACATTTTCCCAAAGTAATGTACCTATCCATTTTTCAACCGTTTTTGCGTTATTCAAGAATATTAGTAGACTATACACGAAAAAATGACATTTTTCAACTTTAAACGTTCTTTTCATCTATTTAGTGCGAAAGAAACAAAGAATGGACCATATATTATTGATGTACACATCATCAACTATCATTATGCTGAATTTGAGCAAAATCCATTTCAAAAAATTTTTCGCGAAAAATCCAAGGGGTACCCCTGCGATTTTTTTCAACCGAACAGTTAACGAATTTTTACTCGTCTCTCAATACAGATAAAAATCTGAAATTTTTAGGAAAGTTGTGTCTTACCATGATGTATTTTTGTGATTTTTTTTATTTCTCGGAAAAATCTGCATGTGGTCCAAAAAAATCGGTTTTTGAAAGCTCAAAAATTGGACTTTAACCGTGATTTTCGGGGTCAAAATAAATGCGAATCAATTGTTTTATTATGCAGGAGTCTTCATTTGAACGCCTTACACACGTACATTGCAAAAAATTCGGAGAAAAAAATTTAAACAGAGCCAGAGAAATTATATTCCGTAAATCGAGTTTTTCGCCGGCCGAAATTCCGAGCTCCGCTGGCATCGGTAATAGTGAAAAATTAAATTTTCGTTTTAAAGCGATTTTGAAAGCTATTCTTATAGGAAATTTAATGCTGAATCCGAATATGACGTCAAAATGGCGGAAATTAGTCGGCAACTATCAGTTTTTCCAGGTTTAATACTACGCCACTCCTACGTTTTTCATCTTTGAAATTCCGTTGCAAATACTTACAGTACTGTTCAAATTTGATTATTTAATGATTCCTACAGGAAATTAGACGTAGAATTCGAATTTAAAGTGAAAACAATCAAATTCGAACGATTAATAATATTTTTCGAATTTTTTCGTTTTTCATACTTTTGAAGTTTCAACTTTGGGATTTTTTTTCATCACGTTCCCGAAACGGGACAGATTAGGTGCTGTGTAAGAAATTGTAGGAAATTTAACGTAGAATCCATTAAAAATACGAAAATGGCGATAACAACACTCTATTCGTGACGGGTAAATTTTTTATAGATATATTTAATGTTCTGTCTTGGAGCGTGAGCTCTCTCGAGGTGTGTGTCGCTTCGCACGACAGTGACCGTAATTAATTTTTTAACGCTGATTCGAATGAGACTATAGCCGTATCGTTCAAAAGATCCGAAAAATGTCTCAGAATAAACAAGAATATTTATTAAAAAAAAAAAAAAAACTAACTGCCGTTTCATTATCTACAGCTTCCAATATAAAAAAATCGCACCAATGTAATCAATTGCCCATAGCTATTATCCTACATGAACACTAAGGATGTTCTGTATCTAGACCTGAAGGAAATGAGAGAAAGTGTCAGAAACTCAACCTTTGGCTTGACCCGGTCACAGTCTGGTCGCTTTTGCTCTCGAAACGTGCGCCTTACTTATTTCTTCCCGTTCCATCCTGCTCGACGAGCTTTCAAATGAGTTCAAGGTTCGGAATGATTTTAAATACAATTCGACTTCAGTAATAATGATTTTGGTTCATCACTCAACAATATACCATTTTAATCGCCCAAGAAAAAAACATTTTCTAACCCCCCTCAAAATTTGGTGTTCCAACGTTTTTCAGAAAAAGGTGCATTTGGTATCAATTTCTTTAGATTTTTGGACCATCGCGGGGTCGATAGCTTTATTGGTTCTCGAGTTATTGCAGCTTTTGCGTTGAATTCGGGAGATTTCAGAAATTTGGCTCGAGGGCAACACTCGATAGTTCTTAGAGCTATAAAAATCGTTCTATACTTGTTACAATGGTCGTCAAACACTCTCTTCAGCAGTACCTCTTGGGAGAAAATTCAGCTTTCAATTTGAAAATTAAGAAGAATAAAAATTATTAAAATTACAGTAGTTGCTACGGCGTTTTCCCTTCCTAAATCATTATTGAAGCCAAAGAATAACATTTAAAATATTCAATGTACCTACCCATAGAGAGATGGGAAAAAATATTATTATTATTAAAAATGGATTAATACGGGGACAAATAGTGTTTTATCCTTATTTATTATAAATAATTCGTAAAATAAAAAATATATTTACTTTATCTACAGAGAGATAGAGTTTTTAAAATATTCAACCATTTTCAGCGTTTTTTATTTGAATTTACGGTACTAAAGTATGAATTATGATGTCGTTTGGTCTTATGAGATTAAAAAAAAGATCCATTTTCAAATCATCATTTATACTTCCAAGAAATCAGAGCGCTCGGCATTCGCAAAGCTAAACGCCAACGGTGCCCAACTGTTGATACATTGTGAATTGACCGCGATCAGTGGCGAGACTAATTTCACGCTACACTTATATCGTTTCCGACTCACGTCACAACATCCTGGTATTTTGAAAGAGAGACGTTGTGGCAGAAAATGACGAATCACTCGCTCTGCGATACACCAATTTTCGTTTTCCACAGAATTTCTAGTAGTAATCTGAGGGAGAGATTAAACATGCCATTTCCCCAAATTTTTGTTTTTTTGTTCAGTGATAAAACATTGTAATATCTCTTATTTAAAAAGCTAGCTGTTATTGTACATAATAGTCGATTACTTTTTATTTATCAAAAAATGAACTGTTGTCAACTTATAGGAGCACCTGTCCAAGATTAATTCGAGATGGTTTATCCAAATAATTTCCCTCATCGAGGACTGTACTACTCAACATCTACGCTTATCTGAGTGCTCAATAATATTTTTAGATAATTCGATCGCAAATTGAAAACAAAAAATAAGTAGAAATAATTGTTCGATGTCACATTCTTTTTATTCTATTATTTGAAATAACAACAATAATTAATGATGCTCCACATATTTCATCAACCTACTAGTGTCCAATTAGGTTTTTTTTTTCAAATTAATGTTGAGGCTCTGAAGAAAAAATACTGCTCAACGACACAGCTTAAGACAGTGTCTGGTTTTTGCTCGTGAGTTAAAAAGCATTCCCACGCGTTTTTATAGGTCCGAAAATTCTCAAACTTCACCATTATACTTAATTTCTTAAAATCTCAAAAAATTGCTGCGATGGCTGAAAGTGAAGAAAAAATTAAGGCGGTCATTCAAGTTGACTAACTGCAGTTAATTTATGTTAAAACTATATTTAAAAAAAAAAATAAGATAGTTGATTGAAAAAAAACCGAATTTTCAGATACAAAATAATGACCCAATGTACATTCGGGGGTGATTTTTTTCATACAGCTCTAACGATACGCGATCCTGATTTATTAAGTAAAATAGGCCACTTTGCCTGCAGAAAAATCGATATTGCGAAGTTATTATCTTATTATCTATTACAGGTTTCCACCCGCTTCGCAAATGATTGTTTCGTGCTTTAAAAATAAATTAAACGTTTAACAGGTGTGATTAGTGGACGCGATTAGGATTGAACTTGCCACGTTCGGTTCGGAGCAAGTTACGTGTCTCGAGGTCGCTCACGATTTTGATTGCAAACAAGACGAATTGGTTTTTCTTTCGATTTGCTTCCTTTGGCAAAACATAATTCTTTTTCTTCTCCAGAAAGAAATAATTCTTGGAGTCTGCTTTTGTAGCGAAATTATTGCCATGCCTTGCATTTTGCCAAATGTTGATCGTTTTGAGATATTAATGAATAATAAACCATTGGAGAAAAAACATTTCTAATCTCCTTCAAAATTTGATTCAATGTTTGTAGAATCCGAAAATCATTCTTGGTCTGACAATGGCTCAATTCTTTAGCGTATCTCAATTCTTGAGGGTATTTTTGTGGGTTTTGAAAGGGAAAAATCGTATTTTCCAACGTTTTGAAACATTGATGTCAATTTATAAAAATTTTGCTGAGTCGAACAAAACCATAACGTAGTCAATAGCCAGAATGGCTCTGAAATTATCGCAGCTTTTATGTGTACCTAGTTGTTGAAGTTTCGAAAAGTTATAGAGCTATAAAAATTGTTCTACACTCGTTGTAAGGCTCGACAAGCACTCCCACAAGCTGTATCGTAAGGCAAATAATTTAATTTCTCATGTAGAGCTGGGTAGTTTTTTTTCTACTATAGTTACTAATCTGTTGTTATTATCGAAAGTGGCGATGGTCTTCTTAAATCGATATTGAAGCAAAGGAATGATAAACCAGTGCAAAATCATTTGCAGCGTTTTTACACAGCATGTTGAGGTCAATATTAATTTACTTGAAATGTTCTAATTACAAATTTAACATCTCGTTTTCGCGGGGGTACATTGCGTTAAATTTTACTCAATATCTGATGAAAGTCGCCTTCAGTACTTTTGAAATATAGACCCAATGGTACCTATAGGGTATTTTTTGTTCACGATAATACAAGTTACTGTAATATTGTCACCCTAATAATTCAGCAACTGCTGTATTATTGTGAATAAAAAATACTTCCTATATATTGCTGAAGTACTAAATTCGACTTTCGTCGGAATATTGATTAAAACTTTATCTAGATAAAATATAGTATACCGAAAGAGAAGGTCTATCAACAAACTTGCCCTTGATCTACATCGATTTTATAGTATATTATCAGCTCTCTCAGACTGTCATCCGACCAATAATTTACTTAGCGTACTTATAAAATACATTTCCCTCGTTTAGAGTTCCATCTCTTACCTTGAAAAGTAGTGAAATACGTTTGAAGGTTGAGATTTTCAGTTTCTACGTAGAACTTTTTATCCCTGATACATGTAGAGAATCTGACGGTTTACCGGTCGTACACTAGACACGATCGCGACTGATAGAGGCCAGAGGTGCTCGTTTGTCTGAACCGGCAGCCTGCGCTAGACGGACTGATGTCCTTTCCAACGGTTTCCAGTTCCCCGCTTGTTGCCAGGCCCTCGAGCTCGATTGCACGTGAGATATAGGGACACCAGTTCCCACTACAATGCCACTTGCATCCCTATTATTCCTTAGAAATGTCAACGCTGGTCAGGTAATGCAGCAGGAGATCGTCCTCGCTATTACTACAAAAATTTTCCTCTACAATTCGTTGTGGCAAGAAACAATGATGAACGGGTTTTTACATTTATTTGGGGGCTTATGGTAAATTTTGATTTTGTGACTGCCTTTCGTTTGCTTCCTTCAAAATTAAAATGCCCGATCGAATGTGGCAGTTTTGAACCCCTTTCAGACAATTGAGGTACCGCTCAACGTAGAGCAAAATTACCGTTTTCGTTCACCTTCACAATTTAAATCTGTCTACTGAGAATCCTAATCAATTAGATCGCTCGATTAATATTAGACGGCGAATCGATCTCAGTTTGTTTATCTGATTCATTTTATTTGTGTAGAATAATGTTCCAGCCCAAATTAGAACAAAAAGGTTAGCACGCAGTTATAATAACTCAAAGCAGCAAGAGTCAAGACAGAAATGCTGTAAAGGGATCACACAACGTGGAGACTGAAGTGCCAATGATTCCAAAATGAAATGATTCTATCTAGTTAATCTATTTATCTATCTATATACTAGGTAGATATAGAAGATATATAGAAGGTACACTATTGATTGAGGAACTGGCTGGAAGCATTTGCACGAAAAAAAACGCTGCAAATGATTGTACAGTGGTTCGGTTGAATAATAATGTAAGTATAATAAACGTAAAAACAAATTTTGAAGGGAGTTTAGATTTTTTTCTGAGGCGATTAAAAACGTTCGCCTCGAGGAATTCCGCCTGTCACTGTTTAAATAATGGATTTACCATATATACCAATAGAATTGCAAAGTTGTAGTACGTCTATGTTTGTGACCATTAGGGACATATGATTTTACAAAGTAACCAAAGCTCCAACGCTTAAGATTTCTAAAAACGTAAAATGTAACTAACCTCTTGAAAACAGGCTGATATATCGAGTTGTTAAAAATTCTAATGTTGAATCAGAATTCATTCGGTGTGCCGCAAGGTGCTTACTTGTCTCCCTTGCTTTTCCTGGTCATAATGATTTGGCTTATCGAATCGGATCATCAGTCTCATGTTCATTGCGAATTGACTACACCTATTCCACAGGCAAGTAAATCCAGTTTAGATCGAATTCGCTTCCGTAGGCGTTCTTATTAAACGAATCGGTTTTTTTAAGCAGGCTACATATCCATTAAATTCGTTACCCTAAATAGCCTATCAGCGAGCTCAATTCACCGTTCAGCCACCAAAATAACTAACATATGAATAATTATTGTGAATTGTTTGCACATTTCAGAACCTCATACTCTTTTTGTATTTTCAATAGCTTAAAATAATAACAATCTTCTTTTAATAATTTATTCATTCTTACCTTACCATGCTGCAAAATAGACGATTCTTCGCTGCGCTTTGTATCGCGAGATAGCTGAGAGACGCCATGCTGACGCGTATATCACACCTGGCACGTTTACTAGCTAAATAGTTAGCTCACTGATGTTAGTCTACTGTTGGTGGATACGATAGGGCCATTTACAAATCACAACGAAAATTCGCCGCTCTCCCTTGGGCTTCTGAATGTAATGAATTTTGTCGCTCAACGGTTATCTCGTTTCCTTCTATTCTCAAGCTTTGCTCTTATCGCGGCAGTGCTTCCCCTTTTTCTTTTTCTTATATTTGTGGACGTGATAGTAAATAACGGCTTTATCTCAGAGCTAGTATCGAATTAGATGTCCCACATTATTCCTTCGAAAGTCACCAATTAATACGGTACAAACGAGGAGCCATACGATGCCTGAATGGGCGAAAGCTCGGTGAGAAATATGACAAGGCGAATAAATGCTTTAAAAATTGAATTACATTTCTAATAGTTAACACCTAAATCGATTACATGGAAGAAGCCAATTTATCACATAGCAAAACATTTTCGAATCGAATTCCCAACGGAGAACGAGACTTTTTTTCCAAATATTCAACAATGTTTTTATTATCAATTCGTCACATCCATTAACTTGTTTTCAGAATAGTTGATGGGCTCGTTAGCTTCTTGGTTGTCGACTGACGGCGATGGCAAACGAGGTGGACTCCTGCCGCTCTCTCGGTCTGAAAAACGATCGTAATTAAAATGGGAAGCAATTAAAATTAATGCTCGAACGCACTTGAAACACGTTTATAGGTTTAACATAACTATGGGCTACAGTTTATCGATTCTCCGGTTAAAGAGATAAGTAAGCAAATTATTATGTATAAAGCAGGGTTTACAGTGTTCCGTCAAATTAATTCTGCCTTCTGATTGACAGCCAAAATTTCGTTAGTTTTAGTTTATTGGGGACACATCAAACTACCTCACTCCTGGCGCACTTTTCGTGACAATTTAGTTTCCATGCGAGTAATTGATAAAAAAATTCAAGAAGATATTGTGAAGTAGTAGTGTTGAGGGGGAGATTAGCTTGACGCTGATTCTCAGTATTTTTATTTTGCCCACGCCGAGCACTTTCGCCTCTTCAGGTGTGTGAAAAAATTTTTTTCCATATAAATTAATAAAATTGGGCCTCTAGTACATGTAGATTACTTTGTTCTGCCTCAGACTCTGCTCTAACATTGGATTCTATCCGAATTGTTAACTTACCTGTCGTCGTAACCACTGATTAGACATAATCATCTCTCAAACCAAAGATAATCAAGTAAAATTATTCAATACCTGATTGCGTTCGACTGTGCGAACTTTGCAAAGGTTGAGGAGCACATGGACAGATTCCTGGTGACGATGACGTGAGGCTTTGGACTGAATAGCTCGAATTCAGATGGCTACATTGCCCGCTAGTCGGCACATTCTGCGGTTTTTCGGGCACAGCTGGAACACTACATCATATTCCATCAGACTTGAATATTAAAAAAGATTATCTGAAACATTACTGTAAAAATTAGGGATTCCAGTGAAGTTGCCGAGTTTGAAAAATGGCTCGAAACTAAAAGAGCTTCCTCACGGCCTAGGTCAGCAGTTTTTTAGAATAGAGGAGCGATGAGGTTTGGTGGGAGGTGGACACTGTGTTGTGAGACTTCGCTTATGACGTCAACATTTTTCTCTTGACGATTCTTGGATTAAATTGTGGAGGGGGTTCGATTACACTGGTCAACATTGTTTTTAGGGATGTTTAATAATTATTGGCAACACCACTCGAAATAAGAAAGCTGCAAAAATTATTGCACTGTGGTTTATTATTTCTTTGCTTCTATTATGATTTAAAGCCCATCCACTTGTGTAGTAACTGTCCCAAATATTTCCATTTAACAACAGATTGGTATCTAAAGGGATATCTCCTTAGCAAGTGGCGTAATCATAATTATTTTTATTTTCATGATAACCCCATTTAAAGAAGAAAAAAAATTACCCTGAGCGATTAGAATTTTATTATTGAATTATACCCAAAAATCTTTGCTTATCCCCCATTTATACAGTTCAACTTAATATCCTTCAACTTGAAACTATTGATTAAGGCATCATTGTATAATTTTATGTGAATAGGTTACCATGGAATGGAAAGCCTATAGTTGATTGGCTCTGCCAGAGTAGGCGGTGATTGCATTTTGAGATTTTCCTCATGTTCTGGACCTCCCGGCATCTGCTGATTGCCTCTTCCTGGAACATTAATTAGCTCGCTATTTTGTGTGGTGACAATCTCAATAGTGAGTGTGATATTTGAGTCATTAGTTGAGGAAAAGCGGGCTTGTAAGTTTTAAATAAAAACCAAGACGCTATTGTCTCGTTCTAAGCTCACCAAGAAGAAGAGGAGGTGTCGTGAGCCCGAGGCATCGAATTCGCCAAGCGTCCTGCAATAACTGGAGACGCGCTTGTTTCCTCCATTTGGCCCTCCGATTTTGGAACCACACCTACAATATAATGATCCGCGTCAAATCCTTTTCGCTCCAGTCGCAGAACATAGATCCAAAAAATTCATGATTCATTCGAAATTCATGAAAAATTCGCTTTAAAATCTATTTGCGGTTCTTATAGCATTTGATCGTGAGAAATGTAATTTTTCTTATTCAGAATAAAAATTACCTGAACTCGCGCTTCGGACAAGCTGATCCGCAGGGCGACTTCTTCTCTTAGGAATACGTCTGGGTAGTGCGTCTTTTGAAACAGCGATTCCAATTCCTGTAGCTGCTGCGGGCTGAACGTGGTTCGATTTCTCCTCTGAAATAATAAGACGCGTTTCGATTCAGCTAAAAGAAATTAGAGTGCGGAACTTCAGGAGCTCATGATGAATCACGCTAGTTACAAATAAAAAAGTGCAAGAAAAAAATCATCAAATTCGTAGGGGCCTTTTATAGAGCAATCTGAACACAATCTACTAGTTTTGGAGGTAGTACGTTTTAATAATTAAATATCAATTAAATTAAATCAATTTAAATAATTAAATAACTTTGAATAATTAATTCATTAAGTTGAATACAATTAAATAATTAAATCATTAAATTAAATCAATTTAAATCATTAAATTAAATCAATTTAAATTATTAAATTAAATCAATTTAAATATGTAATTAAATTAAATCAATTAAATAATTAAATTTGTGCGTTCTTTCCCTTGGAAAATCACGGCGTGTAAAACGAGAGAGGAAAAACGGGGAAAGAGAGTGTGGTGAAAAAGTTTACTCCCCTTAGAAAATTTTGGCGCGCCGTCCGGAAGTGGAAAACGGGAGAGGATTCGCCAAGGGATAAAATGTGAAGGGAAAACTTTTTTTGAACGTGCATCTTTGGCTGGATTATTATCCAAGGGATGGCGCAGCACGAGTTATTTGAAAGTAAAAAAAAACCTTACGTATATGTGAAAAAGTTTTTTAAAAACTGTCATTTAGTGCGGCTCGTTGTCATGCTCGTTATTTCAAGATGGTCAAGGGATTTTCTTCTGATGAATTTCTCTTACTACGCCTGAATAGTTGCGGCTGTTGTTACAAATAAAATGATTCCCGAGAAAAACTCATTCTTTTTCCTTGCGTTTAATAATTCACCCCTTTCCCGAATCATTTACTGGTTATGATGGCGTACGGTTAACAGAAATGATTTTTGTAAGGAAATAATCCCACGTCATGTATTTTAATGCTGAACGCGCGCGCTTGAGCATTATTCTTTTATTGAGGCAAGCAAGATTAAAAAAAATATTTCTACTCTTTCTATAGATTCCCATACAGCGTCTGTCAATGAAAAATGAATTACCTATAATTTTTCGCCGGAGATTGCGTTTAATGGTTTTTCGAAACGCTGATTCAAACTCTTCAGCCGTACCTTGCATTTCATTTTTTCCTAAATTGATGTACTATTTTTGGTGGCCGACAATTGCTAGATTGGAAGATTATTTAGTGTAGCTTTACCATAAAACTCTTACAAGTTCAACGACATGCAGAACGTTGAAAAGTCACAAACAACACGAGGTTCCTGGCCTATCTTTGGGAGTTTTTGCTTTTACCTGTGTTTTTCCACCGTAAGAAGTATTGGTTATACTTCGTAGAATCATACGTTTCTAATAGAGCCCACAATCCACGTTCCGTATGACGGTAACCATTAGATGCTCTTGAATTTACAAAGTAACCAAATCTCCCCACGGCCACCGTGGAAAAACACCGGTCTAAGCAAAAACCCCCAAAAAGCCACTCTTAATATTAAATTCTCCAATTGCTGGATATTTATCATTGCATAACGTCCTCCATTTCATAGTTGAATAATTCTGCTGCAGTAGCCTCGTACAAATTAACAGTATAAATTCAGACACAACGTACCTGTCGTCTCCGCCCGAACATGTACTCCGTCAGTAGATCGCCGGGCAACGGAGACAAGAACGGACCTGCCATTTTCAAACTTATTGCGCGGAACGCATCGAAACGTAGAACACTGGCGGGGAAAAATGTCAAATTTTCTTCGCTGTACAAAAATTTGAATTATTGAAGAATGAACTAATATTCGATAATATTCTCGAAAAGAGTGACATCCGCCCTCTATCCGCTGAGGGCTTTATAGGCTTGAAGCGCCGCCCCCGAAGAATTCCGATTGGTCCACCCTTCGAGGGCGGTGCCGACTGTTCATCCTTCGTATCGACTAAACTCGACCGCATTGTAAGCTTGGATGATGCTACGGATAGTGCAGAGCAGTGTTGGTGCGATGGCAGAGTGAATCCTATTTGCTAAAGGGTTTACATTACCCCCTTCCTCACTCCGCCAAGTCCCCCATTCAGTTTTCTATTCGACGGCTCAACTCAACCTCGAGACCCTTTTCACCCGTCCGGATGTATTATCGGGTTTTCTATCTTCCGCTGATTCGCTGAAATCTTTCCTTCCCCATTGGCCGTTCAATTTATTTAAAATACGTTTTTCTCTCAGAAAATCTTTCAATATCTTTGACCGATTCGAATTTTCCGGACCGAAAAAATCCCTCGCTGATTAGGTATGTATTTCTAATTTCAATTTTTCCGTGTCGCGTACCATTAAAATCTTCTCCATCGTCGTTATGGGGCCTTCGCGCTGATAAAATTCAACATTTTGAACAAAAAAAATCCGTCGGGAGCCCTCAGACATGGCAAAAATATTGCTCAAAATGTTACTACCAATTCAAACCGCAAAAATGATTATCTGCTTTGTTCTATCACTCGCTCATTCATTATCCAAAAGTAATTTTTGGACTCACGATATGGAAATTCTCAAGAGGGAGGAAATATCTCAATATTTTCGAAATAGTCGTCTTTGATATCAGCTTTAATATTTTTTTCAACGCTGAGTGTATGATACCATAACAGATTTGGAAGTTTAAATGTTTCTCGAGTTGTAGCTCCTTTGAGAGAATTTTTTTTTTTTTTTTAGTCAACATAATTATTTATTGTATTGCTCGAGAATTCGTGGAGACGCGAAAACATGAAATTACATCCGTGAAAACGTATTCGAGAAGCCTCTCCTAAATTGTGGTAAAACCTTAAAAAAAACTAACACTTAAACTATATACTTAAACTTATAAACTTCTTATAGTATATACAACACATATATTTTATTATATTATATTTGTTTATACTTCTTCATATCTACAGCCCATGGGTCCAAGACGCAAAAATATCGAATTCATGAGAAGACATAAATGAGTGACATAAATATTTCATCCTTTCTTTTTATCTGTGTCCAAGATTTTTCGGAATATTAGAAAAAACTCTTCCTCTTTTCTATCACAATCAATTATTTATTTATAGTAATTTATATTTAATCATGTTTATTTCTATTTATTCGTGATTATTTATATTTATTTTTATTTTTATTTATATTATTATAACTCGTCAATGCACCAGACAAAAACATTCCTAAGACAATAAAAGGTACATTACGGTCGGCAGTTCCAGGTTTGATTATGATAAGCTACTGAAACCACTTATCTCTTATTGCAGATAATTACCTTAATCTCTACGACGTCAAGGGCTATCGATCTAGTTCTTCGACACTCGTTTAAACATCCTTTCGACCACTTGCACGGTATTCAACATCAGAGAGCTCCCCTCTGAGATTCCCTCAAAAGGAAGAAAGTTGACCGCTTATCGTCCGATAGACGAACTTCTAAAGCTGCCGGGAATCGTTTCAAATCGAGCTTGGGTTTTCTCAACTTTTCGAAGAAGCCCCCTTCATCAGAATGAGGATTTTGCCTCAAGAAGTCGATCCAATGAAATGAAATGCGTGAAATTTCGCGAAGGCCAATAATTTCGAAAAATTCTAATCAGGAACATTTTCACAATTCATTGGCCAGTTTACGATAAATTTTTATATGACTGCCATTATTGATTGATTATTTGACATTACAGAAAAATTAATGCTAGTCATTTAATAAAAGCATATTCACTTCATTTGCCCGCTGACATTTTTTCTCTCCGCTAAATATCTGCAGTGTTCTACTCTCTTAAAATCCTCAATTCATCTCCTTTGGCGGAAATTTATAAAAGCATCAAGTTCCATTCGGGAAGTTCATACTGAAAGCACAAAGTCTTCGTTACATTTAAAATTTCACATCGATTTCATTCTCCGCTGTTTTCGTTGAGGAGAATTTTAATATCGAAGCTACTTTTGAATATTATGTGTGCCGCCCTTGAGCCTGAAGAGATTCGATTGGCGGTTAGGTCAATGCAACTCGGATGAATAGTAGTTTCAGCGGATTGGGTCGGTTCAGATTGGTATGAGCATCCTAGTCTTAGTCTGCGAATGAATCGAGGTAAACCCGAGTTGCAGGAGACTAATTAAAGTTAAATTGGGTGGCTAATCGATCGAAGGCGACTAACAAACGGCTAACTGATGAGCCCAGGGGTAACTAAAGCTTTTTAGATCGACTGTTCCTTGGTTGTAAAAATGTTCTCACAATCCAACACAATTGTTGTCACCTGAGCAGATCAGGATAGTGGTAAAAAAAGCCAGATGTTTCCTTCGACGAGCTTTCGGAGTAATCCTCTCTCAAAAAAAATAAATAAATAAATAAATAATAATTATTATTATTATAAAAAATAAAGAATAAAATTTTTTTTAAAAAAGTACTTAAACATGTCCATCAGGTACCTATGACCAAATCTGGCGTTGAAATCATGTCTTATCAATACGTCGTACTGTTAACACTGTTGAAAACTCATATTTATATAAAGCTTTGTTCAAGTAAAAGGAATACATTTGAATTTAACTTTTTCCATACTTTAAAATTTAACGTCAGATTCTAAAACATAAAATACTTATTTGAAAAAATACACAAATTATAAAAATAAAAAGTACTATTCATTCGGGAAGGAGCTTTTTTTTTAAATTTCAATAGTACTAGAGAACTTCTTCGATAGAGGTTTGACAAATGTAAGCATAATAATAATAATTATCATTATTATTGTTGGTACTATTATTATTATTATTGGTATTATTATTATTATTGGACTTTTATTATTGGTCTCGGTCCTCTGGTAGACATAATATGATTGTCAATAGTGAGAAATAACTAGAATAGAGTTATTTACATTGAAATTAGTATAATAATATCTCAGACTGTTGAATCTGAAGAGTATCGTAGAAAAATGCTTCCCTCCATTCAACGCCGACATTAGCTCCCGTTTCGTGTTCGAGTAAACTTGAAAAGTAGTAACGTTTGAAAAAGAAGGGTTATGAAAGATTATACGCTGTTTTAAAGTAAAAAAGGTTTCGGATTCCGAGTGTCGGCCGACAGATGAATTCGCGGTCGGAAATGAAAAGTTCACGCGGGGCGGGGGTAAAAATAACAGAGGCAATTTCGAGATATTACTCGGTCGAAGAAGGAAACCAAAGAAGCGTTGGAGTTTTGTAATATTTTCCAATCCTTCAGGGGGCAACCCGTTACGCGAAGATGGGAAAAGTCCTAGATTAGCCAAATAGCCCGAAGCCTGAAAGAGCAAAGCTTTGGTTGGCTCGTTGGAGAGATGCTCTTTTTGCCATTGTTTAACATCACGCAATCCATTGTCCATTGCTATTGTTGAGAGGGAGGGACGTCCACTTTTGTGGTGGGAGTAAATAAGGGTACTCACTAGTGGGATAGAGATTCCGCCGTTTGTTTTCCCGACCAATGCTAGCACAGACGTTGTCTTTGCCGAGGAAATCCATATCGAGCCGGAGTCATTTCAGCTAATTGTGCTCGCACAACCGCCACAGCGGAGAATTTTTTTTTTTTTTTTTTTTTAATACATTAAAGTCTGCTTTTTTTTATACGAGAGCGTTTACAATAGAGTTGTGGCGAAGGGTGAAATTCATAACAATGGTTGGCTTAATCAGTGAGCCTTCGGCGCGGTTGAGCAGGGCTCGATTATTTCCATCAGCATACTTGGAATCTTTTTGGAATTTTTTTTGGCTGACTGGATTGTAAAAATCGATTGGGAGATAAGAGCTTGTAATAAGTTTTTGGGTAAGTTCGGAAAAAATGGACCGATACTATAATTCATTTCATACTCATGTCAAAATATATCAAAAATTTTGGGTTCATTACGAGGCCATATGTATTAACATATTGGTTTTTGTAGCCTCAGAAAGCAAAATTCTGCGCTAGAGAAATAGCACGAAAGGTTATAACGCGGAAGTAAGTAGCAAACCCACGTAATTGAAAACAGACGTTATAACATGAGCTTTAGCATAAGAATATATTAACTTTTGCTGCCTGGAAAAATCGAACTACAAATAAAGCTCTAAATATAGCAAAAATTACTTATAAAAATGTCAGAACTCTTTTAAAATATTTAATTTTTATTCCCATTTTTAAAAATTGTCGATGTTTTTAAAAACTTCATTTTTTAAACTCAAAAAAAAATTTTTTTTTCAAAATGTCATAAAATTTAATTTAAAAACTGTATAACTTTTTATTTTTAAAATCCCTTAAAATTTTATGTTGAAAGCTATTCATGGTTGTCGATTTATTGCAGTTTATTTAACA
This sequence comes from Tupiocoris notatus, assembly GCA_037159825.1. Lineage (NCBI taxonomy): Eukaryota > Metazoa > Arthropoda > Insecta > Hemiptera > Miridae > Tupiocoris > Tupiocoris notatus. The sequence continues at coordinate 414,650 of JASJUZ010000598.1, read as the reverse complement.
TGAATATTTTATCCTCGGCAGTTCCATTTAAGTGTAGAACGGAAACATCGAAATAAAAAACGCTGCAAATGATTGTACAGTGGTTTATTATTATTTCGCTTCAATATTGATTTAAGAAGACTATCCATTAATTTGTCATTTTAAATATTCCGAACATTTTTTAACGTTCCCACCGAAAAACAGATGGTAACTATAGGGGAAAACTCCGTAGCAACTATTGTAATTTTAATCATTTTTATTTTTCTTAATTTCCTAATTAAAAGCTAAACTTATTGCCTAACGATACAGCTGGAGAGAGTGTTTGACGACCTTTCCAATGAGTATAGAACGATTTTTATAGCTCCAAGAACTCTCGAGTTATACCCTCACGTCAATTTTCTGAAAATCTCCCAAATTCGGCACAAAAGCTGCGATAACTCGCGAACCAATGAAGCTATCGACCCGGCGATGGTCTCATTCGATTCAGCGTCCAAAAATCTATATAATTTGATACCACGTACACATTTTTCTAAAAAACCTTGGAAAATATGAATTTTCTCCCCCTCAAAACCCCCCAAAAATACCCTTAAAATTGAGCTAGCAAGTTGGTTCAAGAATTGGGCCGTCGTAGGACCGAGATTGATTTTTGGTGAAAATTTCACATTTTTAGCTCTTACAGTTTGGCCGGAAAACTGCTAACAGCGTACGGCGGACGGCGTACGGCGGACGGACAGAATTTTTTTTATTGGATATTCGGATTCTACATGCCTTGAAACGTAAAACATCAAATTTTGAGGGGGGGTTATAAATTTTTTTTTCTTGTGCGATTACAATGGTTTATTATTGAATAATAAACCAAAACGGCCGAATTTCTATCAATCCTAATTCAACAATCCCCAATCAAGTCAGCTCAGCGTGTAACCGGAGTTGGTTTCCAAATCTCTAATTTTCGAGGAGGGATGGCATTTCTATTACTGGGCCGACTTGTCATCGCTGGAATTAAAGTAATACAATTCCCCTCTAAGCACGTCTACTGACGCCAACTTTTGATTAATCTCGCGAGAGTTCAACTTGGCCGACATTCGTTTGATTTGATCCAAACACAATAGAGAATTGCGATGCTTTGGTCCCATATGGACCGCCAGAAGTCACCAGCATCTGATTTGTTCTGAATTAACACCATGTGTTCATCTTGGTCGTTCTCCGTCAGCGCTGTGATTAATAAGAGGGGAAAACTGCCTTGTCGAATCTAATGTCTGCGAGGAAAAAAGGCCTACGTACTCGCCAACTCTTGTCCTTCCGCTTGATATTCCGCACACACGCGTACTTCACAAGCATCGCCGAATCCCGCCCTTTTTGATGTGCCCTAATCGCTTCTCGCCCTTCTCCTCCATTGTCCCTTCTTCGGATTTTGTATTCAACAACTCCATTCATCGACTTCTCATTCACCGAGATCTGAACTGCCCCTATCCACTCGAAAGGCATCTGACAAACTGACTCTAAGCGCGCCCATCTAATCTGTCTAAACAACGGCTAATGGGATGAACATGCCTTTCGATTTGATCCAAAAGCAAAACATAGTGGTTGACTCCACCCAGCATCATCGGTTTCATGGACGTAATCGTTGTACAAACAGATTACAATCCTCAATATATCTTTCATAATCTGAACCGAACACGGCATGCTAATTCTAGATCTTCATAAAGTATAAAATGTAGCAACAAATTAGTTAATTGGATTTCCACGACCTCTTTACAACAGAAGCTATTGAAAGCTGCCAAAGCATAAAAAGGACAACCTTTATTCGTCTTTAAATTTTGATCGGTTTTTCTTCATTTAATTTTTTTAAATAGTAAATAAATAAAACTATGGACTGGTCATTGCTCCAACCCGTAAAAACTCTTTGCTTTTTGTTATGAACAAAAGAGCCCTGGCTCCTATAAACGGACAAGGTTCTCAATTCCGGATCCATAACGACTGCAGGAAATTCAGCTTCAAACGTTGCATTTGACTGCAATACAGTTTTAAAACATAGCTAAAAGAAGCATCTGTCTGAATATAGATTTTTTTAAGCATCTGCCTGAATTATAGATATTTAAAGTACCTACCTGTCCAAAATATAGATTTTTTATATACATATTTAAAGTACCTGTTTAAAATATAGATTTTTTATATACATATTTAAAGTACCCGTTTAAAAGATAGATTTTCGATATAGATATTTAAAAACCTTTCTAAAATATAGATTTTTGATATATATTTAAAAGTGCCTTTCTAAAATATAGATTTTTTCATATAGATATCTAAAGTGCCCGTTTAAAACATAGATTTTTTTATATAGATATCTAAAGTACCTTTATAAAATATAGATTTTTGATATAGATATCTAAATGTAAGGTTCGTAGGGATAAGCAAGACGCACAGTGTGACGATTTGAACGAAACTGATTTTACTCGCCAAGGTTGGCTACAACTGCTACAAGATAAACGCTGTCTCAAGGAAACGAACAAGGTGCGTGGACAATAGACGCGCCTGTACATACATATACCTACACTAAAGTACCCGTTTAAAATATAGATTTTTTTATATAGATATTTAAAGTACTTGTCTGAAATATAGATTTTTGATATAGATATTTAAAAGTACCTTTCTAAAATATAGATTTTTGATATAGATATTTAATAGTACCTTTGTAAAATATAGATTTTTGATATAGATATTTAAAGTACCTGTTTAAAATATAGATTTTTGATATAGATAAGTACCTGTTTAAAATATAGATTTTTATCTGCTTAAATATAGCATTGAAACGTGGCTGACTTAAGCATCTGTCTCGAATGTAGATTTTTAAACCATATGTCTTAAATGTGGATTTTTTAAGCATTTGCCTGGAAAATAAATTTTTGAAGCATCTATCTGCAATATAGATTTTTAAAGCACTTGTCTAAAATGTAGATTTTTAAAGCATCTGTCTGAAATATAGATTTTAATCGCACCTGTATAAAATATAAGTTTTTATAGCATCTGTCTGCAATATATAGCTTTGAAACGTGGCAATCTGATTAATCACTCTGAAGAAAGCTTTACAATCCGCGGCGTGCTCTTGAGTTGTTTTCAATTTCCTCCAGTTTTCTTCGCTCGGTTCTGCGTGAAATTCAGTCGACTAACCGAAACGCAAAAATAATTTCATATTCAAAACTGCGTTGCCTCCGAATCGAACAATAGAAAAAAGAAGAGGGTTTTCAAATCTCAGAACCTGAGTCGGTTATTAAAGTACCTAAAAGAAAATGAGTTAGTCCGATGAAAGCGCAGCAGGGGCGGGAAGATATATAAATGTCTGATTAGAAAAGCGAGAGAAGAGGAAAACGGTCCTTGGAGAGGGCTGAGTGAGATGGTTTGGAGGAAAAGCTCTAGTAAAACACAATGGATGGAAATGTGATGAGCCGGCTTCCTCCGCGTTCCTTCCTTGTTCTCCGACTGCGGAGATGCGCTCGCGAGAGCAACACAAAACAAAATGGCTCGGCTGAATCCTTCTGTGTTGTTCCACAGGGAAGACTTGAAAAGACGCGCGGGGAGTCTGAGAGAGATGGAAGAGCTTCTAATTAACAGTTATGGAATTTCGATTACTCTCACAGGAGCGAGACCAGAGAACGTGGTGCGGAAAGAAAAAATCTCCTTTTTTTCAAAACGCCATTGTTCACTAGCTGAGGAAACGCGGATGCGGACACGAGCAGTGGAAAAATACACGACAAAGGGTAGAAAAGGGCTTATTTTCAGGACTTGGAACACGACGCTCTGGAGTGGGAGGGAATACAGTCTCAGGAGGGAATATTCAGCGCTACACAGGCAAGGTATACTTTCCTTGGGGGCAACTCGGCAAACCGTGCCATGGAACTTACTTAGCTCAACTCTCGCAGAACAAAAGAACGTAGCGAAAAATTCCAACGAGTTTCTTTTGCGTCTTGCGTTTAGCTGTTTCAGCATTTCCTCGAAGACGACACGGAATCAGCCAAGTGCGTAAATGTAAGCGCGATTCCTATCTGAGCTATCCAAGATGTTAATTATTTTGTAAAATTGATAAACGCGTCGTAGAATGAAAATTTCGTTTCATCTCGAAGAGATAGCGAGAAGATAAATAATTTGCAAAACACTTCAGAGTGATTAATTAATTTGGAACAGGGGCTAATATTGAATAAGATGAATGAGGTCGATTCAAGTGTACTCGTGCTATTTCAAGAATTTTATGCGCCAAACTGAAATAGCTAAATTCTTGCAATTTTCATCAAAAATCAATCTCGGCCTCACAACGGCCCAATTCTTAAATCACGTTGCTAGCTCAATTTTAAGGGTATTTTTGGAGGGGTTTTGAGGGGGAGAAGATTCATTATTTCCAAGGGTTTTCAAAAAAATGTGTATTTGTTATCAATTTCTATAGATTTTTGGACGCTGAATAGCTTTATCGGTTCTCGAGTTATGGCAATCAAGGAGATTTTCCGAAATTTGGCATGAGTATTTAACTCGAGAGTTCTTGGAACTATAAAAATCGTTCTATACTCATTGGAATTGTCGTCAAACACTCTTTCCACCTGTACCGTTAGGCAAAAAATTTAGCTTTTTATTAGGAAATTATTAAAAATAAAAATGATTAAATTTACAGTAGTTGCTACGGAATTTTCCCCGATAGTTACCAATCTGTTTTTCGGTGGGAACGTCCACTAATGTTTGGAACAATTATTACTATTTCAAATGGATAGTCTTGTTAAATCAATATTGAAGCGAAGGAATAATAAAACACTGTACAATAATTTGCAGCGTTTTTATTTTTGTTGTTTAGTCATTTGTACGTGGAAGTTTTTTTTTTTTTTTTTTTTTTTTGCTATTGATTGAGGTAAGTGTAAAAATTACCACGACCTCATTTTTACTTGATTTGGGCGCATTTTTACTATCATAGAACTCCACTAGCTTTCGACTCGCAAAATTCGCGGCGACCAGGCATTACCATTCAACGATGAACACCGTAATGGGGCGGCAACCGCCGAGCTTTGGTCTAATTGAGGCTTTAAACCAACAGGATTCATTAGCGAGAGGCTTAATCAAGGCTTTTAAACAAGAGGAGCGAGGGATGAAATGGTGAACATGGTGAGCGCTGTATAGAACGGACAGGATGGACCAACAGGGCTCTGAAAGGGATCGGTGGGAGATAATACGAGCGAGAGCAGAACGCAGAAACTGTACAGCGTATGCTGTATTCCCTGTAATACCCTCGACTAAATTACCCTCCTCTCCGCGTGTAGGAACTTCAACCCTGAAACGGAGTTAAATTAGCCGAAAGAATACCGAAAGGATGTTAATTAGGAAAGCGTAATTTTGATACATTAGATCGGAGCGTTTACCAACGTTTTACTATAATATTCCTCCACAGATTTCAGCCATTGATGAAAAGGTATCATTTTTGGACTCTAACCTTGAAAGACGCTGCAAATTATTGTACGGCGTTTTATTTATTTATTTAATTATCGTTTTTATTTTTGGTTTATTATTCAATAATAAACCATTGTAATCGCCCAAGAAAAAAAAATTTCTAACCCCCCCTCAAAATTTGATGTTTTACGTTTCAAGGCATGTAGAATCCGAATATCCAATAAAAAAAATTCTGTCCGTCCGCTGTACGCCGTCCGCCGTCCGCCGTCCGCCGTCCGCCGTCCGCCGTCCGCCGTCCGCCGTTAGCAGTTTTCCGGCCGAATTTGGGAGATTTTCACAAATTTGGCATTAGGGTATAACTCGAGAGTTCTTGGAGCTATAAAAATCGTTCTATACTCATTGGAATGGTCGTCAAACACTCTCTCCAGCTGTATCGTTAGGCAATAAGTTTAGCTTTTAATTAGGAAATTAAGAAAAATAAAAATGATTAAAATTACAATAGTTGCTATGGAGTTTTCCCCTATAGTTACCATCTGCTTTTCGGTGGGAATGTTCACAAATGATCGGAATATTTAAAATGACAAATGGATAGTCTTCTTAAATCAATATTGAAGCGAAATAATAATAAACCACTGTACAATCATTTGCAGCGTTTTTATTTTTCAATATACTTCGATTAAATTTTTGACGGTTGAGTTTTCAATTTTTGGTTTATTATTCAATAATAAACCATTGTAATCGCCCAATAAAAAGAAATTTCTAACCCCCTCAAAATTTGATGTTTTACGTTTCAAGGCATGTAGAATCCGATTATCCAATTAAAAAAATTCTGTCTGTCCGCCGTACGCCGTCACACTTTTCCGGCCAAACTATAATAGCTAAATTCTTGAAATGTTCACCAAAAATCAATCTCGGTCCTACGACGGCCCAACTCTTGAACCAGATCGCTAGCTCAATTTTAAGGGTTTTTGGGGGGTTTTGAGGGGGAGAAAATTCATATTTTCCAAGGTTTATCAGAAAAATTTGTATTTAGTATCAAGTTATATAGATTTTTGGACGCTGAATCGAATGAGACCATCGCGGGGTCGATAGGTTTATTGGTTCTCGAGTTATCGCAGCTTTTGTGTCGAATTTGGGAGATTTTCAGAATTTTTACACGAGGGTATAACTCGATAGTTCTTGGAGCTATAAAAATCGTTCTATACTCATTGGAATGGTCGTCAAACACTCTCACCAGCTGTACCGTTAAACAATAAATTTAGCTTTCAATTAGGAAATTAAGAAAAATAAAAATGATTAAAATTACAATATTCGCTACGGAGTTTTCCCTTATAGTTACCAATTTGTTTTTCGGTTGGAACGAATTTTGGTAGTAATATCCAACATCATAAACCTGTCCAAGGCAGCCCATTGTTAGCTATAGCCCCTTAAGCTTGAGCGAGAGCAGGGAAAATGGCAATTTTCCAGACCCGCCTAATTCCATGTCCTCTACTACAATTAATTCACAATGGGGATGGATTTGTTTTGTGTACGTTTTAATAGTCGGTAATAATAGACAGTTTCATCATTGCCAACTGTCGGTCGAAAGGCTCGATTTATATTCTAGTAAACCGGCACTGAGTAAAAATAAAGCACACGCGCTATTACTGGATGTCGCACTTGAGAATGTAATCAACATCCGCTACGCTTCAGTTTTTCATCATTATTCTCCCCGTTTCATGAAAATTAATATTTCGGGTCGGTTTCCACTCCCTGTGTCGGAAAAAGGAGAAACAGGTGACTGCTGGAGGGGGAGAATATTAAACAATGGTATTGTAAAACAAGACTCCTCTAAGATCTCAGTTTCAAGCACTGAACCTTTCCGCCTCCATTTACTGTTCGCCCGCCTTTTCTCCCCGAGTTCGTATTCTCTAGATGAGAAATGCAATTTTTAATTTCTCTTCCAACTTCCATTACACAATGAAATGTCCGGGCTCTAAGGAATAATGCAATGGCGGAGCGGAATTTCATTTTTCTTTATATTTCCCTCCCTCGAAAAAAACGCAGGCCTTCGAGCGATCTTGAGCTTAAAAGCATTTTGTATTATCACGATATATAAAATAGGGTGATGAAATGGGAATAATAGAAAAAAATACTATCAAATCACGCGGTTTAATTAAATTACGAACGGAAACTTCGCCCGTCGATTTTATATTAAAACTTTTTTCTTAGGATAACATTTTTTTTTTTATTCAGGTATCTATATTATATAGTTTTCCTCCGGGTTTTCTCTCGGCGAAAGTTTATATTGAAAGCGGAAAAAGAGGAAAGGAGAGATCATTCGCTCACTCGACTGACAGGGGAATTGGTCGATGAAACAAAAGCTCTTAAAACTCATTTGCTCGATTACCGGGCTCCCGGGAAGATCCATCAGGAATCGCGTTCATTAGCACATCAAAGGCAGTCGAAAAGGCTTCTACCTACAGCGTTTCACTACGCTCGCTACTTTGCAAAATTGTTCAACCCCTTATGGAGAACTTATGGAATAAAAATAATCATGACGAGCTAAACGTACAACATCATTATCAACATCATCTGTCTTAGATTTAATTGAGTTCCACAAAAACGTCTGTTTCTGAAACTATTTTTATATATTGACAGTGAGCGATTTTTCCTCACGTCAAAAATAAGTAATACTCTTTTTTCGAGTACTTTTTCCAGCAAAGGTCGTTTCTTATTAAATTTTTCAAATCACATTTTTTTTTTTTTCCTAGAATGAATAGAAACTTACCAGCGTGATTGGAAATTCGACTGCAGCGTTTTCAGTAGACATTCTTTTGTCGACGCGCTAAGGTTCGTATAAGAATAATTTAATTAATTTAATAAACAGAAAATTTCACCTCGTTTCTTTTTCCGTCGGTTTTGAAAATGAAGTAAACCTCTTATAATTTAGTTACTCTTGTTGTTCGTGAAGAAGATTGATTCTTTTCGTTTGACTTGCCTAGTAGAGGACTGATCTAATCATTTCACAAAACGACAGAATTCTTTTAACAAATTATTCAGAAATCAAATTGCGAATCTTTTTTATTCAAATTCTCAAAATAGAGACAATTTCACCGGTTGTGAAATCCTCAATTTTTTTTTTAGCTTTTGAATTCATTTTACATTGAAGCTTCCGAAATTTTAATACGTTTTTATCTAATTTTGGCCTGATTCAGTGTTGGATGAGAAAAATAGTGGTGATACGAAGAAAACATTTGTGGTCACTTAGTTGGAAATAAATAAAAACTATAAGTATAAATAAACTATAACTAAATTAAAACGAAAATTTGACTACCCCCGGAAATCAAACTTTCCGAATCAAAATCGAATTCAACGACAAATTATTTGTTGGAACGGGTGTCAAAACGCGATAAAATCCGTTAATTTCTTAGTTGAATAATTTGTTTGAACAAAAAGTAAAGAAACATGAAAAATGGCATATTTATATCCATTAAATTGGCATTGTTTTGACTAAATATTCTAATTCGGGGTTAACTTTCCAATTAAAAAAAAGTTAGTCTCCAAAAAGGTTCCGAATCGCTCAAAAAACTTGAATTTTTATAACGTAAAATTTTCTTTTCTTTATATAAGCTATAAGTAAAAGTTCTCTGAAAAATCCAAGTTATTCGTCTCAAAGGTCGGTTAATAGTAAACTGAACAGTTTCCGAAAGTCAAACTCTTACTAGAGGCAGGGCATTTATTTATTATTATTGTTATTATTTTATGAGAATTTTTAAATTTTTATTACATTAGGAACGATTGTAATTCTAATCGCGATATAGGAATCAAGAGACAGTGTGTTCAAATAGTTAAAAAATAATTGTAGATAAATGTTTTCCTCGAGCGGATGTTATTAATCAGTGAGAAACCGCAATGCGTGAAATAGAGGGCTGAATGAAGTTTCGGAATGTTATCATCAGAGCCCTCCGGTAATTGCTTTTGAGAACTCTACTCCCCCGCAAAACACTGGGCTCTATTGTCGTCGTTAAATCAGCGAAGGGAAGGATTCAACCGGGAATGATCTTCAAATATTACTGGAAAGGACAGAAACTGAACGGAATACGGCGATGGGTTGCCTCGTATATTTCAACCGAAAGGGTAAGAGCCGACCGCATTGAATGGAATGATTTTCTTATTGTTTCCAGCTAGAAGAAGAGGAGCCGAAGTTTTCGAATGGGGTGCCCCGAAGAACAATAAAATGGAGCCATCTGGCAAGCTCGTCGAATCAAATCGTCCGCTCCTGACGGTTTTTAATGAAAATAATCGTCGGATTGTTTTGCAAAATTTTATACTGAATACTGAAGATATGCGAGTGTAGGGTTACCGAATGGAAATTTTCAAAACTAGGACAAATTAGGATTGAAACGCTACAAATTATTGCACAGTGGTTTATTATTCTTCAGCTTCGGCTATGATTAAAAAAACCATCCTCTCGTAAGGGTAAACTTTCTGGTAAAAATTGCCAATTTTCGATATTTTATTTAATTTTTTTTTTTTTTTTTAGTTGTATAATTAAGTCGAATTTACCGTCATTTATAGCGTGAGAAACAAATTTTCTTGGGCGATTACAATGTTGTATTATCGAATAATAAACCAAAAGTGTGCATTTCAAATGGTGTAAAAAAAGTTATATGACACATTTGGTCATAATTAGTTGTAGTTCACATTGGAGAGGGTTCGTTCTACAAAATCATGGTTGATAATACAAAATCAGTTAACAGTTTCTCAAATAAAAAGTCACTCCATTTTTTTTTTTCATTTATTTATTTTTTTTATTTTTTTTATTTTATTTTATTTTTTTTTGTTTAAGCTGCTTTTTCATTTAGAGATTACATATTCGAATGTAACCAACCGATGATGAAAACAAAATCGACGTACCTAGACCGAATGAGAATCGCATCGAATATTAATTTCGACTCGGCGCAGTGAATGGGGAATGAGATTGGCGAAGTTGGATTCTCGAACAAGACCGCTATTCACGTGTGGAAAGGTTTTTCAGAAGGAAAAAAGGATCAAATATTTTCGAGCGAGGCTCAGAAATTGTAACGGAGAAAATAAAAAATCCCCCAGGCATCGCAATAGCTTCGCTGTGATTTATTAAAAAATGAACTTCCCCTACGGCTGACGACCCTACTAAACACGTTCGTGCGCTGTTCAGATCAGAAAGTTCCTCCCATCCTCGCGAAAATACTATCTGACCTCGCGCTCATACGTTTTCATTCCGTTACTACATTTCGAAACCTTTTAAATCAAGTAAAGTGTTCGCTTTTCCATACGCTGATTGAAATACGGTTGAACACAATGGCCTTCCCTCCGAAACTTCTAAAAAATTTGCTTTTTCCATTTTTTCGCCCGTCTACCACCGATGAAGGAACTCCAAAGTTATCGAAGCAATCCAATCAAAAGGTGGCAGAATTTGCAGTAGGAAGTGGGGGAAAAATCTTTTGCACTCTCATCCAATAAACAAGATTGAGTTAGGAGGTACCTGGAGTCGATTTTGTCACCCTCAAAGACGAAGAATCATCTCTTTATCCGGTGAAAGCAGTTAGTTTTGTCACTTCTACAACTCGATGAATAGAAGCGACTCGGAGGGCGAAGAAAAGTTTCCTCTTTTCATCATTCACGCTAACCAAGTTTTCTAAGTCGAAAAGTAACACAATGGAAATCGCAAACGTTTCTCCAACTGCTCCGGGCGCCTTTAATTCTTTTTGAAAAAATTCTCCTCGAAATGTTCAGTTTATTGTTTTCACGTTGATAAATTCAGCGAAGGTATAATCCAATACGGAACACGGTAAATTGATTGGCATAGGGTGGAAAAATTAACTTTTTTTTTTTTTTTTTTTTTTTTTTTTTTTTTTTTTTACCTATCACGCAGCATGGCTTAGCGAGCGAATTTTCAGAGATTATTATAGCGAATACAGAAAGACATTCATAGCCTCATAAATGTTCGAAATATCATTACGCACATGCAGGTATAAATTTATTTTTTCTAAAGCTGGAAAATCTTCTACAGAAGCCGTGGTAACTTGAGAACTGTTAAAGCTACAGTCTCGTTTTTCTCCCGTTAGATTCAGCGTGAAAAAATACATAATTTACCTTAGCTAATATATAGATTCCCTTAACTAACCAACAGACAGCGAGGCATACTGTTTCAGTTCATTCTTTTTTCAGCAAAAAATAATTCCATGAAGTTGCTATAGTTTGATATCTTGAGGGTAGTGCACCTAGTATCATAAAGTATTGGGTTCTTCAACTTGTGCAAAGCAGTGGCAGGGATAGCAACTTTAAGTTTGCCAAGATTTGTAACTTGCACAGTGGATAACTCAGGCAAAAAGTAGCCAATTCAGATGTTTGAATATATCAAAAGATAGGTAATTTAACTGTCCACATTTTCCTAATGTAATGTACCTATCCATTTGTCGACCGTTTTTGCGTTATTCGACAATATTAGTAGACTATACACGAAAACATGACATTTTTCAACTTTAAACGTTATTTTCATCTATTCAGTGCGAAAGAAACAAAGAATGAACCATATATTATTGATGTACACATCATCAACTATCATTATGCTGAATTTGAGCAAAATCCATTTCAAAAAATTTTTCGCGAAAAATCCAAGGGGTACCCCTGCGATTTTTTTTAACCGATCACTTATCGATTTTTTACTCCTCTCTCAATAGAGGTAAAAATCTGAAATTTTCAGGAAAGTTGTATCTCATCAAGATATATTATTGTAATTTTTTTCAATTCTCGGAAAAATCTGCAACTGGTCCAAAAAAATCAGTTTTTGAAAGCTCGAAAATCGGACTTTAACCGTGATTTTCGTGGTCTAAATTCATGTGAATCAATTGTTTTATTATGCAGGACTCTTCATTTGAACGCCTTACACACGTAAATGGCAAAAAGTTTGGCGAAAAAATGTTGAACAGCGCCACAGAAATTATTTTCCGTAAATCGAGTTTTTCGCCGGCCAACATTTCTGACATCGGTAGAGGTGAAAAATTAAACTTTTGTTTTCAAGCGTTTTTGAAAGCTATTGTTATGGGAAATTTAACGCTGAATCCGAATTTGACGTCAAAACGGTGGAAATTTGATGACAACTATCAGTTTTTACCATTTTCAGTGTTACACTTTTTATGTATTTCAATTTTGAAAATTGTTGCAAATACTTAACCGTCCAATATTAATTTATTACTCAGTCTAGTAAGAATATTAGAGGTAGAATTTGAAGAATCCGAATTTGAAGTCGAAATTTCGGAAATTTGACGTCAACTTTTAGTTTTTCTCACCGGTTTCGTGTTTTTCAACTTTGAAAATTCGTTGCAAATACTATAGTACTGTTTTCATGTACTTGTATCATTAAGTATTGGGTTTTTCAACTGGCGCAAAGTTTTAGCCGAGGTAGACGTTTCAACTTTTAAGTTTTCCAAGATTTGTAACTTGCACAGTGGATAACTCGGCCAAAAATTTGGCAGTTTATATGTTTGAATACACCAAAAGATACGTAATTTAACTGTCCACATTTTCCCCATGTAGTGTATATCCATTTTTCAACCGTTTGTGCGTTATTCAACAATATGAGTAAAGTATAATCGAAAATATCGCATTTTTCAACTTTAAACCTTCTTTTCACCTATTTAGTACAAAAGAAACGAAAAATGAAGCATATATTATCGATACATACATCATCAACTATCATTATGCTGAATTTGAGCGAAATCGGAACAAAAAAATTTTTCACGAAAAATCCAAGGTGTACCCCTGCGATTTTTTTAAACCGATCACTTATCGATTTTTTACTCCTCTCTCAATGGAGATAAAAATCTGAAATTTTCAGGAAAGTTGTATCTTGTCAAGATATATTATTGTAATTTTTTTCAATTCTCGGAAAAATCTGCAAGTGGTCCAAAAAAATCAGTTTTTGAAAGCTCTAAAATTGACCTTTAACCGTGGTTTTCGGGGTCAAAATTGATGTAAATTAATTGTTTTATTATGCAGGAGTCTTCATTTGAACGCCTTACACACGTACATAGCAAAAAATTTCGTGGAAAAAATTTAAGCAGAGCCACAGAAATTAATTTCCGTAAATCGAGTTTTTCACCGGCCGAAATTCCGAGCTCCGCTGGCAGCGTTAAGGGAGTAACATTAAATGTTCGTTTTCAAGCGAATTTGAAAGCTCTTCTTATAGGAAATTTAACGCTGAATCTGAATTTGACGTCAAAACGGCTGAAATTTCACGACAACCATCAGTTTTTCCATTTTTAGTGTTTCGCAACTGAAAAAATATGATGCTAATACTAACCCAACTCTGTTCAATATCAATTTTATACTCATTCTTATAGGAAATTTAACGCTGAGTCTGAATTTGACGTCAAAACGACGGAACTTTGACGACAACTTTTAGATTTACCCCTTTTACTATTACACCGTCGTTGTCTTCAAACTTTGAAAATCCTTTGCTAATACTTAAAATACTGTTCCTATAGGAAATTAGACGCAGAATTCGAATTCAAAGTGAGAACAATCAAATTATGACGACTATTAATATTTTTTGAATTTTTTTCGATTTTGAAACTTTTGAAGTTTCATTTTTGGAATTTTTTCGTTACGTTCGCGAATTTTGAAAAAATAGATGCTGTGTAAGCAAATTGAGAAAATTAAATTTAAAATCGATTAAAAATAAAAAAAGGCCAGCGATTATTTTTTTGCTTTCGAGATAACATAAAAATATAATTAAATACGCCAAATTGTAGGATACTGATAGCTCTTTCTTGCCTCTGAGTAATATACCTATGTAAAAGTTATTTGCGAAAAACAGGCGAATAAACGCGAAAAATAGGGTAATACAATTTTAAAGTGCAATAAAGCTTTGATGAAGGTTTAGTTAAAAATAATAGTATAGTAGTAATTAATAGTTTTTTTTCAGCCGATGAAGTTGTTTTTATCTAACGACCCTATCACCAAAATTTGATTACCTATTCCCAGTTGTGAAAATTTCGCATCAACTGCAGAAAAACGTGGTTTCGAAAAACGTTAAAATTTTACATTATTGTACCTCGAGAGAAAACCAACAAAAATCGAAAAAAGGTCAAAAAATGTATTCAGGAATTTCTATTTAATTGACGAATATAGTATCAAATAATTTTTATCGTTCCACAATTACCACTTCAATCGATCCAAATGACGGAAATGTTCAAAATTTATCTGGCTACAACTTTTCAATGCGTTTAGTACATGAAAAATTCACTCGTTTGCTAGCTAGAGCACCGCAAACATCGAAATCCTGAAAAAGGACTTGTCCCAAAAAATACGTTTTTCGATAAATTTCGAATTTTTCAAAAATTTTTGGACGGAAATGGAAATTCTGGAGGTCTTTCAGTCGGAAGCCTTAAATTTTGAGTATACCCTATTTTTTTTTTTTCTTCGAATTCTAAGCTCTAGCCGCCAAATAATTAATAAAAACCGACAGTTACAAATTTCTAAAAGCCTTAAAAATATTCAAGAGGATCCACGTTGTCCCAAAAATTCGACCGAAACGCTCGGTCAGCGGAGGGAAATAAATCGTTACGTGCGCCTTCATATGAAATACAGCAATACCCGCAATACATAGCTGCAGTTGCTGGCGTTGCCTATGCCAATGATTAAGGCGTCGAGCGGACGCCGGATAGGATTTTCCGCCTGTACGGTATCGCGATATAAAAAGAGCGTTTAATCGGTATTTTCAAGAAATTTTCAAGAAATATTGAGGAAACTTCTCAAGAGTTTCGATATTATTATGGTGAAGTTTGCACAGAGTTTAGCGACAGCCTTGCAATTTGGCCAACGGGTGACCTCAAAGCTTAGTAAGGGTTGTTACGAATTCGATATAATTATCACAATCATGTTCTATGATTGTTTGGTTCGTTTTCCAAGGCGAATTGACCGAGTCGGCAAAAATCACAAGAGACATTGGTTGCGGAAAATTTTACACTAATTCGAAATGGGTAACAATAAAAGGAAAAATTGAGGATCATCAAAGCTTCAAAAAAAAGCTAAATACCGAACAACTGATCTATGAAAAAAAGAAATTATAACGAAGAAACTAAATGTGGAAAAATTACAATTACATATGATAGGTTTTTTCTGCCTCTAGCCACCAAATAATTAATAAAAACCGACAATTACAAATTTCTAAAAGCCTTTAAAATATTCAAGAGGATCCACGTTGTCCAATAAATTAAATTCGACCGAAACGCTGGGTCACCGGGGGGAAATAAATCGTTACGTGCGCCTTCATATGAAATACAGCAGTACCCGCAATACATAGCTGTAGTTGCAGGCGTTGCCTATGCCGATGATTAAGGAGTCGAGCGGACGCCGGATAGGATTTTCCGATTCTACGGTATCGCGATCGATACTTCCTCAGGCTCAAATATAAATAGAGCATTTTTACTCGGTATTTTCAAGGAATATTGCGGAATTATTCTTCTCAAGAGTTTCGATATTATTATGGTGAAGTTTGAACAGAGTAGATAAATTGCTATTATGATAGGTTTTTGGTTTATTATCAAAAATAAACCATTGTAATCGCCCAAGAAAAAAAATTTCTAACCCCCCCCCCTCAAAATTTGATGTTTTACGTTACAAGGCATGTAGAATCCGAATATCCAATAAAAACGCTACAAATGATTGTACAGTGGTTTATTATTCCTTCACTTCAATAATAATTTAAGAATCCTATCCATTTATGATAATTATTCAGAACATGTTGTGTAAACGTTTCAACCGAAAAACGGATCGGTAACTATCGGGGAAAATTCCGTAGCAACTATTGTAATTTTAATTAATTTTATTTTTCTCAATTTCCTAATTAAAAACTAAATTTGTTGCTTAACAGTACAACTGGCGAGAGTGTTTGACGACCATTCCAATGAGTATAGAACGATTTTTATAGCTCCAAGAACTCTCGAGTTATACCCTCGCGTCAAATTTCTGAAAATCTCCCAAATTCGATACAAAAGCTGCGATAACTCGAGTACCAATGAAGCTACCGACCCCGCGATGGTCTCATTCGATTCAGCGTCCAAAATCTATATAATTTGATACCAAATACAAATTTTTGTGATAAATCTTGGAAAATATTAATTTTCTCCCCCTCAAAATCCCCCAAAAATACCTTTATAATCGAGCTAGCAAGTTGGTTCAAGAATTGGGCCGTCGTAGGACCGAGATTGATTTTTGGTGAAAATTTGAAAAATTTAGCTATTATGGTTTGGCCGGAAAAGTGTTGACGGCGTACGGCGTACGAATTTTTGTGCTCGAATATCAGAGATTATCTACCCCAAACGCAATGTTCGTTCTCTGGTATCAAAAGTCGACTGCAGTAAAATACAAAAAGAATAAACTTCCTCTTCGCGCTTCGAATTCTGATTAAATCATTTCACTGTTTTACGGGCGTCAAATCTCCCTGGGCGCTGTAGCTGGTAATTCATTTTCGTCATTCGTCGCTTGAAAAGTCAGTTCAAAATGATGAGCGAACAAATTCGTGTCACGCCCAGGGCCTACTGCAAAATCATATTGCACGCAGCTAAATATCCTCACTGCGCTATCAACGGAGTTCTCCTCTGCGACGCTAAACGGGACAAGAAGAGCAAAATTGTGACCATCGTCGATTCAATTCCGCTTTTCCATATTTGCCTCCACCTCGTCCCGATGGCCGAAGTTGCGCTTATGATGGTAAGAATTCACGGTGGATTTATACCTAATTTTTATAGAAATCTTGGAAGAAAAAAATTGCAGTGCCAGAGACGTCATCGAAAGTCGTTAATTTTTGTGTATACCAATACTCGAAGTTGACACTCCCTTTCACTCCTGTTGCCTTTTTATAATTTTTCTTTTTTTTAATAGTAATAATAATAAAATTCTACCCTCGACGTTTCTCTTGCAATTATTGCCTCTGTTCGCTAGGCAGAAAGCTGGTGCGTATGATTCATCTTTCGTTATCCCTTGCAGGCTTTCTAGGTCAGCATTCATTGTTCAGTTTTATGTTAATCAGCTATCCACCTAGATAGTCTTACGAAATCGAGCCTACTGGCTTTTTCAAGGTTTTTATTTAACCTAGAGCTGCATCTACGTTCTGAGGATTCAATTGTCTCATTGTATATTGCTTAGTAGGTATAATTCAGTATTTTTATACTAGGTAATATTTTTATACATCTGTATAAATCCGAAAACCACATCAAATATCGTACTGGGTTGGTGAGGGGGAGAAGAACCAGGCGACATGTTCTCCGATTTTTTATTTACTGGCCGAGCACTTTCGCCCCTTCGGGCATCCTCAGGGCGATCTCCCCCTCACCAACCCAGTACGATGAGAGATGCGACGACTCAACCAAGAAGAACACATCAAATATGAATTTCTAGTTGAGATCATATTGGTCGAATAATTTTTAGAGTAAATGATTATCGTATAATTGTGGTGTAATCGAATAATCGATATTTGTTTTGGATCAATCGATTTCAATTTTTATTACATATTAATGATTTTTAAAAAAAATTACTCAATTACCTGTAAACTGAATTTCGTTATTCGATTTAATTTGTAAGAATCTATATAGAATGGTCAATTCGTAGCAGGACGAATTGAGGAGAGTCAATCTACAGGATGATCGTCGAACTGCAGCTCTACTTGGTATCCGTTTATTTATCATAGATAGAGCCGAGATAGAGTTGCTGTTTTCCACCATATTCATGAGAAAACTGATTGTTGACGCTACCTCTAGTACATCTCGGTTTTATCTACGATTGATAGACGTACATAAGCAGAGATCACAGCCAACCGTCGAACGCGCTGATGCATTTGCATTAAATCTTACTAATCCGGAGGGGACTTGTAAGCTCCGCCCTTCCGATTGCGGTAGATCATTAACAATAACCAAAAGTACTGGGTTGGTGAGGGGGAGAAGAACCAGGGGACATATTCTCCGATTTTTTATTTACTGGCCGAGTACTTTCGCCCCTTCGGGCATCCTCAGGGCGATGTGGCTGTGGTAACCTATGGTTCCACATCGCCCTGAGGATGCCCGAAGGGGCGAAAGTACTCGGCCAGTAAATAAAAAATCGGAGAATATGTCCCCTGGTTCTTCTCCCCCTCACCAACCCAGTACAATGAGAGATGCGACGACTCAACCAAGAATAACCAAAAGCTTCAACTAATATATTGCTGAGCAACTGATGAGATAGTTTTTTGGGAATGCTCCTTCGTTTGATAGTTGCTGAGAGCAGATTTTTCTGCCAAGGAAAATATCAAATAATGAAAGTAATCGAATGTGTTTGCGTGACCAACCTCGCAAACCGGCTTGCGCAAGCCAGTTTGTACATTTATATCGTTACCAGTAAACGGAGTTTGCACAAGCCCTTTGGCTTGCACAGGCCAAAAAAGTGGGCTTGTGCGATATCTGTTCCCGTCAGATATTTTCAGTTCAATTTGCGCAAACTGGCTTGTGCGAGCCGGTTTGCGAGGTTGGCTTGCAAATGGCATGAGCTTGTAAACCTATCTTTAGGTTGCAAATCAGAAGGTAGAACGCATCCAAGGTGTATAAATGAATGCTTGGATAAATGGAAATCTAGTCACCTTGGAACGCATCGACGCGAAACGCATTTGACTGAGACCTGTCGTGAACCATGCTTTAGTGACAGATGTTTGTAGTTTGAGACTGGTTGATCGATTATTTGGGTTCGATTTTGGACGCGGAATCAATCAACGGCTCTCAATAACTATTTCTAATTTCAAATAAACGTTGAGGATGTTTGAAAAATGCATCAAATTTTCATTTTTTCTGCCCAGTTATCTATCAGTATTTTATATATTTTTTAAAAGGGTTTTCACGATTTTTCTCAGTAGTGTACCATAACTGGGGCTTGAAGCCCTTGAATTGAGAAAATTCAACAATTTGATTTTTGTCAATTTTCGGCCTAATTGCCTATTTGTATTATTTGTAAACGGATTATTTGAGATCTAATTGCCAATCCTAATAATTTATTGATTTTTCACAGGTGGACGCACTGGCCCAAAGCGAAGGCTTGGCTATAGCTGGATACTACATGGCTAATGAAGCTTTGGATGACATGAGGTGACACATTTTAATTTTTAACTACATTAAAATTACTACTGTAAGTCAGTTGTGGTTCTAATAAGCTGCATTTCTTGCCCTTTTTTTAAATGAGGTCACAATAAGTTGTCTGGTAGTTGTTGAACGAGTATTGACGATTGCCAATTAATTATTCGAGTCAAGATACATAGTAATCCCCTTTTAGCCTTGATAAATATAAATATATTTTCAAATGCTCTTAATTAAAATTTTTTTTATTATTATTATTTTTAGTTTACATTTGTATCCTGATTTGTGTTTGCATTTTGAAATCTCAGTCGTGGGCTCTTCAACCTATTCAATCCCATCCTCCCCGTTTCCCGTACTGAAACGGGAGCACTCAAGATTCGTAGGCCGTTGAACCTCTCCAATCGGAACCTCGTGCCGTCTAATATTCATATGAGGTCGCCTTCCTCTATTGCGTTTGTAAACAAGACGCACGGCTCTAGATCTCCCGCTTATTATAGAAGCTCTTGTATTGGGGAACCTCTCAGATTATGTTCATTAACGATTTCGTTCATATTTGTTAATTTTACTCGCCAGCAATGCTATCAATAAAATTAAACCAGCGAAACGATGGACATGAATATTTCCTCATAAATTATCGCTAGGTTCGACATTTTAGGAAATTCGATTCGACGAGATTATATTCTTGCGCTTGAATGGTTGTGAAATTTCAATCGAGTGACATTTTTTATGTGAAATACTGTTTGAATAAAATATTTATTCCATGATTTTATTTTATAGCTGCGGCTGTTTTGTAGCCGTTCTCAATTTTTTCTCTTAATTTCTAAAGTGCTTTATGTATAAAGACAAAATTGTAATATTTATTGTAACAATACCAGTTTTTCAAATTTGATTAGTGCACTAGGTGTAGAATTTTATATTACCCAGCAATCTAGTTGATAAAAAAGTACATTGAAGGAATCTATTTATCCCCGTTCTCGTACATTTTTCCGCTTATCTAAATATTCCAAACCAGTGACACGTCCAAGTTTAACATTCTTGAACAATTGCATCTATTTTACTCTATTTTCTTTTGCAGCTATGACAAACCGGCGACGAGGATTGCTGATAAGATTGCAGAAGCCAGCCCCAACGCATGTTTGTTGGTGGTGAGTTGAGAAATTTTATTTGAGAATAGTTTTGTCTAAACTGCTCCACAAAATTTAGCTCCAATAAGTTCTAAATTCATCTCTTCTGACCAGTTTTAACCATTTTGTCTTCAGGTTGACAACAGGCGTTTGAGTCTAACTATGGAGGACCACGCACTGAGGGTGATGCACTCGGTTGACGGCAAATGGAAGGACATGGAAGAAAGCAGGTTAGTTACTAGTCGGCCCTGATATTTCAAAATGAATTTTCCTTTCGATTCCTAATTTAAACTAACCTTACTACCGCAAGACTTTCTTCAGTTCATTTATTTAAGAATAATTTGGCATAGTTGAATTGCCCCAGAGTTGCCAGGCTTTATGCTAAATTCAGGATTTCCTTGAGGAGAAAATCGGCTCGCATCAATAAAAGATGGAGTGTTCTTGCATTTTTGAGAATTCCTCGTCGACAAGTAACTTCAATTATTTTTTCACTTTGTATTCACTTTTATATTAACTTTAACCTCTCCGCAGTTACCTAATCGAGCCAAACTCGACCGAGGCAACAGCGGCGCTTCTTCATCGTCACGCCGACAAGCATCTCATCGATTTTGACAATCATTTCGACGACATCACTCATGACTGGCGCAATCCTCATCTCAACGAGGAAATCGACCGACTCATCACAAACTAATTAAACATATAACCCTTCCCCTTTAGGGATTTATCACTTTTTCATTATCAAGTCATGTTCTCAACGTTTGAAAGTTGAAAATTTTTGAACAAATTAGGTAACTAATTTTTTCTCCCTGTTATCCGGCCATTGAATATTCTTTTGCTTGGGGAAAAATAACTCGAATAAAACAAAGTCTTTCTTGTTGAAACTTGCTCGCTTGGAAGAATCGTTGGTTCATAACTTGCGGTTAACTGTTCTATCCTTTTTGACGAAGGTCAGTTTCTGCGGCGCTTGCCGGTCGAAAATATTAAGCCATGTGACAATCAATTCGTATTGCCAATAATTCATGAACTTCAGTATTAACAATTTCAAATTAATTGTACACAAGAATTTTTCTATATCTTATATTGATATTGGCAAACCGATCTATGAACAGTTCTAGTGTTTTCACAGAGTTATAACTTGCCCATTTTTTTTCTAGACAGCTCTAAAATTCTTTCTTCGTATAGAAATTGAAACCGCTTTTTGTAAAATTACAATCTGGCCCTAATTTTATCTCGATATAATACTAGCCCCGCTGAGACCGCACCTTCGTTCCACACAGCTTTGTCATCTTTATCAATAGAGACCGAGTTACCATGCCACCTAAATTGGATCTCCTGTAACATTTTTATCACGACTAATTTATTTAATCGAACTCGTACGAAGCGAAAATACTTCGCTATTCGGCATCTGTCGGTTAGCGAATTTTCCATTCGGGAGAGAAAAAAAAACTTTTTATAACGGCATTGATTATCGAGTACTTAGCGGTACCATAAAAATGCGAATTGTTACTTCGAGTAAAAAATATATTTATGGCTCGAATTTTTTTCTTCTTTCCATCCTATTGCAAGAAAATAGACCGGTTGGACTGTGAGAGACATAACATGAGTATAATAATAAAGATGGCCACCAGTTAGTTGACGCGCGGAGGGCTAGGTTAAGTTAACCGTTGATATAGCGAAAACCGACGTTTGTGTTGAACCAGTGTATAGGGCGAATCGAACAATAAAATTCGCTTAACCAGGAATTAGATTCTCCGCCCTCTTTACATCCGCAGTTCCGGTAATTCAAATAGGAATTTTCGGAGTGGAAAATATTCATAGATGAAAGCGTTTATTGCCATCCGGCCGATCTTCGGAGAGCTCAAGACGCCGATGACACAAAAACAGCGTTTTTACGCAGTGAATTAATGTTCAAGCGAAGTGTATGCCTTCGACGTTGAATACGTGTAAAACTTTGATGAAATCGTCGACGTCCATCGTTCGAGCTCGCATTTCGGTCATTTTCTCCCTTTCGAGAATGTCGGTGATTTTGTCTTTAATGTCGAATTCCGCCGGCAGCGTTTGATTATTGATCGAGGCGTTGATCCTGTAGTTTTTCTCTATCGCTGCCGTCACCGTCGTCTGTCTGAATATCGACGAGAGCGTTTTATTTTTCCTCACGAAAAGTATCCTCGTAAGGCCGTCCCATTCTTTGTAATTGATCGGCGGAGGAGGATTTCGCGGTTCGATCCGGACGACGTTCGATTCGACTTTGGGCGGCGGTCGGAAATTATTTTTGCCGACTTTCATCAGCAAATCGACCCTAGCGAGTAGCTGCGTATTTACGGACAAGCGGCAATACAATTTATCGCCAGGTTTGGCCACCAAACGCAGCGCGAATTCCCTTTGAAACATGAGGACCGCGCAGCGAAAGAACGGACGATGTAGCAGCAATTTGAACACGAGAGGAGATGAAATTTGGTAGGGTATATTGGCGACGCAGACGTTGAAAAAGGGCAAATCCGATTTTAGCGCGTCGCCGACTCTGATGTCCAATTTTGACTGATACGGCGTGCCGCAAACTCGTTTTTGCAATTCGCCCACAAGCCTCGGATCGACCTCGCAGGCGACGACTTTTTTCGCTTTGTCCAATAATTTCACAGTCAAGTTACCGGTTCCGGGGCCGATTTCCAAAACCGTATCCGTCGGTAGGATCGACGCTTTTTCCACCATTCCCGTTATTATGAGCGGATTCTTCAGAATATGCTGGCCGAAATCTTTGTTGAAAAGGATACCTTGCTTGACTTCGCCGTGCACTCGGGTCTTCTTTTCCGCTTTTATTTTCGGCATTGTCAGATCTTTTGAGTTGGGGAAAAAAACCGAGCGAATTACATGGCACTAGTAAGACGCAAGACAACGCATATTTCACCACGATTTGTCACCAGTTTAAGCGAAAAGTTGAAAAAGTCTTGATTAAAACTTGTAAAATATAAACTTCAACTATCACGTGTGTCACGTTATGTACCGATTCGCGTTAAGAGGATAACCTCGTAGCTGTTGACCTTTGCTAGGACATTTTTTGTCTTCATAGTAGTTGCTGATAGACAATGAATGTTTTTAAGGTCATAAATGAACAGCGATTGCTTATTTGAGCTACTGATGAAATTTCAGAGTTAATTCCTAATATTAAAATATTTTTTCTCAACTCAACCTAAAAACCGTTGTAGCTGCATTGAATGATATAAGTGTTGTCACTGTCGATTGCAAAAACGGCCGGTTTTCTTAACCACAATATTTGTATATTATCGCAGTTCATTTTTAGCGCCTACAATTCACATCAAAGCTAATAAAAGCACGTGATGATGAAAATGGAAGGGAAAATGGTAAAAATTTAGTCTTCAGTAAAAAGGTACATTTCTGTCTACCATCAAATTATTGGAGACGAATGTACTTTCTTATCAGTATAATCTTGCCAGGCTGTTTTTGTATTTCACTCCAAGGACTTGTTATTTCCTGTAATATTTTTGGTATCCAACCGTGCGTAATTTTTATCTCGAGAATTGTTCGCAAGTTGAAAAATAGTTGTCAAGTTTAGCTGGTGTAAAAATAAATTAAAAGCGAGCATAGTTTTTGTGTTTGGCTTCTTTCCATCATTCGTCATCGGAAGGTGAGACTTTTATTATAAATTAATTTTTCTCAGCTATTTTATGGCGTTTTAAATATCACAACATTTTCCCTGCGTTTGGATATTTTAAAATGGATTTTTCTATCGGATGTAATGACGTGCTGTGATGATTTTGTTTCGTACAGGAGGTCTGATCATCATCCCCAATGATCGGAGACCCTCACATTGGCCGAGTCCGCTTCTTGTACAAGACGATCCTGAAACTCCACAAAGGTCTGCCCGAGGATTTGCGTCTACTCGGAACTGTTTATCTCAGGGACGAATTCAAACGGCACAGGAATGTCGACGTTGTCGCCGCTTCCAGGTTTTTAGCCTCGTGGACGGTGAGTTTTAAAAATTCAGTATTTTTTGCCTTTTGGTTTGCATTATTCGGTCATAGTTTCGTTAGAACAAATCTTACATACGCCTCAACTAGCGATAACATTGTCACAATTTACAGGATTACGCTATAAATTTGATGAAACAACTGGACGTTAAATCGAACGCCAAACTTGGCCAAAATCTTGGCTCCGAGTTCTTGGACAATTTTACCGAAGAGCAAATCGCTCAACTTTACGAACTCAGAAAAGCCACTCGTGTTGAATCCGAGTCCTGAAGTGATTTATTAAGTGAGTCGAAATATTTCGTTCTTGTCTCTGGTATTGCGCTAGGTTTACATCAGCACTCAGCGGCTCAAATCTTTAAATTTATCTTTGTTTTGGAGTGAGGAGGATGATAAAGTTGGCAACTTTTTTCCTTAGTCTTCAAGACAATAATTCACCAAATTTTCTCCCCCTCGTCCCAATAACAGCATGAAATGTGTGACAACCAGAAGAAAATTTAATTTATTCATTTCTGCTATACAGAGGGATAGAGTCTCCTAAATTTATCTGTTGAGCTTTACAACTATCAGACACCGATCTAAATTTCTTGAATAATCTTGTTACATTATCCCGATTGCAGAAAATGAGCGACCAACGTAGATATCCGCAGCGCGCCAGGAAATCGGTGGACCGGGCTATATTAGATCAAGCGTGCGAAGCCTCTTCAACCACTCGGAAGTGGTCTCTCGCCGAAAAGGAATGTCTGTTAGCGAACCTTGAAAAATACGGCGATCGAGATGTGTTCCTTTTATCAACGAAAATCGGAACCAAGTCGCCATTAGCAGTGTATACTTTTCTTAAGAAACAGAAAGAAATCGCTGCCATGGGGAAGGTCGACTCTGGCGGCCCTAGATTCAATTGTCTTGATAAATGGATAACATCGATGAAACAAGCTAAGCAGAAGAGTCCTCAACCGGTGCCAATAGCTGTGTCCATGTTGTCGATTGCACTACTGGAAGATCATCCAGTCTCCACTGATGAAGAAGTCAACTTTCCTGAAGCTTACACGTATGGATTATTCAATCTTTCCATTTGTTTTAGCGTATTCCCGCGATTGCATTGTATTTTGGACATATCTGGAAGTTAGGGCTTCCTCTTGACTTGAATATTCTCGTTCTTGCTGAATCGACGTGCCAAATGTTCATCTTTATGTTGCAGATATTTGTTCAATCTTCTGTGCGGAAGACACGTTCCTCGCCTAAATGAACCTCTGTCTATGCCGACTAAAAAATTCATCCGCCTCACAGTTCTAAGTCTGATGAAGGAGGTTTCTTCGAATTTCGAACACTTCATGGACAAATTCTCCCTCCAGTCTGAAACTGAAGTAAGGGAAGACTCACTTCCTGATAGTTTATCATTCTTGCTGAAAACGCGACACTCGAATCCGCTCAACGTCAGCCCTGACACTATTCTCAACGAGAATTCTGAACAGGCTTGTAAAGGAGAAATGTAGATTAATATTTTAGTCATCGCTCGCCATTATTGTTATTTATTAATCGATACCTCTTGATAATTGAGAGGTCTTGGGAGTGTAATTGGTTTTAATTAATATACTGATGGTAAAAAGTAAGATGATTATATCTGGGCCCTGGTCGAATGGAATGGAAGTGTATGTGGCATTACCTCTGAGTCCATGCAGAGCATAGCAGAAGCCTTCCGTCCTTGTCAGCTGAAATATTTTGGCTGGCGATGTGAAAAGTTGGAATTAAACTGATGAGACGCGAGAGTATTATTCTTCTCATGATGGATTTCACAAAAAAAAAAAATTAGAGTTAGCTGTGAAGACATAAAGGCAACGGCTTCTTTTTTTTTTTTAATTCGCTATTAAATATATAGGGACCTTAGTGGTAACTCAGTTGACTGGGTATTACAAGGAATTGGTTGGTCAATCAGTTTTATTGCTATTCTATTTCAAAGTTTCTAGGTGGACTATAATAAGGCAACAATGTGAACTTGCTTGGCATAAATTCCTTCGGATGATCCAAAAACTAACCTACCTGGTGTTTTGCAATCAAGTATGTTCCGTTTTGGTTTTGATTTGTAATTGGTATTCAGATATGTAGAATTTTTCTCGCACTTCTTCTGTTGGAATTTCAATTTTTTTATCGTTATTCTTAAAAAATACTCTTCTTTTAAGTTGAACGGTAACTAATGCAAGTTCATCATTGATACATTTCAATATTTAATAGTGGCAGTGATCGGAAATGAACGTCGCATCCCGAGGCATTTTTCCCGATCAATGAACAGACTGTTCACTTTTATTTGCAGATCTTTTTCAAGCGTGCTCCTTGACATTAGCAGCTGCTGATGCAAGGCTTCGGCATCCTGTAGCTTGCGATGCAGCGTATCGACCGAGTCGGATATCTCGCCAACTTCCTGAATAAGCCTGGAAAATGAGGAAATGGTTAGGCTCTTGAAGGCTATTGTTTTCAATTTTGGATCTAGTAAATTAATTGGATTACCTATTATGAGCGTCATCTCGGCAAAGTTCTACGTCCCGCCTGTGGGAGCGTGCCTCGAGCCTCGTTTGAGCAACTTTCATCGGGTTCGATTTGTCCATAATTGCTTTCCTTATCAACTCCATGCTTTTCTCAACGTCGAAGATTTCTTGTTGTACCTACAGAGAAGAATGGTTTTAAATTGGATTTCCAGGAGATTTGTCAATCGATGACATTGTCAAGATTGATTTTCAAGACAGGGACTAGATAGTTGAGTGAAAAGTTGTTATTTTTAAAAACGAACCATTTTTCATGATTTTCCAATGTCAACTCAATTTTCTTTCATTTGACTTTGTCACGATAGTGATCACCGTTGACACTAATACTTGAAAAATCAACTTGTGAAATTGTTTGCTGGGTCAGTATTTTTGTCAGTACAAAACTTCAGTCTTGCTCACTTTATGCAAGTTCATTTGTATCCTGTTTTTCGCTTCCATCGTCTCAGATGCTCTTCGCGATAAAGCCGAATTCGTATCATTCCAATGGTTCCAGATCTCGTTGGCGCACGAATTCATCACTTGATCGCATTCGTTTCTGAGCTGCGAAGACTTCGACCGTTCGCTTTTCGACTTCAAACAGATGCGGTTTGAATTTTCCGCCCACGTGTCCGGTGTTGTTATCCTGCGATGGAAAAGCAATGTTATTTGCTCGCTACATGATTTGTTTTTAATTGCTCTTTCATAGGATGTCTGACCAGATGGAAAATATTTGCTCCCTTTAAAAAGCTGACTTGAAAAAATTTAGTTCCTGAGTTATTGCATTTCTAACACTCCAGTAATTGACTCACGTGCAGTCGTATTTTTCAATGCCTCCATAATAATTGATTCCTCTCGAATAATCGTTCAGCTGATGGCAAACGTTGTCAATCGCAAGAGCCGAATGTTTTGATCTTGTGTCTGTTTCAAGTTCATGTTGACAGCTTCGATTCACTCGAGTCTAAAGGCATTCGGTGGGAATTATTTGACTAGGTTATCGGTTATTTTTAAATTTGGTGATAAATCAGAACCGTTACTAACTACCTGGTCTAGAACTCTCTGTTTCATATCGATCAAACGCCTCTGACACAAGCGGAGATTTTCAATCTCTTTGAGCAATGACATTTCCGGTTGGTCGTGTACCAAATCAATACCTGTAAAACAAGAGACAGCAGAGAACATTTTTATTTACTTTTTTTTTACATCCTGTAAACCAAGAGATATACTCCTGCACGTCAAGTGGTGCCAACTCTACCTATCCTGTGCTCCCGATGGTACAAGCATTCTTGCGTTATGTGCGCTGGCGGTTCGCAGTCCTGTATCGCTTTTTCAACCGCTCTACGAGTATCTGCCAACAGATTCTGCTCCGTTTGCATCTTCTCCTGTTCGGTGGCCAATTCATTCGCCCAGAATGTCGTGTCGGTCAGCCGTTCGCCGATTCGTCGGCTTGAATCTCTCTGCGCGTGCTGGGTCTTCTCGTCGGTTATCCTTCCCAAAACAAAGTGCTTTTTGCAGCGATTTATTTTGAAACAATTGTCAGTTATGGCTTGGATTGCTGCTTGATTAGTATTGCTTGAGCTTCACCGCTTACCTCATGATTCTCACAGCGTCTGACCTAAGGCGTTCAGCGATGTTCCTGCTTGTATCAGCTTCGTTAAAATTACAAAGAGCAGCTTGAGACCATTCATACGGTGTATATCTGCAGCAATCATAAGATAGTATGAATATTCTGCTTTCTGATTTGATGAAATGGTTTAAGAGCTGGTTTGGTAGATGAGCTGATGCAGCCAGCATTGAAGAAACGTTCAAGAAATAAATAAATTAACCCTACCTTGTGTAGAGGGCAGTACGTGCTGCGTGGGATGGATTCTTTTCGAATCCTGACACTATATTGGGGAACCTGAGAGGTTCGGAACTGGAGCCGTATGGTGCAAGGCTTGCGTCCATCAGCTGCCTTGGCTCGGGTCTATAAAAAGGCAACAGAAAATCTAGCTTAAGCTCTAAGAACTTCAAGCGGAACTCCCGCTTTCTAGAAATGCTTCTGATATTGAGATCATGTCCCTTTGATTTTCAGTGCGTCACTGCTACTATTTTTGTGTGCTCCACTTGACTACAGACGAGTTTCCCCAGTGCAAATCATGCTGTTAGCCCACCTAGTGTTGAAGATAGTTGACACGGGTTACATAGGATTTGCAGAAACATCAGTTATATATGACCTGAGTGCCTACTGAAACAAAGCTCCGATGATACCATGAGCTCGGCAGGTTTTTCAAGAATACCTGAACAAGACAACCGTTTTTCTCCCTTTAAACTATCTAGTCTAGAAGGATTTATACTTACAACGGAGTAAGCGCCATATTTTCGTATCCCATGTGCGACCGAGACGGGTGAAGCCTCGGTGTTTGGTAATAGTTGGGAATCTTGGCCATGACGTCTGACCCCGACACTCGATCCATGATAGCTGGTGGCCCTGGTACGCTCCATGGCTGGAGTTGCTGCATAAGTTCATTTCAAAGGAAGCGTTAGAAGGTAAATATCCTGCCCAAGCTTTCGTTTCAAAAGCACCCAAGTGTTTTCCTCTTTTAGAAAGGTGTGGACCTGGATAATTCCTTAGGAAATTATGGAGGATTGATTCCTACTCGCTCTTGAACCTAGGTTCTGTAGACGCAAAGTTCCTCATTAACAGTCCAGTCAAACCGCCGCAAAACACCAAAAATAACGCAATCGACTCCAAAACTATAGGTTATGTTTTCGGAACGAATCTGAAGGAATTCCGGAGTACCAACCAAGTTCCGAAGCAAGGATTGATATGGAGAATATTTTTAGAAACTGATCTCTCGTGGTATTTGAGCTCTGCCCACATAAATGGGGCAGATCATAAACACAAACATTAATCCGGAGGTTGTGAGGGGGAGAAAAACCATGCGACTCGTTCTCCGATTCTTTATTGGCTGGCCAAGCACTTTGGCCCATTCGGCCATCTTCAGGGCGGCGTGGAGCCATAGGGTCCACAGCCCGAATGGGCGAAAGTGCTCGGCCAGCCAATAAAGAATCGGGGATTGAGTCGCCTGGTTTTTCGTCAAGAAGTGCGACGACAAGGAAAGGTACTTTGTTATTGGTGTTTAAAAAAAAAATTATCAGCTTTTAATTTTCTGTTTTTCCATTATTGCCACAAAAAAGTAGTTTTAATTGGCCTGTTAGAAAATTTTTACTAAAGAAACTAAAGGAATATAATGCAACAATTTGTCAGTCTCCTCTTTTTTGCTCCAAATATTGAACGATGTACAAAAATTTTATGATTCCCAAAAATTCTTCAAAGCAATGCAAAATATTGAACATATTTTTTTGCACTATATTATATTCCCTTGCTTGCAATATTGATGGGCAGAAGGTGTTGAAGATTGATATTGCTGGCATTTTCCCCTTTTTCTTGTCGAGGTTCCCCTCAAAGCACCGGTTGGGACCTGGCAACACTGGTGGAACCTGCTTCACTCATCCGCCAAGGTATCAACTACTACCTCTATGATCTATGACAGTCGAATCTGTTATCACAATGCTCTAATCTGTGATAACGTTGTGTACGGTTGAGTTCGTTTTTCGTCTACATTTCAGTTACACAATCAAATTGATTTTTCCTCTCATTTTCCGTAAATGATGATTTTTCCATGAATGATTGTCTCGTAAAGCGCAAGTTTTCGTAAAATACAATGGACGAGAAACCGTCGGACGCTCCCGAACGTGAGTTATCGACCTTGTCAGCCTCTGAATCAACTGGTGCCAGGCCGTACCATCGCGCTATTGTATTTCTTTGCCCTGTTTTTCAATAATATTAATTTTATTTTCCTAAATTCACCTGGCGCTTACTCTTTTTAAAAAATTACCTTTTCTCACCCACTTATAGAAATAATTATTTTTGAAATCACTGTAAATAAGCCGCTGCGCCTTGATAAAAACGAATGAGACGTAGTACACGCATTTTTTTCTAATTTTTAGATTGTCCTGGAACGCAAAGCGACAATGCTGGAAAGGCGTCCGCCTGCGCGGGCTGTCCTAATCAAACAGTTTGCGCTTCCGGAGCTCCTCGCGGACCAGATCCCGGTACTTGAGCGATTCATAATATGAATACAATATATTTATTATATTGTCATCGTTGAAAAGGAGGCAAGAACTTTAGGTTCTCTTGTTGGTAGCGCATTAAATATGGAGAGAGAATTTAGCTCCGGGAGGGAACCTTGATATCAACAAAACGTTCGTCAAAACGTGTTCAAAATTTGGCGTTTTACGTTTTAATGCATGTAGAAAAATCCCAATATTCAATAAAAACGCTGCAAATTATTGTACAGTGATTGTTATTTCTTTGCTTCAATAATGATTTAAGAAAACCATCCATTCGTGATGGTAGGTAACTATTCCGAATATTTGTAAACGTTTCAAAAAAAAAAAAAAAAAAAAATTGTAGCAACTGTGGTAATTATAATCGTTTTTATTTTTCTTAATTTTCAAATTATAAATTAAATTATTTGCCTAAAGTACAGCTAAAGAGTGTTTTTGAAGACAATGCCAACGAGTTTAGAATGATTTTTATAGCTCCGAAAATCCTCATGTTATACCAAATTTCAGAAAAACCTCGCAAATTCTACACAAAAGCTGCGGTAACTCCAGAACCAATAAAGCTATCGACCCCGCGATGGTTTTATTCAATTCAGCGTCAAAAAATCTATAGAAATAGATACCAAATACACCTTTTTCTGCAAACCGTTGTAAAATACGAATTTTCTCCCCCAAAAATACTTTTGAAATATAGGTAGCGAGTTGGTAGAAGAATTGAGCCATTGTTAGCCCAAGATTGATTTTTGGTGAACATTTCAAGAGTTTAGCTTTTATAATTTCGTCAGAAAAATTTTGACAGCGTACCTCAGGCATAGATTTTATTTATTGACCGATTGATATAAAAAATCTCACAGGTAGAAACTTTCACAAATTTTCTGACAAGTTACTATCACAAATAGATGGTCTTCCTAAATCATTTTTGAAGCAAAGGGTTAATAAACCATTGTACAATATTTTGCAGCGGTTTTTTTTTCATGTCAGATAAATTGAAATCATTGAGTATAGTTAGCACTACACAGTGTTAGTCAAAAAAATTCAGTGATAGCGAGAGTGGTAAGATGACACGCACTATGTACTAAAGGTGCTGCTAGAGAGCAGCATGGTTGCCTATAGGATAATATAGGCCTATAGGATAACATTTTGTCTATTTCCAGACCATAAATACGCTAATATCAGTTACACACACATAACATTTAAATCCACTTTCATTGTTGGTGATTTGTTTTTTTGAATTGATTATTCCCACAACTGTTTTCAGGATTTAAATAATTTTTTGCACTCTTTTCCTTGAAGTGAAATCACAGATTTTTACTGGTTCTTAATGTTAGCACGTATAGATTTTTTAATGGAAGTACATATAATTGTTAACTGTCGTAGCATGTATTTCTCTGGACATGAATACCCAAGTACAGTTATTTGACTCTAATTTCCTATTAAAATTGCTGATGCGACAATTTATAATTCAACGGCCTATTGTAATAAATTACTTGTGGATAAATTACCTCTATGCAAATAGCCTAATGCCTTATACTCACTCCGGTGATTTTCTGGAAAACAGCTGTAGAATTGGTGAGAGCCAGGATGAGCGGAGTGAGATCAAAACTGTTCGTGCTTTCGGGAAAAGGCGGCGTCGGAAAGAGCACCTTCTCCAATCTCCTTGCCCGCAGCCTTGCGTCCCGCTTTCCTGACAAGAACGTGAGTCTAATAGTTTTGCAAATTTTATGTAGGCTCAAGGAATAATTCAGTAAGATTCTGATTTTTTCAAATTCGTATCCTGCGTCGAGTTTCCTATAATATAGGATTTTTTTCACTGCTTGCGGAGCAAAATTTCTGTTTTCTCGAAGTGAACATATTTTTTAGCTATCTTTTTGCGACATGTGGACAAAATGCATCACAGCCTAGAAAATAAAGTCAGCAACGTGATGGACTAATTTTGTAAAAATCTTTTTTACCTATAAAATATTCAGTTAATATTGAATTGTTTGGTTTAAAAAGAAATTTTTTCGCCCTATTGCTTCCATTGAAATTTCTATCGGGTGACTGAGCACAAAATTCAAAAAACTTATGGTCATTAAAAATTGGAAAGCACCCGTTGCGTTTTCTTTGTCAATTTTTTTTTTCAAGCTCTCTGGAAAGGGTAATAAATGGTCTAGTTATTTTATTTTGAGCTACGCGAGTTCAGCGTGTGTAAATGTATTTTTCCTACGTTCTTACCTATAATACATATTTTTGGAATTACCAAAAAAATCTATTGAACGTAAATGTGGGATTGTATTACCTCGGGGTCAAACGTCGAGGGCAGCCCAGTTCCTCGCGGTAAGCTCGGTCCTTTTGTTGCGTGAGCCTTTTACGTACCAGTCGAACTCCGTTGCCGCCCTTGCCACCCCTGTATGTGAGCAAGTTCTTACAGGCGAGGAAGTCAGGCTGTGCTTAGCTGTGCCCTGTCACTGAGACTACTTCACCCTAGAAATCGATCCTGCCTTCAGGACTATCCTTTTTCTTCGTGTTCACCCTTGAATCGTAGTATTCTCTCGACCCGAAGGTTCGCATCTCCGCAGGCTATCAAGTTTCAACGATGAACGACCGCCCTATTTTTCGGGGGTGCGTTTTACCCTTGTGACCTCGTAGCGAACGTAACGTTGCACGATTGTTCAATAGATTGAGGGGAAGGAGGAGCTTTCTATTGTCCGACTGCGGGTTGAATGCAAAACTTTACCAGGCAGACTCGAATACAAATACACATTTTATCCTACCGAGTACTATTCTCAGGAAAGCAGAAGCTAAGCTGAAAAACGAAAATGATCCAATTTCTCTCTCTTAATTTATAAATTGTAGTACAAAGGAAATTACTTTTGACTCATGCCAGAAATTATTACAGTATTATTTTCTCGCAACATTCAATTCGAACAAGAATTTTTTTTCGTTCTTGGAACAATGTTTATAAAAATATGTTTCAATTTCTCAAGATAGGCGTTGTCTTAAAATGGAATTTTCACAGTCTCAAAATAGAATTTTGATAGGGAGGTTTTATTATTTACGGGAATGAATTATTATTTCAAGATTGCTCATATCTACCGCAATGATTTTTCGTTTGATAAATATTTACGTTGGAATCTATTTCAATTATCAGGTGGCCCTGTTGGATATTGATATATGCGGACCGTCGCAACCCAGGATGATGGGCGCTTTAAACGAACAAGTAAGAATTGTCTCTTCCATTCGTCTTTCAACATTGATTTTTTTAATCTATTCTAACACGTACATTCGTGTTGAGAATAATCGATTTCCCTTTAATTCGATTTCAATTAACTGATTTCCAAATTTTTGAATTTCAAATAGATTTTTTTCCTTTTATACAGTTATACTTACTAAAATTTTCAAATCATTCGACTTCGATTGGTTTTCATATAATTTAATTCAAAATAATCTTCTTTTTTTGGCCAGGTTCACCAGAGCGGCTCCGGATGGTGCCCAGTGGTGAGTCCTTTTTCTCCAACTCTAATCATCTCTCCATATATGAGTTTTTTGCAACTAATTATAGCCTCTTCATTTTTCTTTCCAGTATGTAGAAGAAAATTTGGCATTGATGTCAATTGGATTTCTTCTTGGCTCTTCTGACGATGCAGTAATCTGGCGAGGCCCTCGAAAGAACAGTAAGTATCAACGTAGGTGAATTTGATCCCTCCGTTCTTGAGTAAAGAAAAACTCCTGTTTTGTTGATTTTTATATTGCAATTCATTGCTTTCTATTTTATTTTCTATTGCTTTTTATCCCGATTGGGTGCGTTATTAAAAATTAATTGCTAGGAATTCACAAAAAAATCTACACTTTCATCACCGACTACTAAGATCAATCAGTTTTGATTTCACTAAAAATATATTATTTGCAATTTCATAGAATATTCATTTGTTGCAATTTAATGAATATCGATGAATCGGGATTTCAAATTAGGTTTTTTTAAATTGTATTTTTGAGTTTCCTATGCAAGTTCCTAATCCCTACGAGCCACTGCTGGGTTATTAATGTTATTTTCTGGAACTATTTTTCTCCATAAAGAAGACTAATTCCCTCGCTCTGTTATAGACATAATCAGACAGTTCCTTTCGGAGGTGGACTGGGGCGACAGTCTGGACTTCATGGTACTCGATACTCCACCAGGCACATCTGATGAACATCTCAGTGCAGCAACGTACCTCGTTTCCAAAACACCTGGAGAAGATGACGGTGCGAGGGCGATTTTAGTGACTTCGCCGTCCGAAGTTTCCATAGCTGACGTTAGACGCGAGGCGACCTTTTGTAAAAAAATCGGCCTCAAGGTTATCGGAATTGTAGAGAATATGGCCGCCTTTGTTTGTCCTCACTGCAAGGTTAGTTTGCTCTAAGAATGTCGTGTTTGAGCCGTTGAAAAAAACTCAAGCTCAGAGTAGTAGAATTTTCTAGGTTACCCCTGAAGCATGAGAATGCAATGTGGGCAAAAAAAATTTTTTTTCTGCCAATGTTCTCCATTGTTGTTTAGGTTAGTTATACGATTATTCTGATGAAGTTTCCTATATTTTTTCCAGGTCACATCTGAAATCTTCCCTCGTGACAGTGGAGGTGGCGAGAAACTATCTGAAGAGATGGAGCTTCCATTCCTGGGCACCGTGCCTTTGGATCCAGTCCTTGCAAAAGCTTGCGACGAAGGTCAGGATGTCCTTACATCGATGGCCGATTCTCCCACTCTAATTGCCATATCTGCGATCGTCGACAGTAAGTTATATTTTCAAATATCGATGAAGTTAGAAATATTCTAGAGTATGACAGGTATGGACGTGACAATACTTCTGATATATTGTGGTATTCTCCTCTATTCTGCAACGTTTGATATTACATATCAAAAGTAAATTATGAAAAAGATTGGGAGTGAAAAAATCGAGCCTAATGAATATGTGTAATTGCGATGTAATGACAGGGAACTTTGCGACTACCTTAACTCAGGAAATACGAAATTTCTCTCTTTAATCTTATCTCCACTAGCCTCATTTATCTAATCAGCTATGAAGATGTCTACTATGCTCTGATTAGGCGTTGATTAAATGCTGTTAATTAATCAAACGCCGTTGTTTCAGGGATCTTGTCGCAAATTTGAATTTTCCAACAGTTCATAAGAGCTTCGAACGTTACATATCGCTTACGCTGAAAGAACGCCGATTCGGATAAATACATCTTGCTTCATATGTTGTATTAGCTGTCTCTGAGAAACGTGTTGTTAAAATTATATAATTCGTTGTTTTTCATGAGTCCAGTTTTTTTTCCCATCAATTTGCCAATCGACTGCGGAATCGACAGCTCTTTAAATGTATGGTCAAAAGAGATTAATGAGAAATAGCGCTTTGCGTTAACAAAAATTATTCATATTGACACTAGATATTTCCTTCAGCATTTTTTCATAGGAAAAACAATTTTTTCTTCAACTTTTAGTTGCTTTTCTTTAAACGATAAAATCAGGTAAATAACATTCATATTTCCTTTCCAAGTTTAATACTTCAACAAGTATCAAGTAGCATTCGTTCTATACAATAATAATTTACACTATGGTTGGTCTAATAAATATATAATACTAACGATATATCAAAGTATAATTGTGGTTTCATCTTGCCGATGCCGTAATGATTTTCCGCTTAACCCCTTGCTGTTCTACAAATAAGGCATCTGAAACATTGCACGCGTCTCCTTTCGAAAAAGGAAAAAACCATTAACCACAGCCTTTTTAATTTTCATCGAGGATATTAAATATTGTAACTCTAGCGTGAAACTGATTAAAGAGGGAAGTGAAAGTATTTATGAAAACTGAACTTAAATCGGCCGGTGCGGAGGAGCTTTCCGTGCTTAGTGTGGGTCCCATTTTAATATCGCTATATAATCCGCGTCAAGCAAATGAACAGAGAACATGGCTGACTTTCTCGTAAAAACAATTCTCGCAAAAATAATACATCATACGTTCTTCAAAAATTCGAGAGGCGGAGTCGAATCACTATAATTCACACGTGCAGCCGTGACTAGAGCTCCGCTCTTATTTTTGAAGAGCGATTCGATTTTTTGCTTCTGTCCAATCAGTTTGGCCATCGAAGGTAGTGATCACGTCTGCTGATTGGAGATTCCGCCCGCATGGATGGCGAACAAGGGACCGACGCGCATGAAAAGCTTGGTCAGCAGAGAGCGCAGCTCAGGTTTGAGATCCAGAGCGATCATATTGCACAAAAGGGGATAGTGGGCGTTGATGTGGACGATCAGCTGGAAAGGAAGATAATAAAGATTAGGATATTAGTTATTCAAAATTAATTAACAAGGCTATTCTTCCAGCTGAAAAGCGGAGGAAATCTGTAGGGGCAAAATATACGAGGAGCGACCCAAAAGTAACCGGAATGGGGCTGGCGTCGGGAGGAGGGGGAATTTTGGTAGAGAGGGGTGAAGGGCAACATCTGATGAGTCAGTGTGCGAAGTTTCATCCCTGTGGGTGCAACGGTTCGTCCGTGAGAATTTTTTTCATGATTAGTTCATTTACTTTTGAATAGAGAAATACAACCACAAAAATTACATTGCGGCAAGAAGAATCCAAGCGCCAAAAACGCGATTTTTTTAAACTTTGCCGTCCAATCGATGATAGAACTCTAGAAAATTACAAAAGGAAGCTTACTTTTTCATCCGGCATTTTCAACAATCGTGTGAAGAAAAGGAGAAGAAGCGACGTCCAAACATTGCGATGCGTCTCAGATGGAATGGCAAGGAAGTAGGACAGCGCGTCGTGTGAAACCTGAAACAATGTTATCTTCATCAAGGCAGCGAAGTGGTTTTGATGATTTTCAGAGTATTGTGAATATGTGCCGCGTAAATGACTACTGCTAATGGGATGGTATAAAATTAATGTAACAAAGGGCGGGCCCTTAGGTACCTGATGGACCAACATAGCCCTGAATATGCCAGGATCGGCAAAAGGTGTAGGCACATGTATGGGAAAATTGAGAAAGAGTCGCCAAGTTTGTGTCCCCCTCACCTCAACAACTACATGAAAAATGTGACCTTATTGAAAAATGTGAGACCTTATTTTTCTTAGGGCAGATAACCCTTTCCATCAAGTCCTACAACCACAAAAACCTTTTCAATTTAGAATTTATAACTCCTTCCCTGCTTACTTTCATTTGCTCCTTTGGGCAGAAAAATCAGTATCTCCTGATGAATGTTTTATCATAATTCAAAGGAGGCTTCCTACCTCGATAAGTGTGTGCTGTATAGTCGACCACGCGTCTCGTCTCGACTCGTCGCACGCCATTTTGAGAAGAATCCGAAGAGCGCACGCTAAACTTGCAGTCTCTTGCGCTATCAGATCTGGCTTCTTGCCGTATATACCTGTGAAAATTGCCATCAGCTTACACGGATTGAAATTCCTTGAACGAAAAAATGTACATTTTATCTAAACATAGCTAACCAGCTTTCCAAAGGAGGTTTCGCTGGTTGTGGTTCATGTTGAACTTCTTGGCGAGGTTGTGAGCGTGTAATAGACATTCGACAAGCGTCATTAAGTGATGACTGGATAAACACGCGTACATTCCCTGCTCTTCCCGCTGCGTGTCTGCCAGCCTCTCTCCCAAGTCACCCTGAAAATGAGCAAATGTTATTCCGATTGCCGATTTAATTTTTAGGACTCCAAGCACTTGTTGAACCCACCAATGACAAGTTTACTGATCTCACCTGTGCCAGAGCTAAATTCTCCTGATCCTCTTTCCTTGAAGTGGCCGGATAGAAAATGATGTTGTCCACGGTCTGTATGAGTTCCAGCTGGACGGCATTCTGTATTGCATACAGTTCAGGCTGTTTTTATCCGGGGCGGCAAGAACACAAAAACATAGGGATGCAGACAATGACGGCCGTACACCACGAGCAAAAGAAGCAAAATTTGCTACAATGAAGGTGTTGTCTGTTGGGACTTGAACGAAGAAATTGAAAATTTTTTCAACAGAAAATTAGGGTAATTATCAGTTAGGGACGTTTGTGTTAAAAAAATTCACAAGTGCTGCAGTCAACGATTTGCTGGATAATACAGCGGTGCGACTACTGTGAACATTGACTAATCATGACCAGGCATGCTATCAGTCATGATAATTTATTATATGCAATTAAAATGGATACTGTACTTTTATCGTTATATTTTGGTTATGTAGTTTAATCAAAGCAATCAAACCAGAACCTGGTAAACGAATAAAGCTTTATTACATTTTTTATAGGCAAGGGAATAAGAAATCTCTCAACTATAAAAACAACACCATGCTTTTGCCTTGTATCAAATATTCAGCTAGGTAAGAAAGTATCGGCGTTTGTGCACTAGTGATCTATATGAGTGGGCCTTTCAATTGTTCAAGCTTTGTTGTAATTTAAGGTATTACAAGTGAGCCGTGCGAGGAAAGTGATAACCTAGAGTAAATAGACATCAGTTGATATTTGGATCATAGAATACGGTTATCCAGAAATTTCCCTCGTCCCCGTGAGTGGTAACAACCCGAGCAGCAACTTCTGCTTCCTACGGTAGTTTTTTAAATCGTCTTTCTTAAACATTTGCACTATATTTTGCAACAGAAATGAGACACCTAGTTTATTTCAATTCGTTATCAGTCAGAAATGTCTAGCTGGTGGAAATTAGGTCACCTCGCCACGCCATCTACAAAAGCTTGGCGACAGATAGTTGGTTACGCTTAAGGGCCTAGTTTAGGGGGCCACCCAGAGATCGCGCAGGAGCCGCTGGCCGACGGAAGTTGCGCCCACCCCCTGTCCACCCACCAGCCGCTAACCGCTAGGTACCACCGGTTTTGTTTCTTCCTGTCTTTTTTTCTTTCGAGAGTTTTTTAGTGCCCCCTGTGCAACTAGTCACACGTTTTTCGTCGCCTGCTTGACCTACTTTTTCGTTCGCTTTTCGTTTTCGATTCCTACGCCGGTGCATTTGTTCGTCGTAGAGAACATCGTCTGTTCGGCTGCAATTTGTTCGACGCAGCTTTCATTTATATCTGCATTTTCAAAGATTCCCTATCCCTTTTCCTGTCCAACACCCTTGCCTTTCGATTCCTTCCGTTCTTTGAAATACAGCCCGCCCTTCCGCGACGACTCCGGTGAGTTGGCCCTAATTTATTTAATTGAATTTGCTCTACAGTCCGCTTAACGTCGAATAAACAATAGTACTGCCTTCGGTCAGACTAGTCTAGCTCTAGCCTTCGTGGTTACTTGATGTTACGATCAATAATCCAAAGTTCAAATACCTTACAGCAAAAAGCATTCATAAAAAATAACCCCTTTGGATCTTCTATAACCCGGCCTATATGAATTCATGTCACTTATATAAATCTAAAATAAATTTCTATTCGTGTCGGTGCGTGAGTCATTAGTAAATCGTACTTGATGGTTCTTATCATCGGCGGTCCATGTAAGCAGGTCATGCGGAGCCGTCGATTGGAACATGTCGAGCAAACATTTGCACGTCATGTCCCACGTTTTTTCAGTAAACTGCGTTCCGGTCGAGATGACCAGGTTCTCCAAGCAGTTCGTACCGGATCTGGCCAATTGTTCGTTCTCTGCGGCAAATAGCGGAACGGTTGGAGAGGTGGCTAAACATGTAAAGAAAACCGTGAACAATGTACATCGAAGGAAATCGAGTCAGCGACAAAGGTGAAAAAAAGAAAATAAACGACGAGCGAATTTCCTTTTCCAATAAGAGAGCCAATAGGAAAAAAATAAACTATAGAGAAAGAA
Organism: Tupiocoris notatus; assembly: GCA_037159825.1. NCBI lineage: Eukaryota > Metazoa > Arthropoda > Insecta > Hemiptera > Miridae > Tupiocoris > Tupiocoris notatus. The sequence continues at coordinate 373,623 of JASJUZ010000598.1, read as the reverse complement.
AGAAAAATAAATTAAAAAGATTTCGCCTGTATGGAAACATATTTTTAAAATAAACTTCACAAATTTACGTAGATCATAGTACAACAAAATCACACGCTGTAAATAATAAGTTTAATAATACTACGTAATAATATTATAATTATAAATTGTAATGTCCAAATGTATAATATTATTACAATATATTGTATAATTATATTCAATAATAAATATTTCAAAATATGACAAAGAAGGTCTTACTTTGTTGAACACACCACAGCAGCTGGTTGTAAAGGTCTTGAAGTAACAATGGTCCGAGGACGGGGAAATACTGCGTAAATACGTCCACGATGGCATACAAAGCATGGTTGCATGTTGTAGTCATCCATTCGGCTTTCTGAATTCAAATAACACACGGACAGTTGTAGAAATAAACAAAAACATAAGTACAGTTTATACACAACTATTCAATAAATTTCCAATTGATTTCCTCCTCTTGGAATTCCCTAATAAGGAATGTAATCGAATACTCGAATTCTAGAGAAACATTTTTCTAAATGATTCATATTTTGAAAAATAAACGAAAGAGAAAATCGGTAAAAATGAAGTAGGAGCATCCCTTTGTTGAAATTAAGTAATTTTTCAGGAAAATAAATGAGACAAAATGACCGATTAACCTTTCGCCGAAAGGCGTACGTACCATCTGTCCCGGGCTAATATTTTCTGGTTTGACACCGCTGAGAGCAAGCAGCTGTAATGAAGAAGTCATAAAAAAAAATGACAGGCAGTGAACAAAAAATAATAGCGGAAGGTTTAGTGCGTATACATAGAAGCAAGAAATTATATGACAATCACACGGCAACTGAAATGCATTTCTATTGAGGTTTTGACGGATTTGCACAGGGGAAAGACTGGACTAGCGATACGGAACGAATAGTGAAACGAACAAACGTCAGCGTGAAATTGGTAGTATTTCTACATGGTCCAGCTTCGACATACGAGGTCTTGCAGCAAATGACGAGAACTCACGTCTTAAAACTTCAAATGACCTAATAGTGAGAATTTTCATCTCGGCAACTTTTTTAGGATGAAAAATATCGCAATTATTGTTTTGAATTCGACAGTTGTACGTTGACAATTTCAAACGATACACAACTTTAACAAGCGTACATCGGAATTGGAATAAAGAGGGATTTGTAAGCGGTGGAAATTAAATTATTCTCAACGCATCAAACAACTAGGTGCGCTGTAAATTGAATTCGAGCGAATTTCGTGGCACAACAGATATTTCCATTGCAGAAGAAAGAGCGAAATAGCATTACTTGCGGTTCTGGTTCAAACCGAAGAGGAGAATGAATTTTTCCATCCTGAGAGCACAAAAAAATACTGAATTGTTCAAGAGTCAGCTGAGGCTCGCTCAGAATTCACACCAAGAGAAATTATTTTTCTTTTTTTATTTAGGAATGTCTAGTGTTGTGTAATCTGAGCTGTAAGTGTCTTCAATTGTTTTCATAGATGGCGCACATTGAAATAATCCAATTATGACATAATCGGAAGTATAATTGGATAATCTCCAAATTGTATAATCTTCATATTTACAAATTTAATTTTTTTTTAATGAACTTAATTTTGGCTATGAAGGGGCTGAAAGACTGTTCAAGCTGAATAACATGCAGTGAAGCTCAGGAGCCTCCAGGCAAATACAAACACCAAGTACTATCAATACACACTTAGAGAATCCCAAATACAGCTAGACTTACGTCTGACTGGAGCTCCGGGTGTTTCATGTTGTCAAATATGCGGAACAGAACTTGGAACAGGTCGCACCACCAGTGAGGCTTAAAGGCGGCCCCGTGGGTCTTGATTATGTCGAAGAGGACAGTCAAGGCACGCGTGCGAACGTCCAGCTTACACCGGGAGACGATGCAGGAGAGTTCGAAAAGAAGAGGGAACCAGCCGCGGACCCAAGGGCCATCTTCTGAGTCCTCCCAGTGCTCAGAGACGACCTGATGAAGTAGAAATTGATATTAAGGTGATAAGTTATATAGCGATTAGAGCCGTCCAAGTGCAGCAAGGTTGAGTCACGATGAGAAGATAATAATGATGTAATTTTGTCAATAGCGAAAACCTCACGCAGATCAAAAATGTGTTTCCTTGTTTTGAGATGGTTTTTTACACGTTTCAATAATCCAGAGCAGCAAATTTGATATCTCCAGAAGAGCCAAGCTTTTTGGCTGGCGAATTTATTTTTTTTTTTTTTCAAAACAGAACCGCAGCAAATTATTGTGCAGTCGTATATTATTCCTAATAATTTCTGCGTCACTTAGAAGGTGTAATGATATCACTAGAAATGATTTTTGGTTAGATTTATCTCTTATAGTTTTCTCAAAAAAGGGGTTGAACGGGTTGGACGGACTGAATTTCGTACCACATATTGAAACGCCATAAAGTAAGTTTGGAAAAATATAATATTAGATATTATACTTACATGAGGTTTTTCGTGGACGCAATCGGCGCACGATCTGATCAAACGGATGGCTTCCATGCTCGTGTCGGGGAAAGAAGCATTACAGGCGAATTCAGAGAGGCATTTGACCGCATCTTGAAAGCTATCCAGCATCACGCTGAAGTGTTCGGCGTAAAGGTGCTCTGGAAAATAAAAAATGAAAAATGCAGCATTCATTCGTATCAAGTTCAACGAGCCTCGATTCGATATTTACGTACTTATTATATGAGCAGTCGTGTGAAACGCCATTTCGACGATGTTCTCCTCGTGGTCGCACGCAGCCAGGTGGAAAACGCTGAAAATATTTTTCCACCCCGATTTAATGTTGCGCGCTTGAGAGTTGACCATCTGAGCTATACAGCGGACTACCATATCACGAATCACAGGGTTCCTGAAATTTCATACGGCCAATTAGAACATTTTTGCATCATTGATAAATCGCAAGGAAATAATTTCAAGAGAGCACGTACGTATTCTTTTTCATAATGTGTTCAAACGGCCGGAGGAAATCTTTCTGAAATCTGAAATTGGGGAATTCGCCTTTTTCGATGAACTTCATCGCCAACTGACGGAGAGAATCGATCGCGAACTCGGCTATTTCTTCATTGTGACTGCACCCGACTGTGTTGAACAGTTCGCCGAGAACTTGCCAAATTCTCGACCATTGGAGACGGATTCGGCCCATATTGTAGTAAGAAATTTCGACGAGCTTTTGGAGTGAAAACATGCGCGGACCCGAAGAATGCGATAGCTCTTCGGTGCACACCTGAAAAAATATCCCAAGGTAATAGCATGTTAAATGTGTGCCAACACTGTGATATAATTCTGCCAATAGGTTAGTGAAGTAGATTATAAAGCTCACAAAATCTGTTCCAGACCAAACTATACCTGGCAAAGGGCTTTGACGAAGTCGACAATAGCATCACCATCAAGGCGCATTGATCCGGTGAAAATTCTGTCCACCGCAACGACAACGCTTTGCGAACTCGTTTCGCCAATCGATTCTTTGAAACTGGCTGAAATTCGATTCAATAACGATTTAAAACTAGTATACATTTTGGCTTAGAAGCTACAATTTTAATTTTCGAAAGATCGAAATTTCACTGAATTTTCTGAAACGATTAAATTATATACTTGACGCAGGCAAATCGTAAAATCAAACTTTAAAACATGGAAGTAATGAAGGTAGAGATGATGAGAAATTAGAATCAACTTACGATCAATCGACGTTAGATTGAGTTTGTAAGCGATTGTATCAGCAGTTTTATTGTTATTGAAATACTGCGGCCTGATAGACGTACCGACCATTTGAGCCAATTCTAATTGCGATATGCACTTGACAATATCGAGCCACGAGGAGCCCAAATAATTTCCTACAAATGGCCAACAAAAATATATAATCGACAATCTTAATATGGCAATGTACATGAAAATTTGACAACGTCAAATATTTACCATCAGTATAGGCGACTGTGATCAGGGTTTTGATTGTGTTGATATTTTTCGCTTTCATCTCCGTAATAGGAGAGTTCGCAGTAAGTAATGTGAACCGAGCGAGCGCCTGAACGTAAGCGTCGCGCTCAAGCGTCATATGGAAAATGCAGGCGATTCGAATAGCGCATCGAATACCTTCAAGGCACAAAGCGGCGATTTCTGGATCGTCGCAATCCTGAAGGCCGACGCTGAAGGCGGCTAAAAATGGTGTCCACGAAAGCTGAAATCAAGGAAATGACAGACAACTCGAGCTAGCAGTTTAACGTGTTTTTATATTTATGTAATGAATTTTATAATACCTTAAACATCGGTCTGACATGTTCCAAATGTTTGGCTTGCGTGAACGGAGCCTGAACATGGCTGACAGATTCCATGAGGTTCTTAGCTGCCGTAGAAATTGCTTCCATTTCCATGTTCCACAGTAATTTCCGCTTCTTCTCATTAGCGATAACTGAAATAGAATAATATATATCAGGCCACATTTTATTTGGATTATTCCTTACAGCCTTAGATAGGACGAGGAAAAAATGTACAACTCTTTACACGGCCACGGAAGAGAATCTCAGTCAGGTAGAAATAGAAAACCTGTCAAAATTGCACAACCGGAAGAAAACGAAAAACAAATAGATTTTGATTTTACTCCTTAATTAGGAAGACGTTGACTAATTTGCTACAGAATATAAGCTGTATTAAAAATAAAAAACTATACTCAATTTAGAAGAAGTAGGCTGATTTATTATAAGACAAAAACCAATAATAATTTAAAAGTTGAACTGAAAAAGACACAAAACCTTAATACGGGAAATTTCAAACAGCTGATTTTTAAATCAGGCTTCCTTGACCATACAGCTGTACGAGGAACCCACAAAAAAATTTAATAAATCGGAGACTTAAAATACTGCGAAGCAACTTCATACTTACCATATTTTCCTGATTTGCCAGCATGTCGCATAAGACCTTATATCAATAAAATTATAGCAGCCCTTCCTCAATATAATACAGAGAAAAATCGTACTGAACTTAAAAGCTACCTTGTTTGGCTAGTTTGCCGGTCGCTTTCATTTTAATCTCATGGCCAGCAATTTCGTCGTAGATTTTGCTCAAATATTCTTCCGGCAAGTCTTCCGAATCGCTGATGCCCCTGTTCAACTTGATGTACTGCTCTTTCGTCATTTTGTGTTTCACCTAAACGGTAGATCGGTTTTGTGAGATTTGACGAATATTCAAATAATAAACCAGCAAAGGCTCCAAGCTTGAAATATCTTTGATTACTTCACCATTAGTTCATGGTGGAAAAATTTAAATTAGAGAGATTACAATGGTTTATTATTGAATAATAAAACTAAATCACAGTAAAGGTAATGAAAAACTTTTAGTAGGTTCACATTTGTTGACGCGATAATAATAACAAAGTGGAAATAATCTCATATAAGTCCATACCTTAGGCGAATGGAGATCTGTGGTGAGCATGATGATTGAATAGGCTAGTACATAAGCGGTGTCAGCACTGGCAAACAGACCGTTACTGAAAAGAAGTTTTCCGTAAAAATATAGCTCGAAATAAGCTTGAAAACAAAATAATAATGAGAAATGGTTACAGGCAAATTTTTTCCACGATTCTTATTAACGTACTTGGGATTGCATTCGCAGTATCGACTAGCGAATTTTTCCATGAGACGATCGATTTTCTGAGCTTCGCCTGGTAAGCGGAATCCAAGTAGAAACTCCCTAAGAGAAGTGACAAGGTCTTTTCCGCTGAAATTTATTTGGTCCACATAGGCGTACATTACCTGTGAAAATAATAATAATCTAAAGCAAATGATCTATTTTGAACAACCATTTCATAAAATCACTGCAGCACGTACTTCTTTTGTGAAGTCGGTATTATCACCAAGGAGATCACCTATGCCGGTTTTGTCAAGCCGTTCATCCGTGTGTAGCCATTCGGCGACTTCAGCCACGCTTTTACCGAGGACACCTTGCTCTTGAAGAAAGACAACGCCTTTCTTTCCAGACCTGTTGAACCTATAGGAGAAAATTTACGGCTGAAACCAAATCACAAAAAATGCATTCAATCGCTCAAACTAACTACTCACTACTCACATTTCTATCCCGGTCTCCCAGATTTCCTTCTGTTGCTTCAACTGCTGCAATTGCTGAGGCACATCTTGCTTACCTGAGTCACTGCCCAACGAGCTTACGCTTCCGTAGGATCGCAGACTCGTTTTCGGAGTACTCGCTCCGTCATTTCCTTTCCCTTCCATTCCTTTGGAACAAGATGCATAATTCAGTTATTATTTCTATAATATATTATTATTCTATCAAGATCTTCATAGTTGCGTATTCCCGTGAGTTTCAATGCGCCTACCCAGATTTGGAGACACGTTAGGATTGATATAAAGGTCTTTGCTCCATTCGACCATGCATCTCAAAATTGATACGAGGCATTCCAAGCCGCGTTTCCGCATCGTGATTTCCTGGCTAGGAGTTGCGCCAAGTTCCAACGCCTGACGCCCGTGGGCGATTTTGAATAGATCGTTCACCAGCCTGAAACGAAGAAGCAACTCATTTTTTAAGAAGTACGTCCTAAGAAGTATCTATTTGGGGTCCAATCAATACCAATCATTCAGTGTGCGAACTAGAATCCAAATTATGCGACCTACATGTTACACTTCTGAACAAAAAAAAGCTTCCGATCACAGAGGTGAAAGAGTAACCTCCTCTTTTCGAAGTCGGTTAAAAATAAGGGAAGTGGAAGCAAAAATTTGTCAAAAAAGGAATAATATTACAACCAACCTCTGAGGCAATAATTCGTACCCTCATCGCAAATATGCCATAAAAAGAGGAAAAACATACTTCCAATTACGAGGTAAACATGGAAATAAAAAGGAACAATCGCTTTCGGTGTCATTACCTTTCAAACAGATTAGCCGCGCTCAGATCGCAGTCGTAATTGACATAAATGTCGACAACACTTTGAGCGTCAGCGCAAATTCTTGTCAACGCTTGAATGACCATCCATTTATGTTCGTACGTCGAACTCGACGTTTCCAAAATATTCAAAAATATATCTTTGAAGAAAACCTGAAAATATGAGAAATTCCAGCAGTTGACATAACAGAATTTGAAAGCCGCAAAAACTTTTAGAAAAACTTCCAACGAACTCACTTCTATTTGCATTTTCAGGTGCATTTTGAATTTGTCGAGCAAGGCAAGAAAAATGGCCAGGGATAGTTCGAAAACTTGCGGATTCGAGGACACACCATTTTTCGACAAGGCTACGCAAAGGTACTGTTTGATAGCATTGATGAACATAACGTTATTCCGAAACACCGGCCCGGCAGATTGAAGAATCGACAGGATCAAGTGAAGCGAAAGGATTTTGCTTCGGAGCTCATGACACCTGAGAATATGTCATGATCATCAAAAAATAATTACGCAAAACGAATAAGTCTGACAATTTCACCGAGATCGTGAACGGTTAAAAATATTATCAACGTACTTGGGATCAATATTGCCATCTGGAAGAGGCTTCTGTGATAGTTTGCATAGAGCTCGGAACACAAGGAATGCGTCCTTCTGAAGGATATGGGTGAACTGAGCTTGGATTTTGTTAGTCCCGCCCGAAGAAATCTCCGACCCCGTTCCCTCGGTATTCACATCCATACTGTCCTGTAGACAGAAAAAAATATATTAAAAAAATTTAATATAATATAACAAAATTATACGTTGCTATATATTATAACAGAATAATATATATATGGAATATATACAGAATGTACACATACATAGAATATTAGGTATAAATATAATACATAGAAGAATAGAAAATAAAATGGAAATAAATATAGAAGAATAGGTATACAGAATAATTTAACAGAATAATATAATTTTATAATATAGTTATGTGTGAATATATTTTTTAAAATATAAAAACGAACAAATAGCATATTGTGCTTCAAGAACGAATGAACATGGTAACAGACCTGAGATGGGACCCGATTAAGCGACGGCGGCTGCGAAGAATTGGAAGGTAAAGACTGGGGATCATCGGTAGACGAGCTATCATTCGTTGGTAACTCGCTGGACGGAATATCTCCATTAAATTCGCTTACTGCAAGTAAACGTTTATGAAAAGATGTGTTTTAGTAAGGACAACGGCATAGCATAAGGATAACTGCAATAACAAAGGACTCACTTGGGATTGAATCAATTATTGAATTCAAAATTTGACCGACGATTTCAGCACTAGATGGCTCTTGCGGTTCTTCGGGAGTGTCTTTCGATTTTTCAATATCCTCAGTAGCCTAAAAAGTACCACAATTTATTTGATTTCCTTTAGCTAAACCCTTATACATTTTTCTGCTGAGAAAATGTTTGTATTTTTCAAGTCGATGGAAAATTACTCTCAGCTTGCTGACGGGTAACATTATTATATTTTTTTAGCAGTGAGGAAGCTGAAAATAATCTATTAATAACTTTCAAATTATTTTGACGTGGAAAACAGATTATTTTTAAACAAAAACTATTCTCATCAGTGACAGTAATATGATTTTGATACTTTTGCTTTGTTATTATTGTCAATAATTGGACAGAACAAAGCCAATTAAGATTATCGAGAAAAAAATCGCAGTTTAACTTACAGCTTGTGCTTCCATCCGGCAAAATATGACATTAATGGCCTGAGTGAGGGTCGCCCTAGCTGTCGTTTGGTTGATGAGGTTTTTTGATGCCAAGTAAATATTGTAGACCGTACGTACGGCCAAGAGAACGGTCCCCTCATGGATTTCAACATGTTGTGATGTTGAAACTGTGAGCACCGCCTGAAAACACAAAAATGACACGAGGATTTAATAGTTCATTTTTTCAGAGGTGTAACAGTCAATAAACCTACTCTATTAAGATGTTTGTTTTTTTTTCTCAGTCGAAACATACCTTGATAATTTGTAGTTGCACTTGCTCGTCGGTTTGCGTTCCAATAAAACATGCACAGATGGTTTCGACGATTCGGTCGATAAGAAGCTTTCCTGGCGTTGTTGAATCAGGTATGTTTCCTGTCAGGTGCCCATAAGCTATGAGTTTCTAAAATCAACAAATAAATTAAACTCGTAACGATTTACTTATACTGAGAGACTTGCTTATACAGCAAACATTAGAAGTATTAATACCATTCGATACAATACATTTTTCACAATTCCGCTATTTGAGTAGTAGAATTACGAGAAAATATTCAACAGAAGAGTACTAATATCATCACTGGCGAGAGAAAGAAACTGAAGAGAGAAGACCAATTAGCCATCAAGTCAGATATAAATTGAATTAAATATTGAATAATTGCCTAATAAAGCATCGGTGAAGAAGTGGCGAAGAATTCCCCTCTCATCCCCTTGGATTTAAAATACCAACTACTTAATATTTTATTGAGAAAATTAGTTCTAATTGAACAAATAGGTTAGATGGTTCTATTTGAAAAATGGCTGCCTTTCTAACCAATGTTCTTCTGTACAAGGGCAAGAAGAATAGATTTTTTGAAATCGGGAACCCCAAAACATTTAATATTACACAAACTTTATTTTTTCTCTTTTTGCATCCTGCTAGAATCAACAGTTTTTTGTCCTTGAATAGCTATGTGAAATTCTTGAAATTTTACCTAGAAAACCTTCAAGGTATTGGGGGAAAACTGTTTCGCATTCCAAAAAATATACTCACGCGGTTCCAAGCGTAATACATTTTGTAGCCAGCAAATTATCAGCTCCATACGTAAATGGCAATGTATTATTAGAATAGTATGGTGCACCCTGCAATGCAATCTGTGCTCATTTTTCTGTACAAAATGTGCTTCCATCCGCATCTTGGTTTTTCATTTCACCATAAGACCATACCCACAAGCATTGCTCTTCCGCGGGTGGAAATATACCTGCAGGCAGTCCAACGCAGTGACGACAATCCTGGGGGATTTGCTTTGACACGCCAGTTCGAAAGGCAGGAAATATTTTTCGGCCGAAATTTCATTGCCGACTTCTCTCGGCTGCGGAAGCGTAGAAGATGTCGATACCGATGAATTGATCTTTCCTTCGTTCTCTTTCAGCTCCTTGTTGATTTCCTCTGCAAAAATAATTGCTGCAAGAGTGCCGAGGAATGTTGTTTTTAGAAAAGGTCGACTACAAAACACAAACGAAGGGATATCATGCAAAGGAAAGGAATAAAACGCATAATTTCTTCAACGGCACGAAAGAGACACGCAAGATTTCTAGATGAATGAATGTAATGACTAATAACGTCATATAGAAGTAACACAGGCCATAAACACGCTCTTCACTGCACTTTCGAAATTCTAGTTTTTCAACGTTCACAGAGATGAGAAGATCAGGTAAAATTAAGCAGACAAAAAATATACGAGGCAATAAGTTAGACAAAGTCAACATCATAAGAATAAGCTGAGAAAACGGTTTCAGGGGGTGTGAGGGGGAGAAAAACCAGGCGACTCATTCTCCGATTCTTTGTTGGCTGGCCGAGCACTTTCACCTGTTCGGGCATCTTCAGGGCGACGTGGAGCCGTAGACAGAGCAATATAAAGTGCTCGGCCAGTCAATTAAGAACTGGAGAATGAGTTGCCTGGTTTTTCTCCCCCTCACAACCCCTGGACATCAATAAACGCGACAAGGGAAAGAAAAATAGTAATTTATCAGCGAGTTTTCCACAGTTCCATGTAGTGGCCTTCATTTCATTCGTTGTAATGAGCTCGAAAATACCTTTCCGAACCGGTTTGAAAGTGGAAATATCCATGCGAAAATGGGGAAGACGCCTATTTTTTATTTTCGATCCTAATGGCCTGAATTCTGTTATTTGGTGTCAGCCGAAGAGAGAATGACCAATTTTTCATGAAAATTGTGAGTTTCCGCGGAGAAAATCGCTAAGGAAAATCAGCGGTTTGAATAAACCCGGAGATGCAACTCCAACCGATTGAAGTGACTCCCTAGAGCGCTCTGCAGACGGCTGAAAGACAGTAACAACAAGACGGTCTTTAAGACTGGAGTCATGCCAAATCGAGTAGGTGACGCTAACTTCACTGCTACTTGTTAGGTTTTTTGAATCGTCGAGTTAGTACCGCCCGAAATGCCTCGTAAAGCAAATAAATTGCTGAGGGGGGTTTGGTAATCTCACAGCAACCTCAAATTATTGCTCCCAATGTTAGTTTATTCTCCGAAGATACAAGCGCTAGTATCGATATTCACGTTCAACGGACTAGTTATGACGTAATAACTATTCATTTTTCGTTCAAAATCATCGGTTTTCTTTAGCTATTTTCTCCGCGGAAACTCACAGTTTTCATGAAAAATTGGTCATTCCGTCTTCAGCTGACACCAAATAACAGAATTCAGGCCATTAGGGACGAAAATAAAAAATAGGCGTCTTCCCCATTGAAGAAAGTTTAATTATACCGTACGTCTTTCCAGTACTATCTTGCTTGGCCATAAAATAAATAAAATTGCGTGGGCCATCTAGGTCTGCTTAGAAGGCTGGAATTTCTGACGAAACCAACGTTCCCTTTTTGCAATAGAAATCATTCCAAAAACGGGACAGCCGGAAAACTTGCGGCTAAATTCGTAACATTAGGAAATGTGGAAATAACGCAAATAAGAGGAAAATGCAAAGTTCATCGTGCTATCACATCGATTACGAATACAGAAACGCTTTCAGATCGATTAACCCAATTTTACTTCATTAGCAAACTTCAACGAGCATGCGAGTCGCATCCGTCGCCAATCCGACAGAAAAAGTGTTTTCGACCATGCGAGTAATCTGTTCTGCAAGTTGTTCTAGCTCGACTTACCTAATGCCAGCTCACAAGCTTTCTTCAGTTGCGAATGGTTCGACCGTTTGATCTCCTTATCCGCCAAAAGTCTTTCCAAGGCCCGAACGATGAACATCTCTTTGGTATTGAGGGAGTTTTGCATTTTTCGAAAGGATCACAACAGCCGTCAGGTAAGGCCATAAATACGGGTGAAACGACAGGACATGATTATTTTGTCGTGAGTTGTGATTCACCAACCATTTTCGCACTAACACACGGGATCGTCTTATCGCGGCACGAATAAAATAACGAAGGTAGGGAAGCTCCGCAAGATGGGTTGACGTTGACGTATCATCTGTGATAGTAGGCGTAGAAATGGGGAGAAAATATTACGTGAAACTCCCGCACAGCGTAAAATTTCCCCGAATCACGAGCTTATCGTGCGTTATTTAAAAACAATACGTTATACTGGATGTAATAGGAAGACAAGGAAATTTAGGAAGGCTGGAAAAATAAATTTTGGAAGAAATTAAAAAATATCGATCGGAAGAAAAGAGTATTATTCCATCAGAAATTTACCTGTCGGGCAAAAGCCCCCTTTGAGTAGGGAAATCCGAAAATGCAAGGATGAGAAAGATTTGAGGTAAGCACTGAGCAGTAAGTTGCCACACCTCAAGGTAGATAGATATAGGAGGTACGCTGGTAACTCTGTAGCCAATGAAAAGTGCGAATGGGTATGACGTCATAATGAATCCCAAGTCCCACTTGGTAATGAAGATTGGATTGATTTCACCTACTTAATACACAAGTAAAACTGATTATTGATTTTTGTGAGCATTTTATTTTAACTTTTAATGCTCGTTTTGGTTATTTACGTAAATAATAATATTGGTAAATAACGTTAGGGTGATATAAACCTTCGAAAAATGAATCAAGATGGTCAGACTTACCAGAATTTCCAAAAAAAAATTAGGGAAACAACAATGCCAGTTTAAACTAGTTCACTTTTGATTATTATTAATTATAATTATTATTAAAACATATTAGGAATATTGAAACAAAACATAATTGTGACGTGGGAAATAAATAAAATTGTTTTTGAAAACTCATTATAAACTTTTATTTTTAACAGTAATTATTTTTCTTTTTTTTCATACTTCCTATCTGGAAAAATAGTGGATCGTTCGAGGGATTTTTGTTGTGCCCTTTGTGCATTTAAATATTTTATCCTCAGCAGTATGCGCATTTTGCAAAAAGATTTTATCAACTTGTTGTCAATTTGAAGAGATGCAACTTTTGATGTAACGTATTCCGTTGTTTTTTTGCAGTTGGTGGGTATTTCATCTTTTGTATCATGAAGTAGGTTTGTAATTTTTGACTAAGTCATAGCCGACATGACCATTCCAACTTTTGATGTTCTTCAAGATTTGTAACTTTCATCGTAGATTACTTCACCAAAAGTCGTTAATTCAGATTTTTGAATAGACCGAACGAACGGTAATTTAACTTCAGATTTTCTCCGAGTAGTGTACCTATCCATTTTTCAAAATTTTATGCGGTATTCAACAACATCGGTAAAATGTACACCAAAAAATCTCATTCTCCAACTTTACACATTCTCTTCATTCATGTACCTAGGGCAAAAGAATGAAGCATATTATAATCATGGAAATACACACCATAATCAATCATTATGCTAAATTTGAACAAAATTGGAATAAAAAAATGTTTCACAAAAAAACCAAGGGTACCTCTGCAATTTTTTAAAACTTATCAGTTGTTGATTTTTTACTCTCCTATAAGTACAGATAAAAACCTGCAGTTATCAGGAAAGTTGTTTTTTACCAGAAAATGAAGAGAAAAAAGTACAAAACACGCACAAACAATGAAAAAGAGTTTAAACTCGTAAATTAATAAGTAGTTTCGTAGTTTGCTTGAGGGGAATTCAAGAAATACTGACGAGTGTTTTATGGTAGGAAAGACTTCTCCCTTCAACAGGTAGAATTTCAACCCTCCAAATAAAAGAGAAAGGTAGAAGAAGGGTTTAATTTTGTAAAGGGTAGGGGCCTCGGGTCTGTGCTCTAGGGGTTCAAAATGTACTTGTCAGTGAGAGGATTTAAGAATTAAGGATTTAAGACAAATTTATTCAGCAACATAAAACATATAAATTAATACACAATAGAAAAATAACGAATAATAGGTTCAGCAATAGGCAATCGCCCGTGAGAGGGATTCAATATGACGTAATAGCGTCCTTAGCAACCGATTTGGAGAGGGGGTCGCCCTTAGTTACCAGCGTACCTCCTCAATCTATCTACCTTGGCCACACCTTCAGACACTATCGTGCAGTCAAAGGGATAATTGAGAAGGCCGAGTTTACTTGGGCATTACCTGAGTAAGGCTACAAGCTTACGACAGCATTGATTCAAATTTACCAGTAAGGTCCTTCAGTCAAAATACATAAAACTATAAGCGTTCACACGAAGATCAAAAGTGGATCGTGATTTCGAAGGAAGCACGGGAGAAGATTCGCGAAGAGGCGCTTGGAATACGAAGAGTCTCACTAGACAATTCGCGCAGCTTCCGGAAAAGTACAACATGGCTAAAAGCCGGTACTTTCCTTCAACAGCAACAACAACTTTATCTACCGCTATTCCGCTATCCACGTTCTCTTGTTTATCAACAAATCAACCTGTTTTACCTTTGTGTCTGTTGGTCCAATTATATTTGGCTCCATTTTCAAGCCGAGTTCCGCGAGTATTATTTTTTACGAATTTCTTAAACTAAGAAGAGGAAACCACGCGTTATTTGGAAATTCATCGCTTGATGAAATCATTCGGCGTTGGATCGGTAAAAGTAAGTTACATCATTGCTGTTGTCTGCCGAATCACGATAATTTTATTTACCTTTTTCTCGTACTTGTTTAGCTTTTGAAGAACTTTATAAGAGCGATGACAGTCGAAGGTTCTTTCGGAACGTTTGTCCAGAAAGTGAACCCGATCACCGGCCGACCTGGGTGGGAATTGGAAGATGATAATTACGATTATCATCAGGAAATTGCCAGATCAATGTATGCCGATATGCTTCACGATTATGATCGGGTAAGATATTTACTGAATTGGAGAGATTAATTTTTTTCTTTCGATAATTGTCTTAAGTTGCAATCGGTTTTCGACGCAGATTTAGAAAAAGTTTTCAAAGAATTCAGGATTATCAACTAATGGCCTCCAGAATCGTATTTCATGCTCCCCGCGAATGGCCACAAATTCAGCTTGATTGGCCTCAGACTGGAGATAGATAGCGCTACGAACGAACATTCAATATTTTCGGATGAGATTTTTTTAAACTAAATTACTCGCGCTGAGATTGTGGTATCCCATTTTACAAGGATAGAAGACAAAGAAATCGTCATAAGTTCCGCTGTTTTTTTTCTGTTTTTTTTCTTCTCAAAAATCAGTGGAGTTTGTGACAATCTATTTGTCTTCTATTCTTCTGAGGCGGATCTTCCTTTTCTTCTACCATTGACAACCACGAGAATGCTCTCTGTGGAGTAGTATGGTACTTACGTATGACGTCACAGTCGATAGCGTTGATAAAGTCATCACACGGGACGTTCATCAAGATTCTCTAAATACCGACATTGTTCTCCCAATTGATCAATATTTCCTGACAATATTGTTTTCTAATGTTATTATCAATTACGTTTTAAACATATTAAGAGTGATAGGTTTCTCATATATTTCTTACGATCATGTTTGACTTTGATAATTAACGGTTTTATGTTTCAAGAATGAAAAGTACTACGTAGCTTTGAAAAAAGCAATCGATCTGAAACACTATCGAGGTGAAAAAGCTCACGTTCTTGACATTGGTACTGGCACTGGACTTTTGTCAATGATGGCTGCTAGATGCGGAGCTGATACGATTGTCGCATGTGAGGTCAGTATTTTTTTATTTTTTAGGCCAAGGAAGAAAAATAACTTAGTCGGATCAACAATGAAAATTTCACATTCAGTTACATGGTCATCAAAAGCGCTGGGCAGTAGATCTAATATTTTACATAGTGTTAGATGTTTATGTTAGTTGTCTCAGTTGAGAACTGCAAACTCGGATGTATCCTAATATTTTTAGTTATCGAGTTGTAAACCAGTATTATCAGTTAAGTGCAAGTACCAAACAGGTATTAAACTTCTAAACTCTCCAAGAGACTCATAGTTTTGCCTTTTTTCCAGGGTTTTCCGCCAATTGCAGAAGTTGCGAAGAAGATAATTGCGAAAAATTCTCTAGCCGACCGCATCAAAATTGTTTCAAAACGATCGACCGAACTGAAAGTCGGTCCTGGTCTTGATTTAGAACATCGGGCTAATATTCTTGTCACCGAAGTGTTCGATACAGAGCTGATAGGCGAAGGAGCCGTTGAGACTTTCAATCACGCCAATGAACACCTGCTTGAAGTAAGGGTGCTATAAATGACTTGAAGGTTCGATCAAATATTCATTACCAAAACTCTTGATCCCATAATAATTCACAAAATCATGCGGTGCTCCATGGTTTGAAATTTGCTAGCTTTTATTTTGAAACTGTGTGAAAATTTTGTAATCGTTGAAGTTAGAAGTATGCAATTTCTGTCAGCTCTGCTATTTGTTTCTGTAACGGTTACCAATCTTGCAGGAAGGGAGCATAATCGTTCCTTGGTCGAGCGATGTATTTGCCGTTCTTCTTGATTCTAAAACGCTCTCGTCTTTTAATAAAGTAAAATCATCGTTTCACATCGACGAGAATTCAGAGATCCGCCTGCCCTCGGAAATGACCGAGTGCCCTGGAAACGCCGGCGTTCACGATTTACAAGTGTCTTCTGTTCAGCTCGAGAGTATCCAACTTCTATCAGAACCGCTCAAAGTTTTTAAGTGAGCCCCTCTTAGTGTTCAAGTTTTCCTCCGGAATAAATAAGAAAAATAATTTCAACACATCTTTCATGTTTCAGGTTTGATTTTTTCAAACGGATTAGTGCCAACGAAACGACAGTGACAACGTTCAAGGCTACAGGAGACGGCGAAGCTAACGTGTTGTGTGTTTATTGGACACTGGACATGGACCAAGACGGGAAGACGGTTGTTTCTTGTTCGCCAAGCTTCGTCGAACCATCGCCTTGGAGGGACCACTGGATGCAAGCCGTTTACCATTTAAATAAACCCGTCAGTGTAGCGCGAAATGATGAATTAGAGCTCGTCTCAAAACACGATCAGTTTTCCATGTGGTTCGACGTTCATAGGAAAACGTAAGTTGGACCATTGAGATTCAATGTTTTAGTCCTGCTATTTTATTCTTAGTTGAATGTTGTGTTATTTTTTCAGAGAACAATATGACACCGAAATGCGAGCGCCTGTTTGTTCTTGTGGTCTGCACAGTATTGCGTCTCGTACAAGGCTTTACAGTATGAACGATCAGAAAAAGTGGACGAAGTACTTAAAAGTGTTGAAAGGAATTAAGAAAAATGCCACTGTTCTGTATATAGGTGATACGTCGATGTTACCTCTTGCGGCGGCGAAAATGGGGGCCAAAAAAGTGAGTTAACTGTATGTTGAATTTCATTCATGATGGTTCTATGGTGACTGGAGGATAAATTTTTGAGCGCATCTCTTGATTGCAGGTCATATGCATCGAAGATTCTCCTATATCGTATGCAGTTATGGATAAAATCATCCGACACAATAACCTTCAGGAAACGATCACTTTATTGAAACAATATGACTCGAAGTTACTCACTGAACCGGTTAGTGAGGAACACTGTTGGCTTGCAAGATTCCGTTTAAGTTTAAATTTTTTTCATAAAAATTTATTATTCCCAAATTATGAGATTAATCTTTTACCAGGTGGACGTGGTCTTGGCCGAGCCGTATTTTCGGGACGCAGTATTCCCATGGGATAACATGCGGTTCTGGTATCTTGCATCAAGATTAGCACCGAGTGCGGAAGTTTTACCAGGAAAAATGAAAATATGCGGTAAGTTGTTGGTTTATTGAAATTTTGAATTGAGTTGAAGGTTTGTTTCGAAGCAGTTTTTTCATTGTCAAGATGTATTACTCTATTTCTCAATAACTTGAGTTCTGTGAATTTTTGCAGGATTGCCAATGCAGTTTAAGAATCTCCACTTGATACGGACACCATTAGAAGAAGTTGAAGGATTCAACATGGCTCTGTTCGATGATCTTATTCAAGTTAGTGTCAGAAATACGACACATTATTCAATAAAGAACTTCTGTTTTTCTGTTATTATTTTGTATATTATTGGTGGATATTCTTGCGCCGAAAAATATTAACCAATACCTGAGGCTGTAATTTTTTATTTGCGCCTTTTCTAGCCCAACGAATTAATTTTCAGTTTATTCATTTCCAGTCATCAAGCAGTCGTAGCGATTCTGATATTGATGTCCAGCCGATGTTTGAATACCCTGGTGATCCTCTATCGACGCCCGAATACCTTTTTGAACTCGAATTTAAAGGTTCGCCACCAGAAAAAGCTGTGAATTGTACTGGGAATTTCATCATCCAAAGGTGAGCATCGAATAGTTGTGTTGGTACAATTTTTGCAAGTGACCGGCATTTATCGTGAGTTTAGTGCACATTTATTGGACGCTTTTTCTTTACAGCGATGGAGTTTTCCACGGAGTAGTTTTGTGGGCTGAATGGGATTTCGGCAGTGATACAGTATCAACTGGCATCTCCGAGACATCGAATTGGGATATGGGCACTCGGCAGGGCGTCTATTTTATCAAAGAGGCCTACAAGTAAGCGATAATTTCTTTTGAGTTGAAAAACCCAAGGTTATAGGCGTAGCCTCTAAAGGAAGTACTAACAGTGATCAACGTATTCTTGGCAATTAAGACGTTTAGTATTGAATTACTTCTATTTCATTGTTTCATCTTTCAGTGTTGAAAAGGGCGATATTGTGTCCTTCGACGTTGCTCTGTCACCGCAAGATGGCCTCTTAACGTTGTCATTCAACAACTCGTATACTCCAACGCAGGTTAAGGACACAAATATTAAATAAAATGCTGTATATTTGAAAATCTGTGCACATAGTTTTTAAAACTATTTCAATATTTTGTTACATATTAATTTTTTTCCGCAACTTTGTATATTAGTACACCGTCTTGGAAAATTTTTCGTTTGACTATTTACAAGAACATTGCAAGCGGGATTTTGTACACATTATTATGAGCTTGGATGTAACAAAAGTCGTAATAAAAAAGAAAGACCATTATCAACGTTTAATAGTTGTAAAAACCGTTGAAATTCGAAAACAAATATTAGCCATCGTAGAGGTTGCGAGAGATTTAAAATTTAAATGTGGACTTGGCCAGTTGAAGACGGCGAGCAGCTGCCGGACGCGCGGGTGACTTTTTAGCCGAAAGTGGTCCCAGTTTAGCGGGAGTGACACTCAGTTTTGCCGGCAAGTTGGGTGACGAATGGGCGCGTTTGGTGCTATTCATCTGCCGCAAAGGCAAGCGGCTCGCACTCTTCGTCAATGGAGTGCACGTCCTCTTCAACGATGATGTCGGCTGTGGAGTGTACGGTCTCTTGGTTGCCTTCTGCTGTGGAGTGCACTGGCTCAACGTTGCACTGCTCCGGCCAAGTTCTTCCTGCAAGCAACAATATTGGTGCAAAAATTTAAAGAAAAGTAGGAGACACATAGGTTACTGGTGTTTTGAAATTTCTCAGAGCAAATTGAATAAAATAATTAGTTAATATTACACTACAGCAGATTATATTGCGGAAAATAGAGTAAAACCAATCGCACTTGATTAACATTTCATTCTTTAATCTGTGAGATAAATTAGGAGTCTTTCATAAATAAATAAATAGCCTTGAGAAAATAGCGAAAAATATAATTTTCCAACGAATTGAAAATAGGTAGCTTCAAAGAGCACAACCGCAATACATTTAAATTAACAATGGCAGCTTGGAGAATCCTCATTGACAGTTTCTGATAATTAGGTGGTGATGTTGATGCTCAAGCGTTGATCTTCATTTACAATCGAAACTGGGCCCGAAAATCAATAATGACACTATCGGTTTTGAATGCTTCCGCACAATCGACCGCACTATACGCAGCCGAGATTTGGGGTCTTGACCATGCGGATATACTTGAAAAGGTTCAGGTACGCGCAGCTAAATCGGCTTTATTCCTCTCAAGGGACACCCCAGACTATTTTATTCATCAAGAGCTAGGCCTTGGCCATTTTAAGTGCCAAGTTTTCAAATCCGCCATTACTTGGTATTTGAAACTAGTTAAAATGGATGATCATAGGCTTCCAAAGCTCTGTTGAAACCCATGTCCTTGTTGCAACTGGAATGAACCAGACACTCTAGAACACTATTTGTGCCTGTCCTGTATTTAGAGGTGTAAGAATCAGTTTCAGAAATTTTTATTGTTATCTTCTTTGTTCTGTGCACAAGGCAAACCTTTGTAATACCTTACGGTTATACAATAAACGATATTTTATTTTCATATTCTTGCCAAAGTTGGGCAAGGCAAAACACGGGCATCCAAACTGTAGCTGTAACCTTTGATTCGAGGTACAAAACCTCTTAAAGAGTAAAGTCACGCCAAGGGGAAGGGGCTGAGCACCTTTCCACATTCTTGCCCCTCTTCCACATAACTCAGTCTGGAGGAACCTTTGGAAATTAAATTGACCGAGCATTAATGAATGATACGATGCAATTTACCTGTAACAGGGTGCATCAAATTCGTCATCTGGAACATCAAACAATACTCGCTTAAAATAAAATAATTCGTAACTTGAACTACCTCAAGACAAATTCAACCATAGAAACTGAATAATTGAAAATAAAAGATGCGGTTAGATAAAACAAACAAAGCATTCGCAAAACCCAGGACATAACTCAAGACTAACACAGACAACTTACCTTTCAACAGGTGTTCAGTTGAAATAGAGATGCAAAACAAATAACACAAGAGGCCGTGTTTATCGGGTTTCCCTAGACTTTCAAAGGTACCTAATCACTGGAGGCTAGATCACCAACACTGTTAACACT
Organism: Tupiocoris notatus; assembly: GCA_037159825.1. Taxonomy (NCBI): domain Eukaryota; kingdom Metazoa; phylum Arthropoda; class Insecta; order Hemiptera; family Miridae; genus Tupiocoris; species Tupiocoris notatus. The sequence continues at coordinate 352,792 of JASJUZ010000598.1, read as the reverse complement.
TTTTCAACATCAGACGTTCTCAACACTTCCCTAACACGAATGAAAATTTGGGTAACTTATCGGCGATGAGCAAATCCTTCATTCCCACACAGACAAGAATACTCATGCATCCAACAGACGTGTAAATCGTATTACCTGGAACTGAGAATAAGAAGTAATTGAGTCGGTGATTGAGTTAGAAAGGGCCGTTTGTTGTCGGCTGAAATTCACCTGAAAGCAAGAAAATTGGCTCATTTGAGCGCAAAAATGCCACCTGAAATCGATTTTACCCCCGTAAGACTCAAACTAGCGAATACGTTTAGGTTTTTCATCTGCCATATCACGAATTGCCTTAACACGGAAAATGTGTCGAATAGAAGCCAGAGCGGAGATTCAGACGATCAAATATGCGATAAATAGGAGGGAAAACTGAAGAGGCACACGGAGCACGTTGAATTCTAACGTTACAAAATAAATAGGTTGGAAAAACAGATTCCTAAAAACATTTATGGATACTCTACTCACTCGTGTTCGAGGTGTGCAGACAGTCACAGTTTTCTCCCTGTACTCGTCGAAAATTTTTTGCAACAAATTAGCACCGTGCCAAAGAAAAGGCGTGTCGTTCTCCTCATAGTAGGCGATCAATTTTATCTTCAGATCCGCTTCGATTTTCGGAAGACTCTGAAGCAAAATGAATTATTATAATTGAACAGTAAAATGCGCGTTTTATAAATGCTCGCTTGCGCACTTACTTTTTCAAGAGCTTTCCTCTCTTTTTCTTCTCTCAATAGCATACCGCCTCGGTTTTTTAGACGATCCGGATGAGAAGCCATTTGAATGAGATGTTCCATCCTTTCAAGTAGAGTGTTCCGTTTGTCAGCCAAGTCATAAAGTTCTCTGCGAGGACAATATCACATAAAAATTTGAAGCTTCAAAAAATCCTTATCTTGTGGTAGTTTTTCAATCGTGCCCTTGAACTTACTATTCTTCTCGCTTATTCTCATATCAACAGTTTACACCGATTCAGGTTAAATACGACAGAACTTTTCAGAGAAATCGGCGAATACTACCCTAATATTATCTAATATTAGCTTGGAAAAAAATTAATTCGAAAAACATACTTGTGCGTTTGATAATAGTCTTGCAATCTCGCCAGTTCTAATTCGTGGAGGTCGAGAACATCTTCGCTGTACATGTCAGTATTAAAGGCTCCAAAAGTCTGCCGCTGTTCATCCGTGTATGTAAGTTGGTCCCACATTGCCACAATTTGTTCTCGAATGCGATTAATAATCGGGCGAAGATTTTCACGTTTGACTTCTTCACAGCGAGCAATTTCCACCGATATCTAGGGATAGCGAGTTTATAAATGAACACGAGTTTGTAACAGAAGGCCTGACAAATAAATTTCAGTATTTTTACCCATCGCAAACGCAACCTAATGAAAGTCAATCAACAAAGGATTAATCTTCAATTATTGAGAACAGAAAAAATGCACAGCTAAATTTACCTTATCCTGAGCGCTCTTTCCGACGCCGCAAATACTTCTCATGAAATCATTTCGATAATCGTCACTCTCGTTAATTCGATCCCACAGTTTGTACAATCTTTCTTGTTGAAAATGCAAAAATTGCGTCTCTTCGATCACTTTCTTTTGAAGCCTGTCAACCGTCTCCTGTAAAAGAAGCGAAACAAAATTCGAAATTAATTAGCGTTTAAAGAAGAAAGTAAAATAAATCAAATTTTAAAAAAATTATAAAACTGAATTTCACACAAGGGTATCAACAAAAACAGAAGAACCAATTGAACGTAATTATTTTTTCCTCTATGTTATCATGCCTCTCCTCAATCACGGCCGAAAACAATAACTAATCTTAAAAGCTTACATTGATTTTTCTCATAGTAGACTCGTTCAATTTTATTGAAGGGTTTTCCTCTAGAAGAGAAGTTTCCAATCCAGGCGAAGGCGTTGTTTCGAGTTTTTCAAGCAATTCCTGAATTTGATTTCGAGCCGACATAACCGCAGCCCATCGCTCCATCTGTAGAAATTGGAATTTTTCGAAATTTTTTTTTTCAAACCAGCAATTGTTATTTTTTACTTCACAAAAAATGTATAAGTGTACCTTCAGATTTTGCAACATAGTGAAATTCTGTTCCAATTCGGCGAGATCAGTTTCTGAGGGGACTTCAGCTTGAAGGGGATACAAAGGTACTCCCAAAAGTTCGCAGAGACGCCTTTCCTGAAAAATAATAAAATAGCTGAAGTGAAAATAGATTTCCGATAGAAGACAAAACTTCACTTTTCTTCAAATTTTTCTATTCTACCTCGTCGATCAATTGTTCCGATTTTTAGCCGATATCAATAATTTTTTTGGGTGAAAAATAGTTAGGAAGTGTTTTTCAATTGAACAATATTGCCTTTCGGATAGGAAACGGTTTACAAATTCAATTGTTGACCACTGACTTTTCATCACTAATAACAGGACTCGCTCATGAAGAATTTCTAACGACCAATTTCTACTATTTGAACAAAAAAAAGGGAGACTTTTTTTACATACCTCGAACCTCAAAGCTTCGAGTTTTTGCAACCTTTCAGCTCTAATTTTCCGGTATCGAACGAGTTCGTTTTCAACGCTGGTAATAATCGACGTAAGTGGATCGCTGTCCTGGTAGGGCCTCTTTATCCTGACCGACAACTCCTTGAAATCAAACATAAGATTGAAAAATCATACAGACATTGCCATATTTCATTGTCTTAATTCGAATTTTTTAGTGACGTAACCTTATTCGAACTCGACCATTATAAGCCGAACAAGCGGGATAATTTACCAACTGATCAAGCTATACAATAAAACGCATCTCAACTGTGTACCTGTTGAATACGATCAAATTCACCCAACAATTCCTCGACGCGGGCGACGATTTTGTTTTTCTTTTCGTCGACACATATGTCGAAGTTAAGAAACAGGTCCTGCAATACAGAAATAAAAAATGAATAAAATGGCAAAGTAGAGGTAATGAGATTGATTATCAAGCATAATACGAGACCACTCATGCGTTCATTTATGTCGTGTACTTTTTAGAAATTTTTGAAAAAAATACAAAGCTAAGTTTACTTAAAAAAGAGGACGCTAAAAATACTCAACTATGTTGAGAGTTCTAATCTATCTAAGATAATTATGCACTTGCAAGAACCGTCAAGAATTTAGAGCGAGAAAAAATATTTACGCAGAATGTAATTCGAAAATAATACATAGAAGAATTTTACAATGGATAAAAATTGAATTATAGATAACTTTGCCATTTGAAGTGCATAAGAAGAGATCATGGTTCCAATATGAAAGCTAGATTAAAAATCAAAATCTAATTTATCAACAGAAACCTATTTCTGAAACATGTTGGAAAATACAAATTTTCTTCCCCTCAAAACCTCCAAAAATAAGCGATTTGGTTAAAGAATATTGCCGTTGTGAGGCCAAGATTGATTTTTGGTGAAAATTTCGTAAATTTGGCTTTTACAGTTGCGTCAGAAAGTGTTGACGGCGGACGGACAGAATTAATTTATGGCATACTTGGATTCTACATTCCTCGAAACGTAAAACATCTCATTTTGAGGGATTAGAATTTTTTTTTTTTTTTTTGTGAGCTATTACAATGGTTTATCATTGAATAATAAACCACAATGAGCTTCCTTCGGAAAAAGGACTTTTGTTAAGATTTGCCATACATTGAGGACCTTGATCAGTTAAAAGGAATCATGAACCACTTACCTCGACTTGTTCATAAATGCTGTCGCAGTATTTCCTCATCAACGCGTCGTCCACTTCGTACAGAGTACGCCAAACTCCTTCGTACTGTTTAAGTTTGCCTTGAATCAGCGACGAAACGCGTTTTGTCAATTCTTCGACACTGGAAGTTGAAATATATTTTCATTCGATATTCAAAACAAAAGCAACTAGTTGAACTTTTTACGCCGATAATTGGTCTATAGATTTATTCTCAAGGGAAAAAATACGTTCAATCTCAAATAACTGCGGTTTGAATTTCGACCGTTAAAAACACGACTAAACAATTTCCTCACCATTCTCCAGACATGGTTGCTCTTGATAGACGACGATTTCCAAACGTTTCAACAATTAAATTAAAAACCGCGATAAAAAATTAAAGACCTAATTTTCGACGGAACACAGCGGTAAAACTCACATGACAACGAAGAGAAGAAAATTTAAGTTTACTGTTTCCAACAATGTGATACGCGTCGAATTCAAATTCTAAGTAACCGTCAAAACCAAGTCGGTGCGCCTCAAGATCGTATTTTGCAGGTTGGCCAACATTACGGACGAATATGAAAAACATTCGTAAGCTCTTATCCTTACTCTGTAATTTTTCAAATAAAAATAATTACAGCGTTGAAGTGGGAAACACTGAGCGATTCACTCTCTTTTTTTATTATTTGGCGCGAAGAACTTTCGGGCCTCATTAGGGTTCTTTGAAGAACTATCTGGTTAACGGTTAATTGAACATTGATTCTGATGAATACGGAGAATATTTAAAAGATAGACTTTCAAGTTCACGCAAAAAACCAAACTGAACTTTATTAAACTCAAACGTTGGGTAGTCAGAAACATGGGAACCGGGAACATGTGATATAAACAATGACTATTGGATGCAACATCCCCCTTTTCAATGAGAGTACGTCCAACGGTTGGGTGGAACGCGATTCCTGGTCGGTCGAGAATCTTGAGGGTTTTGATCATTTGATGCCGTAAATAGGTCTTCTCCTTCGCGAAGATCATCAAGATATCCCGCCGATTTCAGATGAAATCGATTACGTCTCACTGTCCTTTTTTCTGTCTCAACGACGTACGATCGAGGCGAATCGGCAATTTCGACGATTCGACCATGGCGACGCAGATCAATAATCCATACTGGATCGCCTACTTTCAAAGGTGCGAGTGTAGCTGTTCGGTGTGTTCTGTCGTACTGCTGCTTGTACTCACTCCGATACTTGTTCTCAATTTCACGCAGCTTCCTCAAATCGGGTTTTTCCTCCAGCGCTTGATCAGTCAGTGGAAGTCGGGTTTTTAGTTTCCGATTCATGAGAAGTTCTGCAGGGCTGAATCCATTTCTAAGAGGGGTCGTGCGATAAGCCAAAAGAGCCAAGTATGGGTCTTCATCATTCTTCTTTAAGATCATCTTGGCGACTTTAACAGCTGCTTCAGCTTCCCCGTTGGCCTGTGAAAATTTTGGACTACTTGTTACGTGCTTGAAACCATATTCGAGAGTAAATGAACGAAATTCCGAATTTTCTAGAATTTGAAATTGGGTCCCACAATCAGTGCGTACCTCATCTGGGATACCATGCCGCGAAAAGAAAATTTTACATTTTAGGATAATTTCCGAAGATGAAAGAGAATTCAGATTAGCAATTTCAAAATATCTTGAGAAATAATCAGTAACTGTGATGAACCAAACGTTTTCCAATTTGAATAAGTCCATTGCTAATACCTTCCACCCTCGTGAGGGAAACTCTGTTGGTATCAGTGGCTCGTGCCTGTTAGTAGAATTTTGAATACACTTTGGACATTCTTTCACCATTACTTCTATGTCCGTAGACATTCCCGGCCACCACATGGATTCACGAGCTCTTGCTCGGCATTTGGAGATTCCGAAATGCCCTTCGTGAATCCGTTGGAGAGCCCATGGGCGTAAATTTGTTGGGATGAAAAACCTTGTACCACGAAGAATCGTACCATTTGATATACCTAGCTCATCCTTCACAGAATAATATGGTCTCAGCTGTACCTGCAATTGATTCTTCTTCGGCCACCCCTGTATAATGTATTCTTCCAGCTTCTTTGAAATTCCATCGTTATCTTGTTCGCTCTTGATTATTTCTTTCGAGTCGCCTCGCATACAACGTATTCGTTTGCGAATGATGAGATATGATTACCAGATTTTGTACATTCCTGGGAAAAATCTCGTGGTTGCTGATGCTCTCTCTAGAGCTCCTCAAAAGGACCAAGACGACGATGACGAACTAGAAGAAGATATACAGGCTTTCGTACAAGTGATTTTGGCGGCAGGAAACCACTGTGGCGACTCGAAAGAAATAATCAAGAGCGAACAAGATAACGATGGAATTTCAAAGAAGCTGGAAGAATACATTATACAGGGGTGGCCGAAGAAGAATCAATTGCAGGTACAGCTGAGACCATATTATTCTGTGAAGGATGAGCTAGGTATATCAAATGGTACGATTCTTCGTGGTACAAGGTTTTTCATCCCAACAAATTTACGCCCATGGGCTCTCCAACGGATTCACGAAGGGCATTTCGGAATCTCCAAATGCCGAGCAAGAGCTCGTGAATCCATGTGGTGGCCGGGAATGTCTACGGACATAGAAGTAATGGTGAAAGAATGTCCAAAGTGTATTCAAAATTCTACTAACAGGCACGAGCCACTGATACCAACAGAGTTTCCCTCACGAGGGTGGAAGGTATTAGCAATGGACTTATTCAAATTGGAAAACGTTTGGTTCATCACAGTTACTGATTATTTCTCAAGATATTTTGAAATTGCTAATCTGAATTCTCTTTCATCTTCGGAAATTATCCTAAAATGTAAAATTTTCTTTTCGCGGCATGGTATCCCAGATGAGGTACGCACTGATTGTGGGACCCAATTTCAAATTCTAGAAAATTCGGAATTTCGTTCATTTACTCTCGAATATGGTTTCAAGCACGTAACAAGTAGTCCAAAATTTTCACAGGCCAACGGGGAAGCTGAAGCAGCTGTTAAAGTCGCCAAGATGATCTTAAAGAAGAATGATGAAGACCCATACTTGGCTCTTTTGGCTTATCGCACGACCCCTCTTAGAAATGGATTCAGCCCTGCAGAACTTCTCATGAATCGGAAACTAAAAACCCGACTTCCACTGACTGATCAAGCGCTGGAGGAAAAACCCGATTTGAGGAAGCTGCGTGAAATTGAGAACAAGTATCGGAGTGAGTACAAGCAGCAGTACGACAGAACACACCGAACAGCTACACTCGCACCTTTGAAAGTAGGCGATCCAGTATGGATTATTGATCTGCGTCGCCATGGTCGAATCGTCGAAATTGCCGATTCGCCTCGATCGTACGTCGTTGAGACAGAAAAAAGGACAGTGAGACGTAATCGATTTCATCTGAAATCGGCGGGATATCTTGATGATCTTCGCGAAGGAGAAGACCTATTTACGGCATCAAATGATCAAAACCCTCAAGATTCTCGACCGACCAGGAATCGCGTTCCACCCAACCGTTGGACGTACTCTCATTGAAAAGGGGGATGTTGCATCCAATAGTCATTGTTTATATCACATGTTCCCGGTTCCCATGTTTCTGACTACCCAACGTTTGAGTTTAATAAAGTTCAGTTTGGGTTTTTTGCGTGAACTTGAAAGTCTATCACTTCTATTTGATTCAGCAGGAAGTAGTGCTCTAGAAGCATAAGATACTGGACGAAGAGAACCGTCGTCTTGTTTCTGAAAGAGAACAGCTCCTAGCCCTTTTAGGGAAGCGTCGCACGACAGGACAGTCTCTTTTTGAACATCATACACAGCAAGGCACGGAGGAGAGGCTAAAAGTTTTTTAATGTTTTCAAACGCCTCTTGTTGCTCAGACCCCCATTTCCAAGCAACGGAACTTCTCAGCAAAGTGTTGATAGGAGCAACTATGGATGCCTTATTGGGGATAAACTTTCCCAAAAAATTTATCATACCATTCAATCGTTGAACTTCTTTTGCATTTGTGGGTGGTTCCATGTTTAGGATCGTCGAAACCTTGCCTGAATCAATCGAGATCCCCTCAGTTGAGATGATATGACCCAAATATTTTATTGAAGATTTGCAGAACTCAGATTTTTCTTTGTTGAGGGTCATCCCCACCTCTTGAAGTCTTCTAAGAACCCTACGCACATTTTCGTCGTGTTCATCTTTAGTCTTACCCCAAATTAGGATATCATCCATATGGACAGTTATGTTGGGCAAGTTGGCTAGGATCTGATTCATGCTTCTTTGGAAGTGTTCTGGGGCTGATGTTATTCCAAAAGGAAGTTTCTTGAACTTGAATCTTCCAAAAGGGGTTAAAAATGTTGTAAAATCTTGAGAATCTTCTGCCAGAGGTATTTGCCAGAAGCCGCTATTTGCGTCTAATTTTGAAAAATATTGGGCCCCAGCCATTTTACTCAACGAAGTTTCGACTTTTGGAATCGGATGGTATGGTCGTTGGACACATTCATTTAACCTGGTCAAATCAACACATATCCTGATTGCCCCACTTGATTTAGGTACTACCACTATCGGCGAACACCACTCAGTGGCACTCTCGACTGGACAAATCACTTTCATTTCGACCATTTTCTCTAATTCGATTTTGACTTTCTCCATCAATGGCAATGGCACCGGTCTTGGAGATGTTATTGCGTACGGCTTTGCTCCTTCTTTCAGCTGTACACTATAAGGAAAAGGAATGGTACCAAGGCCTGAGAAAAGTGATTGAAACTCGGTGTGAAAAGGATGTTCATTGCTTGTGATCTCTGACACTAGTTTGGCTACTCTTAGGTCTTCAATTGCTGGTCGACCTAATAATGGTTTGGTAATATTTCGGACAACATAAACTCTTTGCTTCGTGGTTTTGTTTTTGTAAGCTAACTCAGCATCAGCATAGCCTACGGTATCCAAGATTGTGTTATTTGCTCCAAACAATTCGTCAATCGTGGTCCTAATTTTATCTTCTGAGATCATCCCCGGAGGGATAACAGTCACATCGGCTCCAGTGTCAACCTTGAAATTAACGGATTTTCCGTCAAGCAAAATATCTACAAACCAAGGTTTATGGTTTCGACCGTCTTTTTCAGTAATCGAGCCAACGAATAACTTATTTGAAGAAATAGCAACTTCACTTACGGTTTCGGAGTAGGTCTCATTTTCATTTACTTTTCGCTCCTGTATTTCTTTTACTGATTTCATCCTGCAAACTGCTCTGAAGTGTCCCACTTTTTGACATTGACTGCAAATCGCGTCGCGAGCTGGGCAAAGGCTTTTCCTGTGCGAAGGCCTCTTTCCACACCAAGTACAATTTTCAGGATATACCGTTGATTGTCGATCAAATTCTCTTGTATTTCTCCCTGAAGGTTGATATTGTCGATTTGGCCTCGGTCCGATAGCTTCAATTGCAAACTTTGTTGTTGACAGGTTTTCTCGTTCTTTCCTTACACTTTCCGTGTGACGGATTTGTGTAACCGCTTTCTCTAATGTCAGATCAGGATCAAGAAGAAGACGGGCGCTCAGTTTCTCATCGTTCAACCCTAGTATAAGCGCCATAAGGACCATTTCGTCATTTAACGTTCCCCATTCGCAGGTTTTTGACAACGCATGCAAAGCCACGATAAAGTCCTCAACCATTTCATTTTGGTTTTGACAACGTCTTAGAAATTTTGCTCTCTCAAATATCAAATTCCTTTTCGGAACAAAATAATTCTCGAAGCGAGTTAGAACGTGATCGTAAGTGAGATTCGCTTCACTGATAATCCCAAATGAGCTGTAGATTTCTTCCGCTTTTTCTCCTAACGTATAAATTAGAGTATCAATCTGTTTGTGTTCGGGTTTTTCCGACAGTCCTGATGCCGACCTGTACCTTTGAAACCGCTGTTTCCACGATGACCATTCTGCTGCCGCAAACGAAAATTTCCTGGGCGGATCTACGTGAGTTGATGTATCTGAGATCACTATGGTTTGATTCGCCAGTTGTGATCTCCCTGCCGTAGTGGCTTGGACTGGTCTCGTATTTTCTTCTTCAGTCTCTGAGTCTTCTCGGCGAGTTTGCCTCGAATTCCTTTTTCTCGTTTTCGGAGACATTTTTTTTTTTTTTTTCAGGTTCAGTACGCTGCCACCATGATGAATACGGAGAATATTTAAAAGATAGACTTTCAAGTTCACGCAAAAAACCAAACTGAACTTTATTAAACTCAAACGTTGGGTAGTCAGAAACATGGGAACCGGGAACATGTGATATAAACAATGACTATTGGATGCAACAGATTCTGTTTGAAAAACTTGAACCACAAATATAAATAAATATTTATTAATATTTTAATGGCATTTACTCTTTCTATTGATGAGCGCAATTTTAATCGATATTGGGCCTAATTGGGGACTAATTTCATCTCTATCATCGAGGCCACGTATTCCCTGTTAGCCTCATTTTGGTTTATTAAATCGCCTACGAAGAAATGGCTTATCCCCCCTCATAATTTGATGTTTTACGTTTCAAGGCACGTAGAATCTGAACGGTAGCTAATTTTCGATATTTTTGTAGTCGAGTCATTCACCGATAAATTTTGAAGGGAAGAGGATTGAATAAAATATGATAAGACGATTTCTTGATCAGTCGTTATTAATAAACAAGTATCGTTAGTATAAGTTTTAATCGCTTGCAAATCCTATTCTAGCATAACGATCATGAAGATCGTCGAACTGCATGTCCTAGAAAATTACCAACTACGCGGACGAATTTCTAATTACGAGCCGAAATAATAGAAATACAGCGATTATACATAATTCAACAGGGATGTTCGTTTTTAAAACAAAATAACAGCAACAGATCGGTTGAAAATCTGAAGCATACCGACTGAACAACAGTTTTTAACGTGGACAATAAACAAACTTGGCTCCGTGTTTAAATCAGTTGAGATCAACGGCAAGAACGTACAAAGACAACCCGAAATGCCCAATGTACAAGGGAAAAAGTTGAATTTCACAATAACTAGACAAAACGTCACCTCAGCTAAGCCTACCCAGCCGAAATTGTGCGCAAACAATAATTCAACTCAACCAAAAAAAAAATCAAATTTGGAAAACTACTAAATACAGAGCAACTCTTACGTACAAATAGAGTCAACTGAAGAACATAGGGAGATCAAACATTTATGAAAGTCAACATGTTTTCGAAACAATAATTGTAGGAAACATTCAAAACAGGGAAACGACGGGGGGAAATGCGATAAACGAAAAGAGAATATCAATAGGAACGAACTCATCGTTTTGAGGTGTCAAATCAAATTGGAAATACTATTTATACTGCGATCCCTCATTTAATATAACTATATGAAGTTTTGGTAACTGTATTGTCATCCGAAAAGAACGAATCGGCAGAACGAAATTCAAAACGATTGATGCTGCGGTAATCGGGCAAACGCGATTTGTCCAAATCGGAAAAATACGGGTGTCGTATTATTTCTCGAGCTGTAATGCGTTTTACCGGGTCGTAGAGAAGCATTTCTTGCAAAAGGTCCAACCCTTGGGCGTTCAATTGGGGCACGAAATTGGCGAGATAGTTTCCCTTGAAAACGGGAAAATTAGAAGAGAACGCGGGAGCAGTGAGCAGGCTACGACCTGTTTTCTCAGTCGGCGTCGAGAGGATGCGGAAAATTCGGATAAGTTGGTTGATTTCCGAGTCGCCAGGGAAGAGGACGGAGCCGGAAGAGAACTCGGCGAAAATGCAAGCTGCAGACCATATATCCACAGACACAGTATACCTATGGAAAAAAGAAAAATTAATACATGGTGGCGGCAGATATTTTTCTAAGGACCGATTTTACTCATTAATTGAGTGAACGTGAGCCTAGGGGAACGTGAGATGATGCTAACCTCCAAACGGCTCGCCCGCTTACTTTCACAGTGTCACGTGACGGCTCCCTGCGGTGTCTTACTGGTGTTCACTTAAACTGACACACGCCTGATCCATTTGTTGTTGCATTCAACTCAATTAACACCATCCAAAATCTATTTAATTAAATGTAATATTATGTATTTAATATTTACTTGTTGCCTATTTATTTGGTTGTAGTTTCAGCTATGAAGTGTTTTTTCATACATGATTTTCCGTTAGTGTTCCGATACCAAGTTGATATCATTTTTTGTAGTAACAGGTAATTTTTTTAAATTCAAAATAGAAACAGAAGGATAAAATATTTTATTTTTTAGTTAAAATTAATTCATATTTATCGTAGTTTTTGTTAGTCATGGCAGACGAATATAAACATAATATTTAATTCCGCATGATGGGTAGCCGTAAGAAGCAAGAAGTCTCTATTGTCCCGGTTCAACCTTCTCGAAGTAGGCAATGTGATAAGAAAGTTGGCAGGACGCCATTGCAAAGCCCTAACCAGAAGTTGATGTCAAAGTAAGAAAATATTTTATGAAATCAGGATGCGTTTGCATCATCTTTCCCCATTGGGTAACCAATCAGAGGCAGAACAGATAAAAAGAAGAAGCACAATGGAAACTTATGATCCTCCTCAACACTTTTAGCGGTTCCAGTCCGCTTGTTAACACAAGGACGATTCATAACGGGCTGGTCAATTTCCACCACATACCTTCTTTCGCAGAGCAAGATTTCCGGCGGTCTATACCAAAGAGTGACAGTTTCAGCCGAGTAAGCCCGTATTGGAATACCGAATCTGCGACCCAGTCCGAAATCGGCCAATTTTATACGTCCGTTGCGGTCGATGAGTAAATTTTGCGGCTTAAGGTCGCGATGACCGATTCCCATGCGGTGTATGTAATACAGAGCTTGGCACATTTGGTAGACAAACGATTGCACTTCCGATGGCTGCAGGCGTTTCGACGGGAGCGATTCGACATACCTGCGAATATGAATAGAAACTAGAAGAATTTTTCTTCCCGTGGTAGTCACACTGTTAACGGTCTGGTGTTGAGAAAAATCATTCTCCATATTTTTTTGGCCGCAGAAACCATATACTGCCCTCAGGATGCCTTATGATAACAAAATATGAAGAATCAATTGCCTAGTCGGTAGGGATGCAAATCGATAATCGATTTTCTACGAAAATAAATTTTTTAAGCCGATATTCAATATTTTTACCATCAATTTTCAACGGCTGTTCATAAAATCGATTCTTGGGCAATGCAAGACGAGCTGTCGCTATACTTGAAAGCTCCAGATGAGCGCAACCTAAAGAAATCCCCCTCACGCACTGGGATAACATGAGACCTGTATCTCCCGAACTTTTGAGAACTGCCATGCAATACTTCTGTTTCTACGTCCGTTCCAAGCGTGCGATTGCTTTCGAAGGCAGGTCTTATAATTACTCAAGAGCAGAACAGGCTGAAGGGCGCCACGCTCTCAAAATTATTGTTTTTGCGAAGCGTTCCCGAAAAGTATTTTACTTTTTTTAATTGAGAGGTAAACAATATTACAACAACAAACATAATTCAAAGGCAAAAATAATTCTTAACCATCTATTTTGTAAAAAAAAGTTCTTTAAAGCTTGGTATTTAAAGTCTAATGGTCCCCGAAGTTCCATTATTTGTGGTAAGATTTTTTTAAAAATATGTTTCTTAAAAAAATCGATTTTTCGAAAAATCAATTTTTGTTGCTTGATTTTTCGGTGCAATCGATTTTAAGCTTTTGATTGAGGAACGATTTTGGAAATCGATTGTTGTCGATTGATTCTGCATCCTTACTAGTTGGCTTCTCTCAATACTGACTATAGAACAACTTTATGAGTTCAGAAATTTGAATATTGTGGCCAAAGAGGTTTTGGCGCACTGCTGAGGGTTTTTGAACATTGAAAAGTCTTCACTGAAAAACCTGTCATAAGTACAGGTGATGGGTGATATTTGACTGGATAATTTGATAGGTATTATTAGAAACGTAGGATTTGAATAGGTAATAAATATAAGCACCTTTTCATATCTGAATCCATATGTTCAAGGACGAGCGACAGCCGCTGCTCGTATATGATGACTTCGAAAAGACTCACAACGTTCGGATGCTGGATCTCCCGAAGGATTGAAACTTCCCTCAAAGCAGTGGATGGAACACCCTCTTGGGATTTGTCGATCGGGATCTGTTTCATCGCAAATATCTGACCGGTCGGGTTGTGTAGAACCTTGTACACAAGGCCGTAAGCGCCTTCGCCGATCTTCTCGATTCTTGTATAGTCGCAATAGCTGTTGCTCCGCATATTGCCAAGTATGTAATTTGATGAAGCTAAAGAACACGGAAAAATGCGGTAAAAAATTAGGATTTATTGAATTCTTTTTTATTTATAAGTCTGCATGACTTCGGGCCCTCCCAGTCATGTAGAATTATTGCTATACATGTCAAAAGTCAGGCATTATATTATACCACTTCAACTCAACAATATACATCGTTTAAGGGTGTTCGGAGGTTTTTGGGAATGCAAAATCATCCGATTACTTTCGTTGAATATTTTCCTGCACTGACGTATCAGCTCTAGCGAATGTTTGTAGGGAGCATTCCCGGAAACTTACTCATCAGCTGCTTAGCAAGGTGGTTGATGCTTAGCATAGATTAATGTTTATTCTTTTCCTTGTCGTTGCATTTCTTGATGCCCGGGGGTTATGAGGGGGATAAACCAGGCGACTCATTCTCCGATCCTTTATTAGCTTGCCGAGCGCTTTCGCCCGTTCGGGCATCTTCAGGGCGACGTTGAGCCATAGGGTTCACAGCCCAATGGGCGAAAGTGCTCGGCAAGCCAATAAAGAATCGGAGAATGAGTCGCCTGGTTTCTCCCCCTCACTACCCCCGGATTAATGTTTATGTTTACGTTTATGAACTGCCGCAGAGGTGGGCAGAGCTCACGTCCTCACCATGCTGATCCAACGCAAAACGTAACCACGCATTTGACGGACTATAAATTTACGGTTTATTTAGGTCGAGTTTAAAAAATTGATTATTTACACAAGTAAAACAATTCTTTTGTCTGTCGCATTTTTCACGCACCTAAACGAAGTAAAATAGGTATCTTTTGGAAAATGATTTTTTCTAACTACTCTGTTGTTAGGATCGAACAGAACACGTTTGAACCATAAATTTTGAACAATTAAGAATACAGGTCGACTATGTTTATACTGAACTGGGTAAAAATATGACTTTCAAACACGACATACCTAGATTCTCCAATCGTCCCAAAGCCAACCGTGTCAGCTTCGCCTTGCTTCGTAATTATTTGTACCAGTTGCAAGCTTCTGTATTCAAACTGGAATTTCACTCTCTTGGGCACCGGCGAAATAATTAACGAACGACGGAGACCGAAGATCGCGAAGAGTCGAATTAATTTCCGAGTATATCGATCGTTTCAAATCTTCGATCGAACGATGGGAAAAAAACAAGCGATCATCTAACAATTTCGCGCATGAAATCGCGGGGAAATTTTTTTCTGTTTTTGGAAATAGCTGATGATTTTTTAAAACCTACCTAGCAACATAATGCATAAATAATTATCTTGCTTCGCTAGCTGAGCTAAAACTATGTTCTCAATCGAAATGTAATCGAATCGATAGTCATTTTCAACGAAAACGTTCAAAGTTCATTCAGCGTTGCCAAATGAAGGATACCTTTGAGAACAAGGAAACAAAATACTGCTGAGTAGATCGGGTTCTGGATAAGTGCTTTTTAACTGGAGTTGAGATCACTTTTAATTTTATGGAGCCATTGCAAATTTTTTAATTGTCAGTTTTCCAATTTTTTAATTATTTTATTATTATTTTTTTCTACATTTTTTTTGCATTGCAAATTACTTTCAGTTTCTGGAGATCTTAGAGCTTTCCGTTTTTTTTTCTTTTTTGAAGTTTAGCATTTTAGCGTTTTCAATTTTTTTTTCCTTTTTGACGTTTCTTCAGTTTTTTACAGTTAAAGTTTTTAGTTTTTTGTGCTATCTTAGGGTGTTAATTTTTGAGATTTTCAAAAGATTCTTATTCATTTCTTTTTACTAATTTTGAACCAGTTAGAATTTAATTCAAAAGTTAAAAAAAAATTGTTCAGAGATTTTTAATGTTTCTGATATCAATTCGTAAAGTTTCTACAGTTTCTTTTTGAACGATCGTTTTCCGACTTTCTTTCAAAAGATTCAATAAATTAAGTTTTTACTACAAATTTTCCTCTGTACAATTTTTTCGAGAGACTGTCCTTATAAGCCACTGTAGGTATGAATTTTCGCAGCTTGAAATCTCGATTTTCGAAATTCGTTTAAGGCAAATTGGTAACATAATTATAAACAACACGAAAAAAGGTATAGATACGTGAATAGCACAATCGAACGAAAACCGGAAACTATCGATCATGAGAAGTAGAATCGATAGTAGATAATCGGATTGAAAAATCGATACAAAACATCGAACATTTGATAGTTTTGGGAATTCTTTTGTTGACTATTTTTGTTATTGTGTATTAATTGTAGTATTCTTTCCGTGCCCAAGTAATTCTGTGCTTTAGTGCTGTGCGGTTTTACGATTATCGTAATTAAGAATTGAATTATATAATCGTAGTTTGAATGTATATAATCGTTCACAGAATGTAACGACGCTGACGGCAAGTAAGCAATACGATTCGGTGAGTCAAAATTTATTTCAACTTCGTTTCTAATTGAAAGAGATTTTGGTCGATTCATTAGTCCTATAGACCATGCCAAATTTGCCTGTTCAAAAATGTAGATTCGATCAGGAATAAAGTTTAGGTTACCGAAGCGCTTTTAGATGTAAACGAACATAAGCTAAGAGAAGTAAGTTGTGACTTAGTTTACCGTGAATGAAACAGTGAACACTTGCGGAATAATTAGATGAGGCGTTTCAAAGATAAATTCCGAAGTATTGGGAAGGCCTTCTCCTCAAAAACTTAATATTCTGAGGAATATATTCCATTTTTCTAAATAATCGCCGTTCGCGTCGATGGATTTACGGTTGCATTGTAATGAGGCTCTTATTGAATCACCGAATTGACAAAAACTTCCAGAAAGCTCACGATGGGAAGCTCCATGGTTCGAACTCTCATCATGGTTCAAACTGATACATGCTAGATGCCATCGCTCCCATAATATACCTCAGACTCTGCCATACAACCATGTAGTCGCTGATTACTTGAATTTCATATGGATAATACATTGCACTCGTGTATTTTCTGACTATGTGACCTGACGTCATTTTTTTTGTTCTATCCTATTTTTGCAGCAATGGCGGACATCCGTGATATTTTGGATATAGACCGTCCGTCTGGACTTGAGGTTAAGAAAGAGACGATTTTGGGACCTGAAAAGAGGGCAAAGAGGCTCATTTTTAATGGGACAAAAACGTCGAAACGGCCCGAGGGCATGGCAAGGGAAGTGTTCGCATTGCTCTACAATGATAAGAAAGACGCTCCCCCAGTATTTCCCACTGATACAGGTAACAACCACTTTCATTCACTTTACAAACACTTATAGAGCTACTTACATTAATAACGAATTACAGCAAGGCTCCAGTAGTAAAAATCGTGTATATATTTAGACAATTTTTCCGGTCCGCAGGTCAGGGGTACAAAGCTAACAAGGCAAAGTTGGGAATGAAAAGCGTCCGGCCTTGGAAATGGACGCCGTTTACAAACCCTGCACGAAAAGACAGCACCATGTTCTTCCATTGGCGCCGAGTGTGCGACGAGGGGAAAGAATATCCTTTTGCCAAATTCAACAAAGTGTGAAACAATTCAAGTTGCTCCGTTCTATATTCCCTCAAAAGTGACTCCAATTGTCAAGTCAACTTGCTCATTCTAGGTGGTTCCCATTCCGACGTATACCGACGCCGAATACGAGACGAATTTGGTCACGGAAGGGTGGACCAAACCTGAAACCGACCATTTATTCGATTTGTGCCGCCGATTCGACTTGCGCTTCGTCATAATTCAAGACCGCTACGATTACGTTCAGTTTAAAAAGCGATCGATTGAAGAACTGAAAGAAAGATACTACAATGTTGTCTCAGCACTGGCTAAGGTTAATTTACAATTGCTGTTAATTCCATAATTTTCCTTAGAATTTTCCCAATGATTGTGTGTTTGTTATATGGCAAAGGTAGAAGGTAAAATAATGACTGCCATTTTAGTGTTTAAAAACCTCGAATTCGTCATTTGTATGAAATTGCAGGTTAAAACTGGTCCCGGTTTGACTGCCGAAGCAAAAACGTATCATTTTGACGCCGATCACGAGAGAAAACGGAAAGAACAGCTTCACCGTCTCTATTCCCGCACTAGCGAACAGGTTAGATAGTGTTATTGTATGATAATTCATGAAAACAATTGTTAGCATCATATTTTCATTTTAAACGCATATTTGTTGCAGGTGGAAGAAGAACAAATGCTTCAGAACGAACTGAAGAAAATCGAAGCTCGCAAGAAAGAACGTGACAAGAAGACTCAGGATTTACAAAAATTGATCACGGCTGCCGATCATCAGCAAGAGCCAAGGAAGAATGATAAGAAGTTCTCTCGTAAGAAAATTCAGACTGCCAGTTCGAGACCGAAGATTGACCAGCTTGTGAGACAGGTAAAGTATTTATCTTTAAAAAATGTAACGAGTTTCTCAAGGAGAAGCTATGGCCTGACTTTCATTTACGTGATCCTGGGCACTCTAGGGGCGATTAAAAACACCACTCGGATAACACTACTGAAAACACTTCAGGATGAGTTGTTTACACAAAGGAGTTTTCAGCTTAGGTACACTGTGGTAATGAGTTAATTTAAGATACATTGTTCCCTGTCTGGTAGGAGATTTATTATTACCTATCTTTTCCTGATAGTCTAATACTGTTATGTTGTTTGGGTATAAGCATGGATGTAACTCGGACGAATTCTAAACTACAATACAAGTTGAACTACATGACGTACTGGGCAGATTCTTGATTTTCCTTCCGTTTTTTGGCGATAATTGAAGGTTTTAAATTTTTGGGTGGGTTTCATTTGAATTAGGCGTTTTTATTGATTCAGATTTTGTTCCATTTTCTGTTACCTAAGTATTTTTAATTAAGGTTTTAGTGTTGGAACGATTCAAATTAAGATGGATAAATAACAGCTAGGAGGATTTTAAACAAGGGTAATCAAGGTACTGGCTTTTGAGGTGGTGCTGTTAAACGCGGCTAGTGTTTGGGACCATAATCTGGCTCTAGTTCCACCATTGGATGTTTTTTTAACGGCCACTTGCAAGGTTTAGCTTCTCCAAATTGATTTATAACTATCGTGATCATAAGTGAGCTTGGAGGCCTATAAAATGACGAAAAATAGGTTGTTAGCATTTTGGTGAGAAAAGTAAAACTATTCAGGTAAAATTATATAAGGTGGTTTTGATCTTTTGATGTTGGGCCTGTTCAACGCTCAATAAGTTGATGAACTATTTTATGATTTTCATGCCAAAGTCGACGGAATTATCGAGCATCAAGTTTCCGGATTTGAAAGGTAGCGGCGTCACGGTCAGGTCGCAGAGAATGAAACTGCCGGCAAACATAGGGCAGAAAAAAATGAAAGCCATCGAAGCTATGCTGCAAGAACTTCAAACAGGTTTGCATTTTCCTCTGTTTTTATGTAAAATTGTCGAGCCAAGAGATTATCTTATAGGTAAATTGCTATGAAGATGCGTTTATTTTTAATTCCACGGTTTTATGAGCAATAACTGACGATTCATTGTTGCGGAGAAAGGCTGGGGAATTTAAACTAAGGGTCCAGTATAAATAGATCACTTTGTTGTCTACAGCGTGCGCCAATTCAATCATTTAGACAAATCAAAATTGTGTAGAAATTTAATTAAAGAACGTGCTATTACTTGTACCATTTAAATAGCTGTCCCCTCAACCCAACTGTAGACAATTCACAAATTTTTTCTAGAAACGAACCCGATGCCGACTGAAGAGATCTGCACGCAATTCAATGATTTGCGAAGCGATTTGCTTCTTCTTTACGAACTCAAAACGGCCATGGCCAATTGCGAATTCGAATTGCAAGCTCTGCGTCATCAATATGAGGCCGCCAACCCTGGAAAGGTGATTACTAGTTTTTTTATTTTATTTGATCATTATTACTTTGAATTGAACTAAAATAAAGCACCTTCAGAATATCTATACTTCAAAGCCTCTTGAAATCTGAATTTCGGGGATGTTTGTGTATACATAGTGGCAACACTGATTCTTTTTATGCAAATGCATTCTTTTGAGTTCAGATATCATCTAAAAGGGATTGATTATTTTTGCAGACGCTAACCTTACCCAAAATACTGCAGCCCGATCCGCCACCGGGGAATCAACCTAAGCCTGATGATATCGTATCGGGTAATGCGCTTGTGAAAATGGAAATCGTCGACGTCGTCGGTTCCCCCGGACATACAGGCTGATGCGAACAGCTTCATCTCATTTATTTCTTTTTCTGTTTGATACTGATCATTTTACCACGTGTCATTATTCGCTGTGAATTTCAATTATCATAGGTGGAAAAATGAATTCTCCAGATTTCTGCCTATTACTCCTAAAATCCCACCTTATTAGAGGACTCTGGGAAAAAAAACGAACTCGCCGATTGAAACACAGCTACTATTCTCTAACAGTAACCAACTTTATTCGGAGAGGAAAGCTACAAGATGTATCCATTCCAATTGATTTCCATTAGAGCTAATTCGCGTGAAATTCAAAATGGCCGACAGCGGCCGAAATCGCGAGGAGCGTCTAAAAAATCACATAGGGTGAACTGCCCAGTGAATGAACACTTAGTAGTTGGGTCCGCGATGTTCGAACTTCAAAAATGATTTTAGGGTCTTTAGCTCTACCTAATTTTCGAAATTAGGACTGAGTCATTTCGAGAATTTTATCCCCATTACGGCAAAAATACTTTCAGAACGAATATAATAATTGTCACCTTACTACTTTGATTTTTGTGAAAAAACTGCCTTGTGACCAGTAAATGAACAAAGTTTTCCTTGTGAATGAACACCGCTTGCCAGTGAATGAACACAAGGAAAAAGTATTATAAATGGTAATTCCTGAGAAAACTAGTATTCAAACGTCCTTTGGTCTGTTCATAATACGATCTCTTTTTTATGTTCAGGATATACATGGAGGAGGGAAGAGATCAAAGGCATTTTTTTATTTATTTTTCTGAACTTTACATTCGGATTCAGGACTCTTTGAAACCCACGGATCCCAATTTTAATTATAAAATTACTGTTGAGCCAAAAATTGTAATCGAATACTTGAATATGATGGATTTAGGATGGCTGTAGGTGTGTAGGTACATTAATTAATTTATTACATTAATTTGTTATTGAAACATTGGAAAGAAAACCAACAAAACTAGGTCAAGATTAATTATACAAAAAAAAAAAAAAAATTGCAGGGGTGTGAAGGGGAGAAAAACCGGGCGACTCATTCTCCGATTCTTCTATCGCTGGCCGAGCACTTTCGCCCGTTCGGCCATCCTCAGGGCGACGTGAAGCCATACTGTCCACCTGTGGTCCTGTAGACCTCGTCGCCCTGAGGATGCCCGAACGAGCGAAAGTGCTCGGCCAGCGAATAAAGAATCGGAGAATGAGTCGCCTGTTTTTCACCCCTTCACACATCAAAAAATGCACATCGAAACACACACATCGACACCGAAAAACACATCGGACATCGAAAAATGCTACGACAAGGAAAAGAAAAAAAAGAATGAGTTCCATGCTAACACAGTCAGTAATTTTTTCCGTTGTTTTTCTTCGACCTTAACTGTAGAGAAACAGAGATGTAAATCGAGATTCAAGGGATTTGCAATTTGTTTTAAATCCATTCGTTCAGGCAGAATTCGACGTTCAAGTAAGATTTTGAACTATCGCTATTCCACTAAAGAAGTCTTCAAAAAGATCCAAATTAATTTTCTATTGAGTTAATGGCTTTTTAGAGGCCAAATGGAATTTTTGATCATGAATAATGTCTGTGGTGTTCACACTAAAGTCAAGCAGGGAGGCTTGTTTGTAACCAACTTCTTGTCAGCCATGTGAGTGAACACCTTGACTTCCAGATCAACAGACCCTGTTCATTCACTGGCAGGGTTTCATTTTTGACAATTACACGTAATCCCTTAGTAACTAGAAATATTTAGCAATTGAATAAGCCATTAATCAACGAGATCCACGAAAATGTGACTTTTCCCAGTGAATGAACGGGTGTTCATTCACTGGGGAATCTACATTTGCCTTCCCAGTATCTGAACACCCTGTTATCAATCACACTTTCTAAATTGAAGCGCCGTTCCCAACTGTTTTACACGGTAAATACCTATAAATAGCTGGTAGAAACGCGAAATGATATTGATCTGCTCATTTTCAAGTCAAAAACCAAGAAAAACTGATGCAGGATCTTAACCTACCGGTGACTCTGACTGTGGCTTCAGGATGGAGTCTCAAAGAATGATTTTTCATTTAATTCATGTAAGGTTAGGCATGTTGAAATTTCTGTGCGGCCTCTAGTATAACATTTTGCAACCACTCATTTTCAATAGATGTCTCTAGAGCGCACCAGCGTTTTATAATTCAAGAAAACGTGTCAACTGTTCATTCACTGGGAATGTTCATTCACTGGGCAGTTCACCCTAGCAAGTTATTTACAGGTTGGAACTAAAAGG
Organism: Tupiocoris notatus; assembly: GCA_037159825.1. Taxonomy (NCBI): domain Eukaryota; kingdom Metazoa; phylum Arthropoda; class Insecta; order Hemiptera; family Miridae; genus Tupiocoris; species Tupiocoris notatus. The sequence goes on along the minus strand of JASJUZ010000598.1, from coordinate 330,341 downwards.
AGAAAATTCTGTGAGCAAAATGACTAAAAAAATGTCAATCCACACTCGTCAAAACATAAGTTGAACGGTGGTAATTTAAGGATTACATAATACAACCTACGGTTTGAAGATAATCTTGAGAAAAAAGGTGCTCTATGAAACGGGGAATGTAATTATTGCCATATTCACTGTCCGTGACTAGAAATTCTGGGCTATTAATGAGGCTACTAGTTGAAAGTAGAATTTTTCTCAGATAATGTTCGGTTAAAAAAATTGTTTTGGAGAAGAAAAAACATTGAGTAGTGTGTTGGGATTCACTGTATTGTTGATTTAAACCAGTCTTCGCTTATTTTCATCCAAGTGAAGACAGGTGCCAAGGAACCAACAATTTTCGAAAAATAAATTCAATTTGCACTGTGGTAATAACGAATAAGGTAGTCTCATTCATTCTGACCACAAATATGTGACTTAAACGAGACGAGAAATAAAATAGAGGAAAAAAACTGTTTTCAACAGGGTGTTAGAAAAAGGATTTTTCACTAATTTCGTAAGAAATTTTCCTATTTCAAAATTCGTCAAGCGCCTCATTCGTTCAAAAATGTAATCAGCTCTGAAACAGTTATATTTTCCTGTTGCTCTATAAACGTTCAGACATACTACGATTTTTATGGCCTTCGTATTAAGAAAAAAACGAATTGATAGGCATATTTTAACCAGAATAAAAGCTTTACAAAGAGAAAAATGAAATTTTTCACGTTCCAATTTTGAAAACAGTGTATTTTGCGAATCTCTTCGCGCCGGGTTTGATAATGCAAAGGGTAAAAAGCATTCAAATGAAAGAGCTATGGAAATGTGAGAAAAATACAGCGTACCGACGAAGTGTTAAGATCAATTTCATCTAATAGACAAAAGCCTAGAGCAGAAATAAATAGTTCTCCCTCTATATTTCATTCTTCTAATTAATTTTTATACAGATTATACGTTCAATCCCTTCGGAAGAAAAAAGCTCTTTAACATTGTTGATTATTGTTTTTTAGAAGGAAAAACGAATAGAAGCTAATATCATGCGCTTCATTCGGCCTTGACGTGCTCTGCGATGAATGTCTTAGCGTCCGCCATTTCCTAAGAAAAAGGGAAATCGATTAACCGCAAATTTGACAGAAAAAAATCGATTGATTTACAAGTATGATTTGTAAGTATTACACTCTCATTCTGATTCTGTGCATAGATTTAACTCACTTCATCGTTCGACGAGTGGCCGAGACCTCGGTAGGTCTTGAATTCAACATTGGTGGCGAACTGTTTGAGAATCGAAGCTGTCATTTGTCCCCATTTGTATGGGACGAGAGGGTCGCAGTCTCCGTGACATTGAACAATCGGCGTGGTCTTGTTGCCAGCGACATACTGCAAAATCACATTAACCGGACATAAATTACAGAAGGAAAACGTTACCAGAGTAAAATACGAGAAACATTTGGAAGCGAATAAATATTTCCATCATCGAAAAAGTTTGGTGTAGGTATGAAAGTTGAGAGTAGATTTAATTGTAACATTCCTATAGCAGAAAATCGAATGTGCGCTTGATGAAAAATCGATTGTCTACTTAATGAAAAAACAAGCCGATTTGATGAAAAATTGTTGATTTGACAAAACGTTGACTGTTAATTTGATTTAAAAAAAATTATTAACTCGATTAACTGTTTAAAAAAAAGTTGTTTATTTCACATGAATCGATGGTCTATCAATAATAGGGAAGTTTTGAAAGCCTAAATTGCAGGTGGGAATTAAAAAAAAAAAAAAAAATTGTAAATTGAAGTCTGTGAATTGAATTATTATTACGTGTGGCTTACCCCTGGGAATTGTTTGTGAAGTGGAAGCCAGCAGGAGAGAGCGATAATGCCGCCGAGACTTTTCGGATAGGTGAACGCCGAATACAAGGCTAAGGCACCGCCTTGTGAAAATCCACCAATTACTATCCGCTCCGGTTTAATGCCTGTAGCCGATCGTTTCAAAAGATGTACATTTTTCAAAAACATCGAGTAAGTAAAAAACAGTACCTGACAGTCATTCGGTAATAAATTCAATGAAGGCAGGAAATAATGCCTTGCGAAGAAATATTAGAAAAGAGACCGTTTAGGTTAACTAAGGAAAAGGTTAACACATTTCTTGAAGGAATAAACTAGATGGCGCTAGGGCATAATATGCAAAAATTGAAGGGCTATCTTAGGCTTACCGACGGCTTCTTCTGATTGTATCAACCGATGTATGGTTTCGGCCGCTTTCTTAATGCCATCTTCGTCTTCATTGGCTGTTGCGTCGAGCGACATCAAATCGAACCATGCGGGCATTTTGAAACCGCTGTTCAGAGTGACCGACATCGTAGGGCTGTACAAAAGTAATTTTAGAAACTTTGATGTCGAAAAAATTGAAAAAATCCGAGCAGCAAGTTACGGTGGTAATTTAACAATGGAAAAAAATACCGGGTAAAAATATTTCAAGGACTTACGCTGTTGGACAAATGACTTTGGCGAAAGGCGGTCGAATAGCGCCAATCGCACTAGCCCATCCATGACTGGAAAATAAAGAAACAAATTCTTAAGACTGGAATTTGAAAGAACTAGGATTTTTTGAACGACAAAGGTGTTGTATAAAAGTCATGTAAAATGAAAGCCTTCAAGTTGAGTTTACACAGGAATAACCGCCTGCGATAACTACAAAAAGCCATTATCTGCGATTGTAGTTCGTCAGAAAGATAAAAACCTAATTGCCGTCTATCACGCGTAGTCGGTACGAATCCATCAGTGAAAACTCCACACAAATTAGGCTAATTTAGGCGGAATGGAATGATGGAAAGCGGCGTAAAAACGCTGCAAATGTTTTGACAGTGGTTTTTATTCCATTGCTTCAATAATGATTTAAGATAACCATCCATTTCTGCTAGTAACTCGTCCGATTCAGCGTCCAAAAATCTGTAGAAATTGATACCAAAGCATTTTTTTTTTTTTAAAGGGTTGGAAGAACCGAGTTGTCTCCCTCTCAAAACCCGCCAAAAATACCCTCAAAATAGAACGCTGCAAATGATTGTACAGTGGTTTATTATTATTTCACTTCAATATTGATTTAAGAAGACTATCCATTTGTCATTTTAAATATTCCGAACATTTTTTAACGTTCCCACCGAAAAACAGATGGTAACTATAGGGGAAAACTCCGTAGCAACTATTGTAATTTTAATCATTTTTATTTTTCTTAATTTCCTAATTAAAAGCTAAACTTATTGCCAAACGATACAGCTGGAGAGAGTGTTTAACGACCTTTCCAATGAGTATAGAACGATTTTTATAGCTCCAAGAACTCTCGAGTTATACCCTCATGTCAAATTTCTGAAAATCTCCCAAATTCGGCACAAAAGCTGCGATAACTCGCGAACCAATAAAGCTATCGACCCGGCGATGGTCTCATTCGATTCAGCGTCCAAAAATCTATATAATTTGATACCACGTACACATTTTTCTGAAAAACCTTGGAAAATATGAATTTTCTCCCCCTCAAAACCCCCCAAAAATACCCTTAAAATTGAGCTAGCAAGTTGGTTCAAGAATTGGGCCGTCGTAGGACCGAGATTGATTTTTGGTGAAAATTTCAAATTTTTAGCTCTTACAGTTTGGCCGGAAAACTGCTAACGGCGTACGGCGTACGGCGTACGGCGTACGGCGTACGGCGTACGGCGGACGGACAGAATTTTTTTTATTGGATATTCGGATTCTACATGCCTTGAAACGTAAAACATCAAATTTTGAGGGGGGGTTATAAAATTTTTTTTCTTGGGCGATTACAATGGTTTATTATTGAATAATAAACCAAAAAAAGGTAGCGATTTGGTAGAATAATAGAGCCGTTGTTAAGCCAAGATTGATTTTTGGGGAAAAATTCAAGAATTTATAAAATTTATTGGAAAAAAATAATAAAAAATATAAAAATTATATAATAAAATTATACATAATTATAAATAGTAAAATTTATAATAATTTTTTTTTTGTTTTGTCAGAAAAGTGTAAACGGCGGATGGACAGAATTTTTTTATTGGATATAATTCTACTTCTACATGCCTCACATCAAATTTTGAGGTGAGGTTAGAAATGTTTTTTTTTTTCTTGGGCGATTACAATGATTTATTATTGAATAATAAACCGAAAAGAAGACTGCCTCCCAGAATGAAGAAAACAATTTGATTATCAAAAGGAAAATGATCATCTACGTTTTGGGCGCTTATTGAACTCGAAAAAAATTGACCATGGGACATAGTCGTATTATAAAATACGAGTATTATAAAATATCAGAAAAACTGACAATTTTCTTCAACCAGAAAAAAATCTTTGGTCGAAAGGTGAATTTCCATGGGCAATTTTAGATGAATTGCAATGCTCTAAACTCGGTTATAAATTTACTACCACTACAATTTTTTTGCTTTATTTAATCTCTTTCAGTTGCTGAAAAGCGAAAAAGAGTGGCTAATTGATTTAAAAAAGTGGAAATAAATTTTTTGATTATAAATAACGATTATAGCCTGGGCTAATTTCTTGTTCGAAGAATTCATTCGACGGAAAATTCAACGGTCTTTTATTTTGTCCTGAATGATAGCGCCTGCACAATGCACGGTTAAGATTCCAAGAGTGAAAAACTAAAAAAAATCACTTCCCTCTTATTCCAAAAATTAAAAAAATATTAATATTTAAAAATAATTTTGCAAAATTTAATTCGAAAAAATTGAATGAAAAAATAGTTAACCCAAAAAATATTCAAAACTAGACAACTTTCTTTTCTGATCAAACGCCAATTAATAGACATACATATAAATATTTTATTATTTTCTTATTTTCTAGTTTAGACAATTGAGAAGAAAAGGGGTAAATTTATTACTTACCCTGTATCTCCAAGGCCATGGAGGAAAATTATCTGCAACAATAAAAATACAATATTACCATTTTATTGTGTATGGAAAATAAACCGCAACTACTCAATTACAACCGAGCTGACGTAAAGTGGACTTAATCAGGTCAACAGGGGCGACAAGCTTCGCTGAAGGGCCAAACGAGAACAGAGGACTTTTGAAATATTAATTAGCTCGTAACCCTGACGTAAGCACTTGGGTTGAAGAGCATTAAGCATTTCAGAGAATCTACATAACTCAGTTCCAAATAGCACCGATAAAACGCCAACTCAAGAGTCACGAATTGGGATGAACGATTAATTGCCTACACATATTGACCATAGGAAAGTTATGAACCAGTTTTCAGCAGGAAAATTTCCGTTATCGTGTTACAAAATTTTCATGCCAATTGGATTTTGCGAGATGTGGTAAAAAAATTTCGTTTTAAACAACACCGGCAAACTATCGTATAAAACGAGCAAGGGAAATGATTATTTTTCGATTTGTGCTTCTCACAAAGAATAATAATATAGGAATAAAAAATTGAAAAAAATTTATGTATAAAAAATCAAATTAAGAAAATCGAAAACGTTATTTTTGTCCACGTACCGTTTGACTTCCTTTTTAAAAGATTAGTGGTCGCATATTTGAACATTTATAGATTTTATTCCAAAGTTTCTATCCTACCAAAAACTGCTACCGTTAGGTTTGCCCATCGCAAATCCGGTTTTAAATATTGGAAGCTGAGAAGTTAGGCGATGTTATCAACTCAGTTCTAATTATCGAGCGTCTCCTTCAAAGCCACCCCTTAAAACCCCCAACTTATTCGGTCGACCTCAGCGGAAAATCAACAGCCCTCCCATTTGAGAATACTTAGATCGGATTTTTTTCTTTAAATGTATTTTTTTGTGCAACTATTGCGCTTCTGAGGAGAAGGGAAAAATAAATAAGACAGTTGATACTGAAACTAAAAACCTCTATTTGAAAAAGTACAGCTTTGTTTTGGATTGATTAAATACGGCGTTGTCCTTCACAATGCCGAAACTAATTAATTACATTGAAATCAATCAGAGTGAAGAGAAAATCATGTCTTTTTTGAGAGGATTTTAAATTTTTTTTATGTATATGAGAGAGGATGGAGCTGATTTTATGGTTAGAGCTAAATGTACTATTAGAGTTTTTCTTCAAGAATTTTGTTTAGCTGGAATTGAATTGGTATATTTTTTTATGCTTACTTGGCAACAAGTTTACAGCGATTTTAGCAACCTACAAAAAACAAAGAGGCCACGCTCTTTAGGACTCTCATTTCTCAATTTTGATGCATTTATCATATTGTTTTCAGATCGCTCCGCACAAAACTACAGTTAAAATTTTGCCACGACGATTTTTATTTTTTCTCGTTAAATCGCTGGCTTTCTATGACTCTGAAGATCCAAAATAAAACTGGAACGAACAAAAATATCCGATAGTCGACGAGGTGGATGACATTTGCAGGTCATAACGATAGCTGATTTGGAAATCGGGATACAGTTCAGGTGGTGATTCGTGTCAGAAGGTCACGAATTACTCTGGGAAACTATACTACGGCGGTCGTCCGCAACAATTGGCACGGGCTCTTCGATTTTCCACGAAAATCCCAACTTGTTGAACTTGGGCCAACTCCTGGAAGAGAAATAATGCAGAAAACGGTACGACCGTTGGGAGAAAAAAGCCAGCGACTGTAAAGCTGCGCAGGAATCGTCAGAAGTTGGTCGATAAAAATGCGGTATAGTAAAAAATGTATTTTTTTTGTCTCGTCTGATTTTCGCGAAAAGCAGAAAAAATTTGGCGACGAATGAAACGTTCTCTGAATTTTCTATTCGTTCTGCCGTTTTAAAAAATAAATTTACATGAAAATAAAACGCCAAAATGTATTATTTTTTTTGTATTAATTTAATTGTTATTTATTTTTAATTATTTAATTATAAAAGTTCTAATTAAAATGTACATTTATATGATTCAAATAAATTGTTTATACCTAGTAGGATTTCTTCGAGTGTAATTCGTCAGAAAATAATGCTTCAACAATTTTTCGCGAGAAAGTGCGTTATTAAATTTGAATAGAGTAAAAACGAGTGTCCTAACATGACAAGCTTTCGGTTTATAGCAATCGACACGTCCAGTTCACGTCGGATGCGGAATTAGGACTTATTCACACGAGTGGTATCGATTCGGAGTTGAATTCTTCTGACCTTTACATAAACTCGGCCAACAGAACCGGCGGAAGGCGATTCGCGAGAGAAATGCCGCTGACCCGCAACAAAACTTACACAATGCCTCAACTTGGAAATAATAAAAATGGGAAGAACTAACGTTAAAAATGGAATTATGCTAGTGATGGTTTGAAAATTGTAATAACAATGAAAAAAAAATCCGGAATAAAAGTATTTTATTGTTCGGATGAAAAATGAATTTCAGAGAAAGTTGGAATAAAATTTATTGATATTAATTTTAATACAGCATGAAAAACGGTCGTAGGAAAAGTATAAGGTGTGAAAAAATAAAATACCTAGCTCATTATATGAGAAAAAAATAAATTTGACACTTTTTGTCAGTGACCTATTTTTTTTTAGAGTGAGATGGGATAGGAATTTTTCTAGATTCGATACAAAGGTCAACAAAGGCGAGTCGAGGTGAAGATCAATGAGATAGTAAACCGATAATTTTTCAAGCCTATCATTGCGATAAAGTTAACCTACGTTATCGAGACTGAGAAGGATCAATTCAAGTGGAATCCATGAAATGCGAATGAACGGAGATGTCAGTCATTATTTAAAAATCAATCGGTTCATTGAACAATAAACCTGAGAAACCCGGACAAGAAAATAATCTAACATCATCAAGTTTGTCGTTTTTTAAACAAGTAGAATTAACTATTCAGAATCTATTCCATGGATTTTTGAACGGAGAATCAAACAAGACCATGACGGAATCAATAGCTTGGTTTTCGAATCGTAGCAGTTTTCGGGTATTTTAGACACCCGAAGAGGTTTTTTCTACAATAATTCAACTGTGAATTATGCGTTTTTGAAGGAAAAAAATACTAATTACTACTATACCTATAATTATTATACCTGATCGAAATAATATTTTTTTAACGATTCAATAATTTTTCTGGCAATTTTCTCTCGAATCTAATTACTAAAAGTCTCCGAAATGGTCAATTCATACAGCAATGGAAATAAATATACATTTGCAGGTTTTCATTAGTCGCTATCTGTGAAGAGAAACGAAATACGGCGAATCTGGTAACGGGATTCGCTTTACGTAAGAAGTTACATCATCGCCATGGATGAAATTTAATTCCCGTATTGACCGTCTCCGTCGCATGTGATAGCTAATGATTGAAAGCTGATGAATAACAAGTCTCAAACATGAAATAAAGAATATGTATTTACTTTTTTGCGAATAGGTTGAAGCAGCGAATTTAATTTTCCCTTTTATATAAAGAAGAAAATAATTCTGCTATTTTAACTCTCTGCAATTTTAAAAATCTCTAGCATTGTTCCTAGAGTAAATTAACCATCTTCGCTGTCTGAAAAGCGGGACTTTCCGCCGCAGAAAATTTCCTGTAGGTCCTCGTTGAAAAATATTAACACAAAAGGGGTTTACAATTTTCCGACAAATCGAGAGGAACTTAAGTGAAATGGCGAGATTAAAAAAGTCCACGACTCGACTCATTAAGGGAAGGCTCGTCGAGTTTTTCATAATTAGCCCTAGGCTGAAGAGGAGGAAAATAATTGCGACGGCCCAGTGTTTCAATCAGGCAAAAAGCTCCGGCAGAGGAAGTGGATTAATGAACGTTCTGTTTTCAGCCGATTCGGCTTACTCGCGAGAGCGAATATAATTGAATATTCGAAAGTTTCTATATTTAATCACTATCGACGAAGTTAGAACAGTTTTCGAGTCGTAAAATATTTACGGAGTGACGCAAAAGTAAGAAAACGGGCGATCCATGCATAATGAAACCGATTACACCTAGCTCGTCGAAGTTAGGCAAAACGAGTTGAATGAAAAATTTATTGAAAAATAAATGCCAATAATAGCAACGCAATTGGGAATTCGACGAAGCGAGCAGAAATATACATTTCAACGGGAACGGTATTTCATTTTATGCGATTACTTGCTGACCCGACAGAAAGACTATAACAAAACAACTGACATAATGTTAATTTTCCATTAAAAAAAAAAAAAAAAAAAAAAAAATGCGGAGTAGGTATCTATCGTACTTTTACATTAGTCACTTTTAGTGAGTGTACGATATGAACAATTTGTGTGCTCCGTTGAATAAAATAGGATATGAATCAAATTTGTACCTCTACGTTAATAATTACCACAATAAAAATTCTTCATTATATTTACCAAGTTAGGTAACTTTAGAAAATTTGATTAAAAAATAGATTAATTTTTTTTTTGAAGAAAAAGAAGGATATATTCGTCAACTAATTTTTTCCATATTTCCAGACTTTCCCCAGGCTTGAGGAAAAATTGAGTTTTCAAGTGAGTTTGAAACCATTTCTTCCTTGAAATTCATCAATTGAATTCGAATTTTAGTCTGAATAAAGGTAATTTATTTCAAATCTCATTTATTTCTTCAGAGGGTAACAAGTTGACCCATTGTCAGACCGAGATTGATTTTTTGTTAAAAATGTCTAAAATTTAGCTTTATAAGTTTCCTCAGAAAAGTTGACGGCTTACGGCGGACAGAATTTTTCAGTGAATATTCGGATTCTGCATGCCTTGAAGGAACAGAAGATATAAAATTTTGTGGAAGGAGTTGAAGAAATAGCTGATTGTTGTCTAAAAAATTAATATCTATTTAAATAAATTAAAAGTTATAATAATAAATAATATAGTTCAAATAATAACAATAATAAATTTAAAAAATGTAAATATCTAATGATTTAACTGAACTTTAAAGTGAACATGATGTGATGAATTGATGAACTATTAATGAGTATATTTTATAGATGAATTTTTTTTTGTGTATGATATTTTTTTGCATTATAATGATAAGTATTTATTCAAAATTCGACTGTGCATAATTTAAAAAAAGGGACTCTGTAAAATTTTTTTTTAGCGTGTATGAACTTTGAATTTAAACTTAAATGAATTGATAGATCGTTAAGAATATTTAGCTGTGCCAAAATTACAGAGGTGTAAAAAATAGCTAATTGCTGTCTAAAAAAAATTAATGTATATTTAAATAAATTAAAAGTTTCAATAATATAGTTCGAATGGTGAAGTATTTAGTCAGCATTGATTGCAACTGATGGCTCCCTGATTGTAATACTTCCAATACTGGCAGTTCTCTTTGTTCTCTGGAAAATTTGAAATGTTCTCAGTAATAAAAAATTATTGTAAGTGAAAGCGATCTGAATTCTATTATAGATTTTTCATGTTCCCTGGCTAAGAGGGACCTAACAGGAGTTAGAAAAAAATTTCTTGGACGACTTCAATGGTTTATTATTGAATAATCAACCAAAATAACCTGAAGTATTCTATGGTCCGTTTGACGAGCAAAGTGTCTAGAATTTATATAATATTACTCTTGTAATTTTTCGGAATCATTGTCTAGCTATAAACGGCGTTAAGATCAGATCAGCAGCCTCTGCATGATGAAGCAAGCGCGCTCTATGTAATAATTACCTCGCGTTAGACAATGGTTGAAAAATTTATTCAATTTCAATCACGCCTTTGGTGCGTGACGATGAAAATCGCTAAAAATAGGTTTTCGTCGAATTAGCAAGAGAAATCGGTCCAAATCACACCGAATAGTTTCGCTTTCACTCGAATGCCCGTTCCTGACAAGTTCCGGAGAGGTTACAGACGTTAAAAATTGACTTACCGTCGCCGTGTGTTTGGCTGTAGCCGAAAGAATAACTGGCGAACTGCTCATGTTGGGCGATCTCAAGCCGGATCCCTAGAACATGCGAAAATTCACTTGAAATTCAACGTCGCGGACGCAACTATGATTATTTACTAGCAGTGAACAGTTGTCCCAGGCAAATGGCGGAGAAGGGGTTTCAAGTTAGCCGGAACCCCCACCCCCATTGCCGGAACACTATCTCCTGCGGACGTCAAAAATACTGATAATGGTGGGATAAAAATTTTCGCAAGTCCCCCTTCGCATCTTATCGTCGGAAGCTGATAGCATTTCTTACTTGTGTCCCAACGCCATCGCTCTCGTTCTCGCTTCTCAGGCAATTACCTATATTTTCGCGAGAATTTCAGAAAAGGCTCGAAGCTTATAACGGCGAAACGCACGAAACCGAAGTGGTTCTTGCCACCTTGGGAGAAAGTTGTAAACAAGTAGGCGAAAATGGTAGTGTTGTTAGCCATCGCTAGGGAGCAGCACTAGGCAGCCGGCGGCCATGGAGATTGAAACATACAAAATCAATTATCTTTGAAGGTTCGATCTAGGTCCGAAGCAAGGTGACTAGATCACAGGTGGGCTCGATCCGATACTACTACGATTGATACTACTCGGTACGACGTCACAGGTATAAAGACTAAAGCCCGTCTCACATGAGTACGGTCATCCGGTATACGGTCATACGGCATGGGCGTGGAGGGGGTACCGAATGATCATGGAGGGGGTACGGCGGTTCCGGAAAGGCTCTCACATGAGTACGGAACATAAAATACCGTATAGGGAATGTTATCACAACTATCTCTGTTATCGAACTGCGAATCAACTGTAAACAATGCAGCCGTGGGCTCCGAGCATTTTGCTGCCGAAGATTTCGAACGAGATTTAAAGGTGTATAATTAGGATGAGGTACCTGATCAAAGAAGAGGACAATTTAAAAAAAAAACTTAGTAAAACGAATTTTTTCTGACAACAAAACCTCCAAAAAAGGCAAAAATGATCAATTAATTGTAATTGATTTTTTAATAAAGTTTTTTGTTCTTCAAAAACGTTGTTTTTTAGTTGCAACTGTGTTCTTTGATAAATTTGTTGAACTTAAGATTTTGATATGCTCCAAGAATATATATACAACATTCTAAAAATATTTTCCAACAGTTATGAACATAAAACAATAATGAACTAACGAGTTGAATGAGTACATGCTAAACTTTAAGTTCCATGTACCTGTCATTTTTGTACCAATAGCAGCCTCAACGCCATTGATAATTAAAAAACTAGTAATGATCACATGCTAGAAGGAAGGAAAAGATACGGTTCACATGCCATTGGTGGCGAAACACTGGTTTTCTGGACAATTTTGCTCAATTTTGATGCTATTCAAATGGGATCTATTTGTCGGTGGAAAGTACATAAGAAACGACCAATCGTACATCTCAAAAATTCAGTTGATTTTCGTCACACCAAATATCCTCGAAACAAAGTTTATTGAAAATAAATAAAAGACACGAAAAGTAGAGGACACTGTTAGCTGAGTCAAATAACATAAAACTTATTGAAATCCGATGTAAAAACGTCAATATCGATAATAAATTGTTTCTCCCTTTTTTTTAACGTTAGAAATGAAAAAATAGTCTTTCGAAAATAAAATATCTGAATCTTTACGATTAAGTATTTTAAAAGTCAATTTTTAAATTATTTGAATTCTATCAGATTATTTTTAAATCATTTAATTTTAAGTATGGTTATAGATAAAAAGTGTTTATCGAGAAATAATGATAATTAATAGTAAGTAATGAAATTCCGCTGCCAAAGGTTAGTGAAAAGCTATCTACTAGCGTTTGTCTCTATACCAGTGACAAAATGCCGTGCGGGATCGAGCCCACCTGTGTTCTGGTCACCTTGGGACGAGAGCGCTGATAACATAATCATAGAGAGAGATGAAGCGAAGAACCGAGAGAGAGAGGGATATCCGGCACGGATGCCGTACGGCAAATATTTCTTTCGAGAAATGTATACAGTCCGCTTCAAAAGTAGTCATACGGCAAGAGCCCCGCCAGGGGTGGGAGGCTGGTTAGCCAATGGGAGGCCATTCCGTATGACCGGATCCGGCACATACCGTACTCATGTGAGACGGGCTTAACACTTATCTAGTTAGATAGCTTTTCACTAACCTTTGGCAGCGGAATTTCATTGCTTACAATTAATTATCATTTTTTCTCGATAAAATTTTTTTATCTATAACCATACTTAAAATTAAAAGAAACAAAAATAATCTGATAGAATTCAAATAATTTAAAAATTGACTTTTAAAATACTTAATCGTGAAGATTCAGATATTTTATTTTCGAAACACTATTTTTTCATTGCTAACGTTCTTCACTGATGAAGTTAAAAAAAATCACCGTTGAAAAAAAAGTGGGAAAAAATTATTGATATTGACGTTTTTACATCAGATGTCTATAAATTTTATGTTATTTGACTCAGCTAAAAATGTCCTTTACTTTTGGTTTATTATTCAATAATAAACCATTGTAATCGCCCAAGAAAAAACATTATTTACTAACCCCCTCAAAATTTGATGTTTTACGTTTCAAGGCATGTAGAATCCGAATATCCAATAAAAAAAATTCTGTCCGTCCGCCGTTAGAAGTTTTCCGGCCAAACCATAATAGCTAAATTCTTGAAATTTTCACCAAAAATCAATCTCAGTCCTACGACGGCCCAATTCTTGAACCAACTTGCTTGCACAATTTTAAGGGTATTTTTGGGGGGTTTTGAGGTGGAGAAAATTCACATTTTCCAAGGTTTTTTTTAGAAAAATGTGTATGTGGCATCAAATTATATAGATTTTTGGACGCTGAATCGAATGAGACCATCGCTAGGTCGATAGCTTTATTGGTTCTCGAGTTATCGCAGCTTTTGTGCCGAATTCGGGAGATTTTTAGAAATTTGACATGAGGGTATAACTCGAGAGTTCTTGGAGCTATAGAAATCGTTCTATACTCATTGGAATGGTCGTCAAACACTCTCTCCAGCTATAGGGTAAGGCAAAAAATTTAGCTTTTAATTAGGAACTTAAGAAAAATAAAAATTATTAAAATTACAATAGTTGCTACAGAGTTTTCCCCTATAGTTACCATCTGTTTTTCGGTGGGAACGTTCACAAATGTTCGGAATATTTAAAATGACAAATGGATAGTCTTCTCAAATCAATATTGAAGCGAAATAATAATAAACCACTGTACAATCATTTGCAGCGTTTTTTATTGGATATTCGGCAATATTCCTTGAAAATACCGAGTAAAAATGCTCTATTTATATTTGAGCCTGAGGAAGTATCGATCGCGATACCGTACAATCGGAAAATCCTATCCGGCGTCCGCTCGACTCCTTAAACATCGGCATAGGCAACGCCCGCAACTGCAGCTATGTATTGCGGGTACTGCCGTATTTCATATGAAGGCGCACGTAACGATTTATTTCCCTCCGCTGACCGAGCGTTTCGGTCGAATTTTTCGGACAACGTAGATCCTCGTGAATAATTTAAAGACTTTTAGAAATTTTTAATTCTCGGTTTTTATTAATTACTTGGTGGCTAGAGACAGAAAAAAAAAACTATCATAATAGCAATTTTTCTACAATTAGTTTCTTCGTTATAATATACTTTTTTTTCATACATCAGTTGTTCGGTATTTAGCATATTTTTTGAACCTTTAATGATCCTAAATTTTGGTTTATTATTCAATAATTAACCATTGTAATCGCCCCAAAAAAATGTTTTTTATAACTCCCCCTCGAAATTTGATGTTTTACGTTTCAAGGCATGTAGAATCTGAATATCCAATAAAAAAATTATGTCTGTCCGCCGTACGCCGTCAACACTTTTCCGGCCAAACCATAATGGCTAAATTCTTGAAATTTTCACCAAAAATCAATCTCGGTCCTACGACGGACCAATTCCTTAACCAACTTGCTAGCTCAATTGCTTCATTGCGTCATTTGCTTGCAATAACGAACATTTCAAGACCCCAAACGTAAAAAATATTTACTTATATAGCCTGTAAAAATGAAAATAGAAAAAACTTTGAACGGTTGTTTTTCGGAAGTACGGTGTGTTATTCAAAATCCAGGGACGACTAACTAATTTCATTGAGTTTCATTTATTTTTTCACAGACATATGACGATTTAGGACATCTTTGACCACAGACACTAACACCAGTTCAGAAAGTGTTTCTGAGTATAGTAATATAAATATTACTACCGAATTCGCCTCCTTTACGAATTCGCAATACTTCCATTTACTACGTAAAAATAGAAGTGAAGAAAAAAACAGAAACAACAAAAAAAAAATAGGTTTTTGTTCATAACAAATTTGTACAAAACGCAGTGCACTGGAAAGGGTAGTTAATGAGCTTCCATTTTGAATACTACTGCAGCGCGGCTGGTGTTAATGTGCTCGTATGCACCATCTGTTCAATAACAGTGTAACGAAAATTGACTCCCACAAGAGACGGTAGAGATCGGACTTCGAATGTTCGGAGAGTGCTGCTCCCAACGACCACCTTCTGCACTACATTTCACCAATAAGACTCTTCACACTCATACGTAAGATCGCTAAGCAGGAATGATTTTTTCCTCTCCGAAATAATTAAAGGCATAGAAAAGGTCTTCGATCTTTGCAGGGTCTTTTTCAACTGTTAAAAGCCGTCGTAGTAATTTTGACTGAAGAAGAGGAGAGGAAGGCGAAGAGGGTTCGTGTAATAACTACTGCAATTATTAATTTCAATGGAAAATGAATTGGAAAAATACAAAACCGATTGCGTTCCAAAATCGAGTCGAAATAGTTCATAATTTCGATTTGTTCATATTTCGAACGATAAAGTTGGGTTGTGAACATCACGTATTTATGCGACATTCTTCATTTCAATTCCCCTAAATTGGTTAGGAAAATGTTTGAAGTTGTAGACAGTTATTTCAACAATATTAGTGGAATAAACACGAAAACATCACATTTTTCAACTTACAACGTTCTTTTCAACTGTTTAGTGCCAAAGAAACAAATAATGGACCGTATATTATCGATACATACATCATCAACTATCATTATGCTGAATTTGAGCGAAATCGGAACAAAAAAATTTTTCACAAAAAATCCAAGGGGTACCCCTGCGATTTTTTTAAACCGATCACTTATCGATTTTTTACTCCTCTCTCAATAGAGATAAAAATCTGAAATTTTCAGGAAAGTTGTATCTCATCAAGATATATTATTGTAATTTTTTTCAATTCTCGGAAAAATCTGCAAGTGGTCCAAAAAAATCAGTTTTTGAAAGCTCGAAAATTGGACTTCAACCGTGATTTTCGTGGTCTAAATTCATGTGAATCAATTGTTTTATTATGCAGGACTCTTCATTTGAACGCCTTACACACGTAAATGGCAAAAAGTTTGGTGAAAAAATGTTAAACAGCGCCACAGAAATTATTTTCCGTAAATCGAGTTTTTCGCCGGCCAACATTTCTGACATCGGTAGAGGTGAAAAATTAAACTTTTGTTTTCAAGCGTTTTTGAAAGCTATTCTTATGGGAAATTTAACGCTGAATCCGAATTTGACGTCAAAACGGCGGAAATTTGACGACAACTATCAGTTTTTACCATTTTCAGTGTTACACTTTTTATGTATTTCAATTTTGAAAAGTGTTGCAAATACTAACAGTTCAATATTAATTTATTACTCAGTCTAGTAAGAATATTAGAGGTAGAATTTGAAGAATCCGAATTTGAAGTCGAAATTTCGGAAATTTGACGTCAACTTTTAGTTTTTCTCACCGGTTTCGTGTTTTTCAACTTTGAAAATTCGTTGCAAATACTATCGTACTGTTTTCATGTACTTTGTATCATTAAGTATTGGGTTTTTCAACTTGCGCAAAGTTTTAGCCGAGGTAGACGTTTCAACTTTTAAGTTTTCCAAGATTTGTAACTTGCACAGTGGATAACTCGGCCAAAAATTTGGCAGTTTATATGTTTGAATACACCAAAAGATACGTAATTTAACTGTCCACATTTTCCCCATGTAGTGTACCTATCCATTTTTCAACCGTTTGTGCGTTATTCAACAATATGAGTAAAGTATAATCGCAAATATCGCATTTTTCAACTTTAAACCTTCTTTTCACCTATTTAGTACAAAAGAAACGAAAAATGAAGCATATATTATTGATATACACATCATCAACTATCACTATGCTGAATTTGAGCGAAA
Organism: Tupiocoris notatus; assembly: GCA_037159825.1. NCBI lineage: Eukaryota > Metazoa > Arthropoda > Insecta > Hemiptera > Miridae > Tupiocoris > Tupiocoris notatus. The sequence goes on along the minus strand of JASJUZ010000598.1, from coordinate 313,260 downwards.
TCGAAACCAAAAAATTTTTCACGAAAAATCCAAGGGGTACCCCTGCGATTTTTTTTAACCGATCACTTATCGATTTTTTACTCCTCTCTCAATAGAGATAAAAATCTGAAATTTTCAGGAAAGTTGTATCTCATCAAGATATATTATTGTAATTTTTTTCAATTCTCGGAAAAATCTGCAAGTGGTCCAAAAAAATCAGTTTTTGAAAGCTCGAAAATCGGACTTTAACCGTGATTTTCGTGGTCTAAATTCATGCGAATCAATTGTTTTAATATGCAGGACTCTTCATTTGAACGCCTTACACACGTACATGGCAAAAAGTTTGGTGAAAAAATGTTAAACAGCGCCACAGAAATTATTTTCCGTAAATCGAGTTTTTCGCCGGCCAACATTTCTGACATCGGTAGAGGTGAAAAATTAAACTTTTGTTTTCAAGCGTTTTTGACAGCTATTCTTATGGGAAATTTAACGCTGAATCCGAATTTGACGTCAAAACGGCGGAAATTTGACGACAACTATCAGTTTTGACCATTTTCAGTGTTACACTTTTTATGTATTTCAATTTTGAAAAGTGTTGCAAATACTAACAGTTCAATATTAATTTATTACTCAGTCTAGTAAGAATATTAGAGGTAGAATTTGAAGAATCCGAATTTGAAGTCGAAATTTCGGAAATTTGACGTCAACTTTTAGTTTTTCTCACCGGTTTCGTGTTTTTCAACTTTGAAAATTCGTTGCAAATACTATAGTACTGTTCAATTTGTACAAATCGAATTTGTGCATTTATAAGTACATCGAATAAACGATGCAGAAATTGATACGTACATTACCTTGCAGTATTTTCGATAATTTGAATTGACGAATTTTTGTTGAAGTATCCAGGCGTTTAGTGAGGCTTAATTTTTCCGCCAGGTCTTTAGCAATATTTGAAGTTTGACAATAATTTTCGAATGCCGACTTCAACTTGTGTCAAACAAGATTCCCGATTCGATTTCCAGTCGACTTCACCGTTTTAATTCTTCCCTCTCGGATCAGATAGCCGTAGGCACCCCATTGAAAGATAGACATTCTCCACCTTGAAACCTTTTTCTCACTCCAACGTGAGGCGAGTTGACACTTTTTTTTCGCCTCTTTTTCCTCACGGAGTTTTTTCCTCTCCGAAATAATTGAAGACATAGAAGAGGTCTTTGATCTTTGCACGGTCTTTTTTAATCGTTAAACGCCGTCGTAGCTCTCGTTTGTGCTCTCATTTGCGACACTCCAGAGGAGAAATTAAAAGCGCCCCGAGCTTTGCTGCGAAGAACAGTGAAATGGTTTGTGCGCCATTTGCAAAATGTTGTAATTTCTCGACAACAGAAATACATGGAAAAGTTCTGATTGAAATGCGGATGGAAATTGTAATTTGCAAAAATCGCAGTCGACAAGCGATATTGAGAAAAATAAAATATCGCTACGATCCGTTTATACCTAAATAAAATTGATGATAATCATTAGTAAGATGATACGCACGAAGGGGAGAAAAATTCTTTGAATTATTTAATAGTAGCCATTGTTCAATAGTTGTCGATTTTTAGACCTATAAAAGGGATTTTCGTCACTGTTTCGAAAAATAGCGTATTTTTCAATAGTTCAAAAAAAAAATCCTGTACCACCAATAGTACCGAGTTTCAGAGTAGGTGAACCAAACAACGCAAAAATTTCGATTTCTTGCCCCTTTCAGTGGTAGTAAAATATAATGTGAAAATCCCAACTCGGAGCAAATATTTGCGATATTTAACTCCCTTGCCTTACATGAGCTACACGATTGCGGGGGTGACATTCGGGGCGGCAGTGACCTTGCCGAGGATCAATGCTGTTTTTTCCACCCTCATTTTTTTTACGTGAGATGAAGATTCGTCTTTATCCTTTTCGGATTTTTCAAACGTATACCGCGGTTTTTTTGGAATTATTCGTAACGAAAAACAACTTGAACGGAAGCGCGTTATTTAATTTTATTGTGCAATTACGGGAAAAATGGTCACATTCTTGAATATCATTATCTTCGTACTCGGTAAAAAGCCAATTGAAAAATGCTCTCTGATAATGCTGAAACAATCAAGTCGCCATCTTGCGAGCATTTATTTCACCTTACTTATTCGTCGAGAGCGCCGAAATAAAATTGTAGCGCTCCTGAGGGATCGAGGATCTCATTTTCGCGCGGCTCCATTTGTTCCGGAGAGAACGATCTATTGTGGAAACTAACGATTCGTCTGGAGTGCGGACAGCTGAAAGCTAACGAGTCAATAGGAAAGCGATTTTTCTTCTGTCTTCCAATGGATTTCAGGAAGGAAAACGTTTGTTCAGTTTGATGACGTTGATAGAGCCATTTCAGGGCTGATGTGATGAAAAATGCAGCTGCAACTCCAAACATGGAAATGTTTTAAACTATTCTCGATTCCTTTTTGATCATCAAAGTTGATCATCCAAATCACAATTTTCTTCAACCGAACGTAACATTCTCTTTCTCTGGAAAACTGGTGACAGAGTGAGATGTGCGTTGAGGAAATTTCGTGGTAGCAAACTTGTGAATTGTATCAGTCTGAGGCACGGGAGTTCTGTCTGAAGATGAAAAATGGACTACAGTGGAATTTTAGTTATAAAGATATCCTACAAAGATACCAAAGATAATGCGACCTTGAAAAATTCGCTGTTTTCGGGCTCCAAGAATTTCAATCCTTGCTGCGACGCAGCCAAAAACAAGCACTCCTTGTTCCATCATGACCACCAATACAATGGATGACTCTCGTTCTCTTTTGCTTCCCTTCCCAGAGAGAAAAAATCTCCAAAAATCCATTCCATCTCAAGTGCTGCGAGCACATTTTTGCGAAACCTACCGCAGTTTCAGCTGCAAGGAGACGCTTTCCCTCGTTCAACCCCTTCAGCATCCTTCGAGGCCTATCTATTCAAATGCACATGTTTTTATGTCCTTTCCGGCAGAGAAATGTCGTGTCTCAGGTGCAGTAAACGCGCCGCCATCCACTAACCAACCCCGCTTTTTTCCCAAGTCAAACTGAAACCCTTCAGGATAGGCCTTGTAGTCTTTTCTGGAGATTAGAGACCGTAAATTTAAGCCGGTACCGAGCTGGGATGTTGTAGAAATGGAGGAAAAGCGTATGAGTGCGATGACTCGAATGCGAAGGATGCTGGGGTGATCTAAAGTGGATGAGATGAGCGATAGGGTCGTTCTCGAGCGAGTCTAAGTAACATTAAGACCGCTCGGTACTCGAAACTATCCATTTTCGTCCGATTCCTAATTGGATTCAGACCTCTGTATTGGCATTAATTTTGTTTCTGAATAAGACACTAATTTGTAGCAGGTTATTTTATATTTTTCAATTTATTTTCCAATGTTGGCCTCGAGGGTAGTTTGCTGTGGTACAAAGAAGCAATCCTTAAATTTCTCCACCCATAAGAGCGAACACCTCTCTCTAAAGGCTTTAGCACCGTTTGTATGATTGGCTTGAAAAGCGAGGTTTTTTATAGAAAGAATTACAGCGTTTTCGAGACGTTCGGAACCGTTTCGAAAAGTATTGACTGTCGAGCTGCTTTATCTGATGCAGACTTGCGAATCTTTGTCTCGTCGGGGTCTTTCACCCTCGGCATTTGTGGTGTTCGACCCTATAATCCGCTCAATGGCCATTGATACCGTACGGGGATAGATATACACCAATCGAATCGAAACAAGGGTATAGTAGAAAAGGATACCTTTGCGATAATTATTGCTAGGTATTATTTTCTGCCACAGGATTGCTAAATTAATGGGATTATCAGTTCTGTCCGTCTTTTCAGGAAAAAATAACAAAGAACAGGAATATTGCATCAATTTTAATTCTGCCGTTGTATCGCATCAACCTTCACCTACAACGTTCAACTTCAACCTTCACCTTCAACCTTCAACTTCAACCTTCAACTTCAACCTTCAACTTCAACCTTAAACTTCAACCTTCAACTTCAACCTTCAACCTTAAACTTCAACCTTCAACTTCAACCTTCAACTTCAACCTTCAACTTCAACCTTCAACCTCAACCTTCAACCATCTAATCAATTTCACCTATAAAGATTTAATTTTAATCTTCCACATCAATGTCAATTAATTTTGAGGATGCTTCTACGTAAATCCAAACTTCAATTTGGGTTGATAACAGTTGTTATTGTGTACGTTTTTAGAAAGAATAATAAACCAACAGCACCAGAAAATAGTGTTGTTCGTCTTCAAAGATAATCAACGTGCAGATAAAACAATTACAACCTTCAACTTCAACTAGAGGTCAACCTTCATAAGTGCTCCCCTCCCTTCAAGGACATTTAAAATTTGGGGAAAAAATATCATAGCACGGGGGCGACCTCTATTAGTAATAAAATTGCAGGTTCGAAGAAATTATGTTGGATGGGTGCTTTCCAGGGTAGATAAAAGGGACCTTCACAGCTTCTTTTTGCTCTCCTGAAAAATTTTCAAAATGTAAGTTATGATGGTTTACCTCTGGGGTACAGAACTGTGAAACTTTTTGTAGCTATACTTTTCTGAATTTGTTCCAATTGTTCACTCACAATGAGCATCGCAGCCAACTGCCAAAACTAAATCCCCATACTTGGAATGTAGAGCGGAAAATTCGCTCGTTCCACAATTTTCGAGATATCTCACAGCCTCGGAAGGGGCTCGCGTTAACTTTTTCTCCATATTCCAATGAGACAAAAAAGAGAAGGAAAAAATGCTCGAGGGCCAACGACTGAGGGGTCTGAATATCGATTAGCGATTATGATTATGTTCCTTCCCTAGTCAACCCCAGAGAACGAGATTCTTTCTCTGTCGCGCTCGTGAAAAAATACACCTGTCTCTGTCCTACTCGACTGAGAGGGGTAGAGCGTTTTTTACACGGCTAGGCCTCACCCTCCGCGATGCAGACCCTGGATGAGAGAGAAGCCCTTAAAAAAATCTATAACAAGAAAGCGCTCGCGCTCCTGACGAGAAGAGGGTGGAGGCAGCGAAGCCGAGACACAGCTGAACATTTTCGAGGGGTGAGCAGAGCCCTTTTTCGTTCTTTTTTAATCTGAGTGGGGTGTGCGATGCTTTTGGCCTTGGGTAGGGTTGGAATTGACGATTGTTTCGGTTCCTGTAGATATGAAAGCTTTCGATTTCAATAATTTTCTAAATCGACCAAAAGCTGCGAGTTTTCTCGACAATCAGCGGTAAGAAAAGGTGAAAACGCGGTTCATGATAGTGCAGTTTAATTAGGCAAAAGCCATTGCTTAGTTGACGAAAAATGAAGAAATTAGGAAGACCATTTTTCACAAATAGCGACCACAACAGCCAAACTATGCTTCGTTTAGCAACCAGCATCCTTGGCAACTAGGGTGCCCTTCGAACAGAATTCCAGACGACTAAGCTCTGCTTGAAATCCTGAATAAATTTTTTTCCATAGTTAATTCAATGGTTTGTAATCCGTAATACCAAAAAACACAGCCGAGAAACCTGTTAGTTCCTACATAATTGTCCACTACAACCTCAAGTGTCACCCAAAGCTGGATTAGTATGCATTTTACCCGAATCTCTCGAAAGTGCGTTCACGAGGGGTTTCGAACTCGGGGGCATTTCTAGGGTCAACGTTGGCGGTCGAAGGTGTCCACCCAGAAAAGCGGATTAGGTCTTCGGACTGAAAAGGGCAACGAGACACGGTCACCAAGACGTGTTTTGTTTGCTTTTAAGGGTGAGAATCGGAAGCGAGGACCTGCTGTCGGCCGGAGGCGATGATCCGTTCCTGCCATCCATGTCAGTCATTCCAAAGTGGATTTTCCTTAACAAAAGTCCCACTAGGGGCAGTTTGCACTGTACAACCTGCGATATTATGCGTTGGCAGCCTATAAAAAACGACAATGTCCGTTGATGTCCCGTTTTTCGTCTACAATAGTCCGGACAACAGCAATAACAACAAACACTGACCGAACCCCTCGCCATCGAAAGTTAATCTCACCCCAGTTCGTCCACACGCCACCACCACCGACTCAAACTAGTTTTTGCAGTATTGTCCTCCATAGAAGATTGGCAGAGGCTTGCTAATCAGTTTGACTTATGGTTCAAAAAACTACAAAAAAAGCATCTCCTTCAGTGTTGATGAAACGTATAATTCACCTTCAACCTTCACCCTCCATCTTCAACCTTCACCTTCAACCTTCACCTTCAACCTTCACCTTCAACCTTCACCTTCAACCTTCACCTTCAACCTTCACCTTCAACCTTCACCTTCAACCTTCACCTTCAACCTTCACCTTCAACCTTCACCTTCAACCTTCACCTTCAACCTTCACCTTCAACCTTCACCTTCAACCTTCACCTTCAACCTTCACCTTCAACCTTCACCTTCAACCTTCACCTTCAACCTTCACCTTCAACCTTCACCTTCAACCTTCACCTTCAACCTTCACCTTCAACCTTCACCTTCAACCTTCACCTTCAACCTTCACCTTCAACCTTCACCTTCAACCTTCACCTTCAACCTTCACCTTCAACCTTCACCTTCAACCTTCACCTTCAACCTTCACCTTCAACCTTCACCTTCAACCTTCACCTTCAACCTTCACCTTCAACCTTCAACCTTCACCTTCAACCTTCACCTTCAACCTCAATGAGAAGTTTGTTGACCTCAGAAAAACTCTATTCGTCCCCATTTTCGAATCTGCCCAACCTGTATCTCAAGAACTTTCCTTCCATCTTAGCCTCTTATTTCCTCTAACTCACCAAATTGTTATTAATGTAACTAACTGTAACCAATTTTTATTCGACCGTTGGCGGATTATTTGGTAGTGTTTTGCCGTTCCACATCAACTTCGGACACAATGGTTTCTTCGGCGGTGAAAAGCGGATAGGTGGAAAGCATGTCGGCAGTGCTCCTCGAGCGCCATTGCGTTTCACCTTATAACCCGCTAAATCGTGAAGCCTACAAAGAAACGAGTCTCCTTTCATCTCCAACGGCTCCTCACCGTTCCACCGTTCCACCATTGCCATTCGCAAGGTCTCGCGCGTCTTTGGGTGGAAAAATAATCATCCCTTCTCCCCACACATTTTTCCTTTTTTTCTACGTCTTCGAAACGAGCGAGCTCTTTTCGAGAGAAAAGGAATGACAAAGGAAACCTTGTTATGTTAGCAGCTCTGGCGGCTCGCGCTAGCTTGGGCGCCTCAATTATGTTACAGGAGAGAAAACTTGTTCTTCCTTCCCCTTCGCCTTTTCCCTAATTCCCCGAGCCTTCGTTATCCTTTCCCAGTTCGTCCGTTTTCTTCTCCGCTTTTCTTATTTTCTTTGTTCGTCGACTGGTTCTTTGTTTTCTTCTTTAGCGGAGCAGCTTCCAATTTTCTTTCTTCGTCGAAGAAGCAAGTTTTTTCTTCCAAGGTACTAATGAATCAGAAGAAATTTAAGTTTTACTGGGGACCCAATAATTGGTTGAAGTTGAAGGTTGAAATTGAAGGTTGAAGTTGAAGGTTGAAGGTTGAAGTTGAAGGTTGAAGTTGAAGGTTGAAGTTGAAGGTTGAAGTTGAAGGTTGAAGTTGAAGGTTGAAGTTGAAGGTTGAAGTTGAAGGTTGAAGTTGAAGGTTGAAGTTGAAGGTTGAAGTTGAAGGTTGAAGTTGAAGGTTGAAGTTGAAGGTTGAAGTTGAAGGTTGAAGTTGAAGGTTGAAGTTGAAGGTTGAAGTTGAAGGTTGAAGTTGAAGGTTGAAGTTGACGGTTGAAGTTGAAGGTTGAAGTTGAAGGTTGAAGTTGAAGGTTGAAGTTGAAGGTTGAAGTTGAAGTTGAAGTTGAAGGTTGGTATTGGAGGTTATTGTAGAAGTTTGAACTTGAGTTCTTTTTACAGGATATCCATCTTTGACCTCGATCTTTATCCCAACCTACGAGTACATCGTCAATTGGATGGTTTACATTTTGCTATCTCTCGTACCTACGTTTGTTCACGATTTTGACAAATTCAACACGTATATATTCTCTAGGGGCACTCCGCCTTCTTTGAGGCGATTTCGAAACCTCTCGTTGTGCATTCTTATGCCTCTTTAGCTCACGTTCTGTTTAGCCTTCGGATCAAGACATTACCGACATGCATCCGAAAAAGCTCCTTCGCCCTCGCACGGGTTTTTTCGATATTTTTTGCCTCCCCGGAACTACCCCTGGCGCTTGCTCGTGGTGGAATCACATATCGTTTAATCCACCCCTCATGTTCGCAGTACAGGCCTTGGCCCTTGTTCCCTTGGAACCCCTCAGGTACGTCGTGACTGCTTTTTTTTACCCCAACCCATTGCCATCTGCTCTTGGGGCACGTGCTTTTTTTCGAACCCCCTCGTCGCTATTGTTCACGGACCCTGAGTTTTTTGAGCGTTTTTTTCGGTACCGAGGGACTCTCCCCACGCCGTTGATGAACAGCCGTCCCAAAGAATCCGTTCTGACTGGCCTTGGATCTCAGATCAGTGTGTCACTTGTGCCAAGGACGTGCAGTTCGAAAATGAATCGGCTCCGAACATACAATCCGATGAAAGTGAAGGAAGACAGTAGACACGAGAAGCGGACTAAGATTTTCAGACGGTGACGAAGAAGAAGGACACAGGCTGACACTAGCTTTGGTGAGATGGAATTTCGGTTTTTGTTCTTGTATTCAGTACAGTGGATTATTATTCCTTCGCTTCAATATTGATTTAAGGAGACTATCCGTTCGTGATAGTAATATTATTCCGAACATTTGTGAACGAAACTATAAAAGCTAAATTCTTGAAATGTTCGCTAAAAATCAATCTTGGACTGACAATGGCTCAATTCTTTAACCAAATCGCTAGCTATATTTTGAGAGTGTTTTTGGGGGTTTTCAGGAGGAGGAAATTCATATTTTTCAACGTATTCAAGAAAAAAATGTTTTTGATACCATTTCTATACATTTTGGACGCTGAATCGGATGCGACCATCGCAGGGTCTATAGCTTTTTGTTCTCGAGTTATCGCAGCATTTGTGTTGACTTTAGGAGATTTTCACGTGTTGGGCATGAAAATAATGAAAAATTCAGCTTTTAAATACAAAATTAAGAAAAATACAAATGATTAAAAATACAATAATTGCTATGGAGTTTTCCCTTATAGTTACCAATCTGTTGAAACGATCACAAATGTTTCAACGAGTTATTAGCACAAATGGATGGTTTTCCTAATCATTATTGAAGAAGAGGAATTAATTTACCACCGTACATTCATTTGCAGCGTTTTACGCCGTTTTTCATCATTTCATTTAGCCTCAATTAGCCTAATTAAATTAGTATTAAATTTTGTATAAGCTATTTGTAATTGCTAATTTCTTGAAATTTTCACCAAAAATCAATCTTGGTCAAACAATGGCTCAGTTCTTTAGGCAAATCGCGACCTCAATTTGAAGGGTATTTTTGTTGGGTTTTGAGAGGAAGAAAATTCGTATTTTCCAACGTTTTCCAGAAATAGGCGTATTCGGTATCAATTTTATAGATTTTTGGACGCTGAATCGAATGAGACCTTTATTGGTTCTCGAGTTATCACAGCTTTTGTGTTACATTGGGGAAATTTTCACAAATTTGGCATGAGGGTATAACTCGAGATATCTTGGAGCTATAAAAATCGTTCTATACTCGTTGGAATGCTCTTTGAACACTCTCTTCAACTATACCGTTCGGCGAAAAATGTAGCTTTTAATTTGAAAATCATGAGAAATAAAAATGATAAAAATCACAATAGTTCCTACGGATTTTCCTCCATAGTTACCAATCTTGTTTTCGGTGAGAACATGTTCGAAATAATTACTTTCAAAAATGGATAATCTCCTTAAATCAATCATTTGCAGAATTTATTTATTGGATTTTATTGATATTTTTATTGTTTCTTATTCAGTATTTTATTGATTGTCTTTATTCTTGAATGAAATAAATTCTTGCAAGTTGAACTTGAATTGAATTCCAACGCTATGGTTTTCAACTGATTGAATGGTTTCCAACAGTTGATTTTGAATTCCAAATATTTTCAAAGGTTTTCTTCAACGGTGTCCGCGCATTTTCGACGGTTTTTCGGACAAAGGTGTGGTTGGTATCAATTTCTATGGATTTTTGGACGCTGAATCGATTAGGACCATAACGGAGTTGATAGCATCAATCTTTCTCGAATTATCTTAGCTTTTCGTGCGTTTCACAAGTTCCAGCTTTTGAGTAATTTGGCAAGCGACTTTCTTGAGCTTCAAAAAACATTCTATACTCGTTGGAATGCTTGTCAAACACTCTCCTAAGCAATATCATTAGGCGAATTATTTGAAATTTAATTAGATAATTAAGAAAAAAATAAACATGGAAGTAAAAAATTGAAATCGCAACAGTCACTACGCCAATCTGTTGTTGGGTCGAAACTTTCACATTATATTCGGGATAGTTACGAACACAAGCAATCATTTGCAGCGATTTATCTTTAAAATTCAATCGGCACCGACTCAAACGCAAATTTATTGGAAAAAATATGCAAATAATTTATATCCACCGTTTCGAAAAACTATTAAAAACCTCTAGCTCCCGAAATGTAATAAAACCGCCTATTATAAATACTTTTCGAGCAGTAAACCGCATTAATGACTCCATGAAATTCAACTTGGCTCGCGAGTGTTGCTATAAAAATGTTTTTTCGAAAAATTGTTCACCCTCGTCGGACACCCTCGGCCATAAAAGATAGCAGCCACATTGTCGTACCTTCCACTCATCTCGATCTCATCCAGACAACCCCTGAGAAAACCTGCGAGGGATGAAAGGAGAGGAAAAAAACTTAATCTCGCACTTATAAAAAATTCACCAGCCTTTTGATAGCGAGGCGCCTCCGAGGGAACATCTTAAAACCCCCAGGTTTCATCCCGAGTTCTCATTTCGGGCGAAGTTTTTGAAAGATTTAAAGCGGCCATTTTGCGGGCGCAGGGAGAGGACAATTAATATGTAAACATAATTACTTTCTCTCGTCGGAAAGGGTTTTTTTATTGATGCGAGGGTGGTTTAGAACCGTAAGAATATACTCCGAGGGTTGGATGGCCGTATTAAGAAGGGGGTGTCTTCTGCGCGTGCGCAAACCTTCCCTCATCAGCTATGGCCTCTTCTTACCCCTTGAAGGGCGTAGTTTTCTTCATATCCGCCTCCGTCCGGTTGAAGAAACCGGCGAAAAATGAGCAACCGCTCCAATTTTACGCCGGATTGAAACTCCGATTGAGATTAATTATCGGATTAAAAACGAGCGGAGAACGAATTTAAGTGAAGGATCGTTGGGCGGATTGAGTAATGGCGAGTTTTCAAGTCCTATTTTAACGATGAGACGGTTAATTGTGAAATTTTCTATGAAATGAAATTCAATTTTTGGACGAGGATTGATTTTGGAAAGTATCGATTATGTAATTCGAGATACAAGTCGAGTCCTGCTGATTAAAAATTTAAAGTAGAAAACTCAGTATTGGGAAAAAGAGTTAGGAAAGTGAGAGGAGTAATAATATGTTGTAAAAAAATTAAGAAAAGTAGACAAATTGTGTTGAATAATATCTTACGTTTCTTTTCACACTAATCTTCGCTCTATTTACTTCTCATTGCAAAAATCCAGGTTATGCAGTGTGTGACTTTGAATAAGAAAACTACCAAATCTTAAGCACATTCGGTTAACTTTTTTTTTAAGAATATTTTTTAAAACATTTTCCCAGGTTTTCACTAAACTAGGCATGTCTGCCAAATATTTTCCTCGCTTTCTACCTCGTTTTCCCACTCGCCTTTTTGAAGAATCTCGAAACTAGTCGATTTTGAGCAATGCATTTTAAGTAATAAACTCTCGTGAATTTCCGTCGAATTTCGAAAAGCCAACTTTGACACTCAAAGACCCGATACATATTCAGGGAATACATTTTTTATACTTCTTAAAAAGGGAGCTACATTAAGCTTCTCTCGCTAAGCTCCTCCCACGAAAGAAATTTCCTCGAAGCTCGTCGGGGTGCGTGGCTTTTAAAAAGGACATCAAGTGGCGCTAAGCCATCAGTCTGAAAACAAGCTCTCAGTCAAGAGCTTAGAAGCTTTCTGCTCCGTTCCCTTAATAAGCCTCGACATAAATTAATGGCTTCACTTTACCGTCTCTTTTTACTCAGCTTTGAGAATTTTTTTTTCACTTCTCGCTTTAAGGAAGGAAAGCGTCGAAGGAGACTTATTTAAAATATAAATACAGTTATTTAATGCATTTTTGGAAAATTAGCTTACAAATAATGCTCAGTTGGCTAGACAATCATGGTACTGCTCGTTGTCGACCAAATTTCTGGCCGATGGCGTTCTATTTGAACAATCTCCCGCTCACGCACATCTCGTCGTTTTCTAATTTATACGATATTCCGAACAAAAGTCGTCCTATAAAATCATTTTTTTCAACCGATTCCTTTCTCTTAATTTCACTTTCAAAAGAAATGCGTATTTTCGACTTTTTATGCCAATAAAAACCGATGACTCTCTTTAATACAGGAACGCCTTGAAAAGAGCGTTAAATTTTCCATCTCTCTATTCTAAAACTCAATTTTTCCGAGTAGATGCAATAAGAAAAAAGCCTTTGGAAGAGCAAAACTTGTCGAATCTCAGAAATGTCACCTTTTTTCAATTGCCTGTGGTGCTTATTATTCTTTTCTGCTGAAAGCTGAAAAGTTGGTTCACACTCTTAGCTTACCAATGATCAAAAAATGTACAATCGAATTTAGAAGCAAAGATTTCGTCTCATTAAAAAAATAAAATAAAATAAAAATAATAATTTTAATAAAAATAAATAAATTAATTAAAAATAAGAGAGTTTCCTTTGAAATTTCTCGGGTGACAAGTTCGACCGACATTGAAGGCCGACATTTACATATTTTTTAACGCTGAATCCAATGTTACTGCTTTAATGCCTTTTCGCCTTCGAAAATTGGAGTTCTCAATCCAGCGAGTTAGCATGAGCTCTCAAAAAGCGAACATTACTCTGTTCTCATTTCTTTTTTTTTCACTTATACGGTGAAATAACCGAATTTTACATGCCTCAAAACATAAAAAAATATTGCACTGTTTTATTATTGAATATTAAACCAAAATTATAACATTCATTTGAACTCACTCTTGTAGCCGAGGGAGTTACAGCGATTTTATTGAGTTAAAGTCTAAAACACGAAAAATCATGATATTTAAAACAGTATCAAAAAGAGTAGGCTAAAAAAAATATATTACAGGACAAAGTTTGGAGTTAATTTCCTTTCTTAATTTTCCTCTCAACGCTGGTCATTATAATTGATTCAAATATACTTTTTTCCCCTTGATATTAATAAATTTACTTGCTACTTAACGAGAATATCTTCATCTAAACGAATGACCATTATCAAAATTACTCGGTGGAAAAAATGTTATCTTCAATCGGCTCTATCTCCATTCGGTTGATTATTGTCACAAAAACGAGCGAAAACATATGTTTAACCAGTTTTTCGCCCGCACTGTCAAACTAAGTGCCCACGTGCCATGTGTTCACCTCTCGGTTTCCCTAATTCAGGAAGTCTAAAAACCGCCCTTGAAAAAACATCCCTTGCGGGGGTGGAGGAGCGTTTTTGTAACATTTTTTCTCACCATTTTTTACTGCCGGCTCCAACAATAGCCGTATTCTTTTCTCTCCCTCTCGTGATGATTATCATCAAGGGTTAAGAACCGGAACGCCCCCAAGGTTGTACTTTTCCTGTCTGCCATACTTGAAGACGGAAAATATAAAGAACAAGAAGAATTTTTCGGCGTTTTGAGCGATTTTTTCCCTTTTTTCCTGTTCCCGAAGTAAGAGTGCCTTCCGTATCAATTTTAATCGATTTTCGAACACTTGATCGACTTAGACCGCCACAGTAATTTTTTGTATTTTTTATTTATGTTATATTTCATTTATTTTATCGCTCTTGCGGCGACTTATCAATGCATTCACCATAATTTGGCATCTAGCCCTAGATTTTGAAATTCGATTTTGCTTCCTTGAATAAATATTATGTCTTATAGATATACAAAACTTTAAATACTTTTCAGTAATAAACCGTTGTAATCGCCCAGACGTTTCAAGGCATGTAGAATCCAAGTCTCCAATAAATGAAATAATAAAATACAGTAAAATAAAAAAATAATAGTAAAAAATAGTAAAATTAAAAAATAGTAAGTAAGAAAAAGTAAAGTATAAAAAAAAATAATTGTAAAATAATAAAATACAAATAAACACTGCAAATACAGTAGTTTATTATTCCTTCGCTTCAATGATGATTTCATGATTTGTGATAGTAATCATTCCAAACATTTGTGTACGTTCCCACCGAAATACAGATTGGTAACTATATGGGAAAACTCCGTAGCAACTATTGTAATTTTATTAATTTTTATTTTGTCAAAATTTCCTAATTAAAAGCCAAACATTTCTCGTCTTGCGTTATAGTTGAAGAAAGTGTTCGACGAGCATTCAAACGAGTATAGAACAATTTTTATAGCTCCAAGAATTTTTATTGCTTCAGCTGTACTGTTAGCCGAATAATTTAGCAGTTGATTTTGAAATTTTGAAAAATAAAAATGTTTAAACTTAGTTTTTTCCTATAATTACCAAACAGCTGTTAGGTGGGAACGTTCACAATAAATGGTAAGTTATTATCACAAATGGATGGTCTTCTTAAATCATAACTGAAGCCAAAGAATAGAAAATAATTTGCAGCATTTTTTAAATTAGAAAAAGGATTTAGCTAGGTTGAGAAAAAAACTCCTACTAGTAATTGAATTACAAGGGAGGGTAGAATAATAACTTTTCAATGAGTTTTCTTATTAATGGGGTTCTCATTGGGTTTATGTTCTTCCTTCAGATTAAAATAATCTAAAATATTTGTCATCGTTAATTTACCCTTTTATCCTCTCGTCTCGGTTTAATCTGCATAATATTTATTAATTTGCCGTACTATTATCAGAAGCAATAAAATTATTAATAAAAAAAAATCGTTTTATTTTCTTCTCTCGAAACACACTTCGCCAAAAATTAAATCCTCTCATAAAATTGATTTTTGTTCATAGTAAGAATTCAAGTTCCCCGCTCCGTAATCAATATAAAGTATAACTTACATTTTTCTTCCGATCGTTTGGTCACGCCGTTTGAACCGTATACAATCTTTAATAACTCGTCCCCTCCAAGTGCCCATAACTCCGGCGTTTCGTTATTTTACCACCTTAATAATTCACCATTAACTTTTCTTCCCTTGAAGCCAATGCGGATAGGGCGGAGTAATGGGTAGTTTTGTCTTTTATCCTCTTCTTGTTTTCTTCGGGTTTTTTCCCTACTCACGTCTTTCTCTCTCCTGCACAATTTTCCAGGGTACGTGTATAAGAAGGAGAAAATGCGTTTTTTCCTTCGTCTTCGCTTCTTCGGTAGGAGCCTTCTAATATTGATAAAGCGCGGTGGGCTTAGGTTCAAGTTAAGCCATTAATTTCTGTCCCGCCTTATTAGGGGGCGCCTTGAAAGGATTTGTGGAAAAAGGCCGGTACGTATAGGATAGGATGGAAAAGGAAAACCGATCGTCGCGTCTTTGTCGCTCTCTTTCTTCCCTTTTCGTTCGGGTGGCAACTTCCCTTCCCGTAGCTGAGGGTCTGGACTGAGCTCAGCGGCTGAGGAAGAGGCGATCGATCTACTTCGCCGAGAGGTAAAGAGTAAAGTTGTGGATCTTGTAATAGGCTATGGTCTGACCCGGTATCTCCCTATCGGAATTTCGATACAATTGCCGTTCCTGGTCGAGGATGGAAAACCAAGGATATCTGGAGCTGGTGAAGACGGCATTGTGCTGAGTTGAAGTTCCTGGTTGTCTTCCTGGTGTTTAATTTTGCCGGCTGATGTTGCCGGTTATGCTTGCTGTTGGGACGCTGAAATGCTGACTTTGATGCTGTTGAGGTTCTAAATCGACCCTCTTGTAGACCTAGAACAGTATTCGAGCAAGTACCAAACTCAAAAATTCAAATATAAAAATATATTTCGTGCATTTTTCTTGCGCGTTTAAAAAAATATGGTTATAATTCCTAAATGTTCAGCGTATAAGAAAATTTTTACTATTCTTTTTTAAGGAGCACCAAATTCCACGCTGAATAGTCTTTCATTCGTCAAAATCGACCGAGCCGTTTATTTTTGAAAAATTACAACTTTTATCGCTTTTGGCAAAATTTATACAAAATGTCATATAGAGACAAAAACGGTTGTTCCAATCGAAAAATATCATAGGATTAAATTTGTTCAAAAATCAATTTTAGCTTTAAGAGCTACTATGGAAACCAGTGAAAAGTTTGTTACACACACCTATTTAACAGACAACGCGCTTTTATACTCACGGGACGTTTTCGGCTGTTGAAGGCCTCAGACTCATTGCGGTGGTCAATGGGGTCTTCCAGGGTCCGATCATAAAACAATGGTTTCAATTTCTATAATCATCAGTGAAAAATCACTGCTGATGCCAGGTTTATTCTTTGCGTTGATGATAATTGCCGGCGAACAATGTTTTCCCTTTGTTGACTGCAAGTCTTCAGAAAGCGATCAGAATTCTTGAAAAAGATATTGCTCTATTATTAGACATGGTCAGAATGCATAGAGGTCAGAATGCCACAGTTCCTGGATCTTGGGAACAAAGCCTGCAGATGATCAAAGCAGTGTATTATTATTATGGTCTCAAACGCCATGCTATTCGGCTGATTGGCGTTCCTGGGGAACCAAGCTCACTATTGGCGGAATTTCGGTCAGAAACAAAATACTCTCGAACTCGAGAAAGCACTCAAAGTAGCAAATGTATATTGTTATGTATATATTATGCGGCTTGAGCCGTGAGTAATAAATATGGAGCAATATGGGAAAATATGCGGGAAACTGGTTCGATTTGGTCGAAGTTTAGTTATCTGAGAGGAGCACTGCTATGGTTCAGGGGTTAGGGGGATTCTTTATACACTCTTTAAGATCCCATTAGTCCCACGTAAAGGTTCTGGCGAAAGGCTCTGGTGGTGGTGGGTTCGGGACGTCGATCGCTTCTTTCGACGAAAGGGCGACTGACCTCCTCGGTCGAGATGTAAGTTTTTCCGCATCATCGACTCCATCTGAAATCATACGTGAATGCTCGGCTTGGCAGTTCAAGGGCAACTTGCACTAACGAACCTGTGCTTGTCAGCGTAGGAGCAGTTGAAATGTTAGACAATTTAATTCCAAGCACGCTGAACAGTAAATTATAATAATCGAACCGATTGTTGTTCTTTGTCGGTTCAGTTTTTTAACAACGGATGAGAAAACTTTACTCAAATTAGTTCATCGTCGTATTTGAGAAATGAAGGAAAATCGCGCGGGATTCAGAAACGAACAGACTCAAATTGGACACGAATTTGACGAAGATATGAGAAAGATTTGGCATGGATGGGATTCAATGGGCGAACAAGATTAAAATTGGTTAATAATCGGTCAGAAATTGGTCGAAATTCGGACGTGAACTCAGCTCTTTAATGAACAGTCTCTTTGCGTTTTTTCAGTACTCTCTGAGATATTTGGCTCAATGACGATGCCCTCCCATTACTAAGAAAATAATTTATATCTGAAAAAATCAGATTTCATTTTCCTCCGCTAATTCTTCGGCGAACCACAACAGAATTTATAAGTGCTCGAATTAATATTCATTAAAACTTTCCGTTAGCGGAAGAAAAGAAACCAAGAGGGCCAATTAACGCTGGCACTCCTGAAATAAATTTCTCCCAGATAAAAAAAAGAATGCAAAGCCTTGAGCGGACTAATTCGCTAGGAGCGGAACCCAATTTTTTTCCTTTTCTTCTAAAGAACGCGAGGAAAGTGTTCAGATCAACGTGGTGCTTGAATTCTCATTTACTTTTTCTCCTTCTTCGTCTTCTTTCTTCATCTTCTCATCTGGAATTTCCTTATTAGAGTTAACGACCGGATTAACTAATTTATGGAAGCCTTTTTACTTCGCATAATACAGCTTTTTATCTCCGAACTTGGAAGAAAAAAAGTTTTTTCCTTTTTTTTTGTAAAAGCCTTGTTCGGTGTTGGGAAATCCGTTTTGCCTAGAGGGAAGCGGGGGTGTTGCTTTTAAAAACCTCAAATTACTTTTAAGAAGCGAAAGAGGGTGTTTTTTACTTCCAAGTCTTTTTTCCATCGGTTAGATTAATTAGCCTGTGGGCCTTTTCATTATTTTCTCTACGTCGAATGAGCGTACGGGGCTGCTTCCGCTCCATTGTGAGCCACTTTAAATCGTTGAACGCTTCAGAGGCTGTGTGGGGGGAGGTGGGGAAATTATAAACCATCAGTCATGTCGGAATGAAAAGAATCAGGTTTCAACTGAGTTTCGAGAGTGGAAAATCAAAAGAGACCGTTTGAGAAAGTTAAAAGAAATGATACCAATTCAGATTCGGTCTGGAGTTGATGATTGCCAATTAACGTTCGTGCTAGTATTGATCCTTTTTCAAAGAAAACGAACGATATTCATGTTCTGGCAGTAAATGAAATTATTAAATTGGAATTGAGGTTGAGAGTGTTTACGAGGGAGGCCGTTCCGCTCAAAAGCGAAGAGAGCTGCGAGTTTTTTTTTCATCCGAAATTTGCGATTGGAAATCTTATCATTTACAAAAGCAGTTAGCGCTGTAGTAAGAATCTCTTATTTTGATATTGCGTGGAATCAATATAATTTTCAAACTTCACCTTCAAACTTCACCTTCAACCTTCACCTTCAACCTTCACCTTCAACCTTCACCTTCAACCTTCACCTTCAACCTTCACCTTCAACCTTCACCTTCAACCTTCACCTTCAACCTTCACCTTCAACCTTCACCTTCAACCTTCACCTTCAACCTTCACCTTCAACCTTCACCTTCAACCTTCACCTTCAACCTTCACCTTCAACCTTCACCTTCAACCTTCACCTTCAACCTTCACCTTCAACCTTCACCTTCAACCTTCACCTTCAACCTTCACCTTCAACCTTCACCTTCAACCTTCACCTTCAACCTTCACCTTCAACCTTCACCTTCAACCTTCACCTTCAACCTTCACCTTCAACCTTCACCTTCAACCTTCACCTTCAACCTTCACCTTCAACCTTCACCTTCAACCTTCACCTTCAACCTTCACCTTCAACCTTCACCTTCAACCTTCACCTTCAACCTTCACCTTCAACCTTCACCTTCAACCTTCACCTTCAACCTTCACCTTCAACCTTCACCTTCAACCTTCACCTTCAACCTTCACCTTCAACCTTCACCTTCAACCTTCACCTTCAACCTTCACCTTCAACCTTCACCTTCAACCTTCACCTTCAACCTTCAACCTTCACCTTCACCCTTCAACCTTCACCTTCAACCTTCACCTTCAACCTTCACCCTTCAACCTTCACCCTTCAACCTTCACCCTTCACCCTTCAACCTTCACCCTTCACCCTTCAACCTTCATCTTCAAACTTTAACTTCTATTAATTAAGTCTCTTCCAATACTCATTATTTGCAATATTTTTCGTCCAAAATCGACTAATATCAGTTAAGATCCTTTGAAATTCTTCTGTAAATAGTCAGCGAATAATACAATATCGATTTAATATTTATTAATTTACCCAGTTGATAGGTTGTGTTATTATTATTGTAGGTAGCAACTTCATCATTACAATTGTTTGAAAAGTTGAAGCGCTATTTGCTAGAAAAACTATTCAGCCCTAAGAAGCGCTCGCAGCTATTACAATCAGGAGAGGGAGTTCTCGTTGTAAGGATATGCGGTTATCGAGCGGATATAGCGAAGGGGGTGGATCATCAGAAGGACCCAGCCATCAAGGGAGCTAAGAATGGGGTGTCGGGGACGAAGCGACGCTCAAGGGTCGCCATGTTGTCATACTCGCCGCCCTCACCCCATTAACTGCCCGCTACTTGTAATTGGTCAATTCCACCCCTTACCCTGTGCTCCAACCACTACACGAACTGAACCATGGAGTTCACATCGGACTGGCCAGTATAAGGAATCTTCAAAAAGTCGAGTGGGTCCATTTAATTTTTAATATTACAAGTACGCAAGTTTTAAAGTGGATTTTACGCAGTTTTAAAGTGAAAATAGAAAAACAAATCAATCATAAATAAATAAACAAACGTTAACAAGAGAAGCATTTTTGGAGCGAAATGTGCTCAAAAATTGATTTTTTTAATTACAAAATTAATCTCAAATTAAATGATATAACATAGTAATATAGATGCAATTTTTTAACCGACTTCAAAATGAATATCTTACTATAGTATATACTGTTTTTGGTTTATTATTAGATGATAAACCTTTTCCCCAATACTTAATTCGCTCTTGGAATTTTTCAAGAACAACTTCCCTTCATATTTTATTCTTTCCCGCCTCCTCCGAATTCATTAACATCTTCAGATGCGTTTTTTCGAAAACTGCGCATTAACATAGACAAATGTTGTCTTTTAAAAACCAACAGCCCTTGCCGATTTCGGGAAATTGTCGTCAATTCTCTTGACTGCATTTCGACGCTCAAATGAATACTAATACGAGGAGAAGGGAACTGTTGGAAAATTCTTCTCGCCTCCCGAAGACTAACTGACAACATCTAGATGATGTCGTGGGGAGAGATCGCAGCAGGAGACTTCTTCCCGAGTTCAACACTCCAGCACTCGCTGATTGTCACTATCCATCAAACGGCGTAATTAAAAAAGAAGGAAGGAAAAACAAGATGGCCGCCTGTCCAAGGGGTGTCCATGGGGAGGCGTCCCTTCATCTGCCGACGTTGATAAATCGGGAGCTTGATGAGGACGAGAAATCGAATAGAAAGTGCACGGGAGAAATGCATCCGAGGGGTTAAATGCAGGGGAAATTATACGAGGGCGCCTTGCGATTCTTTAATTGTGAGCGTCGACGGTCAATCGATACCGATTTCGAAAATGGCCGCATGTAAAATGAGCTTGTGCCAGTAATTGCAGTGAGTTTAGCTTTTACGGAGGGTAAACATGACGGGAATTGAGTCGACGTTCGAGCGAGACCGCAATTCGATTGTGAATTTTTGAAAAAAAAAAAATATATTTATGTAATTGTTTCAATTGTCTCAAAAATAATTTTCCAACAGGTGCCTGAGGTCAGAAAAAGGACGAAATGTGGTAACTCTGTTGAAAAAAAAAAATTCACACGGTTATTAAAAACTGTCTACCCAAAATAGACAAAAACAAGAGCATTTTCTAGTAGTTTGTCCATAGCGTTGTGAGTCTTATCTATTTTGATTTCGCCAAACTTCCCCACTATTTGCTGCTGCAGATACCAAAATATTCGACAAATCATATTTGTCTTTATATCGAACAACTGCTGAAACGTAGTGAACCAATCTGAGCACCGCAATTGCAATATCACGCTTTGCATCAAAAGCGCTTGACTCGCTGATGATGGAATTCGTAAAATCGGATGTAGAGCTGTATATAGCACGGTATTTGATTCCGTCGGCAGTAAGCCAGATATGAAATCATTTCGGCTAAGTCGAAAGGTGCTCGGATTCTATTGCCTAAATAACCAACAGCCATCAGTGCAAGTTGTCGTCGAGGTATGAATATTCTTCAACATCGCTTTCAATGATCGATGGTTTCCATCAATATTTCAACGTTGATATCAATTTTTCGCCGTATAATGTTAGAATGACAGTAGTAAAATAAGGGAAAAGCACAAAAAAAAAAAAAAAATGAAAATAAATAAATGAGAAATAAATCTAATAAGATATGAATCTATAAATAGAATTTTGCTCAAGAATATGAATTAATAGAGTCTGAGAATGAGGAGAAAAAATCGTGGCTGACTTAAGGAGGGTGACTTCTAAGCAAAATGATGCTAATTGGCTCGTTCCAAAAATCCATCGAATTCAATAGGTAACTAATTAGCAAAAAAAATCTAATTCCGTTTCCCCCAACTTTCCCCTGTTCTATTATTATTATTAAAAAAAAAATTTTTTTTTAGATTGTTTCGTGTTTTTTACTTAATTGCACTAAAACTGCTATAACTTCCTTAACTTCTAAGCAAATCGAAATCTGAGGGTTCCGCTAGAAGGAACGTTAAATTTCCTATCTTCCTATTCAGCGATTTCGGAATAGACATGAATGATTGGGACAGAAAAATATAATGGGGACAGGAAAACTGCAGCATTCATAAGAATTTTGTCACACATTTCAATCGACATTTATTATGATATACCTACCATTCGAAAGCCGACAGTACGGTGAATTTCTTAGGCTACATCTATGTAACCTGACGTTGGATCAAAGAGACATAATAAGCAATCGAAAAATCCATTTTTCAAAATTTCATAAACTTTGCTTTTTAGACTAATAATTTGTTGTTAATTTAATGTAAGCAAAAAAGAAAAGAAAAATAATTGAGCGTTCTTTCAAGCGGTGTCCTCAGATTTTAATTCGATCAGAAGTTAAGGATGTTACGACAATTATCCGTAAAATGAGCTCCTCAAACTTGAATAATTGACTTAAAAAATGGCTGCGATTCAGGGTAAAAAAAATTGATTTTGATGGAATGGAGAAAACGAACATGAATACGCAATTAATTTAATAATATAAAAAATATAAGAAATAGAAGATATATAAGAAATATTAATTTAATTAATATTTCATCAGTTTTTAACACAGATAGGACTTTCAACACGTTCTTGTTCAGAAGATTAGAATTATTCCCGATTTTTTTTCTTCAAAATTGCATCGGCGTTGAATTTGACTTTATTGTACTAAACAATCTCATTATTTACCCCCTTATCGAAATAAATTCGGATTTGTATTAAACTTAAGATGAAAACGAGACGACCAATGAATTTGGCGCATTTCAATTTTCCCTTCGCATCATCGGCTGTAAAATGTCGTAATTTGTCTTAGAACCATTGCCCTCCTCGTTCGCAACATTCCCTCTTTATCGTGCTCTTTATCATTCGCCGAGAACCTCTTCCCTCCATTCCGCTCTGTCTTGCCAAACAAGTGAAAGAAGTAGACTTCAGTTCCTTCCTAATATAACGAAGAAGCAAGTCTAGGAGCCAGGCCAGGCAATGCAGCCCTTTCTTCTTCCCATTCGACTCTCCTCCCCTGCTTTTCCACTTCTTTCTGCACAACTTCAATATAAAGCCCTCAAAGCATTCTCATTACCCTCCACAAGTTCCTCTTTGCACGACCCTCCTGAGCCTTTTTTTCGCTAGTTAAAAAAGGGGAAATGTTGAAAAAAATAATCCCGTCTCTCTCACTACTTTCTTTTCACAGCGTTCCCTCTTATATCCCCATTTTCGGCATTAAAAATCTTCAAGGCCACTCAAGAGGTTTCGGGGAGATCTCGGTGTCCAATTAAATTGCGCACTTCGATATAATTATCTTATCAAGTTTTGTTGCGAGACTATTGAAAGGCGATGCGAGATTTTTAACAAACCCTTCGACATGTTTCTGCCTGGATTTGGGAGAACTTGTTACGAAAAAGGAAAAAATCCTTTACCAAAGTCGTAAGTTGGTTTTACTCGGTCGTTATTTGTGAAAAATCGAGAGCTTTGTGAGAAAATTCGCCCTAGGTTGTAAATAAGGTACATCGGTACTTGGAAGAAGTTTCAAAAAAGTTGTAAAACATCAGAAAAAATAAAAGTCGTATAAAATTCGTCGTATGTAATTAACAAATGTAATTCGTCATAATTTCACTGTTTTGAAGGACTTGGATTATCGTTTCTAATTTATTCTTCAAAATACTCTAAATTTAAATACTGTTCAAAATTATCTACTCATCATTCTAAATAATATATAATTTTTTCGATGGTTATCTCTTATGAGACAAAATATATATTATAAAGTTGAGAAACCCATTAGTGAATATTTATTTCGATCATTCTAAAACATTACTTTTTTCATCGACTTCGTCGTTTTGCATTTTTATTTGCTGCAGTATATTTTCTCATCGTCGGGCTTCTTTTGGTACGGATTTAGAAAGTGCTCTTGAAAATTACTCACTTTTCTATTATTTAATGTCAATTAACAATCAGCTCTGATGCTAAAAACTCGCGGGTAACCAGTTAAGCTATTTGACTGTAAAGCGAGGGAGGCAAGAAATGATTTCCACCAGACCGGTTATTTCAGCGAGTTTCTACCTTTGAAAAAAACTTCGCCGAGAGAATGAAAAACTTTGTCGAACGATTGTAAACATTCGGGTTTCTAAAGTTTGAAAGAATTTTCCCCCTTCAGAAGGGAAAAGCTGCGGTGTAACTTGGTCCTGAGGCGCAACGAGGTTAACCTCTCGAACTGGCTTCCTCAGTCAGAAGTTTATAATTGTTGTATCAAGAGCCTAATTGGCATTAGAAAAAAAGCCATTCCGTGAAAATACTGCGGGTTTCTCAAAGGAATAGCAGTCGGAAGGAAGGAATGAAAAAAATGAGGGGAGTTTTGATGTCGAAAGCAGAAAGAAGAACAGGAAGCATCTTCTGATGGTGAATCGATATTTTAATTAAATTAGAACACTTCCGACTCTCGTCGCATTTTTAATGACATAACGAATTCGAGGACAAGTTCGCTCTTCAGGTAAATTTGACATACACGTGTCAGCAGTCGTATAAAAACTATAATAATAATAATTATTATAATAAAAAAACTTTTGTACAGATTGTAGATTGCTAAATTTGATCAGTTATCCTCATAATGAGCCGGATTGTTACCAAAATTGTTTACCTCTTGATTAAAAAAATATTTTAATAATTATTAAGATGTTCAAACAATAAAAGCGCACAATTTCCTCTTCTGATGATAGAAATTCACTTTTTGTACAAATCGTGTAAAAAAATAACTGTTTACTTTCCTCTCAAATTTCTCCCTTAAGATTTCCTTTACTCTGGTTAACTACTTGGGACGATTTCTCTCCCTCGCCGATTATGAATAATTTCAATTACCGGGGCAATAATTTTTTTACGCCCAACTCGCTCAAAGATGCAATAAAGGAATCCAATTTGACTTCGCCGAGGTTTCGACATCGCTTCGCCGCTTTGTATATTTCAATTTCTTTCGCGGACCGCTTCGACGACATAAACTCGAGGCCCAGTTGGAAATCGTTGGCCACCTTCGATGTATAAAAATATCCGCCGATTTCCCGAACCGGCTGACGAGGTTTCTTTCCATCCTATAAAGTGTGCGCGAGAGACCGTCACGATAAATTTCCTTCGAACCTCTTACAGCTCGGCTCAAACGTGTCTTTTGAGAGTGGAATGAGAGTGTAGGATAAGGGTTCACCCGGCCTTCTCGGGGAGGTAAACGTTTTACAGCTTAACTCGACTACGGCTGCCACCAATGGACAATCTGTCACATTTCTAGAATACAAATTATGGAAATTTCTTACAACGTAGTGCATTTCTTACAATATTCGCATTCGAATAAAAATGGATAAAAAAAACACGAACCGCAATATTGAGAAGTTTAATAAAAAATATATTTGTGAGTGAGTGAGGTGAGTGTAATGCTTAGAGTGGTTAGCACAAGAAATAGTATGAATAGTTGTTGGAAAGTGGCGAGAGGAGACGAGAGAGCGAGTTAGGTGCTCCAAGAAATTCGAGGTAATTTTCAATAATTACGACTATTTGGGTAGTGTGACATGGAATAAATATCATATCAATAAATTTTGGCTTGGGCTTGGCAGTATGAACTTGATTAAATGTTATAATTGATTGACTCCGTTGAGAGAAATTTCGACTTCAAATTCGGATTCTTCAAATTCTACCTTTAATATTCTTACTAGACTGAGTAATAAATTAATATTGAACTGTTAGTATTTGCAACACTTTTCAAAATTGAAATACATAAAAATGTAACACTGAAAATGGTCAAAACTGATAGTTGTCGTCAAATTTCCGCCGTTTTGACGTCAAATTCGGATTCAGCGTTAAATTTCCCATAAGAATAGCTGTCAAAAACGCTTGAAAACAAAAGTTTAATTTTTCACCTCTACCGATGTCAGAAATGTTGGCCGGCGAAAAACTCGATTTACGGAAAATAATTTCTGTGGCGCTGTTTAACATTTTTTCACCAAATCTTTTGCCATGTACGTGTGTAAGGCGTTAAAATGAAGAGTCCTGCATAATAAAACAATTGATTCACACGAATTTAGACCACGAAAATCACGGTTAAAGTCCAATTTTCGAGCTTTCAAAAACTGATTTTTTTGGACCACTTGCAGATTTTTCCGAGAATTGAAAAAAATTACAATAATATATCTTGATGAGATACAACTTCCCTGAAAATTTCAGATTTTTATCTCTATTGAGAGAGGAGTAAAAAATCGATAAGTGATCGGTTAAAAAAAATCGCAGGGGTACCCCTTGGATTTTTCGTGAAAAATTTTTTTGTTCCGATTTCGCTCAAATTCAGCATAATGATAGTTGATGATGTGTATATCAATAATATATGCTTCATTTTTCGTTTCTTTTGTACTAAATAGGTGAAAAGAAGGTTTATAGTTGAAAAATGCGATATTTTTGATTATACTTTACTCATATTGTTGAATAACGCACAAACGATTGAAAAATGGATAGGTACACTACATGGGGAAAATGTGGACAGTTAAATTACGTATCTTTTGGTGTATTTAAACATATGAACTGACAAATTTTGGTCCGAGTTATTCACTGTGCAAGTCACAAATCTTGGAAAACTTTAAAGGTTGAAACGTCTACCTCGGCTAAAACTTTGCGCAAGTTGAAAAACCCAATACTTAATGATACAAAGTACATGAAAACACTTCCACCTTCATACCAAATTATAGCAACTACTAATATTAATAACTATAGACTCCCACTCTCCATACACAAATAATTAACTACTATGCCTACCTATTTAGTAGTGACATGGACAACACCTCAACTAATTGTAAGGCACAGCAGGAGGGGCGCAGCCGGAGGGAGTGGGGGGCAGATTAAAAAAATAAATTTATACTGCGAATGATTCAAAAATGAAAAAATCTTCGCGCCTACGTAAAACAGTCAATTCCAATCGCCAGTAGTTATATAAGCATCCTCTGGTTACGTCACCGAATTTAATATTCATTGCACGAAGTTTTGGACGGCTTATGCGAAAACCGCTCATTTGGTTTGCAGAATACGCAGAGACCCTTTTCATGAAACTTTGCTCAAGTACAAAGCTAATTTGTAGCCCGCAGTCTTCGAGCAAGTTCGGGCCGAGGTTTGAAATTAACTTCGGCCGACTAAAACCGAGTATACACATCCTCGCAAACCGCATCCCTTAACGTCGATCCGGATCGAGGAACCTCCTATCAACGTACAAGGGATAGGGATTTTAATTAAAATACCAATAGCTAACTCGGGTCGTTTCCGCGATCCTCCTTTCCAATTTCGAGAGACTGAGAGTTTCGACCCGGAATCCGTGAACTATTTGCTGATTAGGGAATCCGGGAGCCGTTCTTATTAGGCATCCTCCGATGCATGTAAAGCTTGCGTGGTAGAACGTCAAAGGTCCGATCCGAGTTGGCTTAGTAGAATTAGCGCCGATGCTTCCGAAACTTCCGAATTCCGTTGAATTCCTCTCGTTTACTCGTAAGATCATACGAATAGTTGAACAAAGACAGTATGAATGGAGAAAAGGGAAAAGAAAAAAAAAAACTTTTTAAAAAAAAAATAAAACCGACTTCAAAAAGTTTGTCTATAAAATACACTCTGAAAAGGAAAAAATAACAAAAATGTCCCAACTTCGCAGCAACTCATTCGCCAACTACACATTTTAAGGACTACTTTACTACTCGTATTGACCTGACCACTTCCTGATTGATTGGATCACCTTCCCTAATAATATAAAAATTACTATTTCTCATTTCCCAAATGATTAAAAGATTTTCCTTTCACCTCTGAATTGCCTCCAGATTGATCATCTTTTGGAGTCGGCGCCTCTCTTATATTGTATTGGAAAAGCCTATAGATTCCGAATAAAATATCATGAGTTTTCACGATTCTTGAAGAGAGCACATCAGCATTTATGAGAACTGATTATTAACAATATCGATTTGAAGGTGACTATTCACGCCTTTTCCTAAAAACCATTTCAGATTTCTCTAAGAATCTTTACGTCCAGACCCAAACTTATTACCTGGCACCTACTAATTTATCGTGAATTCATAATATTTATTTGTAACCATCGGTTATTTTGCCAGAGAGGCGCCGACTCCAAAAGATGATCAATCTGGAGGCAATTCAGAGGTGAAAGGAAAATCTTTTAATCATTTGGGAAATGAGAAATAGTAATTTTTATATTATTAGGGAAGGTGATCCAATCAATCAGGAAGTGGTCAGGTCAATACGAGTAGTAAAGTAGTCCTTAAAATGTGTAGTTGGCGAATGAGTTGCTGCGAAGTTGGGACATTTTTGTTATTTTTTCCTTTTCAGAGTGTATTTTATAGACAAACTTTTTGAAGTCGGTTTTATTTTTTTTTTAAAAAGTTTTTTTTATTTTTCTCTTTTTAGTGACTTACAATTATGGACAGCTCTCTTTACAGAATTTTCCCAAGCTTTCATTATTGTGTTCTTGTCACTTACTACTAACCGTCCAAACTCAATTCATAAGTCCGTTGAACGTTGAAGTTCTAAAGTATAATGATTACCTAACTATTTTCAATGTTATTATGTTGATTGAGAGAGAGTTTGAACCTTTGGAATAATCCATCCACTGATTTGGGTCTCTTGGTCGACATACCGGATACTTTGATCCCATTAATACACCTTACAAAACTCAAATAATTGTCTACACCATTGCTGGTTACTGAATTGCACCAATTCACTCGTTCTTTATTTCTCTAACGATAATAGAGTGATGATTTCCTGAAGCGTATCCGCATTCACACTGAATGAGAGAATCCGAACCAAATTTCAGAAATTCGCCAATCGTTTGTGCATTAAAATGAAGTTATTTGGCCTTCAAAACCATGTTATATATTGAAAATTTAACGCTGAATTCAAATCTTCTAACGAGAATGCTATGACTAACTTAGTTTTTTTTCTACAAGCATAAATAGTCCAAAAAACGTGATTTTGAAACAAATTTTTTAGAAATACGGCCTAAAAAGTATCTACTTTTAGTCCAATCAATACCAAATTTAGATCACGTAAACTAGACTCAAATTTGAACAATTTAAGTTTAAAAACTATGGAAAAACAGTTCTCGTTTGGAAGTTATGAGGTCTCAAACACAGGTCCATCAAAACATCGATTGCTCCCTTAATATGCCACCTAAACTTGATTTTTTACCATCGTTAGAAAGCTCTAGCTAAGTGCTTTCAAGTGCAATAGTGTTCATATTTTTTTTCTCGACGTGGTTGGGAACGGTGCTCGAAAAACCTCAAAAAAGTGAAAATCGGCATCACGTTTTTTTTTACATTTTCTTCTCTACACGCTATATTAGAATGCTGAACGAAAATTTGAAGCTAGGCCCTCGTAGGCAGATAAATTATGAACAAAATGACACCAGAAACAAAACAATCGAGCAAGTATTCTAGATGTTATAAGCTTGCAAAGTCAAAACTTCCTTTTTTCGCGAAAATCACGTTTTCCGGCGTTTCTCCGCGTCTGGGTACGTAACTACTGGATGGACTCAATTGAAAAAATTATGGGACCTACCTGGATAGTAACCCTTTCAAACAAAAAAAAAATTAACCCGATCGGACGTACAGGTGCTGAACGCCGGTGGACAACACATACCGAAAAAAAAAAAAAAAAAAAAAAAAAAAAAAAAAAAAAAAAAAAAAAAAAAAAAAAATCCCGCTAGACGACCATAGTAACCTCCTCCTTGTTTGAAGTCGGTTAAAAACAAACGAATGAGCCTATATTTGTGATAGTTGAGAGTTCTGCAAAAAATGAAAAGATCTGCTGAAAATTTCGTGATTTTGAAAAACCGATTTTTTCAACGCCTTTTGGTTTATTATTCAATAATAAACCATTGTAATCGCCCAAGAAAAAAAATTTTATAACCCCCCCTCAAAATTTGATGTTTTACGTTTCAAGGCATGTAGAATCCGAATATCCAATAAAAAAAATTCTGTCTGTCCGCCGTACGCCGTACGCCGTACGCCGTACGCCGTCAACACTTTTCCGGCCAAACCATAATAGCTAAATTCTTGAAATTTTCACCAAAAATCAATCTCGGTCCTACGAATTTTAAGGGTATTTTTGGGGGGTTTTGAGGGGGAGAAAATTCATATTTTCCAAGGTTTTTCAGAAAAATGTGTACGTGGTATCAAATTATATAGATTTTTGGACGCTGAATCGAATGAGACCATCGCGGGGTCGATAGCTTTATTGGTTCTCGAGTTATCGCAGCTTTTGTGCCGAACTTTGGAGATTTTCAGAAATTTGACATGAGGGCATAACTCGAGAGTTCTTGGAGCTATAAAAATCGTTCTATACTCATTGGAATGGTCGTCAAACACTCTCTCCAGCTGAACCGTTAGGCAAAAAATTTAGTTTAAAATTTAGTTTAGGAAATTAAGAAAAATAAAAATGATTAAAATTACAATAGTTGCTACGGATTTTTCCTCTATAGTTACCATCTGTTTTTCGTTGAGAACATTCACAAATGTTCTGAATAGTTACTATCACAAATGGATAGTCTTCATAAATCAATATTTAAGGAATAATAAACCACTGTACAATCATTTGCAGCGTTTTAGAAGTTGAGAATGATTCAAAATGGAACACATACACGCGAGTGGAGTAAGAGGAGTGAGTGGAGGAAGATGAGTGTGTGGAGTAAGAGGAGTGGGTGGAGTAAGAAGAGTGGGTGAAGTAAGAAGATTGGGTGGAGTAAGAAGAGTGGGTAGAGTGAGAGGCGTCAGGGGAGTGATTGCAAAGAGTAGTGTAAGTGGAGTGAGCTGAGTAAGTGAAGTGAGTGGAACAAGTGACGTGAATGGATTTATAAAGTGAACGGAGTACATAGAGTGAATAGAATGAGTGCAGTGAGCTGTACAGTATTGAGACGCTCTGAAGTGAGGAGTGTTGTGGGTCGAGTTTTGAAGTCTAATAATTTCTGAAAGTCCAATTTCAAAAATTTTGCATTCGGCGGAAAAATATTTTTTGGTCAATAATTTTACAACCATAGAATACGAACATTTCCAAATGGCTCTTCTCGCTTTGGTATTTTCCGTCTGTAAAAATGTCGTGAGTGGTATATTGAGAAAAAAAATCATCCAACTAGAAATGCTCATCGATTAGCTTATTATTTATTTACCACTCCAGAAGAAATACAGAGTTGGTGCAACGGGATGAGTTCATTACTATAAAGTGGCGCTCCTGGTGCTAAAACCGGCGAACTGAAGACCTGAAATGAGCGGAAGGAAATGCCAGGAAAAGGTTGTAGGTTGTAAAAACAGAGGCGAAGTAGTTACCGGGCGGGAGGAAATGAGAGAGCAAGACCCTTCGGCGAAAATGCTTGGCAAGGCACCGAAACTGGGCACGGAGTTAGTCCTCGGCCTACTCAGGTCTCGGGAAAAGTA
The DNA here is from genome assembly GCA_037159825.1 of Tupiocoris notatus. Taxonomy (NCBI): domain Eukaryota; kingdom Metazoa; phylum Arthropoda; class Insecta; order Hemiptera; family Miridae; genus Tupiocoris; species Tupiocoris notatus. The sequence goes on along the minus strand of JASJUZ010000598.1, from coordinate 281,668 downwards.
CGTATAATAAAGTGTTATGGCTTTAATAAATTGGGAACTCCTCCCCCGCTTTCCACCTTTCGTTCCTTGATCTTACGCTTTCGCGTCAGACTTTACCAACGCCGTCGTCCCGGTGAGTAAAATGGGAGAGGCTTTTTCGGAAAAGTTTTCCCCCGAAGTCCAAAAATTGCGCACGATGGTCGCAACAGGGATATGTTATAGTTATAACCAAAGAACGCTTAAGAGATGACGATTCGAACTCGGAGAATCGATAGGAAAACGGAAGAATTTATAAATCGAAATAATTAATATTATAAGTTTCTTTTTTGTTGAGATTGAGGGGGAGAAAACCATGGTGACTTGTTCTCCTGTTTTTTATTATCAGCCTGCCAAGCACTTTCGCCCCTTTGGGCATCATTAGGGCTTCGTAGTACCATTACAAGGTATCCACGGCCCCTCAATCTCAACAACGAAGAATATTCGATGCGACAAAACTACGAAGTATTATAAGATTGTTTATTAATGTACTTACTTAGGAAAAAATATATAGCTATTGAGCGTCAGAAAACATGAAGCAGATTTACAGGTTGCAAAATTAATATAGGTTAGGGCTGGTTCGTGTTGGTTAGGACTGGTTATAGTTGGTTAGGGCGGCTCAGGGCTGGTAAAAGAGAAGTTTGGGGCTCGTTACAGAGAATAGTTAAACTATGTGTGTAAGATTGCGGTCTATATGGCTACACCGATCATAAAGACCATCAGGCAAAGCATGGAATTCCTCAAGCATGAAAAACAGAACTTGAAACGCTTTAAGCGTCAATTGTTCGCGATAACAAGAAACCACTTGGCATTTTTCATCACACTCTCGCAAGAGACCAAATCCACGCATATCACGGCTAACTCTCTCTCTCTCGCTTTCCATCTCGTGGTCTTTTGGTCTTAGTCCTGGTGAAGGTATTAAGCAGAAAAATTCCCCAGTGTTATTCTGGTTAATAGCAACATAATTGTGTGCCACCTCCAGCTATGCAATTGTTGCTATTGTTTTATTTTGAAATAATAAAAATCATTCGTTCATGAAATATCAAACAGGTCACATATATCTCTTGTAAATCTCACACGTGCTCACACTGCTGCTTTGATCTTTAAAAGGTTATGGGCCCAGAGATCGTATTTTGAGCCTGTGAGTATTGTGTAGAACACTATGGACGTTAAATTACAAATTGATAAATTCGAAGGCGCTGGTGATTGGATGAGGTGGAAGAAGGAAGTTACATTGCTCCTTCGACATTGTAAAGTAATGAACGTCGTTGATGGGACCCTCGTGGAACCTACAAAACCAAACGACGGTTCTACCCCTCAAGTCATAACGCAGTATAATGCAGATCTGGAGAAGTTTACCGAAAAAGATGTCCTCGCTCAGCTGGTGCTCGTCAAAAGCTTGAATAAAGCGAACGCTGAGCTTGTCAATACATGCACTTCAGCTCGTGGTATATGGATGAAGCTTATATCGGTTTACGAACAGAGTTCTGGACAGCGTTTGGACCGACTGCTTGAGCAGTTCTTCAATTCTACGATGGACCCCGCCGAAGAAATCGCCAACTACGTCTCTCGACTACAAAGAACGTTTTCAGAAATTAACGAGGAACTCGAACGGCTCACTGACAAGTCTATGCCAGATTTGGTGCTGATGAGTAGAGTAATGTCAACCCTACCTCCAGAATATTTTGAATTCAAGAGCGTATGGGAGTCTGTGCCAATTGAAGACCGCACAATTGAAAAATTGACTGAACGATTGAGACTAATCGAGATGAGACTTCCTCACAAATCCAATGGAAGTTCCGCTCTCGTCGCCAATTCAGGAGTGAAGAAGAAGTGGAAACGAAAAGGTAAACCAAGTAGTTTCACTCAAGTATCTTCGAACGATCCTACTCGTAAACATCCTGATACTCAAAATCAGTCAAAAGACGAACATCCTCGGCGATTCAAACGAACTGATCACAGTCATGCGTTGCTTTGTGAAGTTGACGAAGAAGTCTCGTTCAGGTGTAATCTGTCAGAGTCAAGAGGGTTGAAATCTGACTCCTGGATTGCAGACAGCGCTTGTTCAGTTCATATGACAAATCGCAAGGAGTTTTTTGTGTCATACAAAAGTTTTCCTGAGCCGAAGAAAATTTTCGTAGGAAACGACGAAGTAATTTATGGCTATGGAGAAGGTACAGTAAACGTCGAAATGCTGATCGGAAGAAAATGGATTTCAAACTCTCTTCTATCAGTTTGGTACGTTCCAAAAATCGGAAGAAACCTTCTGTCCGTTGGTTCAACTGTTGATAAAGGGTTCGAATTCAACGCAAACAGAATTAGTTGTACCTTCACCAGAAATGGAAAGCTTGTAGCAGTTGGAAAGAAGGAGTTCAATAAATTGTACAGGATGAAAATGAGAACTGTACTACCTGAAAAACCAGCTGAGGTTTTCATAACCACTACTACGCATGGTCTTCAACTTTGGCATGAACGTTTGGGACATCAATCAAAGAAATATGTTCAGCGCTTCCTGAAGTCCCGAGGAATATTGGTGGATTCAGACAATTCAAGCTGTGAAGCATGTCTCTTCGGAAAGCAGTCTAGACACTCATTCGGAAAAAGGACAGCTTATCGACCCAGAGAAGCTGGTGGCCAGATAAACGTAGACTTATGTGGTCCCATGGAAAAAGAATCACTTGGTGGGTCTCGCTACTACATTCTCTTCAAGGACGATTTCACACGGTTTAGACGCGTCTTCTTTCTGAAGAACAAGTCAGAAGTACCATCATGCCTCAAGCAATTCCTGGAAGAAGCGAAATTGGCTGGACACGAAGTGAAACAATTGCTTAGTGACAATGGCTCTGAAATAAATAATGCTCAAGTAAAAGCCATCCTCGAGTCTAGAGGAATAAATCATCGCTTCAGTATGCCCTACACTCCCGAGCAAAACGGATCGGCTGAACGCGAGCATCGTACATTATGCGAATGTGGCCTCACATTAATGATTTCAGCAAAGATGAGCAAATCACTGTGGGCTGAAGCAGTTAACACTGCAGTCTATTTGCTTAATCTGACAGGCCCTTCCTCTATTGAAGGAAAAACGCCTTATGAGCAATGGTTTGACAAACAAAATCCAACAATCGACCATCTCAGAGTATTTGGAACAAAATGCTTTGTTCAAATACCTAAATCGAAGAGAAGAAAATGGGACAAGAAATCTATGCAAGGATTTCTGGTTGGATATTGTGACATCAAAGATGGGTATCGTATCTGGGTGCCTGAGAAGGGAAACATAATCCTTAGTCGAGATGTTGTCTTCAACGATGAGGTACTTTATGGAGTCATTGAAGCTGACACTGAAAGTAAAGACAGTGGATGTAAAATGATGTTCAATTCGAAGAAGGACTCTATTGTACCGCAAGACAGACAAACTGGTGAGAACAGGGTAGTGGGAGATGCTTTTACCTCGCAAATCTTCCCTGAACCTCTCCAAGACCAGGAAGAGGTTTTTCAAATGTCAGAACCCAGGACCCCCAACAGGATTTTGAACTTTTCGAATGAGCCAGAGTTCAATTCAATGCAAGAAAACGATTCGCCCTCTAGATCAATTCATCAATCGGAACGTGATAGCCCTATTCAACAAGTGCAAGATAATCGTTTCGGAATGCAACTTCGTGATCGAGCATTACTCAGGCCACCTGATCGACTGAACTATCATGCCATGATAACTGACTACTACGAACCACAGAGCTACAAAGAAGCTATGAAGTCCGAAGAAGCCGCGCAGTGGAAAGCTGCAATGGAGGATGAAATTAAGTCCTTACAGGAAATGAACACTTGGAAACTCGTTCCTCTTCCTCCTGGCAAGAAAGTTGTGGACTGTAGGTGGGTTCTTCGTGTGAAGGTCAAGGCCAATGGTGTTTTCGATAGGTTCAAAGCCAGGGTGGTGGCGAAGGGCTACTCACAAACCCCAGGTATTGACTACCATGAAGTTTTCAGTCCTGTAGTACGTTACGATACTGTTCGTGCACTTATAAGCGTTGCTGCTTCTGAAGGACTAGAACTGATGCAGTTTGATGTGAAAACGGCCTTCCTCAATGGGGATTTGGAGGAAGAAATATTCATGAAGCAACCTGAAGGTTTTGGAGACGGAACAAATCGTGTTTGTAAATTAACAAGAAGTATTTACGGCTTAAAACAAGCCCCACGATGTTGGAACGTCAAGTTTACGAACTTCATAAAATCTCAAGGATTAGTACCGAGTCAAGCAGATCCGTGTTTGTATTATAGCCAAAAAGGGAGGAACAAGATGTTTTTGGCCATATACGTCGACGACGGAATTCTTTGTGGCTCTGATCGGGATGAGATGAAGGAGTTCATGAACAACCTAAAGGAAGCATTCTCAGTGACTGAAGGGCCACTTGAAAGTTATGTGGGAATGCAAATTTCAAGATCTAAAGATGGGTCAATTTTCATTGGCCAGGAAAACTATGCTAGACAGATCTGCGAAAGATTCAACATGTCAGACGCTAATCCGACTGCAATCCCTGTTGAAGTTGGAAGCCAGCGGAGTGTTGAAGCGGAGGAAATCGGACCAGACGTTCCTTACAGACAAGCCGTTGGTAGCCTAATGTATTTGGCAACTGTCACACGTCCCGACATATCGTATGCCGTCAGTCTGGTAGCAGAAAAATTGTCAAAACCGACTGTATCGGATTGGTCAACCGTGAAGAAAATTTTCAAATATATTAAAGGAACGCTTTCGTACGGTTTGCTATACAAAAAGGCGCATAAAACCGGGATCCTGGAAGCTTTCTGTGATGCAGACTATGGAGGAGATCAGCAAACCCGAAGATCAACCTCTGGAGCACTGTGTGTTTATGCAGGAGCTGCTATATCATGGATCAGCCAGAAACAAAAATCGGTTGCACTATCAACAACGGAAGCTGAGTTCATATCTGCGAGTGAAGGAGCAAAAGAAGTCATTTGGATAAATCGGCTACTCCAAGAATTGACGCAACTCAAAGGAAAGCCTACAATGAGTATCGACAATGCAAGCGCTCTCAAACTGGTGAAAAACCCGGAGTTTCACAAAAGAACGAAGCACATTGAAATCCGCCACTACTTTGTGCGGGAGAAATATCAAGAAGGTGTTTTGGACGTGAAACACATCGAAGGTGAAAACCAAATCGCAGACATCCTAACGAAACCTCTTGGCAAAGTTCGCTACGCCACTTTACGAACCAAACTTGGAGTTCTCCCTAAGAACGTCGTTGAGGAGAGCTAAATTTTTGGAGGAAGTATTAAGCAGAAAAATTCCCCAGTGTTATTCTGGTTAATAGCAACATAATTGTGTGCCACCTCCAGCTATGCAATTGTTGCTATTGTTTTATTTTGAAATAATAAAAATCATTCGTTCATGAAATATCAAACAGGTCACATATATCTCTTGTAAATCTCACACGTGCTCACACTGCTGCTTTGATCTTTAAAAGAAGGGCAGTAAACAGAAACAAAATGGCGGTCCTTATCTCGTAGTGTTTCTTCCTCTTCCGAACCATTAACTATTAAAGGGTCATGAGAGTGCATGTGTGTTTGTGTAGCTGGGCTCGCTAGCTAGGCCGGCTTTTGGTGGCCGAGGAAGGTCGAGGGTTGTAGTAGAGGGAGGACTGGCCAGGACAAATTGTGGACGAAAACCACTTCTCTTTTATAAGGGTCCCATTCGTTCCGTCTTGCCACCGTTGGATTCGGACGCGCGATACATATACAAGAGGTTCTGTTCTGTCCACCCATAACACAATCCCCGCATCTTTGATGAAACCAGGCGACGAACGAGTTGCTTGCTGGTCGGTAATATATGGCAAAGAGAAGCCGGGGAACTCGAAAGTGCGAGTACGAAACCGATCTCGCATATCTCGCAAATCTCCATAGTGCAGGCAAAAATTGATATATTGATCGCTTGTTGTTTGTAGCTATTCGAGTATCCAATTTTAAAATTCGAATAATCAATTCACAAAAACGACTTCATCTACACGGCAGTGGTCTACAGCTATTGCGAAATGAAACGTAAAAGAGATATATCAAGTAATTATAAACAGTTTAATAACTTTCATTGAAAATAACCAAATTTTAGGAGCTGACCTTCCATAAAATTGCTCACGAGTGAGATATACATGGAAATCGCACAACATAAACGTATCCTTATAAAACTTCGATTTCAAGGGTACACGAAGGGCGGGTTTATGCCATCCAAAAAACCCAAGATCGCCTCACCATTCCGATCTGCATCACCGTATCCCTATCCTTCGTACGGCTAGCCGACCTTCCCCTATAAAATCGATACCAATTACAACCGAGATTATACAGTCGGGTTCGCTCGTTCTTTTTTATGCCCCTCGAAGAATCAAATACTGAACAACGCGAATCCTTGAATTGTACGTATAATTCGGATAAGTTGATGATGCGTTATTTAGATGTACAAACTGTATTGTGGATATATTGTTCAGTAAAAATGTTATTTTAGTAAATTTCAATAACAATATTTCGATAGAGACATCCGCTATTGAATGAAAAACCAACACAACTATTAAATAAATAGCACCAAATGCCCCCCCCCCAAAAAAAAGAAAAAAGGCAACAGAAAATTAATTGAGTATTGTACAAAATGTACCCCACATTAATTTAATATTTGAAGTAATGGTCGTGAAAAGTCACAACAAAATGTGCTAAAACAACAAATAAAATAAATAAAAAACAATAATAAAACATGAAATATCTGATTTGCAAATAAAATACACAAAAAAAAAAAAAAAAAAAAAAAAATTGAAAAATGCCCGAAGGAATTAAAACTGATGCATATTATTCGTAGCGGTTTTTATAATTTTTATTCGAATTTTCTGTTATAAAATAAAACAGAAGTTAGGCAAATAAATGTTCAGGAAAATAAATATTCGCAATATCTGGATTTTCTTTACAGCTCCTAAAAACCCCAAATCATTATGTGTTTTGTAACTCCCCTGATAGAAGATTTGAACGTTTTATGAAGGTTCTTTCCCCCGCACCTCCAATCCTGTAAATAAGTATATCGCACGCGTTTCGCAGCAAGACAAAAGAACGTTGGGCGAGAAAGAAATGGTAAAACTGCTGTTTCAGAGCGGTGCTAAAAATAAAAGTGGCCGATATTTTCACGTCACGTCCAGGCAGTCGGCATTGACTTACGGGCTCGAATTAATTCGAAGGACCTGAGAGAAAACAGTACACGAAGCTCTTAGGTTTCTGCTTTGAAATAATATATAGAATTGCGAATAGCAGAGAAAATACGTCCGTATATGACATTGTACACGGCGTGTTAGAAGAGAACACGTGGCGTGCTTAGATTTTCAGAAGCGATAATAATTAATTAGAACTTGATACAATCATAAAATTTGCCAGAGGCGATATTGTATTAGTAGGTGTTTTGAAAGTTTAACAATCGAATTCGAAGGGAAGTCTAACAGTAGAATATACTCGAAATCTTGACAATTGTCTTTAGTCACAACAATTCTCTGTAGAATAATTGTCAATAGTCAGCTCTGAGAAAACTCAGCCGTCAACCTCAGCTAAACCATTCAATAACGTTTTTAACGTCTCATAGTTTTCTTTTTTGACACTTGTCGGTTTTTCTGTCAATATTCAAACTGGAAAGGGTTTCCTAAATTAAAACCGTTACAAGTGTCATCACTTTTTTCCGCAACGATTAATTCTGCAAAAAAGTGTTTTCATCTTTCGCTTCCCATTTCGCGTTTCATAGGTGAAATTAGTTTTCCCCGCAGTTTCATTCGGTCTTGAAGTCGCTTCCGAATGAAAGTTGCCGCTCTTAGGAAACTTCCCCTTCTTGCGTTCCTTTCGGAATTAAAGCAATAATTTTCCTCTTTAGATTCTTCCTTCTTTTTCTATTTATTTTCCCCCGCCGCGAACCTGTTCCCCGTTTTTCGTTTCCCTCTTGCATCTTGAATGAGGAAAAAGGCGAGCGACCGCTCTTTTCGCACACGGCGAGAAAACGCTCCCAGTAACGCACAAAGACGCAGGCGAAAGTACACGTGAAGACTCGAGATTTGCCCCTCGCGCACACACGCATATTAAAATACCGGGACATGAAGAATAATAAAAAAGGAAAGAGAGTGAGGGGAAATAAGGAAAGAAAGTCGAAGACGGAGGAAAAAGTTTCATCCCCCTTTACTGCATAGCCGTGTGGCGTTTCTTCTCTGTCTACTTGGAAGTATGAGGAGACTAAGCTAAAGGGGAGAAATTAGAAATAAGGGAATAGAGAAAGAGCGTCGAGGGGCGAGGGCGAGAAATGGGCGGAGCGATGAGTTAGCCACGCCCTGCCCCACTCCAATTTGCCATTTGCACTGTCTCCATCTCACTTTTGCCACAGTCTCACGACTATCTCTTTCTCTTTTCTCCCGTCCTCTCTGGCTAATGAAGGCAAGGAACCGAGTGAGCAATTGATGCGGGGGAGCTCCGTCCGATGCTGCTGCCTGGAGATGAGATTCCCAACTAAAACCGGCCGGCAATCCGACGAGTCGTCGACGATTTTCCTTATTTTTAATAATTTGCATACAACAGATAAAATGCTTCGCGATTCGTATGAGTGTGAAGTAGATTGCCAAGTCGTTCAATTTTCTTTATGCTCACCAAGTATAATTATTTAATTTCCCCTTAAAATCTTAGTCAAGTAATACAGATCAATTAATATTGGTTCTGGAAATTTGTTATTATTTTTCTCAACCTTCAACCTTGAAGTTAGACCTCAAACTTCAACTTCAACCTCAACCTTCAACTTCGACCTTCAACTTCAACCTTCAACTTCGACCTTCAACTTCAACCTTCAACTTCGACCTTCAACTTCGACCTTCAACTTCGACCTTCAACTTCAACCTTCAACCTTCAATTTCCACCTTCAACTTCAACCTTCAACTTCAACCTTCAACTTTCAACTTCAACCTTCAACGTCAACCTTCAACTTCAACCTTCAACTTCAACCTTCAACTTCAACCTTCAACTTTCAACTTCAACCTTCAACTTCAACCTTCAACTTCAATCTTCAACTTCCACCTTCAACTTCAACCTTCAACTTCAACCTTCAACTTCAACCTTCAACGTTTTGAAGTTGATAGAACTCGTGAAAATAATGAAAAACGATCTCAAGGAAATAACCACCTCTCCGAATAATCAAACCGATAATGAACAGATCATTCAACAGATAATTATGTTGTTAGTAACATAAAAATTACCTTGCAAATAATGAAAAATGTGCCCAGGTCAGTGACTGTTGAATTCATACTCAGTGACTCATATCAGATTTACTTTGCGTGGAAATTGAATTCAGTTGTAAAGTCGACTGACGCCGTAAATAATTTCATTGCATCCTAAATTAATTGAATGAGACTAGCAATAATTTTTTGTACGTCTGTTTCAGGTTGTTTCCTACGTCAGTTGGAGGCTGCAAGAGATTTCAGACCGTCCCATGTTTGAGATGATTATGGTGGACTGGAGTTTCGAAGAATAATATGCGCGTTTTTCGTTAAAGATGAAACTGGTTAGATGAAAATTAGTTCATCAAATACCTACTCTAATTTATAGTTCATTAGTCAGAGAAGTAACTTTCCCGCCGGTTAAAATTAATTAAAATTCCTATCAATTAAAATATCAATTATTTGATTTGCTGTTTAAATTGCACTATAGCTAAAAACGGCGCGGGGGAAAGATTTTATTTACTAGCGTCGAAGGACTATGTTCTCGCAACTATGGGAGTCCAAGTCTCAAATGCGTTATGTTAGCGTTTCTTTCATTTCCTCATATGCGAGACTGTGGATGTGTGAAAATGGCACAACCCCTGAGAATCACAACTAGACGTGTGTGCATGCGTGTACGTACACGAGGGGAACACTCCGGACGAATAGGAAGCGATGTTGACCCAAAGGCGGGATAAGAAACTCGTTGTCCTCGGAGGGGGGAATTTCCCGCTTTTCTCCCCCTCTTGGAAAAATAGTAGAGCAGTCGGCGGGAAAAGGAGGAAATAGAGAGGGAGGATATTAAAACTAAGGAATAAGGAGACGAGTGGCTCGTGGAAATGGCAGGAGAGGACGACTGTAGTGCGAGAGAGACGGAATAATAGGACTCGGGTCGGGAGCTGGAATGGTATATTGATCAGAAGAACTTGCTTGTCTGCGTGAAGAAGGCGCTGCTGGCTGGGACCAAACCTGGCTACGAAAGAGAGACCAAAGTGGCACCCTTCTTTTCCATCTTCGCTTTTATCCTTCTTCATATATGTGCGAAGCGAATGCCGCCCCACACATCCCTTGATTCACCATTTCAGAAAAGGCCTAGATCGACCGAGAGGGAAGAGAACGAGGGGGAAAAATTCTAAGAGGTTATTGGGCGGTTTTCGTCGCCCGAACTCGAGCGGTTATTGGTGAAGGACATTTTGGAAATAATATCTGAACGAAAGCTTTGATCCTTGCGCCCTGTCGGTGGCAGGGCTTACGAGTTTTAGTATCAGGACAAGCTTGACAAGAGCTCGATGTTTCTGGCATTTTATCGGCCGGCTGGAAGATCGCAACGTTTGAGGCAATATTTTGATTTTGGAACGGAAAAATATTCGAGTGGCTACTGACAACAATACGCATAACTTGGAAGCACTGCGTGACTAGAAATGCACGCAGTGCAATGCAAATATCATCCATCATGAAGTTTTCATAATGAAGAACTGTGGGAAGTAGTCATTGAGATTGTTGACTTGATCGGTTCTCAAGTTACCCAAAGAGCGAGCAGCAGCTGGTTAAACTAATGCCTTGTGCAAGTTTTGATAAGAGATATTCATCTTCCTCGAAAATTACATGTAATAAGTCTCCTTAAGATTCGTCATTAAGAATTAATTGGCTCAATTGCGATAACTTCACTGCGCATGTTCTCTGTTGATTCTTTTGTGACTTAGGGGTCGAAATTTAGAGGTTGAAAACCAAATCTGCAGGGCAAATTTACTGTGCTCTGGTCCTTGCGAAATGGTTATACTAATTTGGTATACAGTTGCTATTGGAATCAATTTGGAATGGACTCTCCTGTTCCTATTTCTTACTATTTCTATATTTTTCTCTCAGCGCTTTTGTATTTCTACTAAGTTTTTTCCTGAGCTGTTTAATAGGTCTGTTTAGTACTTCTGAAATGTGATGTGCCGTGCCAAGTGATCCCTTTCACTCGTTACCCTTCATATCCAAATTCAACACATGGTTTCGCATTTCTTCACAATTCTATTTTTTGTGCACCTTTTTTTCCTCATTAATCTCTTCCTCTTTCAACAACAACATTCAGAATTCGATTTGCAAATCCCGCACGAGACAATCACACGAGTAATGGTAAACTACATTGCATGAGACGTTTCATGAAGCGATTTCTCGCTAGCCCACGCTCACATGCTGCAATCGTAAAATTCTCGAACTTTTTGGTTTATTTTGATTTCCCCATCAGGCATACAGAGGAATTCTTTTCAATAATAGCTCACAAGGTCATTGACCGATAGAATAACAGTCTCTGCTGTGTCCACAAATAATGAGAATTTAATTTAAATTCGCTCGAACATTTTTATATACAAGGAAGTTCTCTGAAGCCATAAATTAATGGATATCAAGCTTCATAAATTTATCAAAGACCTACTCCGACATCATTAATAGATCAATTGTCACCGAAAATTCAAATAACAGCGAATATAATTTATTTTTCAATAAACAAGCATTTTTGAGCAAGAAATCCACTCAGCTCGTTTGCATTTGCTCGGGTGAACTTCGAGTTTTGAAAAGGCGTCATTAAATACGAAATATAGGCAGTAAAGAGGCACGAGAAAGGAAAACTTGCAATAGGCAAAGGGAAGATTTAGTTGCCTCTGTGGGGAAAAAGTCGTTACGAAGAAGCTCCGACATCAATTAACGTTTCTTTACGCGCCTAATCGTAAAATTCCCCCTCATTAAAATGGATACCGACCTCATAACGGAGTAAAACGCCAAGTTTTTCAGCTTCGTTTAGAAACGGCACTGGAAACTGTTTCGAGATCCCCTGGAAAATGTTGCGGGCTGGAGGCGAAAAAATTTATTTCCCCGCCGGAAAAGACTCGAGGGATAGATAAAATGTATCAATTACATTTTCTAATTAACGCTGGATGAAGGCGGGCGAAGTCTAGGGGATGAGATTAGAGAAGGCATTTCCTGGCTAGGGGTGTGGTGAGGTTCAAGGCGATGTTGCGGGTGGGCAAGGCAGGTTCGTTAGGCCGTGAGTGTACGAGGTGAAAGGGGAAGTGAATGGGACGGGAGAAGTGCGCATGCGCTTAACCCTCCCCCACCCGAGACAAGATCCCCGGGAAAAAGAGATCAATAGAGAATAACTACATCTGCGTCTTTAGGGAAATTTTCACACCCGTAATTTTCGGCTTTGCATTTGGAAAAGCGTCGAATTCCTATAATTAATGGCGAGGTCGTTAATTACTATCGAATTAGCGCTCGGTTAATTAACAATAATTAACGGTAAATATCGCGGATTTACGAGCTCGGTGAATCTCCTTGAAATATTTTTAAGGTTTTATAAACCTGTGGAACTGCTGAGTCAGCCAGCGACTGAGCCTTATTAATTGACGGACTGCCAATCTCAGCATAAGTATGGCCATTAGCTTTAGTAAATATTCATGGAATATTCAATCGCTAACTCGATGATCGAGTCAGGTTAACAGGTTAACAGTCTCGATTAATCGCTGTTAATACAGTCGGTTGGCTATACTCAAACCCTGGGTACATCGGTGGACGAGCGGTTAGGGCGAGAATCTGATAAATTAGGCGCTGATGGTGGCCGATACGAATTGAAGCTGTGCAACATACTATCTCTTCCAGCGTCCTCTATTTCATCTCCCCGGCAAGTGAACCTTATTTTGAGTACAAATCCGTAAATTTATATTTTCTGTAGTGCGTTTAGCACCATCAGGACCGCAATGCTCCTCTCATGACAAGCTTTCTTTCTCCGGCGACATATTTTTTGACCACGGAAACTTTCAATTTTTTTTACACGGTGTTCACGCATCAGATAAATGTGATCTGATTGGTTGAATTTTTTTCGTTGTTGATTATAATGAGCCTCGCTCGTAAATAAATAAATAAAAGTAAGAAATCCGAGGCATAAATTAATCACCAAGTTCGCTTCAAACCGGAGGTGCTCTACTTTGGTTGATCATGGCAAATTTCCACTCCTCACCAACTACAGACATGATTTTACTGGTCACAGTTGCATAATTTTAGATAAAGCCAAGATAATCTAGAGTTAGCATTTCCAAGCAATTTTCTCCTGAGTATACGGAATTATTTGGTAACTACTAGCTTGGATATTTGGGACCTAACTATCGACAGTCCAATTGTATAAGGGTGCTACAGTGAATAGTCTAATTGTAAAATCCGAGCCCGCATGGTGGAAAAACGAAAAAGTAGACAGGTCGATTGATGAAGGCCCAGTTGATGCTGTCAATCTTGGATATCGTGAGACCGATGGGACAGTGGCAATTTTCTGAAATATATACCACCAAAACACAGAGAAATATGAAATGCAATAACTTTTACACACACTCCGAGTAACCTGGAAACTATAAAAGTACAATATTCTCTCACTATAAAATATTAGAGGTAATTAAACTTGAAAAATAATCCGGGTCATAGATCCGACTGAAATAAGCGTTGATCCATTTTTATCCAAGTTATTACTGCAGACTAACATACGTCAAGCGCTTTCCTTGATCCTCGGGAAGCTTATCGTCCACTGACCATTTCGGGAAAACCTGTCCCCTGTCCATCATCGCTGGTGCAAAGGGAAAACCTCCGCCGTCAGACGTTCGAACATTTCTTCGCTGAAACGACCTCAGTTCTCTCCGCCTAGGTTCGAAAGATTTGTCTCCTCGGAAATGTCTACGCCTGTCATCCTTTCGCAAACTAGACTGACCGTCAGTCTTACTGTTTATTCTTTACAAGGGCTATTCAGTGTGAAACTGACCATATCGAAATACGGTATATTTTTCGTAATTCGAAAACCCTTGTAAAATAAATTCACTCGGATATCGCCTTTGGAAAACCCTCAGTAAGGGCGAAATGACAGCACATTGCTCCAAAATTATGCCCTACTTTGTTTCGTGAGGTGAACATTTACGAACTCATATCTTCGCAGAATATAGAATATAAATAGTATATATAATATAGCAGAAATAAATAGTATAAAAAAGAAAATAATTCAAGCAGCTAACCTTAGTTTTCACTGACTGGTTGCCCAAATGAATCGTTCATTTTTCGACGGTGGCTTTAGAAATTAGATTTTTTAAATAACGGAATTTTCGAAGCTTTGACAGTTCAACACGACAGTAGAAAATGGGTTGTTGAGGTATAATTGAAAGGCTATTATTTCCCACACAGGAATGATTAGGATTTATCCAAAATGTGCTCTCGAGCCGACAATTTTTCGGCATGCCAAAAATAAACGCGATTTTCCATTTAGATAATTCAACGATGCGACTATCGATCTTCGCGACATCATTAAAGTGTTTTCCCACTTGCTAAGGTTGCTTTTCAATTTTCCTCAGCGGCGGGAGAGCCAAATGAAAAGGCCATTTTGGCTCAGAAGGCGGTTATTCTAATTGGTGGCCCGTAACAAGACCACGCCCACCACCTGACTAATTAAAATTAGCGGGAAAACGGGTGGACGGCTCTTTCACCTTCCAGTCTCCTCTGTCCTTTTCTTTCTCCTAGCGGGAAAATTCGACCAATGGAAAAAGAGCTTTGACTCCGAGGACCCCGCCTTTTTTCCTGAGAGAGCAGAGGCTGTTAAAAGGAAAAAAGGAAGAAAAGTTCGTTTCTTTTACTTCTCATTCCAGCTCCTAAGGCCAACCCTTCTTCGTAGCCTTTCCGACCCGTTCTAATTAACAATAGAGTTAAATGTCTCTTGGAATTCCCCTTTTTCAGAGATTTCCCCAACTTATCTATCGAAGAAGGAAGTTGTTGAGAAATCGTGTGGTTTGATAAAAATTGTGAACGTTTCACAATTTCCAGTTATTGCTGAAATTCTTCAGATAGATTTTGCTATTTCTAAAGAGTTATACGCGCTTTTAAAGAGCGCTCTTAAAGAGTTTTCCCAAAATCGCTTTATTCACATTCACCATGTAATTACTCCCCTCGAACGTCACTTTTGTTTTTATTTTCACATTACTCTCTTTTACGTTCGACCTCTCAGAAAATATTTCTGATAATAGCTGGATTCTTGAAATGCTCACCAAAACTCATTCTGGATATATGGATAAATTTTAGCCAAACCATATCATCAGTTCAGACAAATAGTTTCGCCTGGTTTCCCAATTTTGGGTTTTTGAGCAGTTTGCAAAATAGTGTTGAAACGAAATTGTCAATAATTCGGGAAATTTATCCCGATACAACGGTTTGGTCTCCATGAATAATAAAGCAAAGGAAAAATTAACCACCGAAGATCATTTGCAGCGTTTCTTCGTTCAATTCCGCTTGAACTACCTCTGCTATCTCCTCCTCCAATCCCCTTCTCCTTCACCATAAACCATCTCTGCTCCCATCTACTCAATTCCACTCCACTCTCACCTCATAGTGATATGAATGCACTCATTTTATCCCTTTTGCCGGTGCATTCGATTCTCCTATCTCAATATGATTTTCCCTGCCTCCCTCTTAGTCCCCAAATCTACTCATTCTTAAAATATTTTTCTTTTTAAATGTAGTTTTTTAATTTTTTACAAATAGTGTCATTATTTTGTTGGAAGATCTTCGTCATCTGAAAAGTCCCGTCTTTCTGGATTATCCCTACGAGGAAAATTTCCCTCCATACTATAACAAAATGGGAATTTCGCCTTTGCGAATAATGCAGCTCATTTTAATTCCGAAGAACCCGCGTGGGTGGAGAATGAAGGATGAGAGAGGGGATGAATTCCGGGATCTCCTCCTTCAGCCGCCTCATGCAGAGAAGGGCGAAGCAATTCCCTCCTTCCAGAATCAATATTCAATTACCCCCTTCAAACCGTCATCCCTCCGCTCTTCATACTCCTTTTCCTCACTTCGTTACGATAGCCCTCTCGCTCTCGCACATTCGGCGGCCGCGAGTTGCCATCCTTCTCGCACGCGCTGTCTCATCTCGCACCCGCTAACTGCGCTCACCTCTGCCGTTTCTCGATCTTCGTTTCGAAGAAACTGAGGGGTGGATGGGGAGTGTGTACGGTGATAGTTATACGTTAGTTTTCAGAATGGCTTGGATGGATAATTAGATAATTAATTCAATGAAATCATATCGAGAAAAAAATAATTTACATTCTCAATCCTGTTATAATTTATTTATTTTTAATTTTATTTATTTATTTTATTTTTTGGTGGACAAACACGACTAAACTGCGACAAGGTATTATTCTACAGCGGAGCTAATTAATTTCATATTATGATCGATTGGAGAATTTGGTCCAAGAATTCCGTATTGAAAACATTATAAGTTTAAAGCAACTGTGAGGTTTTCCCCAAATAAAATTTGTGTGCCGTCAAAATTCGTCCTCGATTCACGGGGGATTTTGCAGAATTTTTAAACATCCTTAATCGTGACACTTGGAATTTTTTCGTCTGGAAAAAATAAGGAAAATATTGAATGAGATTCTATCAACGATAAGCCGACACATTCATTTAAATTGTAGCGTTTAATAATCGATAATTATCCCTATTCTTTCCAACAGACGCGTCGGTGCAAATTCTCGAATGCTCGTGAGTTTCTTTTGCACGAGACAGACTTTATTTTTACCCCTCGTTCCTTCAGCGCTCGAGGCTTCTTGCATTTCCTTCTCCGTGTTTCAATAAAAAATGGAAAAGAACAGCATTTTCGTCTCGCCCTAAGGCGGTTCGCCCTGACGTTTCAAAGAGGGAGTGAAAACGGGAAAAGGACTATTTTTTAAACGCAAGTCAACGTCAAATCGCGGTTTACTCGTAAAGCGAACCTGCTGAACATTTATTTCCGCGCGTTATTTCCCCGTTGAATATTTTTTATTAATATTAACAGCAAATGCAAATTGACGTCCGGGAATCGCGGAAAACCCGAAGCAAGTCAACGGCCAAAATTAACTATGAAATTATGTAAATTGTTATAAAATTTGAATTTGAAAAAAATCTATTTTATATATTTTTATCTTTACCGTCTCATTTCAACTTCAAACAAACGCTAATTTACAATAGACAATAAAAGTTAATCGAATTCGATTAAATAAATTTCTATTATTTTTGACCTAACGAATTTTTGAGCGAAAATTTCGCAAATTTGACCTCTGAAAATGGGTGGCAAAACGAGCATTTTTTTTTGGCTTACAAATTTCAAAACAGAGTAAAAGTCAATTTCACTAGTTTTGCGTTGGCATAAAAAAATTCCTCCTTCTGGTGAACGTTTCATTGGTACAGTCGTGCCTTTCGGTCTTGCGGGTTATGTCTACACGTCAGCCAAAGGAAACACGCTATTTTTACAAATGAAAAGACTCGATGCGTTATAATGGAGATAATTTGAAGCGATTATAAACCAAGATGTCTAGACGGGGAGATTATTTATTTATCTGAAACAGGATTATATATTACGTATAAGAGAAAATAAAAATGTTCGAAGTATAACACATTGGGCGATTTATAACGCTATATTTCCCTTTAATGTCTATACGCGCTAGGGAATTTCAATTTTGTATTTTGAGATGTTTCCAAGAACGCGGGAAAACGATTAAAATAACGTTAATATGCATAGCTTACATTAAAATGAGTTTATCGACAAGAAATTTTTGGTGCTAGATCTCACTTGCGACAGTGAAAATTGTTCAATAAAGAATCTCAAGGAGCAACATACGATTCTAGCTCGGTTTAAATTTTATACCCGATTTCCCGGCGATTTTATCCGTTTCAAATGTATCCAGGATAAAATATCCGAGCTGATCACGCATAATTTTCGCTCTACCGATAATTTCCGAAGGGGAGCGAAATTCGTTCGAAGAAATTTATTTTCCCGCAGAAACATTCGAGATGATCGAGTTTTTCGCCGGCTTCACTCTTTCTCCGCCGTAGATTTACTTGTCAATTAGCCTCGGCGAAATATCGATCCAAATGAACCCGAGCGAAAAAGGGAAGCCTGGATGGAGCTGAGAAAGAGGAACGCGGCCGTAGAGAAAGGAGCTGGAAGTTTGATGAAGAAATGGAGTTGAGGAGGTGAGATGGTCCTCGGGAGCACATATATGGAAGCTCTGGAAGTATGAAGCAATGGCTTGTGTATGTGTATATGACCATGGTCCTCGTCGTTGTGCGGGAGGGGGTGGAAGCGGGAAAAGCTAAAAGGCTCGCTAAAGAAGTCCCCCACTCCTGCCATCGCATCTACTAACATCACCCCTCCACTTTCTTACCGTACTGCGCCTTATATATTAACGGAGATGCCAAGAAAAGAAAACGGTTCGGATGAACTAGAGAAAGAGAAGACCGACGAGAGGATGAAAGCTCGGCTGCGTTTCGCGTTCGCCTGCGAAGCGAATCGTAATAATGAGCTTAGTAATTTATTATTTGCTTATTTCCGAGTTTTTAATTGCTAATAATCTTGTGATAAGAATATGATACGTAATGAGGGATCTAGCAACAAGGAAATCTCGAGTGAAATAGAATATTATGCGATAAAACGGGAGAAAAAGCGTCAGCATGCTTTTTATACGATAGCGCGTTCGATTACGGCGCAAAAGTTAGTTGAACCCTTTGAAAAAATTGAAAATCAATTTAAAATTAAAATTGAAAATGCTCGAAAAAACACAGTTGATATAATAATAAATAATAATATTACCACACTCAAATATATAAAAAGAAAGAATTATCCGCTCTTCCATTTGATATATCGTGCTCATAAACTCTGATAATGCAATAGTAGGTATTCGAATTACAAAAGTAAAAAAAATGTAGTTAAACATTTTTAAAGATTCAATTTAATTTCTATGCAATTTCTATGTAATTTCTTCTTTTTTTTTTTGCAGGAAAAGGATTACGGAGCTCTTTAGCGTCGACGAAGACATTTCCCACCACTTCACAAATGAAAAAATGCACGAATTATCAAGTTGTTTTGAAATTCACATAGTAAAAGTTTTGGTTTTCGTTGCGGCCAGTTTTCTATACCTGTTTCTATAATTTTCAACGAACATTCCAACTCAGATTTGACCTACAACGACCGAAGTGTTAATACTTTGGAATTAACACCAAAATCGTCAATTGAGAAGTTCAAGTGGGCACTGAAATTTAAAAAATTTCAGGCGATGAAAAAATCTAGAAGTTTCGAAAAGCTGAAAAATAAAAGTAACATTTTGAGCATTTTAGATAAGAATTTAAGCTAGGAGGCATCTTGAAGCTGTCAAAAACCAATAAAAATTACATCACACATAATATTATTAGAGCTAGACTTAGCGCACATACTTGTTCGGAATTCCTCCTTCTTTAATATCTGTAAAAATTATTTCAACGTATTAAACCACATTGAAACTTCTTTCTTCCTGCCCAATGCTGCTATAAAAAATATATGTAAAATAAACGCAAATGTTGTCATAATTTCCTATAATATTCACATTAACAATTTTTTATGTTAACATACTGTTTTCCATACTGTTTTCCACAACCGTACAACTTTTCGCAACGTGCAGTCTCTTCGAAAAAGGGCTCAAGTGGGAAAAACCAAGGAATAAAAGCCTTTTTCCCTATTCCCCCATCACTTCGCTCACTTTCTTCATCGCAGGAGTCGAGCGACGTCTAATTTTCTTTTCCCTCATATTGAAAAAGTTGGCAGCTTAATTTCCATGAGATGTGCCACTCCTCTACCTGTTCTTTTTCGCTTTATATGTATTTATTTTTTTCTCTGCACACACTCTAGTCTTGGAAAACAATAGTTCTGTCGGGTTCTCATTGTATTGAGATAACTTTGTGAAATGAACGGTGTAGAAAAACGAACGGAGGCGTTTCATTTTGCGCTCGCGATTTCTGAATTTTCAAGGCCGTTCTCAAAACAAAACGAATGTTTATCAGTTAAAACAAATTCAAATTTGTTGAAAATATTGGGAATATTGGATTTATTGACTCGTAGAGTACGCTGCTCAAATTAATACGGAATGCTAGATGAAAAGACCCTAAAAATTAAATTTGTTCCGCCTTTTTTGGAAACTTCGGATAAAATCTGAGTTGGAATAAAACTAAAAATAATCTTCCACCGATGATCAATCTCAATAAATAGTAATTTACTAATAACGAATGAAATATAAAGATAATATTGTTAAAAATAATATTCGTACGTTAAGACTTATAATATACCAACAACGGAATTACTGGGTGTGATTCTCAAGCGAACGGGCTATCATTCCTACTTAAATTATTGTTTACTCTCGGCGAAGCCAATTAATCGTCGGTCCCACAGTATGGTGACAACGGAGCGAAATTTTCGCAAAGGTGAAACGTTTTATCGGTTCAGTGAAACGCTATTTCGAGTGATAAACACGATAAACCCGCCGAAATAAATAAAAACTCGTCCGAGCCTCGGCGCATGTTTTGTTAGCAGCATGGGCCATCTGTCTTCAACTGAAATGGTTAGGGATGGCCACCGGTTCCGCATCGTGTGATATATTTTCTCGTTAATCAAAATAAATGCCTACCGCTCGTAGACGTCTCTATTTTCTTTTTATTCGAAAAAAATGTAAATTAGGTACGAGTATACTTGTTTTACGACCGCGAGAGCGGCTAGCCATTTTGAATATGCTATCAAACTTGTTCGAATGTTTATCATTGGGAATTGGAGCAGAGGAGAGCGTTGATATTATGAACGTTAGTGTCGAGGTGGCCGAAACAGAGTGAAGAGAGTAAAGCTGGTTTGTGCAGTAGGATTCGTAGGTGGAGTGAATGGAATAAGAGGTGAGTAAAGTGAAAGGAGCGAGGTGTCAGTAAAGTGAGTGGAGCAATGGGCGTCAGTAAAGTGAGTGGAGCATGCGGAGTCAGCTAAGTCATTGGAGTTAGTATTTCCAGTAAAGTGAGTGGAGCGTGGATGTCAGTAAAGAGAGTGGAGCTAGGGGTGTCGGTAAAGTGAGTAGAGTAATTGATGTCTGCTAAGTGAGTGGATCAAGTGGTTCCAGTAAAGTGAGTAGCGTAATGAGTGTCAGTAAAGTGAGTGAAGCATGCGAAGTCAGCTAAGTGATTAGAGCAAGTGGTTCCAGTAAAGTGAATGGAGCGATGGGCGCAGTAAAGTGAGTGGATCAAGTTCCAGTAAAGTGAGTGTCGCATGGGAAGTCAGTTGAGTGATTGGAGCACGTATTTCCAGTAATGTGTGTGGAGCGGTAGCTGTGATAAGAGTGGAGTGATAGGTATGTAGGGCAGTAGGGAGCTTATGTTGAGCGATAGAAGTGTGGTGAAGGATTGAAGTGAGTGAAATAATTTTCATGCCACATGTGGAATTCTCATATTTAGGCACCACTAGAAATAATCGTGAACTGTTTGATGGAAAGAACAACTCCCAGCCAACATGGGATTCTTTATTGTAATTCATGGCAAGCAAGCATCCGTTTATCCAAATTGCTCATTCTCCGTCCGATTTTCCTTCGAGCTGTTGGCGAAACGGCTTGCGATTACAGACTCTCGAACACCTCGATGAAGAAATCGATAGAGAATCCCAATCTTTGCTCCCTTAGGTCGAATCAGTATTAAAGATACAAGGGGTGATACTAGGTAGGGGAATAGAGGACACGAGACGATCTCATCGAGAGGATGCAAACTAGGAAAAGATCTGACTTGAACCCTCCATCTCATTGACTGTTGTTGGCTCTGACGGAGCATTGCCTCTGGTGTTGGCCTTGCATTGGACCTCACCCTCATCTTATGCTTCGCCTATCCAGGAACCCCAGCCTTGGTTCTCGCAGCCCATACCAGAAAAGCCAATTACGAGGTCTTTGTTAAAGGGAACGGAATATCAGGGTACCGAAGGCTGCGGGGTGGACGACGTAGTTAACATTTAAGACAGGAACATTTCCCTACCACTGCCGACAGTTTCCACCGCTCCTATCCGCTTTTTCGGATTCCTCGACTCGCTTCGAAGGCTGGATCGAAATCGAGGGAGGATGGAGCCTTTTGAAAAACCCCTTAAACAGGAAGGAATGCCACCGCTTGCTCTTCAGCAGTTGGAATCCTTTTAATCCTCGTCTACTTCAAGCTTAGTTAGTGTTGTAAGGGCGATTTTAATGCGAACGCTGGTGAAACTGAGTTGGAAGCGTCAGATCTGAAGTGGAAATTGATAATTTTGAGGGTTTTTAAAACAGTTTGACTTACCCCTGTTGGACAAATCAAGTGATCATGGGTTTGAAATGTGTGGAAAAGTAAAAATTGATAACCATTGAGCGTTTTTCGCATTGCAGATAATATTCTTGTGTTGCGAGTATGCGAATATTCAACATATTGATTGAATCGGGGCGATTGAAGGCTACTAGATGTTTGCTTGTTGTGCTAGTAGTGCGATATAGTCGATGGTATTTATCATGCTGGACATAAACATTGCTTGTACATTACTTGGAAGAATAGGAAGGGCTATGGTGTCACAAAGGTAGAAAAATTCTTGTCCGACATGAGAGTTCTTTCGAGCTGTCGAATATGATGCACATTAATTTATGACGCTCATTTTATTTTTTCCATCTTTTAAGGCGAATTGATTTTCAGAACAGTAGAGATTGAAATCGAAGCTGGAAATTGGGGATAGTGCGGATAAAATAAAAGCGCTTCCTCGTTTGACTAACGAGGCAACTGCTGCTATCTAATTCAAACTAATGACTCCGTTTTCATCTTGTTTTTTCCCTCCCGGCCTTTCTTGCGTTTCAAAGTTCTTTGACTTTCTTTTCGCCGGACGGCAAGACCATCAATATCAATTAGCTTCAGATGAGGAAGAAGGATCGTCAAGTAATCGGAGCTGATTAATCACTCGAAATGCGAGGGATTGCAGCAGTTGTCGGAAAGACATAGAAATCGTATCGGCGCGCTTGATTGGGATCAGTTTAGATTCAGTCTACTGCGAAGTTTCTTCGACGAAATTAACAGAGGTAAGGGATTAATAGTAAATCAAAATGATTTTTTTTAAGGCAATACTTTGTTAGATCATTCAAACTTTTAGAATTATTACTGGTGAATATTTACATTCGTTCCCATGGCGTTTCCTATAAGAATAATGGATAGCGTGCAACGAGGGACGTTCCTCCTTTCTCTGGAAGAACCATAGGATATTCACACTTTTCAATGAGTAACAATGAGAAACGTACTTGAACGCTCGGGTGAACCTCAGCTGCTACATATGGCGTCCATCGAATAAGAGAATTACTCAAAGTACCACAATAGAACTCTGAGAACAGGACGGTATAAAAAAAAAGAAAAAAAAAAACGTTAATTAGGCTCACTATTGCAGGAAGAGCTGTTTAATTGTTGAAACGCCGTAATAACAGATCTGGTTGATGTTGTGAATGTTCTCTTTCTTCTTGAGAATTTCGTAAGCTGAGGCGGAGTGGACTACTTCGCTCAGATGTATAGCAATTACAAAAATAAATATCTACAGACACTTTAGCCGGTGCCACTGAATAGCGACTAGAAAATATAAAATTTTCGCTAAATTTGAAATGTTCGTTATTAAAAAATAATAATAACTAAAAAAAGAATTTTTCAAGGAAACGAATATAATTATTACATCGCTGAGGTTCTTACTGCTTCTCGAAACAGGACAATCGTGGGTGGAACTGTTAATCTCACAAATACAAATTAGTACCCAGCTCAAACAAGACGTACGTGTTTCCACCCACGAAGCCAGTTTACACATGGTGCCGGCCTAATTTAAAATGCCGAAAGGACTCGAATGTAGTTTCCGAGTTTTATTTCTATTTATTTCCCTCTCGGACTCGTGAAAAAGGAAAATAACCCGCTAGTCGTCGGCCTTATAATTCCGTATTCTCATCCGGTTAAAAAACCACAGCGAGACGAGATCTGTTTATCAAAAATCCAGACCTAACAACGAGTTAGGGGGGAGAAAACGAGAAAAAAAACCGTCGGCCGTCGGTACTATTTTTTGGACTAAATGAGCTTCGCGAGCGGAAAGATTTCCGTGGGAATGAATTACATCGTCACGTACGTCGGATATCTTCTCACGGCTAAGTACGTGAGCTTATCAAAAGTGGACTTCGTTTCGGTGAAGGTTTTCCCTCACTTTTGGAGAATGCCCCGGTTAGCTTCTGGGTTACGCTTTTGTGAATGGCTGGATAAGGAGCGCGCTAGCATGAAATGGTGCTCAGGAAAACAATCGGCTTTTATCTCACGCTGGGTATAATAATTTAACATAATTGCGAGTTAGCAGGCGGTAGATAATTTTTCTCAATTGACGCTATATAAACGGCTTCATACCACGTTCAAATAAATATTCGTCTTCTTGCCCTTGAAAATAAATTATTGCCAATAATTAAAAAATAGAGAGCGCGAAATGGGCAAAAAAGAGTTGAAAAAGAAAAGAGATAGGGAAAACTGGTAAAATAGAGTGAAAAAAAGAAATAAGAAATGAGAGAAAATTCAAAATAATGATGAAAAGAAAAAATACAAATTTTCATTTTTAATACCTATGGTATAATATAATAGCTGATATGATTCCACACGAGATTTCTACTCCGCGTAACTATTTTTTTCTTTCAAAATTACAGAAGAATAGGCAATTTGAAAAACCATTGACGTATTAAAAGATTGGCGAATTTCACATATTTCGAATTTGGATTCTGCGTTAAATTTCCAGCAAGAAATAGCCTCAAAGAAATATAGATAAATTTTAATAAATCGTCAAAAATAAGAAGCCAACGTTAGCATAAACATTAAAAAGAAAAGAATTGATATATTTAATTCTATGAACTGACGTTTTGTCGATTATCGGAAAATAAAACATTTTAGACTATCTTGAAAAGTTGAAGTGAAAATCTCGTATGTGTCTAATGTAGGGGCAAATTTCATTCATTATTTAAATAACTTTAATAAAGAAAAACTGGAAAAATACTCAAGAAAGAAATAATTTTTTTAACTTCGAAAAAATGAACAAAATAACTCCTCCTTCTCTTTCAAAATAACTTCTTCTTCTTCTTTCAATGAATAATAAACTTTTCTATATATTCAATATAACTTAGAAACATCTTATGTACAAAAAATCAAATATGTTATATTTTAAAATTATATTTTATATCTGAAATATAAATAAACTTCTTCTTTCAATAATAAACTTCTCTTCAAAAATAGTTTTCTACCTTTGAAAAAGTGGCGAACTTTTCAAAACTCTTTCAAATCAATCCGAACTCAAGGATCTATCAATATTGCAATTTCAGAACCGGACGCTCAAAATGGCGACTCGCGTGTACTCATTTAATAGCAAAATCCGCTTTCACGGCTCGAAAACGACGAAAGCGAAGCCATAAATTCGACGTCCCCTTTCGACCCCATTCTATTAACTCAGAAGCGCTCCCTCATTTAAATCAGGAAATTAATTTAGTTCCAGAACATTTCCACCTTAACAGGAAAGACAAGGGAATAGCAAGCTACTAAACGAGGCACTCGGAAAATCTTGACTGAGCTTTCCAGTCGCCAACGAACCAAAAACCCCCGCGCCCGATTTCGGCGTCCATCTCGGAGAATTAACCCGAGGAATATTGTTATTCTTGGAGGGTTTTTCATTCCATTAAAATACAGACTCTCATTTGAACTCCGTGGGAGTGAGGGTTCATTCTCTTGGAAATGATAATGAAACTTATTACCCTTTAAGGTATTATATGATGGATTAAAAGAATTTTAAAGGATTCCACTAAAGAAAACCTGTAGTTTTTAATTTTCTAAGGAAATTTTCCTATTGTTTCGTCTACTTTGAAAAAAATAAATAATAATAAAAAATAAGTATAACACCTATTATACGAAGAGTAGTTAATTTGTTGAAAATTGCCATACTTGAAAAAAAAAAAAAAAAAAATAGAAAGTGTCATGAGGTTTACATTAAATACAATTTAGCATTTTACATCCAATTCGCGAGTCGTTGAACGAGAGCTGTATCACCGGGAATGAAAAAAAGTTCACTCCGCCTTTCGACATTTATTCTGTCCGACTTTCAAAATAAAAAGCAATATTTTCCACAACGATATCTCTTCGCCAAATGTCATGCCCTTATCGATTTAATCAATGACGCACCTCAACTTGAGGTCCCGGCAATTTCGAGTTCGCATTTAAAAAATTTCTCCCTTCCCAATATCTGATCGAAGATGAACACAATCGGCGGATCGTTCCATTAATAATTTCACCCTCGAAATAAAAAAAAATCCTTCGGCAACGGTGTCCTTTCGTTTTGTCTTTTTCTTTGACAGTCGAAAAGTATGCGAGGCCGGGCACCTTCGAATTATTCAATGATCCGACCGAGTTGTGAGATTCAAAAGATTGCCTCTTTCTTCGCATTATTAACATCGGAATTCGATGGAATCGAAGCATTTAATCACAAGTACGCGTAGTCGAGATTCAAAAGGGTCGTCCCACTGGTTTGATAAAAACGAAACTCGCCGCGCTTTTGGTCGTTTTTCTAAAGTAAAACTCATGAACGGGCAACTGTTCAGCAGTCACATGTACGGAGAGCAACTACTCGATTAGAATGGGCAAAATAAGTTAGAACGAAAGTGACACACGGGGAGAAGTAGTAGCGGACACGAAATCAGGCGGGCGGCCATGTTTACTACGTTGACGAGTAGTTAAGCCTTCAAATTGTTTTGTTAGGTAGCCACGTTGACCACTAGGCTTCTCTGATGTTTCCTATTTTCTCCTAGCCTAGCACTTTCGCCCCTTCGACCTCGCTAGGGCTTGTTAAGGACCAATAATGTGAACTGTTTGGTTTTATTGACTTTTAAATCTTCTCCCTCATGACTCTTTCGATACATAGTACCCAAGAAGCGATGGGAAAAATTTTTATTTACGCTTTTATCAGTAAAACCAGCGTCGTTCCGATTCGTCGCCAGAGATCGTCTGTACGTGTGATTGCGGCTTTACACGGAGGCCATTCCGGAGGTAACTTATGCAAATATCGATGAAGAGCCGAGATACGCGAAAGTGGAGACGGTTGGACTATACTGAGGTACAAAACTCAAAAGGGGGCGGTATATCAGAGGATCGGCATGTCATTATGAAATGTGTTGCATTGTTTAAAATCGTGACAATATATCGGCGCGCCGAGCGGGTGCGCGGTATCTTTTGAATATGCATGGTTTATTTGCGACCCGAACGTTCCCTTGAGTATTCCTCGCGATACTGATCCTCTTCTCGGACAAGTGCAAAAGGTGGACCTTTGTTCGAAATCCAAACTCGACCCCTCGTTTCTTTATTGATTCGAGAATCAGCGTGGAAAATTTTCCATTATTGCTTCAAAGAGTGTAATCAGGTTTTCGGATAGAAACTAACGATCGAGCTTTTTGTAGGTGAATCCTATGTACCTCATATAATTTAAATATTATATTTTTCTCCTTCAATATTAATAATTTTTTATCAACAACGACTTTGAATGATGATTTTTTTTCTTGTTTTGAACGCTGACATAGTTGGCCGCTATTATCGTTCAATTGGAGAGACCAAGTCAGTTAAAAGTGAGGAAATGCAAACAATTAATCCAGCAAAAAAAAAGAAGAAATTAAAAAATAAACATAAAAATAACAGAAAAGCTCTTACGAATTGACTGAAAATTTCAATTTCCTGCAGCTTCCCGAGACTATAAACAATTTTTAGAGCAATTCACAATTTTTTTCCAGAAGTTGAAAAAATCACACTACTAAATTATAGTAAAACTATAATTTTGTGAAAATTCCTGATTCTACCTTTTGTGACGGTCGAGAAAAAAGCAAATTAATCGCTCGCGCAATAAGCATTTTTTTGCAAAAATTTACAATCATGATTCTATTCGAATTTGGCAGGATGATAGTGGACTGTGTGCTTTATGTGAGTGGAAAAAATTGCTAAAATGATACGATAAAATTTTTCTTCAATTTATTTGACCAGTGTCACGAATAATGCGTCAACTTTTGGATAAAATCATCAAAATCATGAATTTTCAATAAATTGTTTCTTGAGGGAGAGGAAGAACGTATTCTGTCTGCCTTTTCGTAATAGACTCCAAATATCGAAAAATTTAATAGCTCACCCTCTCCCACGAAATTCGCTTTCCTCGCCTCGATAATTATACTTCTCATCGACTACTCACTATAACTAGATACATTCTTCGTTATTGAACACTCGGCTAGCGCAATATTAAAAAGGAACTTTCTAAGAAGACGGAGGGTGAAAATAGTCATGAAAAACAGATTCGAGCTCAGGGAAATGAAACCATTGAGAAACCGGACCTCCGGAAAACGCTCCAGCCGTGCATGGAAAAAGGACACGCAAGGCGGAGAAAGGACGCGAGACGACCTCAAGGGCGGGCGAGGGAAAGAATAAAAAAATAAGGCGAGAACGGACAAAGGGCTCCTTTTGCAAGAACGTGCAACGCGCTCAGACGGAGATTAACACCATAGAACCCAGCAAGGTTGAAGTGTGCAGAAAAGCCGAGGAAGTGTAGTTTGACAAACGTCCCTCCGAAAAAAAGTAGGAAAAAAGGAATAATGAAATGGGGAAAAGGAGATTGCTTTCTTTCAGCTTTCTTCCATTCTCACAACTACCGCTCCTATGTCGTTTTTTTTTTCTGTTTTTGCTTCACGATAAAAGGAAAAAGAGAAAAAGGAGAAATAGGCGGCCATGGCGTTCCACACACTCGCACATGCAAAGCAGTCGTGGGCTCTGGATATATCTGAACGGGAGGATCAATGAAGGATTGTTTTAAGTGGATGGAAACCTACCCCTGTTTCCTTTGCCTATCGTTTCATCTCGTCTTCGTCTCCTTTTTCGTCTTTTTCTTCGTCGTCTTCTTCTTCAGCGGGAGATAAAGCATTAATCGAAACCCTGGCTGCCTGTCTTCCAATGGAGAAGAGTGTCGCTTTCGGTCGGCTATCCCTCTTCGCTCAATACTGTCTTCTAAACGCGAGGAATATATTTTCAGAAGAGAGAGAAACTGACTAGCGAGAGAGGACCCACCCCGGCGCTACTTTCCAAAACAGAAAAGCCTTTTGCACCGACAAAGTGATCCTCTTCCTTCCCAAAGAAAGATCCCTCCTCCCGTTTTCCCTTATTTTTCCTCCTCCTTAAGGGCCAGGGCTTCTTAAGTGGATGGTCCGAAAGCACATTACGAGCATCGCTTCTGAATTAATGCGGTTGTTTACTGTGTTCCCGTTATATATAAATCCCTTTTAGAAAACGCGACATTTTCCCCCTGCGAAGATAGGTGACCATGCGCGAAAACCGATTGAAAACGGCAGTGATGATGAACTCATTGTCTAAAGAGTGGTTTACGAATTTTTTGGTCAATGATCGAGAAAAAAATTCTTCCACCAGCAAATCTTACTCTCGATAAATATCGAGTTTTAATAATTGCCTATTTAAGCTAGCAAAAAGCGATCGGATTTTTAATTATCAGCCTAGAGGCCACCCTTTTCTCAAAACGATGCAATCATTTTCCGAAGAATGCCGACGAAAAATATGAGACGTTATGAAGTTTATTTTCAGCCCCATTCTTCTCACCCCTCGTAAGTTTTTTCTTACAGTTTGTTAGCAACTGCAAAAAATTAATTTGCTTTCCTTCGACAAACATTCGGGGAAGAAAATGCACAACTCCTAGCCAAGGTAATGTCTCTTACACGAGATAATAGCGCAATCTTATTATGAATAAGGCGGACATAATAAAAAAATAGCTAGAATGAATGCGAGGGTAGCGGGGTTAAAAGGGCGAGGGTCGACGTTAGGTTTTTTGAAAAGTTTCCTTACAACGCCGCCGTTTTATCACGACAAAAGAGCGGAAATTGCAGTCACCGGCTGGCGGAGATAAACGGTATTAACTTTGGAATTCCTTCGGCATTGTTCTGCAGGGTAAAATGCAGTACGTAATATAATTATTATAATAACCAAGTCGATGCAGGAGAAATTAAAAATACCGACAAGAAAAAAAAAAGAAAAAATACAATTGAAATTTATTAATAAGAACGATGATGAATTTTTCAGCACTCGAAATAAGAGAATTAAAAAATAATAAGAAGAACCAGAAACGAAAACGGAGTCAAAAAGAAAATAAACAATAGAAAAAAAAAAACTCCAGCAATAGAAAAAAAACTGAGATAAAAATATAAGAACGATGTATAATCAAGAGACGTATACACACAAAGAGCGAGAAACCAGTTGAATTCGAAACGGAGTCAACGAGAGGAAAACGGAAACGAAAATACTCGGAGAAAAATAACGTACTACAAAAAAGGCAAGCAACGAAAATAAACTAGGGGGGAAAATAACTCGTTTTAAGGTGACATAGTGAAAAAGGTAGGTAACTTTTTAATATTACTGCCGAAAAACGAATAACTGGTTGAATTTGAACTTCATAAATTGACGATCAAATATAAATTCGAAAATAACAGTAAAAAAAATATAAAACTATTTTTTTATTCCAAAATGAAAAATAATCCGAGAGCAGGAAACAATAAAGAAATTGATTGCAGCTCCCATTAAATACGAATTTGATACCGAAAATCTCGCGAAATTAGGAAGAAACGAAAAAACACGATGAATTCGGAACGAAACTACCAAAGAAAGAAGTTTATTGACAGAAACGATTAATTGAAACGAATAATCCCACTGTATTGGCCGCATGATAGTTGTAATATTTTGTAGTACGCGAATCAACATTCTGGAATACTTTAATTATTGAGTTTTCCATCAATCTCCATAAAACTTTAGTTTAATAATCGACCGCCGGCGGAGAGAATTTCAACGCCTGTGCGGAATAGCATGAATTAAGGATACGAGATAGAATTGAAATGATTTGTGTATCCGACTGGCGAGCCGAGGTTCTACTGCGAATCGTCTATAGGTGATGATGATAACTAGATAGAAATACAGGATACACGCGCTTCTGATGATACACAACCGGTCAGACATGTGGAGATAACTCGGCGGCGAGAAATGGCGTTCCCTCCGACGAGAGATCATATCGCCCCTGAATACGGATTAACTAACCCCATTAGGATCCGAACGGCATCGACACTTCACACCCGCAACTCCCGACTTCCTCGAAACCAATCGATACGTTTCGCAATTCTCTCTCGATCGCCATAAATTTGCAGTTCCAATTCCGATTAGCGGATTCCCGACGATGGCCAACGCCAATTTCGACGTTCTGTCTGACCGTCGCTCTCGGCGGATATTAATTTACTTCCAGCACATTTCCAGCCGAGTCGGGAACAAAGGGAGGTGTATTAACTCTTGCCCGTTCCCAGGTTAACCCGTTTCAATCCATCGACCGCAACCGAATTTCCCTTTTGGAGAATCCTCCGATATGACCCGCGGTCCGCTGGCCATCGAGTCCAGTTTCAACCTATTACGACTCAATCCGAGATAACAGTCGGGCCAACGTTAACTGCCGTTTTAATTTCCTCCGGACACCTTCTACGGCGATTTCAGCGGCGGAGTTTCCATGAGAAAATATCAATTCCGCTATATGCGAGGAATATAATATTTTTTCGTACAGGATGAACCAACAGAGCGTTTCGGGAGAACCCTCCCTTGAAAAACCGTCGGAATCGGCCGGTTTCATCAGGAAACGGCGCGTTTGTTTCCGGGACGTCAGGAAATGAAGGTGGAAAGTCAACTATATTGAGATTCTCGTCTCGATTAACATCGGTCAAGGGTTGGAATCGAGCTACAAAAAGTCCTCGAGGGTAACGTACCTGGCTTATCCGAACACTCGGAAAGCATTAATTTTCGAACTACGAGAATGAGTCGAAAATCGGTAAAGGTGATTAAATTAATCAAAAGAATAACAAGAAGGCCGAAAAATTCGCGAAATTTAAACAAACTGCACATAGCTGGAAGAAGCAAGAAACGGTCGAGGATCCAGCTCAATTCGAACCAAAAGTTACAAACGAAGGATGAAGAAGCAGTGACAAAAAAAAGAAACGTTTGAACACGGTTAAATTCGAAAGCGGAAACGAAAGAAACGAAAAAGCGGAAGAATGTCAATGAAATTAAAACCAAGCCGTACAAAAACGAAACATAAATTTATTGAATAAAAACGGTTCTATTCCGGACAACGATGAAAAACGTTGTTGATCCAGGGATGGAAAAAACCAAATTAACTGAATTCGGAAGGCGGTAGGGTATTTTCCCTCTCCCTCGAACTATCTTTTTATTTAAATCCTATACAGGAAAAATTGACGACCAATCAGTTACCTTTATAAATGAGAGGAGAAAAGCCGGAAAACGTTATTTATCGTTACAGTTATTTTCGTAACCGGTTATTTTTGTAACCAGTTATTTCTGTAACCGGTTATTTCTGTAACCGGTTATTTTTGTAACCGGTTATTTTTGTAACCGGTTATTTTTGTAACCGGTTATTTTTGTAACCGGTTATTTTTGTAACCGGTTATTTTTGTAACCGGTTATTTTTGTAACCGGTTATTTTTGTAACCGGTTATTTTTGTAACCGGTTATTTTTGTAACCGGTTATTTTTGTTACTGGATGAAGTAACAATTCATCCAGTTAACCAGTATACTATTTTTCATTACATTAATATTTTTAAGTACTTAACTAGTTATTATATTAACCAGTTACAGAGGTAACCGGATATTTATTTTAACGGTTTCTATGAGGAACTAGTTAATTTATTAAACGGTTATTGGAGTACCAGTTATTAAAATAAATTGTTATTGAAGTAACAAATAGTAGTAGGTATTAGTAGAAAGTAGTTGTTATTGAATTATTACAGTTAAGTAATTGGTTATTTGCGTACCTAACTAGTTTATCAATAACCGGATATTAATAACCGGCTTAACTAGTTATTATATTAACCAGCTACAGAGGTAACCGGGTATTTATTTTAACGGGTTCTAATTAAATTAACTAGTTAATTTATTAAACGGTTATTGGAGTACCAGTTATTAAAATAAATTGTTATTGAAGTAACCAAATAGTAGTAGGTAAGTTATACTACTATAACTACTGACAATAACGGTCAAACACTAAAAAAAGAACTAGCGGTAATAAAAAGAAACTAAGACCGGTTGAATTCTAGAGAAACTTGTTAAACTAGAAAGGAAGCAGTCTTTCATCATCAGCAATCGTTTCCCGAATCATTCTCCGACTTTCAGTGCCAACGGAGGAATTTCCAGAAGGAATAATCCAATGCCGAAAATAAAAATTAGAAAAAATGTTACACCGAAAAAACTAAGTGTTATAGAGCAAAAAAAAAATCGAGTAATTTAGCTCATCTTCGTTATCTTTTGGTCAGTTTTAGAAGAGAACGAATTCGGAGTAAAAGTGGAATAGCTGTCGGGGAAACATGTTTCCCAATTGATTTTTTTTACACGCTAAAAAAAGCAGTTTATGAGGGTCGGTAAGCTCGTCGTTGTAATATACTTCGAACGACAACACCGCTTCGAGGGGTAAAAAAGTGGAAGCACCGGCTGAAAAATCTCCGGCAGAAGACGAGATGAGTTGTACCGCTAGTCCAGGTACTGAAAGGATGGCCACCTTAGATGGACGAGGAATGATTTTCCCGTGAAAAAGAGATGAGGATACCTTTCGTCGGTAAAGGTTGAATGGAAAAACTGTTTACCCCCGAGGGGTAGTTTTTAAGAAAAGAAGCTTCGTGCGCAAAGATAGGGGACAAGAAGAAAAACCGACCGTGAGGACCTGTCCGTTGGTCCACACAGCATCCCATGCCCGCACGACGAGCATTAATACTGGCGTGCCTTATCTGCGCGCAAAGAGGACACCAGGAAGCTTTACACTTCGCAAGAGTAGGGAAGCTTTTCTCGTCTGTCGTGATACATTAGACGGTGGACAACATGCAGAAAAGGAAGGCGATTTTCCGTCGAATGAATGGCAACAAGGTGAGAGAGCGATGTTAGTGCTCCCTAGAGCGGGAGATCATTGTGTCCTCAAGAACCAAGGTTTCACCTCGTCTATAACCGAACTATGTATTCCAATATTGGAAGGTTATTTTTCATTTTTCGGAATCGACGGACGAGGAAATTCTTATTCATGGGAGTATTCATTTTACAAGCAATGCTACACAATCGAACTCAACAGTGATGAATGAATTGAGTTTTTCATCATGAGGTTCCGTTTTTAGGAGAAATAACTCATAAATTGTAACCAACTCAATAACTTGTCAACAAAGTAAGTGTGTAAGTGTGTAAGTGTGTGTGTGAGTAAGTGTGTTTTTCATCATGAGGTTCCGTTTTTATGAGAAATAACTCATAAATTATAACCAACTCAATAACTCGTCAACAAAGTATTAACTGTTCAGAGAGGCTGATAATGAAACATAAATGAGTATCAATGGTGCCATAGAAACCTCCGGAAGCGGGAGAAATTCAATGAAATTGAAACAAAGCTATACAAAAACAGAACGGAATTTTTTTAAAGACGACGAAACCCAAAAAGAAACCGAAATTGAAGAACAGAGTCTAATTATTTTGAAAAAAAAAAAAAAAAAAAAAAAACGAAAAAACCGGTTGAATTCCGAAAAAATCAGTTGTATTTCGAAAGGAACAAAGCGATCGGTTGAATTACGAAGAAACAAGTGAAATTTTAAAGAAACCGGCTGAATATTGGCGGGAGCAGTTAATTTTGAAAACAAAATGCACAGACCGGTTGATTATGAAGGAAGTAGTTGCGCTTGCAAGAAACGAAGAAACTAGTTTAATTAAAAAAAAAAACTAGTTGAATTTGAAAAAAAATAATAAAATAAATAAAGAAACCAGCTGAATTTTAAGAAACTAGTTACATTTACAAGAAACGAAGAGATTGGTTGTATTTTTACGAAATTAGTCAAGAGAAAAAAACAAATACAAATGGATGAATTCTGAAGAAACTAGTTGAAATTGAAGGAAATGAAGAAAAAT
Source organism: Tupiocoris notatus (assembly GCA_037159825.1). Taxonomy (NCBI): domain Eukaryota; kingdom Metazoa; phylum Arthropoda; class Insecta; order Hemiptera; family Miridae; genus Tupiocoris; species Tupiocoris notatus. Next base: position 246,530 of record JASJUZ010000598.1, on the reverse strand, counting down.
TTAAATCTGACTATTTTACCTGATACCTATAATTTTGAACTTTTTCCTCTGGTTGAATAAAAGAGTGGTCGAATTTACGACCGAATTCTGCCAGAATAAATAAAACAATCAATCTCTCATGTCCAAGAGCAATTTGATTAAATTACAGTTTAATGATTAAATATTTCAATTGAATTCTCACAAGCTACAGCGATCCCCTATTTATACGCACAATGTAGGAACTACGATAATAAAGCTTCTCCGTGACAACGCAAACGAAACTTATTATAAAGCACGACATGAGGAATGCACGTTGAATATAACACGTCGTGATTAGCCTTAGCCGAACTTTCTTACTCACTTCCACTGATGGCTTCCCCGATGAAAAATGAGCTTCTCGAGTGAAGAGCTTCGAGTCCCCGAGGAACTTAAACAATCAAACTTCCACCGGCGTCTTCGAGATACCCTTCGGGCTTTAATTTCCTACCCGCCGGTTATTAACGTTTCGCGCAGGGCGAAATCTCCAACGATGAATTCCTCTCGCTGCAAACTTGAACCATCCGAGAAAACGACCAAAGTTAGCGACAACGCGCGGAGAGGTAGTTAAACACAATTTCTCCGCTAGATAGGCGGCTTTCTTGAATGCTAAAATCTCCGCCAGAATTTCAAAGCCGGCTTTGAATACTAAATTCGGCGAAGGCGCCTTTCGGTTAATGCCGAAGGCTAATTTTCGAACTCATTTGATAATTTACATGGCGAGGAATCCTGTCGAAACAGTTTCAGCTCAAAGAATTCGAACAATCGTCGCGAAGTTGGAGCACGTTCAGCTTCGCTTCCGCCGAGGCCCGATTTCGCGTCGAAGTTTCGACATTCTCATTAGAGCCAGCCATAGTTGAAAGTTCGCCGTAACAAAGGGTGAATCGAAATCGAGTCTACTTGATTCAAGTGATAATTACAATATGAAGGTGCAACATAAGTTTCGACGTGGTTTCGATTCGATGTATCTCACTCTCTGGGAAAGGCCAAATGCATTTATTAACTTGTGTCCAGGTCAAATTTACGGCTTTTCCGTAGACAAGGGCAACATTTCCGTAGATTTACTCAAAAATTCAGTACACGTTTACCTGAAATCAATGAAAAAGTCCCTCACATCTCTCTAAAAAAATCTGTGAATAGATATTGAGTGAAAAATGACAAGGAAACATTGACTACTAACTTGTGTTCAAACGCTCGTGAAGGTAAATTGAAAAAATAAAATATAATAAAATGCAGAAATGGCGAGAATTTTTTTCTATTATTCGTCAACCGCTATCTTATTCATTCATATTTATATTATATCCTTCATAGAAAAATTTATTGTAGTTACTCAACAAAAATACTACCTATACAATATAATGTACAATATATTAATCTGAGAATGAAAATACTTCAAAATTGTATCTATTAAATTCGTGGTACATGAAATAGAATAAAACGAAAGTATGTAAGGCTGATTACCACGTGAAAGTTAAAGTTAACGTACAAAAAAAAAAAAAAAAAAAAAACTAGTGATTTGGCAAAGGCCAGTTACTGGTTTGACGAAAACAAAGGTTACAAGGGGATGGAAAGAGGCAGGTACTCCATTTTCGCGATAAACATAGGAATCAGAAAAAAGAGCGGTCGCTAATCGAGAAAAAATACGCGATTTGGCAGCATTTTAAAACGAATCATTATGAAAATCAGAAACGCTGAGAATTCACTCATTCATTTTAAAAATCTACTCATTGATCAAACGCAAGTTTCAAAAACATAGGAAATCCTTTAGGAAATTTCTTGGGAGATTAGGATGATAATAAACAAACATTTTTTTTTTTTAAACAAACATCTACCCAGCGGTGGGCAAGTACTTTTTTTCAAAAAATATTCCTCAATAGGAATACACTTACGATATCACAACTTGAGTCCGGAACTTTAATGCCAACCAATAAATAAATACATCATCTGTCATAAATAAATTTAATGAATCGACTCAAGCGTCAAAGTAGTAAGCTTTCTCTAAACATCCGCACCTCGTAGTAGGAAAATGTTCCTCCTTGAAAGCGCTGGCAAATTTATTGAGAAGAGGATATTTTGGAAAAGCAAACACGTATGCTGCGGTAAGAAGACGGCATTAGCAAATCTCATGCATAGTAATCACCTAGGAGGAGATTTTGCCGAAAAGCTTAACAGCTCGGAGATTGACAGAATGTGGATGTTGACTCTTGAGGCCGCTTTACCGCCGGTGGAGAAAGTATTAAAAATAATATCCCGGGAAAAAGTTTCTAAAGCCGACGAAAGCTCATTAACCCCAGAGGCGAAAAAAGGCTTTCTTCTCCTTCGTCCGCTTATTTCCTTAAGCACACACGACCCGTTTTCCGTGGAAAGCAAATATTTCCTACTTATAACTTGGGTGGGAAGGCAAAGCTCTCGCAGCGTACGCTCCGGAGAGACGCTTTTCACACATAAAACCATTCGTGTCGGTCTGGAAGAGGTGTAGGAAGGCTCTGAATCTTCCTATGACTGAAAGGGGTATCGAAGAGAGGGAAAGTAGAACTGGCGAGGTACGGATGCGGATAAATCCACAAATATTTACCGAAAGAGATGACACCTCTGCAAGGAGTGCGGAGAAGGTGATGCCGATGGCTGATTGGTTCGAAGCCCGCTTGCACGGGGGATAGACGAAGAAGCGGGGAAACTTCATGGAAAAGGAAGGATATCCGATATACATACCCAACCTCACCCTGCTCACAACGTACACCCCTGGAAAGTCCCTTGTGAATTAAAAGCAATTCAGGAACCCATCTCTGGGAAACCCGCGATGCTTCCAGCGCCCTCTTCTACAAGAAGCCAACATCGGGATTTTTTTATCTTGAGGTCAATATCGCTACCTTCGTTTTTCCCCTGCTCGCTCCCTATCCCATTTACCTCTTAACCAAAAGCCACCGTCTACTCCAAACACCTCAACCGATGTACGCCCTCGCTCAAACATTACTCAACACTCAAACCGTTTCGATTTATCGGTGTAATTGTCCCTTGGGAAAGCTACGCGAGCGCTAGGGCTCATCTACACGAATATACATCTTAGGTAAATGTTTTGCATCCGATGTCAGAAAGGGTCTTTTCGATCAATACGAAACCGAAGTCAATGAAAAGCATAGCACCACGGTTTGATATCTGGGGAGACGTTAAACTGTACTTCGAAAACGTTTCGTTTACTTTATTATAATGAATCAGTGTATCGCTCACAATATTCAGGATAGTTTTGAGCTGCACGTATATTCAGTATTTTTTATTCAGGATTACTAGTGGATGGTTTTCTTTGATCATAAATGAAGCTAAGTTATAATAAACCAATGTACCTACAATCGTTTGCGGCAGTTTTAAAGTCGGCATTGCCTCTTACAGGTCCTCAGATCAATTTTGAATTTTTGACGTGGTTCCTAGACATTTTGGTTGTTCAAGAAGCACCTAACGTCTGCCATGCTACGATGGGTGACATTGGAATACGAACAAGGCGTGTACATTGTCTCGAACACGTTTCCCTATCATGGAATATTTTTGCGCTCCTTTGATTAGGCTCATTTGCTTAACTTGTGCTGCTGGAATTCGGTTCAGCACATCATTTCGCTGGCATCTACTGCCACGAGACCGATCGGCGTCTTTTTCCTCCACCACGGTAACTCATCTTTCCACATATCTTTTGTTGATTAGAAAATTCCTCTCCTCGCAGCTTGTGCTGAAACCTCAACCCTGTTCTAACAATTCACCCTTTCCACACTCTTGCAATCTTCTGAGCATCAGATAAATCGAGAATGAGGGATGAAAGAGTTAAATGTACCGTACGCTTTCGGTTTCAAAGCTCGAATTCCAGTAGCTTGGACTTCCTCATGTACCGGCCGGCCCTTTCTTTTCCATCTACGTACAACTTTTCTTCGATACTTTTCTTCTCTAGGGAGGGAAGTCTTCACTCGAACGATTGTAACAGAAAAGCTGCCATCTGGCCGTTTTTCCTATTGTAATATTTCCACCAGCCAGAGCACAAACGCACTCTTAAGAATTCCGATTTCCCGTTTCCGCGTCGTTTTCTTTTTATTTCTCCTCCAAGCATACAACGAGAAGTTACGAAATTTTCAAATCCTCGCGCCGTGATTTTCCAGGCGAAAGTGCGCGCGTCTCTTTCCTTGCATGATAATATTCTTGGTTAAGCTGATCGAATCGAAAACTGCCCTTTCCTCTTTGTCACATTCTCAAACGTCGTCTGTTACATTACAAATCTCTCAGTTGAACGGACAGGCTAGAACGATGGTCTATTAGGATGGAGCGTATGCTCGTCCCGGGAAATGAGCATCCAGAATCGGGGGCAGGCGTTTCGCATCGGCAATGAAGGCAATTGGACTGCACGCATTTAGAACAGGGCGATAGCAATGATTGGAGCAAGGGGGTGAGCGAAATTAGACGGCAACGCTAACATATTCATAACCTGATTTGCATATCGACTGACGATTGATAGAGGCAGGGTCGTATATCAGCGGCGAATATTACCATTTCGACGGTTTCGTTTCTATCTTCTCATATCGGTTTTGGTTTCACTGGACGTGGGACCGGAGCACGTTGATTCGCAATCTGTTGATAGTCCGATCTGATTTCATCTGTTGCCTGTAAGATGAGCCTGAAGTTTTGATCCGAGGCGAGAAATAAACTAATCCGCTTCTGATGGCGTGGCGAAGAAGATATAGCGTGAGCCGTTTGCATTCGAGTGTTAGATTTCTTTTCATATTCACTAAAAGCACCATCGACTCAGTGTATTTACGTGAGCACGGGGGAGGTAATTGCGTAGTAAAAACGCAGCCGATGAATAATTACGATGGAAAAAGGGGAAAGTTTTTTCCTCCTACAGTGAGCAGTCGACTGGCGATCGAAGTATAATTACCAATGATTACTTACGTGCATTACGCTTAAATGCATCACTCTCACACGAGGGAAAGCGCATTAACTGAAGTGACACGAGACAATGACTGAAGAGAATGAAGCACGAACAGATGATGGCCAGTTGGCAGCCTTGAAGGCGAGCTAATGGCGGAGCAGGCGTCATAATGTCCGGTTGCGGCGAAAAAAGACAGAAAATTATTTTTCCATTCGAGTTCTTCGGAATTTTTTTATGTTCATACGATTCTAAAATTTTCCGCCAACGTTTGAATATTTTAAGCGATCAAACAAAACGCAATATCAGCCCGTTCTTCGACCGTTACTCACCCTCGGCTAAGCTTCAATTATAATTTGGAAGGTCATCACTGGTTGACACCCCTCGTCGAAGGCCCTGGGGTCTCGGTTGTCCTTCGGCTGACCCTTTCGAAGCGAGCGGACTCGTTAGCATCATCATTACACTTTCGGTGCGGCTGTGATGAGGATCGAATGAGTCGGATTTCGAGCTCGGCGTTGCGAAATTTTGACGTCGGAAATTCTCATGTGTTTTTGCTTAGCTTTAGTAGGTTTAGAGGTTTCAAAATAAATTTACAAATACTTTTTGTTTGAGGCCGTTAGTTTCTATGAGTTGATTCTGATTTTTAATCCGAATCCATCCGTTCTATAGGGCCAAACGTGTCTGTGTACAGCGCAGTTGTTAGAATTAGCGGTACTGAATTAATACCATGTAAATTCAACGCTCAAAAATTAACACTAAATAAATGTCAAAATTCAGAAATTTCAACAACAAAAAATTAATAAATAAATAAATAGATTTAAAAAAATCTGAATTTATTTTCATCTTTTTCTTTTTCAAAATCTTGATTGACTTTGAATTCAACACTGAAAAAATCTGCACTCTAAGACGTTATACGTGTGCAATAATTTGTGAGTCTTAGTCAGTAGAAATTTGGAAGGGCTGCCCGTCAAGGGTTGTCCAGCACAATTCACCCCTAAGCTCCGACTGCCTAACTACTCCGAACTGGTTGATGAGGGTTCAACTGATACTAATGGATATGACCAATGTCACGTCACTGATGACTCTCAGGATTGTGGTAATAACCTCCATCTCGATAACCCGTTTTCAACGCGCTTCAGAAAGCAACTGCAAATCCATCCGGCCACTCCTCTCATCAATTCGAGAGAGAAAAAAATCGAATTCATGACGTTGATTGGATTTTGGGAGCTAGATTTTCATGTTTGGAGTCCAATCAATATTGCTCTGAAACCAAAAAATATGCCATTGGATTTTACTGTCAGTTGGATATTAGGACATTATTTCACGATCTTTTCCAAAATAATGGGAAAATTTTCGTAGCTAGAAATTCACAAATATGTGACAATTTTTTCGTTTTTTACTCTTACTATATTTTAGAATCTGGTAACTGAAGCCTACATAGAGCAGATAACTATTAACACTTGTTTTTTTTCCTATTGGGTCACACATCGTACTTCCACGGTATGTTTTTTTGCTATTTCACTCGTGAGTATTTTGTCTTTGGATTTTTACAGGTGGATTTTTTCACCACTGGTTCTTGTTCGTTTCTATTTTGGCTAAAATGCTATCCAAACCATAGAATGTTTTCGCTCGTCATTGTAAAGTGTAAAATATACCCGGATTTTCATCTAATTTATTTTTTCAATTGCGTACATAAATAATATAATGAAAGGTATTGTTAATTTTCCTAGGCTTGATCTGATGGACGCTCCCGTCTATAAATTATTTCCAGCCCGTTTCGAAACCGTCCTGTTGCCGAGGTCATTAATATAAAGACTACAAGTTAGGCATTGTCACCCTCGAACGACACGACTTATCCGGTGCGACTGTCTGAACCTATTTAAGCGTTTCCGGCCTTTAACGGCCCGTCAACAGGCCTGTATGCTAATTATGTATATAAACTAAGTCCGAACAGCGCAGGGGTGGAATGCGCATAGTATGTAAATCTGATGAAACTAATTTGTGAGCAGAATGATTCCGAAGCATTGAAGCAGGTGGAGAACCCGTTTAACGCTGTTGATTCGCAAGCGACCAGGCGTAGACAGAACACGAATAATTGTAAACAAACTCTAGCCTATACGCTAGCCATTTTAAATTTTTTTTTAAATTTCCTACATTTTCTTCCACAGCACCTAATCTGTCCCATTTCGGGAACGTGACGAAAAAAAATCCCAAAGTTGAAACTTCAAAAGTATGAAAAACGAAAAAAATTCGAAAATATTAATAATTGTTCGATTTTAATTTTTTTCACTTTGAATTCGAATTCTACGTCTAATTTCCTGTAGGAATCATTAATTGATCAAATTTGAACAGTACTGTAAGTATTTGCAACGGAATTTCAAAGTTGAAAAACGTAGGAGTGGCGTAGTATTAAACCTGGAAAAACTGATAGTTGTCGTGAAATTTCCGTCGTTTTGACGTAATATTCGGATTCAGCGTTAAATTTCCTATAAAAATAGCTTTCAAAATCGCTGTAAAACGAAAATTTAATTTTTCACTATTACCGATGCCAGCGGAGCTCGGAATTTCGGCCGGCGAAAAACTCGATTTACGGAAAATAATTTCTCTGGCTCTGTTTAAATTTTTTTCACCAAATTTTTTGCTATGTACGTGTGTAAGGCGTTCAAATGAAGACTCCTGCATAATAAAACAATTGATTCGCATTTATTTTGACCCCGAAAATCACCGTTAAAGTCCAATTTTTGAGGTTTCAAAAACCGATTTTTTTGGACCAATTGCAGATTTTTCCGAGAAATAAAAAAAATCACAAAAATACATCTTGGTAAGACACAACTTTCCTAAAAATTTCAGATTTTTATCTGTATTGAAACACGAGTAAAAATTCGTAAACTGTTCGGTTGAAAAAAATCGCAGGGGTACCCCTTTGGATTTTTCGTGAAAACTTTTTTGCAATCGATTTCGCTCAAATTCAGCATAATGATAGTTGATGATGTGTATATCAATAAAATATGGTTCATTCTATGTTTCTTTCGCACTAAATAGATGAAAAGAACGTTTAAAGTTGAATAATGTCATGTTTTCGTATATAGTCTACCAATATTGTTGAATAACGCAAAAACGGTTGAAAAATGTATAGGTACATTACATTGGGAAAATGTGGACAGTTAAATTACCTATCTTTTGGTGTATTCAAACATCTGAATTGACGACTTTTTGTTTGAGTTATCCACTGTGCAAGTTACAAATCTTGGAAAACTTACAGTTGTTATGTCTAATTTTGCTCCTACTTTGCTCCAGTTGAAAAACCCAAGACTTTACTGAATAAAAAAATAGTACCTATTGTGACGTGAAAAAATTATCTACAAACAAGAAGTCACGAGAAGATGCTCAGCTGGAAATATAATAATGCCCTCGTCACTAGAGTATTTTTATCCGACTTCAAGTTGCGGGGATATAGTTGAAAATATCCGTTGATATTTTGTTTATTATGCAATAATAAACCATTATAATCGCACAAGAAAACATTTCTTAACACTAATTTCCTAACTGTTTTACTTTTCAAGGCATGTAGAATCCGAATATCCAGTAAAAAAAAATTCTGTCGGTCAACACGAAACTTTCGAACTACAACAAACAGAAGATTCTTAAGTTGAAGCTGATGCGGTAGCCATGAAGGACATAAATATTGTGTGAATTTGCCTCTCAGTTTCGATGATTGGTAGAACGGTTTCTCATCTCTTCAAAAAATGGTCAGCGGTCCTTAAAAGTCGAGAAAAATGCAGAAAATAACATCAGTTAGAATTTCCAGGATGAACTTTTCGTCGGCTTACCACAGTCAAAAGAGATTTCAAATAATGCGTATTAGAACAATCTCCCCTTCACGGAACGCGAATTTCAAAATTGCGGAGCAAACTTCGAACAGGAGGAACTCGGGTTGCGTAATTGAGAAAGGTTTCGAATTCCAAAGTAGAATAATCGGCATCTCGAAGTAATGAACGCATCTTGGAGTCGGCAGATGACCATGATAGGGTAGAAGTTGGGCAAGTTGCAGTTACCCTTCGAAGTTGAGGTTTAGCCAATCGGCCTGACTTGGTCGAACAAGTTCATCTCTTGAGTTGAACTGAGCAGAACTTAGACTCGTTATGAACGGAATAATCATAACCTCCTGACATCCCCTATCAGGGGATCCTATCTCGTGGGCGACGAAGGGGTTGAACTCGGGTCTATCGTCGACGAAAATTAACATATGAATGAGCAGACTGAAGCCTCTGGCCTCTCTGGCGCTAGTCATCAAAGCTTTCCCTGCGGTCGGCGGAAACGGAACGAGTCCGTGAGCTTCTGTAGTTAGGTTACTATTGTCGGATTTTAATTGTTCCAACGTCGACTTCTCTTGTCTGCTACGTCGAATCATTGTTGCAATTTGACGACCGCAAATTGAGCGGTGAAAACTTCGCCCCCGTTGACATTTCCAGTTGAAGTCGCCACCGGAGCAAATTGCAGAGGAGATTGCTCAGGGAGATACTCATTTCGAAATAATCTCTCTCGAACGAGAGCACCACCTGAATTCGAAATTACACCGCAACCGAGGAATGGGATTTTAATGGTAAAGACCGGCAAAATGCAATCCGCAACGTGGAAATGTTTGCAAGCGCAGGCTCAAAATTACTTGTTCAGCGGAAAACTGAAAAACTTTTTCTAAACTTCACTTTAAAATTGAAGGAATAATTTCAATAGGTTTAAAATATAGTACGGGGTGACTTGGAATAGACAGAAAGATGATTTCTTCTTCATCGTCTTCTTCATTTTCGTCTTCGTCTTCTTCATCATTTCTTCTTCATGGCAGTAGTTGTATAAATTTATGACCATCGATGTTTACTATATAATAGTTTTACACGACTCATATAGTTTACCACTTGTTTTAGAATGATAAGTGTCACCATAGCTTTAACAGAATTGGTCTCGTTTCCTACTAGGCTATCATGAATTTATCCAACTTGCTGATGCGCATGTCAATCAGTGAATATTTCAAGTCGAAATAGTGTCGAATATATTATTCAATCCAGCAGATAATGAGACCACGTCTTTTTTGCTAATGAGAATGATGATTCAAATCATGAACCACACATCCTCGACACTGAGAGGCAAATTACCACTATATTTATGTCCTTCATGGCTACCACATCAGCACCATCTTAAGAACCTTCTGTTTGTTTGTTCCTGCGCACTGGATGGCAGTCGTTTTCTGACGTGAATTGGAGCTACAATCGTGGTAGATGTGCTTCATAATAATTTTACTTACAACTTGAACATATCTAAAATTAGTACGTTAACCATATTTTGGAAACTCGGGTGATAAATGGAGGATAATCTCAAATCGTTCGAGCTCCTCAGCCGACGCGACATCGTACTATTCACTTCAGATAGCTGAAGGCTCAGGAATATTTTCCCATACCACGACAGTAACACCGATGGCTGCCTCGGAAGATCTTCAAACGTGAGTTGTGCATAGAGGAAGGAAACGGGTAGTCTAGGTGGAGCAATCGTGGTGGATATCTTCGAAGCGAAAAATGAACGAGTTCGGAAAGAAATATATCAGCGAAGGCGGTCCTGGGTTGTTGGCAATTGCGTGCACACTCGGGCGACGTAACGTATACCTAGAGACGTGTCCGTCGAGGGCGGGTATGGTAAAAGTGCGGAAGCAGCGGCGAGAGCGGGGAAAACGAAAGGCGGCATTTGTTTGTGTCACTGTGCGGAGAAGGAAAGCCCAGCGGTGAAGTCCGTGCTGTGAATATCTTATCCTTTTTTACCCTCTAAGTCCTTCCCATATCACCCTCCAACTTCCATCGCTATCTCAAGAGCTGAAGGGTCGTTCTTAGGTTCCAGCCCTTAAGTCTGACACGAAATGACGGAATGCTCGGTTTTTAGCGGCGAGTACGGGGGGAAGATTCGAGACACATAACTGCGGTTGGATATTTCCCGGATGAAAAATTAGTTGATCTCTGTCAACTATCGATGGCCGGTAATTATTGGAAATAAATGGCTGTAAGTCTTGGATAATATTGCCTATGTGTTATCATCAGCGGTCAAGTAAAATGGCAAGAAAATCAGCTGTCTTCGTATATGATTGGAGCATGAGAGGGAAGAGGCCCGAGTTGGCGAGAGCGCTCTTATACAGAAGAAAATTGAAGTTGGAGAGCACCTTGCCGAATGTTTCCCACACAATTAACGCCTATCACCAAAAATTCTCACTAATAACTTCTCTGGTCCTACACTGTTTCCAGCCAGAACTTTCACTCCTTTTAACGCTTCCACTCTTGTCAATCCATTCGAAATTAGTCATTCTTTTCACATAATTTGAGATCTGGACATCTTCGACTTTTGTCGAAATTAGTTGATTAACATCGACTTTCAGTTGAAAAACATCAAATATCGGGTTCATCGTTGTTTTCCTTTGATTAAAGTTGATTCGGAAGGAAACGAGCTAGGGCATTGGTCGCTCTTGAAACGGTTGCTAGGGTATCAGTCGTTAGCGCAACTGTTACTCGAGCAGCTGTCTCTATGGCAACGGTTGCCCGAGCTACTGTCGTCAAGGGCAACGTTTGCTAGAGCATTGGTCGCTAGGGCAACGGATGCTCGAGCAACAGTCGCTATTTCCCCCTTTTTGTGAACGATTGCCAGGCATACTAAATCGATTCAATTTTCACAACTTTTAGGGGGTTTTAACTCATTTTTTATATGAAAAACGTCGAGAAACTAATAGTAAGTCAAGAAACTTTGAATTTCGGTAGAAAAAGTTAACATTAATTTGGACAAGTTTATTTTTATATTGAAAAAATCTCGATTTTCAGTTCTGAAACCTTTCAGACGCGCCAGAAAAAAAGTTTACTCTTGTAATTGAAAGTACTCAACAAGAGATTTCCGAGAAACGGCGTATCTTAATGAGGGAATATTCATAATAATTTTTATAAAACTGTATTTGAGACTCCATAACTATTGTAAAAAAAAAAAAAACCAAGTTTTTTTATTGTTCGAGGGTTGAACTGTTTGAGTTAGAGTCTAGTTTGCAAATTCAAGTTAGGTATTGATTGGACCAGAAGTACATGGATATACCGCATCTCAGAAAAAAATAGTTTAAAAATCAAATATTTTGTAGTATTTATAATAGTGAGAAAAAATCGAAAAAACTGCAATGATAAGTTGTAAAACGAGATTCAGTTGAAAATTCTTCTCCTCATCCAGTATAGTTCTCCTTTTCTCCACCTCAACACGTGTGACTCGAAATTTTTGCCTAGTATATTATCATCTAGTATTTTTACAAGTTATTAGCGGACTATCGCTAAATTCTAAAATGGATTCTTTACGAGCTTCGATGTGAGATAGGGGATAAAATTGGTCCTCTTCTTTTGTCGCGGACTATAAGGAAAGAGGGGAATCAGGCGGAAGAGAAGTGGCAATAAATAAAATGCTCGCGGAGACAAAAAGAGCCAGAAGTTGACAACGGGAGAAGGCCCATTGCGAGATAAAGATCGGTCACAGGTAACCCAAGAGGGAGAACTTTCCTTATTCTTTGACGCAGGAAGACGGGAGACGCAGGAAGTGACCGTTTAGTCAAGCTAGTCGGAGAATTCGACATTGAAACGAGCGAGATAAGACGGCGAAAAGAAAAACCATCCGGAACAATCTTTCAGGTACAAATTGATAATCAAGAACTTCCGTTTTTCCGCTTTCTAACTAGTCGTAATTCACTTAGCTTACGCCGCATTTCGGCCCTAAATCAGATGTCTATCAATGTGATGACGCGAATGGTTCTTTCGGGGGCGACAGTTGTCGAATCATGCAAATGGGACCAAAATGAAAGGTGTTAACCGGTTAACGGACGAGCAGCGGTGAAACCGACCGTCGCCGAGAAGTTATCCACTTCAGCCTTGCATTGAGTAACTACTTTAGATGAATTTTCTATGACAATGAAATTGAACCGTTGCTGGCTGGCTAAAATCATAAATGGTAATTTATGATATTAGCCAAATATTCATAAATAACTATATATATTATTTTACATTATTTTAGAGAATTTCATTTTTTTACATTATGGAAAAATGGAGAATTTAGAAAGGAGAGAGAATTCAGTAGGAATTGCTTTTTTTCTGTACAATTATTTTTTGAAAATTGGACGTGTCTGCAAAATATTTAAAAAGTTAAAAAGTAAACACGTCCAATTTTCAAAAAATAATTGTACAGAAAAAAAGCAATCCCTACCTACTGAATTCTCTCTCCTTTCTCAATTCTCTATTTTTCCATTCCACTCTGCAACTCTACACTTTTCGTAAACTACCATTAAAAACAGAAGAGCTAAGTTGAAGAGTGCAAGGGTAAAAAAAAAAACATTACGTGAAAATTGAAAATTTGAAAGTAATTTAAAAAAATTCCCCTGTTGAGTCACGATTAGCTTGAGTTGTACGAAAAATCGATCGCTCACATAAAATCGTCCGCCGCTATCAAAAACGAAAAACAAAGTTCTCTCAACGGTTCGTCGTGCCGTTGAGGAGCAATAGTTGAAACGGTGCGTCGTAAATCAGCCCAAGTGCCATAGATATAAAACGACGCTTCTCTTCAGCGGGAAAACCGCTCCAATCGACGAAGGTTGTGATCTTTATTGGATAGGTATAGCAAACCAACTACTAGTATATCTCATGGCATCGCTCTCGAACCAAGAAAAGCGGTTTCACGTTTTCCCATCGCGTCGTCTCATATCCTAATCTACCTAATCCCATCTTTTCATTATTCCCCCGAGGCGAAGCCGTTTTCCCAACAGAATTGGACAGTGCTTGGCCGTGTCAGGCGAAGTTCACCACGGGAGAAACGAGATTGACGTCTAGATCATGCACGTACATGTTCGTGGTGGTTGGGTTTGAAGAGATTGTAAGGCCGAAGTGTTGGGTATGTGAAGGGATGGTCGGATGGCCTCATGTGATGTGAGCGCACGTCTCTTAATGGGATCACACTCGGTTTGCACGAACCGACGCTCTTATTTTCATATATTCGCCTCCCACTTACCTCGACGATATCCGGATGGATAGAAATCGCTTTTATTTGTATATAGAAGTTCGATATTTTTCGACTGATTGAAAATCAGAGGGAAGAAGAAGTTGGTAATGGACAAGTAGGCCGCTCAGATGATTCTTGAATGCGATAGTCGGGATTCGGCCAAAATGGTTGTTATGTCTACCATTGCTATCAGCCTAGTCACTTTAGCTCCGCTTCTGTAATGATTAGTTTGTTATCATGTTCTTAGGGAAAAATATTCTCAGCTCTCCTAGTCATTTTTATAGTGCTCTCCTGGTAAAATTCTTTCTTTTTAACGTTTCTTACACGTTCCGGCTGAGATTTTAGTACCTATTAAAAATTTTTGAGTGAAATCTGTGATTGTCGACTGTTGTAGGTGGGTATTTTACAGACATACTGTTTTCGGTGTTTACTTCTGTGATTACCAGTATTGTGGCTGTGATTAATTTTAATATTTTGTTGTTCCAAATTTTATAGTTTCTACATTGTTTTTAATTGGTTGTTTTGACAAATTCCCTTGTTGGTTGGCTAGAATGTGGATGGACTACTGCCAAGTAAACATCAGATTTTCTTTTATATTCTTAGCTCTTAGCTCTACTTAAATGATTATCACTGGCAAAGATATTTGCGTTAGTCTGGGTGTGTTCTTCTGTGTAAACCCTGATCATGGGAACCGTTTGTACCAAAAACGTTGAATAAACTAAATTGTATATGACATAGTGAGTGATATATTTTGGCAGAATTCCGACCATCGCATTCAAGAAAGAAAAAGAAGAAATTGCATTGACGGCAAAGGGTGATTTTCTCGGTTTCTGCCTTTTGAGGTTCAGGAGACATTTGATGATGCTGTGGCCACCGCCTTAGGTTTCCAAAATGAAAATTAATACCCCCGACAAAAAGAGCAACCCGTATCGGTTGCACTTCAAATAAGCAAAAGGCGAAGAAGGATCAAAGTCTTAAGGGCGAGCTGATGAAGATCCTGAAAAGGTCTTTGGGGTTGAAATGAGCCAAGATACTGGGGGACAAATACCTTTTGATGAGCCTGAGCTCGGATAAAACCTTGAGCGCACCTTGAGAACGTGATACTTCATGGCGAAAAGAGGAAATTGACACCGAAAACGTCACACGGCGATCTTCCTTTCAAAAAGACATCCCGAGGATTTCGAAGTTTAATTTTCTCCAGACGATGAAGAAGGGCTTAGCGTGGAAGTGATGAATCTCTAACGCAAACAAGCTGTTCTAATTTCTGCTCAGCTTTACGAAAAGGAAGTGTCATAAGCGGCGTTATAACTCAGCCAACGTCAACTGTAAAAGCGAGAAGATGAAAAAGTAAAACCGCTTTGAAGGCATATCTGGTGAAATTTAGAAGTGACCTAATAACTAGCGAGATTTAGCAAATTTGAGGTTGAAGTAAAGTCTAAAAAATGAAGAGTAGGATACAAAATAATGCCATGAATTATCTAGTATCAAGACAAGTTTTTATCAACTATATTCGATTAATATTTTGCACAGTCATAGCCAACTCGAGCAGACATAATATAGTCTGATAACCTCCTTTGATAAAAGGTAACCTTCTCTTACCGTGAATGCTGGTTGAGAAATTGAGTAACTGGATGACGACGTCGAGCGCTGCAATGTTCCTATTGGGATTATTGGTGGGCATTTCTGCTGAATCGGAAATCGTTGATTAATGTCGAGTAAAAACTGTTAATTATAACTGTCAGAAAAATAACATATATTAGTTGGAGACAGCATTGATAACGAGCAGAAGGGACTAAATGGTACTTATCGATCCTTTCTGCTGTCTTGTATGGATCAACTAATAAAAGATATTCTATTTTACTCTATTCTATGTTGAGTCACGAATCAGGCTTAAGAAGAAACAAAGTTGTTCAAGCAAACCTTTCGGAAGATGCAGAAATCCGTTCACAAATTGCAGAGTGTAGAATAGCTGAGTGTAGACGTGGTTTGATTTAATTAAGTACTTCTCTGCTGACACGTTTGGAAGTGATTTCCAATCGATGAAATCACTGCTCGGTTTTCGTCATCCCTGGATCGTTCCGAAGAATTCTGATCGTCCAGTCATCAGTACAGACATCTTGGTGGCCCGGTTATTTTCATGCAGGCCGAGAGTATAATGGCAATTCCTCCTTACAATTGTTAAATCACACAGTGACTCCTTACCGCAATCTATTCATATACCTGTGCACGTGAGAAGGCGTATTTCTTTCATTCATTTGGGCGTTTAAAAAACCCTTTCAACCCTATGAAAGACCTAATTGTTCCAACGGGTTTAGAGGAAGAAAACAGACTCAACACGGAGAAGAGCATCAGGTGGTGTTTAAGATACAATTACTCCAGAAGGACCCCTCAAGGTTTCAGCCATCTTAATTACCCTCTGATGAAGACACTCCCCTCCATTTCAGCCTATTCTCTCTCGCTTCCCTTGGAGTTCATTTAAATGCAAACACTCAAAGGCATCTCCTTAAGGCGGAACACCTGTTGCCAGCCACTTAGTCAAGGGGTAGCTAATTGACGCCACTTAACAGTTTAACTTGTATCATGTTCCCAACTGTAAAGTTCGGTGGGAGGTCTGCGGCTAGGAGCTAATTAGGTTAAGATTCGATTTCGTCTGCGTCGAGGAGCTACACCGGTGAAATACATTGCAAATTGACGTTACGCTTAAGTAGAATGAATTTATGATTAGATTAAGAAACTAATTTACATTATTTATGAAGTTGAATTATCTGTCGAATACATTTTTTCGTTTGCAGTTTACTTCTGTTCCCCTCCGACTCCCTTGAATCTGACTGAGACCAACTAAGCAGCTGCATTTAGTCGAAGAACCAGAGATCTACGTAAAAGTAGTTTAAATATATAATTATTGATATAGTTAATAATATAATAATAATAATTATATTAGATGTAATAGATATTATTTAAAATGTAATAATGATTAATTATATTGATATAATATGATTGATTAATAATACATTTAAATAAGTTGCTTGATGCGTAAAATACGATAAAAAAGAACATATAAAAATAAATGAATAACTGTTAAAATAAATTACTGATTGATATTATGTGTATTATTTAATCTGCTGATTTACCATGGATACGTTTCGAGTGAAGGTGTGAATTTTCTTAAAATTGTTGAAAATGTATTATGAATATTATCATGCTCATTTCTTTCGAGATATCTCGATCCATTTTTGGGGTTTTTCGAGCCGAAATGAAACGCGCACGATTGTACGTTGAAAATTTACCAGTTTCGTCCAGTGAGTATAGAAGTATATAGAGCGGCCTTCCCTATGCTAGAAGGCGAGTGGACGTATGCTCAACCCCCCCAACTCTCTGGAGGGCCCCCTGCCCTTGGCCGCCTTCCACTGCACGTGACCAAGTACGCTATTTGAATCCAATTGCTCATCGCCTTTCAATCCAAGTACCTACAGATTATTTAATGTCATTAGAAATAAATAAAATTTTACATAAATAAACCGTTTTCGAAATTATTTGCCTATAAAAAAACTGAAAAGGAAAATATTACGAAAATTCCAACTTCACAGCGACTCAATCATCAACTACACATTTTAAGGACTACTACTCGTATTGCCGTGACCACTTTGATTGATAGGACCACCTCCCTTAGTAATACAAAAAATAATTATTTCTCATTTCCCAAATGATTGAACGAATTTCCTTTTTATCACTTCGTCTCAATCGTCTCCAGAATGATCAGTTTATGGAGTCGGCGCCTCTCTGACAAAATGACGACCGGATGATTACACTTAGGTGATGGTTACAAATAAATTTGAATTTCCAGTAGATTAGTAGTAGCCTGAGTAATAAATTAGATGAAACAAGGTTGAGTCAAATCGTAAATATCCATAGGCAAATGTGAAATGGTTTTTAGGAAAAGGCGTAGTCATTGTCATACTGATCTTGTTAAAAATTGGATCTCAAGAATGCTGACTTTTTTTTCAAGTATCATGAAAACTTATTATAACTAAGTATATTTTTGCTTATTAACATTCGATTGGCTTCTCCAAGATATTATGAGAGAGGCGCCGACCCAAAAAAAAAACTATTTTGGAGCCCCGCTCAGAGTTGAAAAGGAAATTCGTTCAATCATCAGGAAAATGAGAAATATTTATTTTTTATATTATTAAGGGAGGCGGTCCAATCAATAAAGAAAAGGTCACGTCAATACGAGTAGTGAAGTAGTCCTTAAAATGTGTAGTTGGTATTTGAGCTGTTGTGATTGAGTTGCGTTAATTTTATAGGCAAATAATTTTGATGTCGGTTTTACTGTATTTTTAAGTTTTTTTAAAAAATTTTTCTCTTTTGAGTGCTATACAATACTGAACATCTCTCTTCATCTATTTTACCCAACGTTTCTTTATTGAGCTTTTGTCACTTACTAATAACAACCTAATAAAATTCATACATCAGTTGAGCACTGCAATTCTAAACTACATTGATTACCTTAATACATTAAATAATTGAAATTCAGAAATTCACCGAACGTTATTTCATTATAATGCAATTATTTGGCCCTAACCACACAAATAACTGAAAATTTGACGCAGAATTCAATTATTTTAACGAAAATGCAATGGTTTGTGCAGTTATTTTTCTACAATCATAAATATTATGGAAAACGTGATTAAAAAACATTTTCTTTTGAAATATAGCCTAAAAAGTATTTATGTTTAGTCCAATCGCGCAAACTAGACGCAAATTGGAACAGTTTAGGTTTACAAGCAATGGAAAGGCAGTTTTCATTCAGAAATTAACGACTTCCAAAAATAGGTCTATAAAAACATTGATGGCTGAAACATTGACTATTATGCCATGTAAAGGTGATTTTTTACCATCGTTGTAAAGTTTTTACTTACTAATTTCAAGTTCAAGAATGTTCTTATTTTTTACTCGACGTGGTTGCGAATGGTTCTCGAAAACGACAAAAATGTAAAAATCTGTATAACGTTTTCGTTGCACTTTCTTCTCTACACGCCATATCAGAATACCAAAAATTGATGGAATTATAAACAAATGCGTCCCAAACAATAAAATTCGTATTAATCTATTAAAACAATCCACAATTCCCATCAATAAACTGATTTATTAAAAAGAAGATGAAAGCAGTGCGGAGCGCAGATCCGCCGAGCGAGGAGTTTTGACCTCCAAGGAGTGGGGGAAGGTTGACACATGCCGGTGCCCGCCTAGGCCGCTCTATTAACTTCTATACTCACTGGTTTCGTCACAAGTATCCTTTCATTTAGCCGTTTTTTTTCCAAGAGCAGAAAAAATAAAAAAAGAGCACCTCTCAAACCACGAACGTAGGATGTTGTCCCTTAGCAATGCGAACGACTAAGGAGTGTCCTAACGATTCATTGTCCATTCGGTGAGCACATCTCCGATTCAAAACAACAAATAAAAGATGATGAAAATAAAGATTCATTCCGTATCTTCCTACCTTTTGTAGCACGGTCCGGACCTCAGGTCTACCAACCTCTTATTCCCCCCTTATAAAATTGAGTTGACACTCTCAAGAGCGATAAGTCAAGATTAAACCGTCCGCGGGGACAATGAATGTGGGTGGCTGTATCTCTCACATCTCATAAATGATAACCGTTGCTTCCAGACTTATAATTCTTTGATTTTTTTCCACCACCGTCGTCTCTTTATTATAATATCTTCCTCGATTTCTTCTGTAATCCTGAAAGCTTTTTTTCCCTCCAAAGTTTTCCCAAGTCGGGAGTTCTCATTCCGAAGGGGACTCCTTTGAAACAAAAATGATTCACTTTGATTTATGTGGGTTAGACAGTACAGGCAGTCTGTCCGACCTCTATTGCCCATTGCCCACGCTTAGATTGTTAGGAAATCGTTGTATTAAACTCTGGTGTAATACATACGATATTTCTCATTGTGGGTTGCACACTTACGTAGGTAGGCAGCTTATTGAATTCAAATCGGCAGTATGGATAACCTTTTTCGAAAGTGTCGCCATTTTTTTAGACTCGTGAGTTTGGAGAAATTAATTCCACCCTTTATACGACTCGGCTACAGGGCGCGGCCGGGAAACTTGCTGATTTGAAATTCGATTAAAAAAAAACTATACATATCGATTCAATTTAAAAAAAAATCGTTTAGTGCACCTGTATAAAGAGGAAATACGATTTTGAGCAAATATTCATAGTGATCACTTTGATTTAAGATTTTTTCATCATTAATCTGCCTTTTTCTCTATTCGCAGGCTCTATAAATTAACAATTTTTTTCATTTTGGGTTTTCTTTGCTATAAAAATATTTTGTACCTAATTTTTAATTTTCTCATATTACTTAATATTTTCTCTATTGAACCTAGAATATTTTATGTATTATATTATTTCTACTTTGATATTCAATTATTCTCAAATTTATTAATAATTATTCCTCCTAATTAACCCTGAAATTACTACTATTTCTATTTTAGATTGTTTGAATGTGCCCCAGTTTATAATTGTAACATTTTTATTTCGGTATAATCGCCCGTCTCGCTTTCCCAACTGTCGGCTTTCGTTCCATCCTGAAAAATACCCGAGTTTACAGTTGTTGGAGATGTTTCCCGAAACTGCTTCGCCCCATAAAATTAACAGCGTAATACTACTTCGGTATAACTCCTCTGTCGACCCTATGCAGAAATCGATACGAAAAGAATCAGACCCTTTATTCACTCCCATTCTTATTTCCAGCCCTTCCTCAGCTATACAAACCCTTTGTTCATGATGAGATTTTATTACCCTCCTAATAATTACACTCCCTCACTCAGGAGGGTTTCTTCTAAAGTTTTTCCTTATTTTATTTTCACCTCATAAAAATCGCGGCTCGTTTACTTTTTTTCGATTATTTCGCACGATCGCACAACTTCCCTTTGTGCTTGAAAGAATATGCAGTTGGCGGGGAATTGAAAAAAATCTAATTTCGAACGAAATCTCACCTAATTCCATCCGAAATCAGCTCCACCCTCTGGAAATGCTGTGAATTCTAATCGCTTCGAGGGCTATTCGGATTTCGCGATAACTTTGGTCATTATTCCAAATAGAGTAGAAGGGAGAGATCGATAGGGTCGAAGAATTTCCAGAATTACAGAGGAAAGACAAGTTTTCGGTGTTAAATGAAAATTTCGACCTGAAGCCGTTTATTAAAAATACATTTTTTTCTTAAAAAAAAAAAAAAAAAAAAAAAACGCTTTACTGAATGCTAAATTCGGTATAATATTTTCACGTGCCTGCTACAATTGTTTCCCCCGCATTCAAATCAATGATCTCAGCTGATTAAATTTCCGTTCCGATTATGCGACAGCGCAAATACAATTTCTCACCGAAAAATACAGCTCGCAAATCGGATTTAATTACGAGGCGCTAGTTAGCCGAGTTTTTTTCTCCCCCGTAGAAAATCCGAGCTCAACTTTGTGGAATTATATCGCACAAAAGAGAAGATTAATTCATTCTCTCGGCTTGAGTTGCTCGCCATTATTCTCCTCCTTCGCAATTCGAGTATCTCCCCGACCAAAACTTAATCACAGTTTTTGCTTTCTTCGAGCCTTTCTTTTCCCTCGGCTCTTTCTTCTGTCCACCTCCTCACTGCCCCTCGGTTCAATTCTCCCAACCCTCGACCAAAAGTGCAGACCACGTTCCAAGAAGTAATCTCATCCATTTATTACGTTGTTTAATTATGGAAATCGCTTACACCCGAAAAAGTTTTTTTTCTTGCCTTTTCTTCATGTTCATCGCCTGATCGCCCTCTGATCTCGATTCGGTTCTATTTTTTCCTTCTCTCGGACGCAAAAGGATCGAGAGGTTTTTTTCTAATCAGCAAAAAGGAACGCCGAGATAATTTTAATGATTCCAAACAAGAGATTTTCCTTCGTCTCGTTTTCCCCGCCGATTCGCCGTAAAGGAAGTCTAATTTCGCCGCCCTCTTCTCATCTCGTTTTTATTGTAATGAAGACTCGGTAAAGAAGCAGAAAAAAATAACTAGTCTTCTGACAGTTTTTTCTTTTTTTTTCAGATTTAGCGTGAAAATTTTTTTTGGATTCAATTCCGATCATTAATCGCATTTTCGTTATTATTTTTTTGTCATAAACTTTTTTCACCCAATTTCTCTTGTCTCTTATTTACTTATGAAATAACAATTCGCACGAGCGCACCGCAAGGGATAAATCGGTTTTTCAAAGCGCGTACGAATCGCCAGCTCATGTAACAGGCTGATTTGTCTTCGACCGTTCGAGTGTTAAAATTGTTACTACTCAGTGAACACTCGACTAAATGAACTACCCTTTTCTTATGGTAGGCCTGACCAGCAACGGTGGCCGGTGCCCCTAGGCTATCTGTCCCTAGTACACTTCGTTAGTTTCTATAAGCCTCAATGCACGAGCCACGAACTGCTCGCCGAATACTAAAGAGATTTTTTTCGTCTCGCTGACGTCGAACTGATGAGCTGTGCAATTCTAAAAATGGAAAAACACGAAGATGAAGAACTTAAAGTATAATTTTGCTGGTAATTACACCATTGCGAATATTACGAGGATGATTCCATTCTATTAGGATCACAGTTGTGCTATTTGGTATTTTGGTTTATTCTTCAATGATAATCCTTTGTAATCGCTCGCAATAGAAATTTCTAAACCCCCTTTAGAATTTTAATTTTACTTTTACGACGTGCAGTATCCGAAAATCTAATAAAATAAAAAAAATTCTGTCCATCTGCCGTTTACCGTCAAAACTTTTCTGAGGGAACAGTAATAGCTGAGTTCTTGAAATGTGCAACAAAAATCATTCTTGGTCTGAAATAGATAAATTCTTTAGCCAAACCGCTACCTCAATTTCGAGGGTATTTTTGACGGTATTTTCAAGGGGGGAAATTTGCATTATTAATGGTTTTTCATGCATATGTGTGTTTTATATTAATTCATATAGATTTTTGAACGCTGAATCGATTGGGACAATAAGGGAGTCGATTGCTTTAATTTATCTGTTTCGATTTTTACTGGCTATGAGAGTAAATATTTTCAACGTTTGACGTCTTAGAATGTTTGTTATAGCGGGCAGATGACCCTTGATTTTTTGTCCATTGAGTCACACACCGCACCTCCACGTTATGAGCTTTTTTCGCGATTTCACTGGTGTATATTTTGTATTATGATTTTTACAAGCCGGAAAACTGGATATATTTCAACGCTCAAGGTCCTAAAATGTTCGGGGCGGCGATTAAATAACGCCTGATTTTTATCAAATGGGTCACATACAGCAATTCTGCGTTATTCGTATATTGACAATATTTTGATTTTTAGAGACCGCAAAAATGAATATATTTGAACGATGGGGGACTGTAAATTTTTTTATTTGACAACTGAATGTCGCTTGATTATTATTATTGCTGTCACACACAGTACCTCCTCGTTTGAGAAGTTAGCATTCACAATAACACTTTGTAACAGTCTTCATCTTTAGAAACAGGAATCGGTTTGTGCTAAATGCAGATTTCCTGATTGATGAGTAAAAATGTCAACGAATGGGCCCATGGGAAAAGTCCTCAACTTGAATCTCTGTCAGTCGAAGGAAGTCATCTCCAGATCAATAGCTACGGTTTTTATCGCCTTCGATTTCGTTAGCCAAAATGTGAATCATCCTAAAGTTGGTGCGTTTTTGACTCGAAATTTAATATTTTTCAAATCAACTCTGCAAAAACAAGCAAAAAATAAAATAAATAAATAAATAAAAAATAAAATAAAAATAGATATAATAGTAAAGAATAACGACGTCTTTATTCATCCTTAAATTAATGATAGAATTAAAAACATATCGAGTCGAAAAATAGAGGTTATGAAATTTCCCGTTCATATTATAGCGTGAGTCCTGATCGGATTCGGATAGAAAATGGTTTAGATCTAGTTACCTGGACGATTTCCTTTTATAAATACAAAGCTTCAACCTTGAAAAAATTCCACTCTGTAATCACACGAGTTTCTTGAATACTATTTCGTCTTAGCCGGTTTGACGATTAAATTCTCATTAATCCTATTTTTAGAGCGATGCTGAATCGCAATTACTGCGAGCTCGACTTGAAGGCGGGAGGCGTGCCAGACTGGGCGGTAAAGCAGGTCCGCCATCTCCCAAACGGTAACGAAGGGCCTTCATATGTTGATTTACTTGGAGCAAAATCCGCTAGATCACTCTGCATTGCCTGTTCTGAAAGTTCGTCCTGAAACGATGCTTCAACAGTGTTGTAACATTAACTGGCAACCAGCGTCGAAATCAGCTCATCACTGAGAAAATCGATGGATACAAAAATATTGAATAATGAAAGGAAAAATTTGGAAATAAAAGGCGGTAAAAGGTGCTGAATAAAAAAATATTTGCTTAACAGGAAAAATTAACTGAAGAAGAATTAATGAAGCTGAAAAAAATTATTTGACTAAAATTTGTGTACGATCACCGAGTATTTCCGTTTTTCCTGAGGTAGCGATTTGGTCAAAGAATTCAGCCATTGTCAGGCCAAGATTGATTCTTGGTGAAAACTTCAAGAATTTAGCTTTCATAGTTTCGTCAGAAAAAAAGACCTAACAGAGAACATTAGTCTATTATGAAAAAATTCGAAAAACGAATCGTCTAGTGATTTTTCTTGACACACCGACAAAAATTCTAATTTTGCTTCGAAACGTTAGAAAATTTCGGATTCCATATGCCTTGAAACGTAAAACATTAAATATACTCAACCAAAAACTAGCCAGGTGACCGAAAAACCAATGAGCCTACTGATACATGACAGGTATATTGTGAAATGGGATCATTTTTATAGCAAAGAGTAAAAAAAGGAATAAACTAACGAAATATGCCTACCACGAGGAAGTACGGTGTGTGATTTTAACGACAAAAATCAAGCGTCGTTTGCTTGTCATAACAAACATTTTAAGACCTCAGATGTTAAAAAATATTGACTCTTATTTCCAGTAAGAATAAAAAAAAAAAAAAAATAGTTAAGTAACCTTACTCGGTTTTCCATCATATCTTACCCCTAAATCATAATTGTACCTATCATTACAATGGAATGATAAAAACCCACAGTAGTATCATTTTCAAAGTTTTCCGATCGTATAATTGTCTTCTTCCGTATACTGTTGAAAATAATATCCTCGCAGAAGCGAAAGGAGTTGACTATCCCCGAGGCAAGACATGATCCCGTTTTCCTCCACCGATTCCTTCGACCCCCGCTCGTCACGACGGCGCACATTCACATTGCCGACTTTATAAAACCGTTTCACCCTCCCCAGAAGCTAACACCTCGGCCCGAACAGACCCCTTTTATTGGCACTTTGTTTTTTATGTGCAACAACATTACCCCCACCAAACGTTATTCCCTCGCCATCTAGTATCGCAACAACGTCGATAACTTAAGTTTTCCCTCGGCTGGAACTCGTCAAACTTACGACCTTTTAATGCCGGTCTTTGATTAACGAGCTTAAATATAGTCGAATTGGATAAATTCGGACTAGAAGAAGATTGAAGATTTTTTTTTAGTATTGCTGAAAATTAATTGTTGGTCCATAAATAATTTGGGCTTTATGAGCGACCGATAAAGTGTAATATGGTTGGAAATTTGCGGTTAAATACGATATTTATTCATTTTGCCATTGAAAATGTCTAAATTTTCTCCACTGGTAAAACGTTTATTATATATTATTTTTCTAATTAGTAAAGGAAAAATACAACACTTTTTCAGAAACTGCATGCCCCTCTTTTGTATTCATTATGATCACCTGATAAAAAACCTGATCTAAAATTATGTATAATATCCATTCATTAATCTGAGGATTTAAAAAAAATATATATTTTTTATATTATTAATATTTTGGTTTAGGGAAGTTTTTCCTTTTGCATGTATATTGTTTCAGATAAATCATGTGACATTTTTTATTTTTCAGAAACTATTCCTACTTTCTTCCAATTGGTTGGTTTTATATCTTTTTTGAACATCTATGTCCTGCCAATTTCGACAAAGGGAAATTATTATTGATAATATGTATTGCTATTATACTGAACGCTGGCTTGATTGAATAGCACGGCTAACACTATATTTTTACACTGGAAAGAACTTCAATTTTTTTCCAATTTTTTTTCTCCGATATCTCTAGTTTATTTGTTCCGAATTTTTTCACCGGTCAACGCGATTAAAAAACAGTTAACCCGACCGCGATGTTTCGTCAGAGGAAGAATGATTGACTATAACGAGGTGTAATTCGAAAGAGGACCGCAAGTGTAGGCACGAGGCATAACCGACGTACCTGCCGAAACATCCCGTTTCGGTATGACAGATGTCCCTTGGGGTCGGCGTTTCTCCAGAAGTTTATGGAAGCGAAAAAGAGGAAAAAAACTAATTCGTCGAGAAAATTGGGAAAAAATAAAATTAGGAGAATGAGGCGGCAGTTGCGAAGCGGTTCACGCGTAATACGGAGCCTTCCCCGTTTCCCAATTTGGGATGCAATGAGTCATCTGTTAGTGAAAAAAACGGAGGCGATTTTTGGAAATTATGCGCTTTTTAATCGGGTTGAAAATAGAAGCGCACGCTTCCCAATAGTTGAGTGTTTTTATCTCGTTGAAAATTAATGTAAAGGTTTTGTGACTTGGAGGAAAATCAAGAAACAATATATTTAAAATAAATGAAACGAAGTTTGGAAAAAAGAAACCATGCCCAATTCATAAATAATTACAACAATTGGAAAATCGATAACGTTGCGAAAATTCAATATGTGAAATAGTATGATGGTAAATTAATTTGAAAAAAGAAACTGTTTGTTATAGACCACACAGAACTTCCATGTTTGAGTCGGGGAACGGGTATAACCATAATTTTTTCCCTGCTTGAATTCATCTGAAATTGGTGAGCACTGGACTCAAATATGCGATTTGTTTGAGACAAATCTTGTGAACGTTTTACAATTTTTAAGCCGGGAAACAAATAAGGTATGTAAAAACTCTCGAAAAATTCAGAGGTAAAATGTGCCAATCAGCGTCATTTATTCGACGTAATGAACATTTCAAAACTTCAAGAGTTTTTTCCAGTAAGATCCGAATAGAAGATACGAAAGAAGCTCATATCGTGGAAGTAAAGTGTGGCCAAACGATATAATTCGAGCGACATCTGCTTGACATTACGAACACTTAGAAGCTTGGAGAATGTAAAAATATTCTTACTAATAGCCTGTATAATTTAAAAAAAAAAAAAATTAATAAAATAAAAATGTTTGCCATGCCAAAATTTTTGCCAACTGAGACGTTGAATTTCGTTGTTCAATGAATCTCTTTTCATACAGCTATAGGTTCATTTCGGCCGGTAGAAAAAGTTGCTTCTTATACTTCCTTTTTGAAGAATCAACACACGATTAAGTCTACCAATATAAGTTTCCCTATTATCCGTCGAAAGAGTAACGTCCCACGTTGGGGCGCAGTTTATGGATAACCCGTGCATGTTGGGAGCGAGTTTGGCTCTTAAAGAGCGGAGACTTTCAGTATTACTATAGGTCGAAAAAGGTCGAAGGAAACGTTGAGGTTGAAGTAATATATGGAACCGAAGAGGTAGGGATGAGAGTTAATTCCTTCGAAGTTTTGCTCCACATTCACAGCGCTTTGGTCGAAGTTCCATTACGTATATGCCAGAGATAAAGGCCGCCGTACGAGGGTGAATTGAGCTCAAGTAATACAGCAGAAGTAATACAGGCTGTGCTTTGAGATTATATATGGGCTCTGGATAATGTGATCTATATATACATACCCAAGGCTGACTCTGCCGTTATCATTAGTTTGGAATTTGTTTTTGAACGATTATGATGCACGACCGGATGAGCCGAAGCAAAACCGGTCACGTACGAACGGAATTACTTAACCGAACATGGAGAAAAGAACTTGCTCTGCCGCAAAGTTGTCTCAGCTGTTCAGGATAACCGATTTTTAGTATTATCTAGTAGAATGATGGTAGAAACTGTAATAAGATACTTAAAAAGAATCAACAACTGCATTGTTCGTAAAATGAGAAATGCGAGCCATATTCGCGCGTTTTTTCCCTCGTAGAATCACGGAGCGAGGAAACGTGGGAGAAAACCGCCGAGGGAAAATTCGGGGAGGGAAAGTGTGATGAAAAAATGTGTCTTCCTTTAGAAAATCGAGGCGCTCTGTTCGTAAAGGGATTTGCCTTTGTATGTAATGGCTTCACATTTCATCATTTCAACATGAGGGTGGCGTGGCGCGACATTATTCGAAGTAAAAACGTCCAAGTATGGGGAAAACGTACAATAAAACTGTCATTTTTGAAATCTAAGCGTTCTCGCTCAGGTGAAGGCCGAAAACTTATGAAATGCGAAACTATACACTATATAAATAAAAAAAAAATAATAATAAATTTAAAAAAATTTAAAAAAAAAATCGCTGGATAACGCAAGAAACAGTGCAGAAAACGTGTATGGTCAGAGATGATTTTGCCAGCGATGGTGCGGCTCTATATCAATTGAAAGTAAAAGCTTGCAAGAAGGGTGAAAAACGTTCAATAAAACTGCCATTTAGTGGCTCGGTGGAATGCTCGAAATTTCAAAATTAGGGAAAAACCAAAACATTCATTTTATAATTTTTCATTTTTCAACAATTTTTGAAAGGAAATAATCCAATGCCGCGATTTTCAAAGGTAAAGTGCGCGATTGGCAAGCTGATTTTTCTACTCTGATTTTATTCTAAATTTCTCGTTACTGTACTCAATGATGTCACTTTTTTCCCGCCAAGGGAAAAATATCGACCTTTGAAACATTCTCGAAATTCATCTCATTCTTGTCGGGTCGCGCGTTACATTTATTTCAATGCTTATCGCCGAGGAGTATAAGAAAAGCTGTTAAGGTAATAAACGCCGCACTTGAATATAGGAAGACCGAAAGAAATCCATAGTTATCGCCGCCTCGAAGACAACGATCTCGCGTGAACACTTTCTTGTAACAATCGCAATCAACCCGCGGCGGTAATTATATCGTAATTTTCTCCAATTTTTTAACCCATTCTCGGACATGGCGCTAATAAAAACATAAATAACCCCTTTGCCTTCCGCTTGTGCCGATAGTGTAAGTAACAATTGGCCGTCTGGCTTATTAAAGCTCTGCGTGTTCTTCGGCAGTCTGCGCTGCTTTTCCACGTGTAAGCCTCGAATGAAAATAAGGAAGAAAATTATCTCGGGCTATGTTGCGGGAATTAATTTGCTTTAGGCTTTGTATCGTATGGCGATACGCGGAAAAGTGGAATTCGTAACGGTTTAACAAGATGCGGCCTTTTTATATTGTACAAAATTGAATTTCCCGGCTTCGCTCTCGTTAAAAATCGGTAAAGATAAAAAGACCGAGTTTCAGCGCTAACGGGAGGTGAAAACGTTTATCGCAACTTAGCGGGACTTGAATTGCACAGCTGTCGTCACCGATGTAATGCTCAAATTAAATTCAGGCAAAGCAAACGCGGGTACGTAATTGTTTCTAATAGTGCCGTATCATTTTACAACGAAATTTTCTCAGATGAATAATTCTACCAATTTCATCTCTATTTTAACTAATTGTATACATTGTAACTCATTATTCTTATGTGATTTTTTTATGTACAGGTATTTTTCTGGCAGAGATTCCTATGATAATATCGTTCTAAAATCACATTTTTTCATACCTAAGACCTTATATAAGATTTGAATTTATATTTCGTTTGAATAATATTCCATTATAGTATTTATCAATATTCAATAGCATTTATCAATATTCAATATTCATATTCAATATTCGAACAATATTCGTATTTGATTATAGTATTTATGTGGTCGGCATCACATGCAGAGAATTGATCATCAAGGCCCAATTGTACGAGAGAGTCAAGGCCACCATCAAGGTGAAGTTCATGATCAATGATGGCCATGGGGAAGTGGAAGAGGAAATCGAATGGTGGGGAGGGGAAGGTGGAGGGGCGATCAAAGTGAAGGTCAAGGTCATAGTAAAGGTCATTGGCGAAGTTCAAGGTCATCATTATTTGCGTTGGATGGTAATGTTGTCTCTGATTAGTGCAAATGGGTATTTTAATGCTCTTTCAAACCGTTGAATCATATATAGTTAAAATTAGTTTTGAAAAATGACGTTTTCGCCTTTACAATGACTCATAATATTTAAAAAAAAAAAACTTCAAATTAAAAATTAAAACAAACAAAATAAAAATTAAAACAAACAAAAAAAGTTGAAAAAATGAACACATAATATACAATTAAATGTTTTTCATTAGAAGCTATTGCGGTTCGCTGTTGCTAGGAATCTATGAAATAATTACTGATCATTCTGAAAACACAAGGCAAAATATGTAATAAAAACTATTGGAACTACTTTTTACTCATGCTAAATGAAAAGCATCGATACTCACACAAAAAAAAAAAAAAAAAAAAAAAAATTCTCGAACCTACTCTCGAAATTTCCGGTAAATCGATAACTACAGGTTATACCTAACATTGTTATTCCGTGAATAGGTAATTAGGGTACCGTAAGAAATGGCTAGGCGACGATAACGCGTCTATCAATAGGCGTATTACGCTGGGTATTGTTCACCCTTCAACGAGATTGTCGCTCGAATTCCTCGTCATTGGTCACGCCGATGTCGCCCACGCATACGAGTTTTCCGAGGAAATAAGAAAATCAGGAATAGGTCAGGCTTTCGATATAGCCTAAACGCATTGTACGAGCCTTTATACAAGCACAAATGGCCATTTTGCCCACCTGGAGATGCTGGTTTTCTTCGGGCCCAGCTTTTCTCGGCCTCTCGATCGGAACGTCAACGGTGCATAGTTGTTTGAAATTCCCGTCAACTCGGACAAGAGCTATCCGCCTAATCTCCAATAAGAATCGCCTTTCTTCGAAAATCGTTCGGAAAAAAGTGGAAAACCTCAGTTCGGACGGTTTTCGCTTTTTCGGCACCGTTTTATGTATACGCGATCTTCGGCTCATTCTCTCCGCATATCTTTTTTCACCAATCGAATCACTCGGCGAAAATGAGGACCCCATGATTTTCCACCCGATTTTTTCCGTTCCTCGAAATGGCCGCCACCTAAAAAGTAGTAAACAGATGCAAATCTACGGGATTATCCACGGAACGCATCGAGCTCGTCCTGTCAATCGACCGCCTAAGGACGAACCGGTGAAAAACCGCGTCGATCATTCGAATTTTCTTCGATGCTAACAAGGGAGGAAAGAAGAGTCGATCGATCGGCCGTATTTTCACCGAGAGACATTACTGATTTTCCGGCAGATGATCCGTTACTGATCACTAGATGTGAAACTGGTCTTGTCAATAAATTGCTCAACAGCTAAGAAGATGCGAGTCTCCTTTTTTATCCGATAGCTTAGAAGATCGCGTCGTTGCTTCAGTTATTAAAGGATTTTCTCACATTCGAAAATCAAAGATTGTTTTTTTTTTGTTTAGTAAGTTATTTTTATTTTTTATTGTTTTTATTTGTTAAACCCAACACAACTCATAATTTTTATATACCTGATTTCCTAGCAAAAAAAAAAAAAATAAATAAATAATAATAATAATAATAATAAAATAAACAAAAAAAAAGAATAAAATTATAGTAAATGATTTCAGATTTATAGTGGAAGGGAATACAAATTAAGGAAGTGGCGTAGGCGGAAGCGCTATAGGAATAAAATATAATTAGAAAAAAAATACAAGTTATAAAAATGTTGGATTTTTTTTTTAAATAAAATAAATTAAATTTTTAATTTAATATCAATTTAAAAAAATAGAAAATTGAACAAATTTTGGTAGGTAAATAAATCATAATTTGAAATTAAACAAAATTTCATATTAAACTTAAATTTAAATCAAACTTAATTTTAAACAATAGGTACTTAATTTTGAATTAAACTGAATTTTAAATTAAACTTAACTTTAAAAATAACTACATTTTTTAATTAAACCAAATTAAAACGAATTTAATCAAATACGGTGAACGGTGAAAAAGCGGTTATTTATTTATTTATTTTTCAAGGTATAACTTGTTTACGACCTGATTTTCAATTTTAACTATTCCAAATTTTTCTTTCAAATTGTAATGATTCAGCTTCATATTTACCCAATCTTAATTATCACTTTGAATTTTCGTTCACATATATTCACGCCAATTGATGAAACAGAATCAATCTAAGATCTGTACCAACTCGCCCAAATGACCTCTGAAGAATGTAAAGCGCAGTAGCGAGGACCTCCGGAGAGGACATGAGAAACAATAAAGCGCTTGGTCATGATGATTATTTTTTTGATTAATGATCCCACCCCAGCAGTCCTATTGTGAATGAAGACGAATAACCGGAACTGGAATGGGAATCTTTGAGGAGCAAATGATGATCTGGAAATTCTTTGTCGATAGACGCTCGAGAGAATTGATTTCCGCGAGCAATCGATATAACCCATAAGCGGTTTATTTGTTAGGTGTTTGAAGAAACATAGGTAAATTGACAGCAAAAAATAGAGCATGATCTTAGAAGCCTCTTCAACGGTTTTTGATGGAATCAGGACCAGTGAAAAACGATTTAAAAATAAAATAAAAATTCTTCAGATACTTGTAAAAAATGTGAAGAAATGTATCGGAAACACGATCACAAAACAAGGATAATTTTACTCGTAGGCATTTTAGAATCCTCACAGAAACTGGCCGAATAACGTTCATTATTTTTTATCCAATCGGATTTTTTTAATGTATCGGCACCGAAGGGATAGAAATTACGAAATTAATAGTCGAAGGTGGCCAGCTCAACGTAAACATTGTCAATTTTTAACAGTGAGAAACGAGCGGCAAAGGGAGAATTATATTCGGCCACGTTCCGTGACCTGACTGAACCAATTCGAACCAATTAGAGCACTAGCTTCACCGTCCACCCTACATCGCATCATCGCGGCGGTCAAACTTATTTTTTCCAGAGCAAGTGCCTCGCACCCCCTAATCCGAGGGCCGACGTTCTCTTCAATTCTTAGATAACAACAAAATGAATATTCATCGTTTAATTCACCTTTTTTCTCTTACTTCTCTCCTTTTTCATAGCAACCCCTGTTTCAAGTCTAGCCCTCCAACGCCGGCTAATTATTGCAGTTAGATCGTATGATAACGTTGCGCCGGGAGGAAAAAGCCGAGCTGATGAGATTCGTTTTCGAGTGGTTGAAAAACAACGGCGATTGTAAAGAGCCGGCGGATAAAAAATTCACCGTCCGACGCCAATTAAAAGCACGGAAAAGTAATCAACAATGATTAATTCTATTGATTCGTCTTTTGTAATCTTGAACGTTGCGTCGGCGTGGAGAACGGGTTTTATAAGGATTTTTCGACTGGGAAAATTCGAAACACACAAACGCACGAATAATCTCGACTTTTTTTAACGAATTTTAAATAAATATTTTATTTTATTCGTCAAACGAGATTTTTGAGGGTCGATTTTTTGGAAATTGTTCAGTGTTCCTATAGGTAGTTTTTTTTTTTTTTTTTTTTTTTTTTTTTAAACTGAAAACTTGCGTTCGAAAAATTAGTTAAATGATTTTATTAAATGCTTTAACTAATAATTAGTAAAGGAGGGAGTAAATAGGGATGTATAGACGAAGTAAATTGTTTCAAAACATAAAAATCTCATGGCAAAAAACACTTCATCTAATCAGAAAATAATTGTTACAATATAATCTAAACTGAAAATAATTACAGCAAAATTATTTCTAACACCATGTATTGAGAAATGAGTACCAATAAAATAAGGAAAACCTTTATAATGCGAAGCACTAATAAATACAATTGATATAATGGTGGTAGATAAGAAATCATGTGTCATGACATTCGTTGTTCATTTCAGTTATCATAAAAAGTACAATACATTCAATGCACAGTTGAAAAAACGTCCAAGCTAATGTCAAAATTGACTTGGAAAACGCCGATTTTTAATCGTGAAATGCTAATATATATTTTTTATTTTAAAGGACTTATTTTGTAACTAAAACATTTTAATTTTAATTTAAAAAAATTTAGAAAAATAGTCCAAATAACCACATAAACCCCCCCCCCCCCCCCCAAAAAAAACACATAAATAAACAAAATGAAATAAAAAACCAACGTTTTCCACTTAGATTTGACTTTTTATTCAAGCCTTAGGCAGCAATGTTGGCATTAAACATCTGGAAATGCAAACAGATGAATGAAATACGCTAAAATTGAAAAAACTCAAATGGAAATAATTTTGAAAAAAATATCCAACCCAAATCGGCCAGATGCGCCTTCTGAATTTGCGTGTTCGTGATTTGTAAACGATTTCCGACGAAAGCAGCAGTTGTTGCTCGAGGTTTGTATCGAATAAGGTGTCGGCCTTCGATATTGAAAATCTCCAGCGATAATTCGATTGCACAGGAATGGATAACAGGTTATAAAACCCCGTGAACTTTTAGCGGGTCGTAGTTTTTCGATCTGAAAAAGGAACGGCTAGATACGAGTGAATGTTCCCCTGAGGGAACGAGGCCTTCGCATGACCATACGGTTAGCATCACCCACACTGTTCATTACCTAATTAAGGCGGACCACTCGCGGATAATGTAGCCCCGGGGGGCACGGCCCCTCCGATCGCGCGTCCCCATTGGGCACGGCTTGTGCTTAATACCTCGCAGGTTCAAACAATATGCCAGCAAGAGCCAGACGAGGTCACGCATCTTCTTCTTATTTTCCGTTCCTCCGCTCGCTCGCTCTGGACTGATTATGATAATTCCGCTTCCTCGTCGCCCATCTATTCGTTTTCTCGGCGATTTGAATTCCTTCAATATTTCATTAGGGCGTTTCGTGTTGCGCTCATTGGGAGTGTCATCGAAGGAAATTCACATCGGTTTTGATAGTTAAACGGAATGGAGTGTGAAGAATGATGAAAATATTTGCCAAGGAGGTTGAAATTGTGAGATGAATTTTCATTTTATATATCAGGATCGACTGTAATTTCAAATATTGCTAGTAAAACAGTTTGAAACGTCTCGCCGCAGTACAAAGCGAGGCACACCTAGCGCAACTTATATTTTCGCTAGTAATTGTCTATGGAGTACCATTTATATATACCCGATTTTCCATTTCCTCTATTTCAATGCGAGAAGGAATTCGCAAAAATAAAAAAAAAATACATCTCCTCTCGCCCGCTTAAATCCCGCCACACAAAAACTCCTCGGGTTCGAAATTCCCTGCTAGAAAATTCACCTTCAAAGCCCGACGATTCGATTTATTGCAGACACGTCGCGGCCAATGCAATTCTGTTGAAAAAGCATTCGATACTTAGACGATAAGAGGTAAATAATAAGCATCGAGCGTATTGTCGAGATAATGATAAGCAGCGGAGAAATAGAGACACGGCTTTGTTGATCTCGACCACCGCGAGATTTGTACGATACAAGTTTGAAAAAGACACTCAACACACGCCTGCGTTCGAATAATATATGAACATTGGCTCGCATGGAACTGGTAGTTCACGATTGAGTAGGCCGAAAGGATCTATTTAAATTACTCCCCGGCCATTATTTCGCCTCGTTTTATAACTGTGATAAATCGGAAACTGGCTTTTGTATAAGGCAACGGATATGGAAGAGAGAAGAAAAAGGAAAAAGCGACGAAACAACGGACGAGAGAAGAAAAGATGAAATAGAAATAAAAAGGGCGAAAGGAATCTTTCTGGTATCGGACGGCCAGAACACAAATCAAAGTTGCCCACGTGCCCGATGCTGCCGTCTTTCCTCAGTTGAAGATCAACTTTTCAAGAGAGGATCTCGAGGAACGGATTATGTGATTTATAATAATTATTCTTCTACTCTGTATAGAGTATGAAACCGATGCTTAAAAAGTCGTATTGTGGCATAAAATTTATTCTGAGGTTCAAAGATTATCGGAGTTCCTCAAGGGATTGTGGTTTCCCTTTTATTGTAGGCAACAAGTGCCGAAAACACGATCCCTTGTGAAACTCCCGCATTCGCAACATTGAAAAGTAAAAGCGAATTTCTTCAGATATTTTTAATGTGAATATTTTTCGAAAAAATACCCTCAATCGAGAATTTAACGATTATCAATCGATGATTTTTTCATTTGGAGCGAACAAATAAATTTAAATTTGTTGCGGTTTGAAGTGGAGATTAAATTAGCGACTCGTTCTCCATAATTTTCCCTAAGCTACAAGTACTTTCACCTCTTCTGGCATCGTCGAGATGGATTTCATGAGTAAATGTCTGTGTCAGTATAAAAAGAGATACCGAATTAATGGGAGCCACATAAATACAGATAAATACAGATTATAGAAAAAGTCAATAACTATTTATTGATTTTTTAAACAGTACTAAAATGTGCTACAGCAGGAAAAAATGATAAGGTATCTCCTGTCTTGGATTCTGAGTGGATTCTTACTTAAAAAAAAAAAAAAACACAGTTTGAGGATTATCAATCAAAAACGTTGGAATATAGACTGTAGACACTTTGATAAAAATGTACTACTTTTAACATTGACGAAATATCTAGTATGACCTTCAATTGTCTTGCTGTTGACTCCTATAAATCAATATACAACATGAAAAATTTTATCTGGTAGAATTACCGGTCTTCGTTGCCACTCTCGACTCGAATAACGACAATTCTTATTCAGGAAAGATCTTCATTCCTCTATATTCTGTCTCGAAACGACCAATCCTCGAGAGGCTGTTGTGATACGGGCTTTCGAAATTTACTCGATCCTTCTTCGAGAACTGTTCGGAAAGTGGTCCAATTAGCCGAGATCTCCCATGAATGTTCGCGTCTTTCTGACCTCGTAGCACCCCCAACTCGGCCGTTCCCTATCAGACCAACCTGTAGGCGTGAAACACACTTCGACATTCTAACCACCCACAAACCGCATGATCGGGAATATTTCGCATAAATTTATTATATCGTCCATATCCTTTAACATTCGTTGCGATTTTTCTTGGAAATTAAATTTTTATGTTTACTCCAAGGGAAACTCGAAAAGTCAAAAGGCTTTTAAAGCGTTTTGACTCCCTGGAATCACAAATTCAACAGCCAATATCAGATGAATCGATTCGGGAAACGAACTGGGCTATTCTATAACTGGGCTATATAAATATTCTTATAATTCCACGATAATATGAAGATTCTGCGACTCTACTTGATTTCACCATTCTATCCACCCAACTAGCTCGTCTAATTACATCCAGCGCTCATCAATTGTCACCTTTCGGAAGACGAAGGTGAAATGGGCAGCCGACATTTTCCCACCGGAGGCCGAAGCTCTGGTACGGCGCCGTGTGACCCTAATTTTTACCTCATTATTTTCACATTAATACGGCCAGCGATGATAAAGAAGATGAAGAAAAAAAGGTGATGAATCATTTAATCGTGGTTTCTAGCCGGCTAATGATGCCATTTTCTCGAGAAAACCTAGCCGGCCTCGCAAAGGTCTCCCGAACGCCGCAAAATAACAAAGAGCGACGCTCGAGACGATAACGATTGGTGACAAAATGTCTTTTTTATTACATCTGCGCTTTTGTTGTTAAGCAACGGCCTTAGAAACGGTAAAGAATAAGCGGCGTTTTCTTATGAAAGCTCATCGAGGCGATGATGAAGAATTTTTTCGTATCCGTACCGCAGTTGAGACAAAACGCGGCCGTGGTTTATTTTAACCGGACGTAAGAAAAGTAACGACACAGCAATTAAAAAACGCGGCTATTTTTCAAAATTTCGCTAATGAAAAGCGCTGGTTATTTATGCGAGAAAATGGATTTTTTTCAAGTATTGTTGTACTACACGATAACTAAAAAAATAATTTGAACAACTTATGATAATAATACTTATAATTTGGACAACGTCCACATGACCGAAATTCAATAACTGACTATTTTGTTTATCAATTTGATCAGTATTGCCCGAAAATTTCATCGAATTTGTAAATTATTAAACGGAGCTGTGACAACCTTAGTCACATTTTGATAGCGGACGCTGGGTACTTTCAGGACACGAAATTAGGCGGGTCTGAAAAATTGAGAAGTCGTCAGCTTGGACGGTATAGAATAAATTTTATAGGGAAGGCTGCCAACGTTGTCATCTACTGGTTATTTAACGGTTGTATCAACTCCGGCCGTCGATTGGTTGGATCATGATTGCTGAGCAATTTTCTCGTGAGTGATAATACAGAAAAATACTTAGTACTGCTAACTCTAGTATTATCTCGTTTCTGTATCTCCGATTGATAAATGGGCCCTTTATTATCGAATTAAAAGTTAAATTTTTCGCCCAACGATATAGCTTACTACACTTACTTAGCTTACTTATTATAGCTTATTCGATCAAGTATAGAACGATTTTTATTACTTCAATCATCCTAGAATATTATCATCGAGCCGAATTTCTCGAAATCTCAAAAATTTCAGGCAAAAGCTCTTGATAACTGGAGAACCATCAAAATTATCGATAAAATTGATATAAAAACACACTTACGTTTCAAAAACATAGGAGAATTCCCCCGCTTCTCAATACCCTAAAAAAGTACTCTTGAAATTGAGCTAGCGATTCGCCTAGTGCTGAATCATTGTTGGACCATAGATGTTAGACCAAGAAAGAGTTATTTATTAGCTGGCCGAGCACTTTCGCCCATTAGGGCATCGTGGAGCAATAGGGTCCACAGCCTAGAGCCTTGGGCTGTGGACCCTATGTCTCCACGTCGCCCTGAGGATGCCCGAATTGGGGGTTCGCCTGGTTTTTCTCCCCCTCGAAACCCCTGGACATCAAAAAATGCGACGAGAAGGAAAAGAAGAATGAGTTA
This sequence comes from Tupiocoris notatus, assembly GCA_037159825.1. Taxonomy (NCBI): domain Eukaryota; kingdom Metazoa; phylum Arthropoda; class Insecta; order Hemiptera; family Miridae; genus Tupiocoris; species Tupiocoris notatus. The sequence continues at coordinate 207,648 of JASJUZ010000598.1, read as the reverse complement.
GGCGAAAATTTCAAACATGTAGGCCTTGTAGTTTCCTCAAAAAGTGTTAACGGTGGACGGACAAAAATGTTTTTGTTGGATATTCGGATTCTACGTACCTTAAAACGTAAAATATCATATTTTGAGGGGGACTTAGAAATTCCTCCCGTTTTTGCTCACTTTTTTCATTATTGGAGAGTTTTAGTGTATTTCGCATTTTTTGAAAACTGAAACGTAGGAGTTTTGGTTACTTCATTGAATCATACGTTTCTTATGGTTACCGCCTTGTGGATGGCGGTTTGTTGTGACCATTAGAGACATATGATTTAACAAAGTAACCAAGACTCCCACGTTTAAGTTTCCAAAAAACGCAACGTACATCTTCGTTGAGGCAAATTGAGGATTAGCTGCTCACTTAGCAATTGGAATATGGCCATTCCTGGGGGCTCACTTTGTTGCAACGCTCGTCATCACTGAATGCACCAATTGCATCGTATCATGTCTCAATAATAAAGCTACTCTCGTCACGTTCCAAAAAGACGAACCCCGCCTGTCACGTACGTTGGCGACATGTTGCCAAGGAGAAACTTTCCTCCCCTTCAACCTCCAAACTTCCAGGACGATTTGCATGTTCGATTATCGGCTCTTCGGAAAACAGATGCGGAACGTGCCTTCCAAAAGACGACAGATGCTCCCTTGCGCCGGCACGAAAGAAATCAACGCAATTATCTCGAATCTTTGAGGGGCCAGAAAGAGAATATTATATCGCCTGAGCAGGTAGACTGTCTCTGACTCGCATTATGTTTATTCATTAATAAGGCTCTCCGTCGCTTAAACGATTTTCAACGTCCACCGATCGGATGTTTGACAGTTGTTGGAGCGGTCACGTCACATTTTGCGGTTCGGAAGCGTGCGGCTAAATATGCGAACGCTAACAACGGAGGATGACACTTAATTGATGCGCCTAATAAGAGTAACGTGACTGAGGCGACCGCAAGATGTCTAAGGCGTTCCTTATATCTCCCAATTGTATACAGTCGTATATTGTCAATACTATAACGATGTTTTATTCATAAGATCCGAATCCGATGGAAATTCAGCAACGATCGACTTCGCTTCGATGTGATTCATAATACAGTCAGGCCGTTAATGATCTTTGTTAAAGATGAAGGCAACGAAGAACGCCCACGCCCGCCGAGTCATTGCCAATCAGTTCAGATCAGACTAGACCACCTTACACCCATCAAGCCCCTGATTGACGCTTTATTCGGCCCACAATCTTGATTCTGTTGGACAAAGCCGATGCCTCGTCTAATTGGACTAACGGGAAAGACTTGCGAGAGGGAAAAATTCGACACTGGCTAAGTTTACCGCCTTTCGAATCAGATGGTGAAATCCTTCAATCATTTCGTTGAATACGGTTGTTTGTATGGAGTTGATAATGTGAAAAACGTGACGGTTTAATATGCTCATTTGAATGCGAGGAGAATTTTTTTTTCGAGAACTAAAATATATATTCGGCGACTTGGAAAAATTTACAAGCTACACTGAGTATCTGGAATTGGACTCGCATAATAATCCATAAAGGCTCCTCTATATGAATTAGGAGCTACGGACCATACTCTGAGGAGGCACGAACAGAAGAAAGCGCTCTGCTTAGTAAAAGGAATTACGTAGAAGATTATAGTTTACTCCTAAAAAAAGTATTATAGTCTCAGCCGGAAAGCGTTAAAAAAGCGTTAAATTTCGGATAAATGTGCTCTTTTGTCGCATCGATTCGCTCACTAGCTTCAGTCGCAATAAACAATTAAACACAACGTTATTCAAATATATTAATATATTATAAATTATATATAATTATATTAATATTATAAATATATTAATTTATTTCTTCAATATGATAATAATATGCTAAGATTTCATACGTAAAAATAAACGAGTCCCAGTTTTTTTGTCAATAAAATTGAAACTCTCGCCTATATTTAGTGAACCATAATTACAAATTCGATAACAAATTTTTATCCCCGAGAGCGAATGCATTCTCAACACGTAGGACATAAAAAGGGCACTTTATAACCAGACAGTTTTCAATGTTTCCAAGCGTTATCCAATCGTGATGCCCCGTGACCACCCTACGGGTATCATAGATTTAAAACTCGCACCCGACCTCAACTACAGATCCCTCCTAGCGATCAAGCCTCGACGAGGCGGTCATCTTTCGCTTTAATTAACTCCCACCCGTTCGAGATTCACCTCTATCAACTGTAGATAATATAACTTGACAATTTTCAAACACTGAATTGGATTCTTGGAGAAAGGGTTAGTTAATTCGAGGTCGTGAGGAGGACAGCGGGAGTCCAGCTGATGCTCGGCGGGGCGCTAACTACCGTTGGTTGATGTGTTGTATGGAGCCCGTCTCCTCCCACACTCCACAAACGGCTAGAAAACCCTCGGACACAAACTACACTGGAAATACTCGAGAATAATGCGCACCGTGCATCGTCGTAGTTAACAAATTGCTTCCTTACGATCATCAGAGCGTGATGGAAATTGCGATTTAGGGGATTTCGAAAAATTGGAACTTAAAAAGCAGTACGAAAAATACTTGCCAAGGCCTAGTTCGGAAATTTTCTTGACCAACTTAAAAAGCACGGGTTACTTAAGAAATTGGAAAACTTGACTCGATTGAATTTATTTATTCGTAAAACGAGTTCGGCCCTCAGGTTAATTTTCTTATTGCTTCCCAACGTCTTACAACTTTAGGATTAACTTTATTCGACTGAGCTATCGAAGTTCCTTCCAGTCTCTGCTAGTTACTTGAAATGGGTTAAGCGAAGGAACTTTACGGAATTACGAAGATAGGATACTCGATAGATAACCGCATAGTTTATCTTTTAGCTCTCATGCGTGCTTTCGAACTGCCCTAGGTCACCTTGAACGAGGTTGCGTTGCAATAGTTTTTCATTGTGCTCAAACGATAGTTCGCTGGAAAAGAATGTTCACAACGGGCAAAATATGAAATATCATTGACGTTTGGGAAGAAAAGAGAAAAATAAAAAATAAACATTATTCCATTCTCCGTGGCTACGTATAGGTAAATTAAAATATTCCTCTAGGTAGTCAATCATTTAAAATTAAAATAAGAGTTGAAAATGAAAGTGTTCTCCGATGAATCAGCAATTGAAATAATAAAAACAAAATAATTCAAATAATTTTCAAAAATAAAATGTCAGTTTGATTAATTAGCATTAAAACATAATAAAATAAATATCAGTTACTGTTCTCCACATTTTTTGTTGTTGTTCCAACAATAAAGCTTTGAACTTTTCTTTAAATTCATTAGTCTTCACCTTCAAGTCAAATAAAAGTACATATTCATTATAAATTTTCACACTAAGGATATTCATCGAACGATTGAATACATTAGTTAGGAGTGAGAGTGATTGACGATTGACGATTCATTTATTGAACAAAATAAAACTGTGACAAAAAATAGGACCATAAAGGTCCTCTCTTCCTTCTTCACACAGTTAAAACATAGAAAAATAAAATAAACATTTCGTCAGGATTAAAAAAAAAAATAATAATAATAGAGAGAGAGAAGAAGAAAATTTATTCAAAAATAATTACAATTGCTTCCAAATTATATTGAAATAGGAATAAATAAAACTCGTCTTTAGGCATAGCCTGCGGCGGCGAGCTTGAGTCGCTCACATTTTGAAAAATTAATAAACATAACCCAAAATTGAACTAAAATTCAAAAGTGGGGTGAGTGGACCGAGTGGTGAGATTTATTGAGTAGAGGGGTTACAGAAAAAGGGGCCACTGGTGTGAGTGAAAGGTGTGGAGTGTGGGGGTGAATGGATCGAGTGGAGGGTTGAAGCTCGTAAGTTGGTATAGCGAGTGGAGTAAGCATAGTGGGTTGAGCGAATAAATTTTGTCGAGTTAGTATTATTTTTTGTATGCTGTCTTACGTAATAAAATGACAAATGATGGAAAAATCGACAATTTTTCTACCCATCCCGAGTGAAGCATCGGTGTCAACCGACGATGCCTTTTAGCTATTTACTCATCGCGAGCAAAATGTTGAATCACCGTTTATTCGGGTTGATCAGAGCGAACGAAATGAGACGAGGAAAATAGACGGAAAAAGAAAATGAGAAAGAGAGGCTTTCGAGCCTTGGAACTAATTAAGAACTTGTCTTCCACCAAGAGCTGATTACCCCAGAGAAAGAGCGCGTGTGTCTGCAGACTCGAGGAAACGGTCTGCCTGGTCGGATACAGGGAGAACGTGGAAATTGGAAGCATATATGGACGTGTGGGTGAGTGGATTGAGAGATCCGAAGGCTCAAATGAGGGAGGCCAAACTATGGCAAGGGATGGTAGGTTTCATTACCTTCATCAGTGGATTAACTCGGCGAGTAATAGGCTTCTACACATTGCGCTCCGAGAGAAGTCCGCCTCAGCAGGAGATGCTTTAAGAAACCAGGGAATGGTGAAAGGGTGAGGAATCTTTGAAGAAAATTGTATAACTGGTAATATTGGGGTTTGCTATGGTATGAGGGTTGGAATGGGGAAAATCTCCAAAGAATTACCAGTACGACGTTATGATTGTAATATTTCAAAACATCAATTGTTACATATCAATTGTTGGAATTTTGAATTCCAAGGTTCTAGGGAAAAATAATCAACCAAACGGATTCGTGGACTGGATATGTCCCCAAAAAATATTTGCCTCTGATTCGCAAGATGGTACCAGCATTGTTTCTTACGTATCGTGCCCAAACACAGAATAAATCTTCAATGAAAATGCCAAGTTCGTTCTGAGCTTGGGAAACAGCTTTATTAAGCTATAACTTTGCAACCAAAGTGTTGAAATAAGATACTTCTCGTAAACGTCAGCCTCCACCCGTTTGGACATCTTGGAAAATACTGGATCGATCCAAAGACGAAAGCGGTGATCGCATTAAGAACAAATTAGTGCAGAAAGTAGTAGCTTCTGGATCAGTATAACTGCGTTTGACGGAGAAGTTCCCGTTCGGGAGTTTAGTGAAGAAAATATGGCGTTCCCTGGGGCTAAGAAACGAAGACGTATAGTTGACGAAGGGCCAGTTCAGTTCTCGAGGCACGAAGACTCTTATTAACAATTAATAACTCGGTGAAGGAAAAAGGGCTAAGACCGAAGGTCCTAATTAGTGGCCTTCGGTGTGTGTATACGTCAATGTTTATATCCGTGGTTGCCAGCAGCTTCTGTGTTGGCTCAGACGTGCTCGTCAGCCCCCGGTCGACATCCCCTGGAAAAGAGGGGAACTCTGTAACTTTTATCAAGGCCTCATGCTCCCTTCGAGTAGGAAAAAAACGCTGCAACTCGCAGAAACGTGCTATTTCGCCCATCTAGCAGAATTTCCATTCCAGTAATTGGGCGTTCTTTAATCCAAAGAGTGTTCGTTCTCGAGTTTAAGAACAGTAAAAGCTAGAACGCAAAAATCGATTTTCAATGTTTAGTTAGGGCTAGTCCAACAACTGTGATGAATTTGGAGTGCAAGTGGATCCATTGAAGGGTAGGTAAGTAATTACATTGAAGTGATTCTTCCACAGGTAAAGATTTATTGGACTAATTACTAGTTTTCAAAACGCAATCCCATGCTATGGGCCTTGGACACTAGAAGATATTGAACCTCTGAAGACCTTTTAGTCCTTCTTGAAGATCATTTAGCATTTCTTGAATAGGTATCTTCTCGTCTTTCTTGAAGATCTTTTAGTATATTTCTTGAAGATTTTCTAGTCATTCTTGAAGATCTTTTAGTATTTCTTGAAGATTTTCTAGTCTTTCTTGAAGATCTTTTAGTATTTCTTGAATATCTTCTAGTCTTCTTTGCAGACTTTCATGTCTTTCTTGAAGATATTCTAGTCCGTCTTGAAGATCTTCTAGTCCGTCTTGAAGATCTTCTAGTCCGTCTTGAAGATCATTTAGTATTTCTTGAATATCTTCACGTCTTCTTTGAAGACTTTCTAATCAATCTTGAAGATCTTCTAGTTCTTCTTGAAGATCATCTAGTCCTACTTGAAGACCTTATAGTCCTTCTTGAAGATCATTTAGTATTTCATGAAGACTTGCTAGTCAATCTTGAAGATTTTTGAGTCCTTATTGCAGACCTAGTTCTCCCTTGAAGATCTTTTAGTTCTCTCTTGAAGATCTTCTAGTTCTCTCTTGAAGATCTTGTAGTTCTCTCTTGAAGACCTTCTAGTCTTTTTTGAAGATCTTATTATAGTCCTTCTTGAAGAGCTTTTACTATTTCTGGAATATCTTCCGGTCTTTCTTGAACCCAAGTCTTTCTTGGAGGTTTTCAAGTCTTCTTGAAGATCTTCAGTCTCTTTAGTCCTCGGCGAAGTTTTTTCGTCATCCTGCATTACCTTACAATTTCGACCATACAGCAAACTCAAAATAGATCGAATTTCGCTTAAAACCACTTGACATGCTACATAATAATGAAAGTTTTATTGATCACAGTAAACCGAAGGAGTGCGGTGTTCAAGAAGAACCGCTGTTAACATTTTCCTCTTACGAAGCAGGAAAAGATAAAGGATGGAAAATGTCACCACGGGTCGACAGAAGGGCTCTCGCTTAATGAGTTTCAGCACCTTCGGCGAGAGAAAAACTCCGACACTCAAGACGAGACTGCAGTCTCTAGAAAATCCTTAATCTGCCGCGGAGGATGTGAAAAGCCATCGTATGAAAGAGGGTAGAACTGCCGGCTATGAGCAGGTGATGACAGCCGGGGGCCTACACCTAGAGAAGTTTTTCGCTAGAGGGAACTACCGTAATATGGAGGAGTATGCTTGGATGTTGAGATGCTGGGATGCTGAACCCCTCACGAAGCGCGCTTAATGTTTATGTTACCTTCTTTATCAAAAAAGGGAAGCAGCGGCCAAGATTAGGACGAGGTTGGCCCAGACGGCGAAGGCAAGAAGTTGGTCATTCGGGGTAGGGGTGAAATGGCGTCCGAGTTATTAATTTGCGGGGGGATGAAATTTTCCGCCTCACCACTTCCATAACCTCATCTCAACTTACAAGACTTCTTTTCCTACTTGGGTGAACTCCTGGCCAGATTATTGCCCCAGGTTAGTCCGCCGTGCCGTTTATTAAGTTTTCTATTAGATACCTCGAGCCCGAGAAATTGACGCAAGTGATTCTCTAATTTAAAAGGACGCTCTGGAAATAAAGTATTCGCAAAACATAGTTTACAGCCATTTTTCGCTCCGCAGAAAATAACCGCGGGCGATTATCATTTTTCACCCGTCGTGAAAATAAACATACGGCGAAACTGCTCAACTTTCGTCCCCTAGATAAAGGCCTTAGGAGTTGATATTGATTTTTCGCCGTCTCAAGTCCAGACTCAGTCGTCGCGCCAGGCTAATTATTTTTCTCGGAAAACTACCATTTCGGAAATGGAAGAGGTAAACGAGGCAATCTTTCTTTTGTTCCGACCGTGTTCGTGTTTGCCAAGTCGACGCGAATGAGTCACTTGGGCAATCAGTAGGTCGCACGGTCGTGTCGTTTTTGGAAAAGTCATTCGGGCGAAGATTATCGCCCATTAGCGTATTTCATTGGTTGGAAACCATGCAACGTAGGTGAGAAAAGGAATATCCTGCATGGCTCTTTTTTTAAAAAAATTAACATCTCTAAGTCGACGGTTTCGATGGTAAATATTTTATTTTAAATGGTTACCTACTAACTACAGATTTGTTAGTTTGTTGTACAAAATGTTTCAACGCTCATTTAATTTTTGAGGTACGAAACACTTTTTTTCTCTCAAAAATCAACCATCACATCCGCATAGTTTTCATTCCTGACCCCAGAATTTCCAGCGATTATCTGATGGAATTTAATCTAATTTTCGATAGCCTTGACATCATATTTTTTCCGTCCCCAACCTTGCAGTACGAACATATGTTAAAAAATAATCGACTCGACTCAGGCCACATAACATCCAAGCCAAGGAGTCGCTGATTGAAGTAAATCACCGTTCCAACTGATGGATATTGTCGGGCGGCCGATTCATTTGAACAATTAAACCAACAGCTGGTGCGATTGACGACAGAAATGACACAGAGGGCCCCGATTGGAAGGGACAATTAAAATGATTTAACGAACAACCAAATCTCGTCTCTTCGGAGACACAATGGACTGATTGTGTCTGGTATTCACTCGATGATACGACGAAAAAAGGTCACCTCCATCCGTCGAGGTCTTTCCCCGACGACTCGGCCCATCAATTAGACAGCGAACGATGCGGGAAACCAATTAATTGTCGTCTGTCGCTGGTTCTTCAAATGTCCGCTTAATAAATAATAATCAAGCTTAAATACGCTTTTCGGTTATTATCGTTAATTGTATTCATGATATGTTCACACTCGGTCGATGAAAAACCGTTGCGGAACTAAATACCTTGATTAGGATGAAATGTTTAGGTAGTCTAATATCATGCCAAGTGAGTACGAAAGAAAAGGGGTTGGAGCGCAAAGAAAACGACGCTTATAAGGAACGGCACAGGAACATACTGGAATCAGTTAGGTGAGAAAGAGATAATTATATTTAGAATAATTAGATTTAATGGGAGATGATAAAATTAGGTAATAAGATTAAAAATTAATAAGATAATGAGATAAGATGGTAAGGCAATAAGATAACATGATAAGATAAGATGCAATGATGAGATAAGATGATGAGATACGACAATAAGATAATATGATAGCATAAAATGATAATATAGGATAATAAGATGAGATAATAAGATGAGAAGATAATGTGATAAGTTAAGAAGATAAGATAAGAAGATAAGATAAGAAGATAAGATAAGAAGATAAGATAAGAAGATAAGATAAGAAGATAAGATAAGAAGATAAGATAAGAAGATAAGATAAGAAGATAAGATATGAAGATAAGATTAGAAGATAAGATAAGTAGATAAGATAAGATGATAAGATATGATTTAAAGATGAGATGATACGACAAAACAAATCGATAAGATAGATAATGATACGATTTTAATGAGTCTTCAATTTTTTTTTTATTCATTGTCCCCGCTCCACAGTTCATTCACAGAGTTGATTTGTTTCGCGCCTGTTAAGATGGTGTTTCCGTTCAAGTACTGCGACTGAGCAAATCCTGGTAAGGCTGATGCCAAATTAAGAAAAAAAACCGTGGAAAAGATCCAAATTTCTATCTATTCTTGGAATACGCTCGTCCAACTTATGTTCTCCAAGAATGAGTAATGACTCAACTATTAATTACGATGCCGCAACGCTAGTTATGACGGGGAGTGGCGTCGGACCGCATACGGTAGGGTCTGCTGGCCCCTTGCTCACCAAATTGGTGGCTCCAGCGGAATCCGGTAGCCGCTAATGCAGTCACGAACCCGCCATTAACCGACCAAGGGCCTACAGAGCCCATACCCTTTCTCCATGCCCTTGCGAGTCATTTAACCGAAGGAGAGAGATCGGGAGCCGCTGATGATGTGAAGGAAAAATTGTCGATTACACGAGTGCCGACACGTGATAAAATAGAAAAGTCAACTGCGAACTATTGACACAGTTATTTTTATTTTTAACTCGACCTCGTGCGCTACCTAAAGCGGATCATTTTTTTCTCTGCGTACTTTCTGAGTAAATTATTATGAGAGTTGGGTTTTGAACGACAGGAAATTTAATCAACGACCGGAGAGGACATTAGAATGAGTCCCATGTTCGAAATGTTGTCATAGTCACCAAGTTGACTTTCAAGCCGCAGAAAAAAACAGTGTTGCCCTGAGATAAAAAACAAAATATCCCTATTAGGTCCAGTATTTTTTGTGCATCTTGCTTCACCAGTGAGCTCATTCGCGAAATATTGCCAAGCTTCAGTTAATCTCTCGAGCGAGAAAATCCAATGCGTCAAATTTCGCTGACTGCGCAATTTCAACGGGCGATTTTGAACATCGGACACACCCCAACGGATACCGAAGTGCTACGCAATTCAGCATAACGTGCATTATCATTATTAACTATTAACAATGAAGACGGCTAGTGAAGCAATCTTTTGACCGAAGGCTTCTTAGCTGGGCTCGACTATTTTATAATACTAACCAGTCGCCCTATTCAAAACAGTCTTCATCTGCCTTTTGTACATTTTATCTCCCTCTGCTTGAAAAAAGACTCCTTGATATCTCGGTGGTCCCTCTCTTTAGGTGCTTCTTAATTTCGCCAAATCCTTTTCTACTCGGGCTTGCAACGCTTGCGCAATTTCTGTCATAAAGAGGACTTGCCTCGGATGAGCATAGAGACCTGAAGAAGAAGGCTTTTATCTCTGGTCGGTAATGGCGATCCCCTCGTCGTCCCAACTTGGTCATTCCATTGATGAGGACTCTCCGCTTCTCGAATGAGGATAAAAGGTTTTTATCTTTCTCCAACTCTTTTTGGATTCCATTCAAGCACACCTTTTTGTATTCGGTGTCATTCGTTTTTAAGAATCGAACCCACTTCGGTTCCCTTCGAATAACAGATTCCCATTTACGGCAGCATCGCAATATTAGCAACGAGTTTGTCCCGCATTAAAGATTCTACAGGATTACCATTTTCGACTGGTCAATCAGTTGATCGGTTTGGCAAGCGCGAAAGCTACAGGTTCCCTCAAGCGAAAATAAATAGTTCATAAATTTATTCGAATCTTGAAAATCATTTCAATTACACTGTCCAAGTCGTCTACCATTTGTCTTTATTTCTGGCAAGATTCTAGATTAAATTTACTGTGGAAAATTTACTGTGGCGCTGTTTTTTTTTTTCAATAGTTTTAAAAATTACCAAATTACTTTCATAAATCCCCATTTGAAAAGTAATAAAATAATATGCCCTGTGTCATTCGACGTCCAAGGAATTCTTCATTCAAGTCAAGATTGCCGCAAAATCGAGTAGTACTACCCATAAAATAAAACTACGATTCCTCGAGGGCTGAGCGTACTTTTCATTAATAGAGCTATTCATCACTACCGTCGTTGCGGATTCATCAATTCACCCCGAGGAACACATCAGGCTGTTGTAGTTTCCACTTTTACTTCTTTCAATCACGCGAAAGACGCCACATTTTAGCGCAAATTTTCCCCGAGCCGAAAAAAAACAAGAGGCCCTAATCAGCGTTTTATAGTCAACGGAAACAGTTTTAACGCCCGGTTTCGGTTTTTATGACGTTTAACCTCGCTATACGGCCGACGTACTGATGTTTTCCCACCCCGACACTTGAAACCGGCCAGTAAAGCACCAACCCGAGTGACTAATATCGCATTTTGGGTTTTTTTATTTCCCCTCCTTCTCTCCCGATATTTTTATGGGGTAAATCCACGCCTCGCGGAAAATGCGAAAGGGCGAGAGGTCGTGAAGTCTTTTGAAAACTGAACAGGGCATTACCTGAGCGGAGAGAGGTTGGGGTCGGTCGTAAAATGAGGCCATATAATTAGATATGATCATTAAAGGTGTGTTCGTGATACTTTAATTGGTGTTGCCACGGGCCCGAGCTTAGCACGCGAACTGAGAACTATGCAGTTTCTAATAATCCCCTCGGACATCAGAAATGCTCGGTTTATTCCCCTTTGAGGAGGGTATGAGGTTTATTGACGGAACACCATAGACGGTCATATTGCGCAATTAGCTTATCTTTCACATCCTGAGGTCACTGCACGGAGTTTTCGAGATTTCGCCGAAGCCGCTTCGTGGAAAATTACATCTTTCCCGAGAACGTCTCATTTTCTGCGTGCGACGTGCAAGAAGATGAGTCCACCTCATGCGATCAGTCTGCATCGGTAACGAATTCGAAACGGAGGAAACTAGTGGAAAGTCCGCTCCGTTTTTAAACCTTGTATTTTTCGTTACGAACTGATCTACGGGGGGTAACGCGAGTGGTGGCAGTATTTTCATGAATTTCCCATGATGGTCCCTGTAAAATTCAAGAGTAAGAATTAATTCGATGAGTAGAGCATAGGAAATCAGACAATTTTCACTTTTTGCGTACCTTCACATCTCTGCCACCAGATTTATTGGGGTTGCTAAGCGTTTGAAGAACAGGCCATTTATAAATTTGAAGAAATTCTCTTTACAATCTCCGTTCTCACGTTTCGATCCAGCCCGACAAAATTGTTAGACACTAGAAAGACATGAAATTCAACTCTCTTTCCAACGAAATAATCACATTTGAATTTGCGTGAGAGCTGAGGGAGTTAAGCTAAGTTTGTTCGTTAACAAGAAAAATAATATCAAAATATAAAAAAGGAAGTTTTTAGTGGAGTAATGAAAAATGTTTTAGCACAGTGTTAGTCGGAAATCATTATATGAACACGAATGAGACGGGTACCATCCTTCACGTTACTACCTTGGAGGTACTGTGTGTGTTCCTGAGTTCAAAAAATGCTTGAGTCGCCAGCTTTTCTATATTTTACCATGAAGACAAGGCATTTGAGGCGAATCAGGACACCCACGTTGAACCAGTCTTACCATACTCTTCTTGTATTAATTTGCTTGCCCCATCCTGCAAGCATCAGTGACGCCGATCCGTGCGTAACGCAAGTCATCGGCTGCTGGAAAAATCTGTCAGATGGTATAGAAAATTATCATTTCCACCGCCCTAGGAACTACAAGAAGGACATCGCCTCGTTAGGTCCACAGTTTGAAAGCGGTACGAATTGATTCTTCATGCTTGGCTTAGCTGATTTGAATAACGATGCTGCTTATACGGTAGGAAAAGAACTGATATCGAGGAAATTGAAGAAGTACTACTAAAACATCTTTGAGAAAGTGTTTATAAAATTATGATTGAGCCCAGCTCGCCTGGAATCAGAACTAAATTGTGACATCATTCTCCGAGAATTATTCTCGTACAATGCAAAAAAAGACGCCTGGCTTCTGGAGCCTGCAAAAAATCCAAATACTGGCGCGATTTAAAGCGTTTCAGTAACTTTTCTGTAACATTACGTACTTCTAGCATTCCAGAGTGGCAGCTTTTGTAACTCGATAAATTATAACTCACTGAACTGGTGAATAGTTTCCAGGTCGAGTTCAACGCCACTAGCTGGCTTCTTTCCTTTTGAAAATCTCCGCAGGGGATCATTTCCTGTCAAAAATCTTCGGATCCATGGAGGTTTGCACGCATGAAAATCCGCGAATTTTTTGGAAGGATTTGTCGATAACTTGCAGTGATCTTAGACAAAGCGATTTATCGTACGCAAAGGAAGAGGAAGGAGTTCCTCAAAGGATGGTATGATAAACTGCAGACTTCATCTGACTGAGAATCTCTTGGATTTTCGGTCGATCATCTTGACATTTTGAGCATGGCAACACGCCGTAAAAAATTGTTGAACATTTATCAATATAAACGGACATTTTCTACTTCAAATTATGTGTTCGTGACAGGCTCATCCAATTTCGTGTCCACTTCTTTATAACACCCATTGAAGAGATCTCGAGGCTGCTGCTGAAGATAGTTTCCCAAGAATCGAAAATCAGTTCTCGATAGCGAGCACGGTTCAGATCTAAGTCTTTTGGCTGATCATGTCCGTCAATATTTTTTGGTTATTTTTGCTTTGCAGTCGCGGTTGATAATTGATTTCTTTACTAACAAATCCATGATTCCGACTCTCATCGTCCTCCAGAGTCTTGACAAACACCTGTTTTTCAAAAAATCTGTACGATAATCAAGCAAAACTCATTCCTCATGGTTCTGCCTTGAAAACCTCAGACGGTAATGCTCAAATGAAGCGGCTTCTTTCTTTTGTCGAATCCTAGTTCGGCCAGAAGGTGATAACTGCCTTTTTTAAACGAGCGGCAGAACTGACAATCGGAGCTTGGGTACTCTTCTTTTTAACCTTAACGTCATTGTTTCGTTAATTATCTTCGGAAGGAGTTCAAAAAATGGCTGCCAATGAGCAAAAAAAACGAGAGAGGCTACCTCGATTTGAAGGGCGCTCATCCTGAGGCCGTGAGATGATTTTTTCACTGTGCGTCTGTATTGAGTTGAAAACCTGGAACATTAGCACTAACTAACGAGCGTTTGAGTCGAATTGAAGATCTAATCAATGAAAAAATATGTGTAAATTGAGTTACGGACTTGTTGCAACCTTGACCTTGTCCTTTCTATTTACAAAAGACCAAGGGAAAAATTAAGATATTCGAATATTTCAAAATTTTAATACTTATTTTAAAAAAAATAATTCGGATACAAAAAAATAATATTATATATAATATTATATTATATATATATATATATTATTATATATTATATATTATTATTATTATTATAATATATATAAAATATATAAAAAATAATAATTCGGACGATCTTGATTACAGAAAAGAGAAAAAATGGTTTGGATATTTTTGCGTCAGTATTATTTTTTTCTGCGGTCAGGAATTTTCGAAATATTAGAAAAAAAAAGTTCTCTTCTTCTTTTCTGTCATCAATTAACTATATAGTTCAGTAAAATAAACCAACTATATTTAAAAAAAGAATCCAACAATTTTTAGATTTTGAATACGTTTTTACTTATCTTTATTTTCATTTTATCGTATCAGTTTTTCATCTTCTTTTTATTAAAATAGTTCTCGTCAATTTACCGTGATCTATTTACACTATTGGAATTTTCTATCAATTTTTCATATCAATTTTTCACTTCTATCACTTTTTGGACTGCAGTCGCTGGCTATTCTTACGTTGACTTCCATTCCAAACGCGTGTACCACACACCTCACGTTGTAAACCTCTCCTCTAGCTAGACAATTCCAAACTCAACTATCGTCATAATTGATGATGTTGTTCGTTGGAGGGCGAAGGCGTTAGAATTAGAATGAATAGATAATAACGTCGTGATAAGGCACTGGAGAGAGCTTCAGTCGTGGCGGTTCATGATATCGTACAATGTGAATGTAGGTTGGTTGTTTACTTAAGTAGCTTTGAAAAGATTAGTCGCTTCATTCGAGATTTATTATGTACGAGACGGAAGGAGCGTTCCATCATCTTCTGGGGCCGCGACTACTTTCGAAATCACTGGATCACTCATGATTAGCCGTTCAAAAAGACGGATCTAATGATTGTAGGTGGTAGTAACTCCGGTGCCCTTTGCAGAGTCGTATGATGTTGAAAATAATTGTTACAGCGCAGCTAGAACTGGATACGGAAACGGAACAAAAAATATACAATATAACTTTCATTTCGGGACAATTAAAAAAAAATAAATAAATAAAATGAAAAACATAGTATAAAAAAACTTTTTAACAAAAAAAAAAACCGACTTCAAAAAGTTTGTCTATAAAATACACTCTGAAAAGGAAAAAATAACAAAAATGTCCCAACTTCGCAGCAACTCATTCGCCAACTACACATTTTAAGGACTACTTTACTATTCGTATTGACCTGACCACTTCCTGATTGATTGGATCACCTTCCCTAATAATATAAAAATTACTATTTCTCATTTCCCAAATGATTAAAGATTTTCCTTTCACCTCTGAATTGCCTCCAGATTGATCATCCTTTGGAGTCGGCGCCTCTCTTATATTGTATTGGAGAAGCCTATAGATTCCGAATTACCAGTAGTATGAATATAAATATCATGAGTTTTCACGATTCTTGAACAGAGCAAATCAGCATTTATGAGAACTGATTATTAACAATATCGATTTGAAGGTGACTATTCACGCCTTTTCCTAAAAACCATTTCAGATTTCTCTAAGAATCTTTACGTCCAGACCCAGACTTATTACCTGGCACCTACTAATTTATCGTAAATTCATATTTATTTGTAACCATCAGGTAGTCATTTTGCCAGAGAGGCGCCGACTCCAAAAGATGATCAATCCGGAGGCAATTCAGAGGTGAAAGGAAAATCTTTTAATCATTTGGGAAATGAGAAATAGTAATTTTTATATTAT
The DNA here is from genome assembly GCA_037159825.1 of Tupiocoris notatus. Classification (NCBI taxonomy): domain Eukaryota; kingdom Metazoa; phylum Arthropoda; class Insecta; order Hemiptera; family Miridae; genus Tupiocoris; species Tupiocoris notatus. The sequence goes on along the minus strand of JASJUZ010000598.1, from coordinate 191,721 downwards.
TAGGGAAGGTGATCCAATCAATCAGGAAGTGGTCAGGTCAATACGAATAGTAAAGTAGTCCTTAAAATGTGTAGTTGGCGAATGAGTTGCTGCGAAGTTGGGACATTTTGTTATTTTTTCCTTTTCAGAGTGTATTTTATAGACAAACTTTTTGAAGTCGGTTTTTTTTTTGTTAAAAGTTTTTTTTATTTTTCTCTTTTTAGTGACTTACAATTATGGACAGCTCTCTTTACAGAATTTTCCCAAGCTTTCATTATTGTGTTCTTGTCACTTACTACTAACCGTTCAAACTCAATTCATAAGTCCGTTGAACGTTGAAGTTCTAAAGTATAATGATTACCTAACTATTTTCAATGTTATTATGTTGGTTGAGAGTGAGTTTGAACGTTGGAATAATCCATCCACTGATTTGGGTCTCTTGGTCAACATACCGGATACTTTGATCCCATTGATACACCTTACAAAACTCAAATAATTGTCTACACCATTGCTGGTTACTGAATTGCACCAATTCACTCGTTCTTTATTTCTTTAACGATAATAGAGTGATTTCCTGAAGCGTATCCGCATTCACACTGAATGAGAGAATCCGAACCAAATTTCAGAAATTCGCCAAACGTTTGTGCATTAAAATGGAGTTATTTGGCCTTGAAAACCATGTTATTTATTGAAAATTTAACGCTGAATTCAAATCTTTTAACGAGAATGCTATGACTAACGTAGTTTTTTTTCTACAAGCATAAATAGTCCAAAAAACGTGTTTTGAAACAAATTTTCTAGAAATACGGCCTAAAAAGTATCTAATTTTAGTCCAATCAATACCAAATTTAGATCACGTAAACTAGACTCAAATTTGAACAATTTAAGTTTAAAAACGATGGAAAAACAGTTTGGTTTGGAAGTTATGAGGTCTCAAACACAGGTCCATTAAAACATCGATTGCTCCCTTGTTATGCCACCTAAACTTGATTTTTTACCATCGTTAGAAAGCTCCAGCTAAGTGCTTTCAAGTGCAATAGTGTTCATATTTTTTTCTCGACGTGGTTGGGAACGGTGCTCGAAAAACCTCAAAAAAGTGAAAATCGGCATCACGTTTTTTGTTACACTTTCTTGTCTACACGCCATATGAGAATGCCGAACGAAAAATTGGAGCTAGGCCCTTGTAGGCAGATAAATTATGAACAAAATGACACCAGAAACAAAACAATCGAGCAAGTATTCTAGAAGTTATAAGCTTGCAAAGTCAAAACTTCCTTTTTTCGCGAAAATCACGTTTTCCGGCGTTTCTCCGCGTCTGGAGACGTAACTACTTTATGGACTCAATTGAAAAATTATGGGACCTACCTGGATAGTAACCCTTTCAAACAAAAAAAAAAAGTAACCCGATCGGACGTACAGGAGCTGAACGCCGGTGGACAACACATACCGAAAAAAAAAAAAAAAAAAAAAAAAATCCCGCTAGACGACCATAGTAACCTCCTCCTTGTTTGAAGTCGGTTAAAAATAGTTATGTGCCTTTTGACGAACTTTTAAAATCCTGCAGTCGTTGATCGAGAAACAGCTCGCGAACCAGTAGAAACTGTAGCACATAATGTATGGAGCAAAGTGAACATACGGGGAAAGGCAGTTTAATGAGCCTTGAGGGTTTTGCGGTCCCATTCCTTCATTCTCAGTCTTGAAAACGACCTCATGATTTATACGTACCGACGAAGAAATTGTAAAGAGCGAAAAACCGCAGGAATGGCGCTTATGGAATTGGAACGAAAATGGATCACGCTGGCCGATCCGCTGATGCACGAAAATGATCACTTCAGGGACCGCCGTTTTTCGATCAGGATGGAAAATTATATCGGATGAGATCAAATCGGTCACGATTAGATACGTCAGTTTATATTGCTAGCGTTATCTTTCCTGGTGAGCATTCCATGCATAGCACAGGTCATGATTACTTTAACGATAGGAGTCGAATTTGAACGTTTAAACGCTGGTTTTCCACGTTATTCGAAGTGACTTTTCTCGTGCAGAGATAATCGAGAGTTTTAGCGCAGTTTGTGTTTTTTGTAAACTTAAAACTATGAGCAGACGGTTCTGAAAATAATTTTTTCACGACAGAAAATTATCTATATTCCAAGTGCTAAACTGATCTGCCGATCATTTTCCATTACCTTGCGAAAAAAGAATGAAGCAAAATAGGAAGGAGCATGCAATCGCTGGTCGACCGGAAATATTCCTATTGTCCGATTCATCACGGCCACTTGGATGAAAATTATATTTTACGCCTCAAAATCCGGCAGGAATATTATATAGAAAAAATACCTTCATCGGATACGACATGGACGGCTTTTAAGTTGTCAATAATATCACGGTGACTGACTGCAACGCTGGTAGACTTTTTGAAGTGTGGCACATTGGAAAACGACCATTGTACCGAAAGACACGCGTGCGACTTTCGAACGGGCCGCAACGCGGATATTTTTTCATTTATCACTGTGAAATTCGCTTTTCCTTCAGCTTTTAACAATAAACCACGGTTTCGAACTGTAAACTGCTCAGTATCGGCCATGACGCGAGAACAGTTTCGAACGGGAATTGGCAGTGTCGAAGATGTGAAAAATAAATAGCCCGCGAACAAGGAAATTCAGGCCAACGAACAATAAGACATGAAAAATGGAAAAAAAAATTCAAAAAATATATTAATCGTAAGAAATTGATTGTTTTCACTTCAAATTCGAATTCTACGTTTAATTTCCTATAAGAAAAAGTAATAAAATAATATTGAACAGCGCTGTTGGTATTTGCAACGCATTTTCAAAGTTGAAAAGCATAACAACGGTGTATAACTGGGGAAAACTAAAAGTTGTCGTCAAATTTCCGTTGTTTTGACGTCAAATTCGGTTTTAGCGATAAATTTCCTTGAAGAATAGCTTTGAAAACACTTAAAAACAAAAGTTTATTTTGCCCAGCGGCGCTCGAAATTTCGACCGGTGAAAAACTTCCGACACATTTCCGATACATTTCGGTCGTTTTGACGACGGATTCGGATTCAGCGTTAAATTTCCTATAGGAATAGCTTTCAAAATCGCTCGAAAACGAAAATTTAATTTTTCATGCCAGCGGAGCTCGAAAATTCGGCCGGTGAAAAAGTCGATTTACGGAAAATAATTTCTGACGCTCTGTTTAAATTTTTTTCGCCAAATTTTTTGCTACGTACGTGTGTAAGGCGTTCGAATGAAGACTCCTGCATGATAAAACAATTGATTCTCATGAATTTTGACCCCGAAAAACGCGGTTTAAGGTCGATTTTCGAGCTTTCAAAAACCGATTTTTTTGGACCACTTGCAGATTTTTCCGAGAAATAAAAAAAATCACAAAAATACATCTTGGTAAGACACAACTTTCCTAAAAATTTCAGATTTTTATCTGTATTGAGAGACGAGTAAAAAATCGTTAACTGATCGGTTGAAAAAAATCGCAGGGTACCCCTTGGATTTTTCGCGAAAAATTTTTTGTAATAGATTTTGCTCAAATTCAGCATAATGATATTTGATGATGTGTATATCAATAATATATGGTTCATTCTTTGTTTCTTTCGCTCTAAATAGATGAAAATAACGGTTGAAGTTGAAAAATGTCATGTTTTCGTGTATAGTCTACTAATATTGTAGAATACCTCACGAACGGTTGAAAAATGGATAGGTACATTACATGGGGAAAATGTGGACAGTTAAATTACCTATCTTTAGGTATATCCAAACATCTGAATCGAGGACTTTTTATTAAAGTTATCAACTGTTTAACTTACAAATCTTGGAAAACTTCAAATTTGGACTGCCTATCTTCGCTAAAACTTTGGGCAAGCTGAAAAACCTAATATTTTATGATACGAAACCATGAAAACACCACCACCTACATACCAATTTGTAGTAACTACTATAAAAACTATAAATTACACCTCTCCATACCGAAATAAACTACTATATATTTGTGAAAAGGACAACACCCCACTGATATGTAAGGCACGGCCCAGGAGGGGCGAATATTAACTATATAAAGAGACAAACCTACAATATCCATGGAAGAAATATAAAAATTTAACGCAATTTCGAACTATGCTTCACGTCTGAATAGCTTCTCTGTAAATAGATCGCCTTTACAGCATGAACCAACAGTTCTTGACAGTAAAAGTTTCTTGGGAGTACGTTTAACGGCTGAGTTACTTCAGTTGTGGAGATTAAAGAGCCCGTTAGCGAATGCATTCTGTTGCGTTTTCACAAGAAATGCACATTCTTTTTCAATCCCTAGTGAACAAAAGACTGGGTGCCCTTTTGTATTTGCAAACTCGTTGTGCTTGTTTGCACATTGTCCACCTACACAGCAAGTGGGAGTTTGTCGAAAGATTCTCCCTCTCCCGAGAAAATATCCGATAGTATCGGTTCCGTGAACTGCAGCACTAAGATCCACACTCCAAAGAACAAAGAGTCAGATCACGTAGGACAGATTACACCTTGGCCGGGGCTCTTTTGTACAACTGCTACATTGGAGCAGAATCCCCGAAAAAAAGGGGGAAAAAAGGGAAAACCGGGAGACCGACAATTAGCGGGGAAGTGGCTAATCGTCCGAGATAAGGACCATTTACTTTTTAATCTGATCAACCTGGGAAAGAGGAGCAAAAAAGCTGTTGGCAAGGAAGCTAAAGGGAAGAGGACGAGAGTAGCGGAGCGGAAAGAAAATAAATCTCGACCGGTGGTTTTCTTACCCGTCCTATCAACTCGAGATTGGATCCCCTAAGCCCGGAATCAGCGTGGATAATTATAGACGATGCTGATACAAGTTTTTGAAAATTGCTTGAGCTTTTTATAAATCTTACCAATCTATTCGAACTTGAAATTTTTCGAGTTCGGGAGAAAATAAGAGAAATTGTGTAAAAAAAAAAGTTGGGGTAATTGCAACAATAAAAATATCGAATGAAGAAAAATTTAATGCAACGGAAACTCGAGTTAATATTGAATGGAAAAAGCCCTTAAAACTCATCGTTCGTAAAGAAATCATGGTTATTATCTTGTTCGAAAACAGAAATAAAAAATTCATAGTGAAAAGTGTTCATGTGCACATTTAAAATTGTTCAAATTGTTTGTGCATCATTCTCACCATGTTTGGCTGTGTAAACAAAAATCAGCCAACCCGAAAGACAACGGGCGGGCAGAAATTAAATTAAACCACCGGGATTACGGTCGTTAACAAAAAAATTACAAGGAAGGCTTGGCCGAACAATCGAAGTTTCAAAAGGACAGAGGACGAATTAGTTCCGTCAAATAATTAAACCTAAGAAATAACGCTATCGTGTTACCGGTTGCGAGGGGGTGGGCAATTATTCACCGCCGTCGAGAACCTTCGAACTTCACGGAGGACAGTGACAGTTGAACGTTCCGCTGTGTTGACCCTGGATCCGTCCTGGCGCAGGTGGAACGTTCCCAGGTATCTCTATTTACAAATGAGTAGAAATTAATCGTGACCATCCTATAATGCGCGGATGTTTTCTATTTTTTATTAATTTTTTTTTCATAAATATTCAACTCGTCGCAAATTCATTAGAACCGCGAAGTTCTTGTAAATGAGGAAATTGCGGATCAAAAGTGAAATAAATTTAAATAAGTTTCTTTTTTTCTGAGTTGCTCAATACCCTTAAGGTTCGGAAATCATGTGCCGCGCAATTTGATCTCAGTGACTGAACGTTGTACCAAGTGATCTCTTTTCTTCCATGAGACTCTACGATGAAGTATCTTGTATTATTTTCATTTATTTCGAACTATTGTGAAATCTTATAATTTTTTATCGACTCTACATTAAATTTCCTTCATTTTCTTCCACAGCACCTAATCTGTCCCATTTCGGGAACGTGACGGAAAAAAATTCCAAAGTTGAAACTTCAAAGGTATGAAAATCGAAAAAAATTCAAAAAATATTATTAATCGTTCGATTTTGATTGTTTTCACTTTAAATTCGAATTCTACGTCTAATTTCCTGTAGGAATCATTAATTAATCAAATTTTAACAGTACTGTAAGTTTTTCAACGGATTTTCAAAGATGTACAACGTAGGAACAGTGTAGCACTATAACGGGAAAAACTAAAAGTTTCCGACACATTTCGGTCGTTTTGACGACGGATTCGGATTCAGCGTTAAATTTCCTATGAGAATAGCTTTCAAAATCGCTCAACAACGAAAATTTAATTTTTCACCCAGCGGAGCTCGAAAATTCGGCCGGTGAAAAGGTCGATTTACGGAAAATAATTTCTGACGCTCTGTTTAAATTTTTTTCGCCAAATTTTTTGCTACGTACGTGTGTAAGGCGTTCGAATGAAGACTCCTGCATAATAAAACAATTGATTCTCATGAATTTTGACCCCGAAAAACGCGGTTTAAGGTCGGTTTTCGAGCTTTCATAAACGGATTTTTCGGACCACTTGCAGATTTTTCCGAGAAATAAAAAAAAATCACAAAAATACATCTTGGTAAGACACAACTTTCCTAAAAATTTCAGATTTTTATCTGTATTGAGAGACGAGTAAAAAATCGTTAACTGATCGGTTGAAAAAAATCGCAGGGGTACCCCTTGGATTTTTCGCGAAAAATTTTTTGTAATAGATTTCGCTCTAATTCAGCATAATGATATTTGATGATGTGTATATCAATAATATATGGTTCATTCTTTGTATCTTTCGCTCTAAATAAATGAAAAGAACGGTTGAAGTTGAAAAATGTCATGTTTTCGTGTATAGTCTACTAATATTGTTGAATAACGCAAAAACGGTTGAAAAATGGATAGGTACATTACATTAGGAAAATGTGGACAGTTAAATTACCCATCTTTTGGTGTATTCAAACATCTGAATTGACGACTTTTTGTTTGAGTTATCCACTGTGCAAGTTACAAATCTTGGAAAACTTAAAGTTGCTACGTCTAATTCTGCTACAACTTTGCTCCAGCTCTGGATTCCCGTAGCTACCAGTACTTCAAAGACCTGATTACGTCCGAAAGGCAAAGTACTCGGCGGGCTATAAAGAAAATGGAGAACGAGTTGCCCAGTTTTTCTCCCCTGCAAACTTCAAAACCAACATTCTTTCGAGTTGTGTACTTTTGAGAGTAATGTAAAAGGTTGTACTTTTACACTCTCCTGTTCAGCCTAAAGGCATATTTTAAGATGCGATGATGGCTTTCGCCTTTCACTTTAGCCTTTCACATTCGCCACTTCAGCGGCTCCACTTTCGGTTTAATTAACGTTTTCTAGGAAAATAGACTAGCTCCGTCAACAGCTGCCAATGAGAGGCAAACGCGGCTAATAACCGCTTACTATGCTCGCTTCCATTGTTGGGACGATTTTATAATGCAAATCCGCTCTTTTTGTCTCGGCTGCATTTACGAATAGCACGCAGTGAATATAATTACTGTTACTATCGAACATATCTGATTAGGGAGCTGAAACTTGATTGCTGCCTATCAGCGGGTGTTCTTTTGTCAGTGGGTGGACGAGCTAATCGCAGTCCTGCGCTCGCATAATATGAAGAACTATGACTAACTAAATCGCCCGAAGGTCGCCATCCGTCCCTTTGGCCTCGATGGTCACGAACAAAGTCACCAGATGTAACCCTCTCTAGGTCTAGCTCTAGTTAAAGTCTTTTAGACAAAGGATCGAAACGTTTTATTGTTCGCCGACAGTTCGGAGATAGATAAGCTGAAGTGCGCGCCCCCTCTAATGAGCAGAGCTAAGGCATCTGGTCGTGGAGACGACCTACGCTACGGAGAGAAAGCCGTTAGCCAAAACTGTACAATACAACGTACATGGCTACAAAAAAAAAAAAAAAAAAAAAAAAAAAAATGTACGAGAATATATATAAACAATGACTTAGGAATATAAATATCGAAAACTGAGTTCAAAAATAAAAATTGTTGCGATACTGGAGAAGTAGGTGATTTTTTTTTTTTTTGTACAGGAATCAAAATAATTGAATTTTTATGGTCTTGAAGTCTTTGATAGAGCACTGATGACGCTTGATTTATCCCAGAAGGCTCAGAAACAGTAATTATGCTTTATTATTTTTTAAAAGCAAAACCTGTTTTTCGCCTTTAAATTCGACTGTCAATTTGTTTTTTTTTTTTTTTTTTTTTTTTTTTTTTTTTTTTTTTTACTGAAGCATTGGAAAGCTGGTGTTCGAGAAAACGTTTGAGAATACAGTAGAAAAGAGAAGTGTAAAAATAATGGTCACCACAGGCTGTTGAAAAAAACATGTAATTCCCGAGAGTTGAAAAATGCTGCTTTTTCACCGATGTTTTCTCCTATCGAATCTCCTCCAAAAAAATTAGTTTTGCATTAGGGAAACTGGAAATTTATCGCTATGTTCCTACTGTACAAAAAAATTTCAATTTCTCCACCAATAAATAAGAGAGTTACTGCGCTTTTATTTCGTCAAAGTCGGAAACACGAATAAATCGGGGGAAAAAGGGAGAGAAGTTAGTTGAAAAAAATATTAGTAATCCGGAAATTATTCTAAATATTAGGTAATTATTTGAAAAAAAAAAAAAAAACACAAATAAAAAACTGCTCAAAAATCTCGAATTTTATTTGTTGTAAGAAGGAATTGTCTACACATTCTTGAAAATCACCCGATTGAATTACTTTTGTAACCTCTGCGATTTGTTGCGCCTATAATGGTCTCGATGGTAAACCGATGCGACCTTGATCGTGCGAGTATTGGCATTTTTTCCTTTTTTTCAAAGGCTCGATCGAATTTACATAAACCGTAAAGTTCTCAGACGCTCAAGGAGGTTTTGCGTTTCACAAAAATCCGTGATCATCTCATTAGCACAAAACTGAAAATCCAAAGCCACACGGGTGGAACTCGTAACTTAATACCCTTGTATATCCTTTAAGATGGCGTATAAATGCCTCCTATTCGACGACTACCATCTAAAAACTCAGCGGGACGTTTTTTGATTAATCAGAAAGGAACGAGTAATAAAAGGATGAAAAAAGGCGAAGACTTCCTCCCGGCTAACCTGTTGTTTATGACACGCCATCGCTAAATGCCACCGACAGACACCCGGATGCTTTCTACCGAGGAAGGTTCATTTGCATCCTGCGGACGATTGTAAAAGTGTCACCTTCCGCCACACCTTCACAATCTCGGGGACGTCGGATCGGTAGGCCAGCATCTTCGAAGTATGAGGACTACGATATGCTTCAGCCCATGATAGATGAGGCCTTAGCCGCAGTCTGGGAGTAAAAAAAATACAGCAACAACGATGGGGCGAGTAGAAAAAGGAAGGTGCTCCATTAGTCACTGTTGGAATAGCATAAATTATAATATTATATTAATTGTGCCATACCTACCGCGCTCGCGTGGGCGTATCTGGATTTTTCGATCTTTTCGAGTTACGAGATGCCTTAGGACAATGGAGGCGGATTTCAGGATGCAACGTTGCCCTCCAAGAGTCGACGGTTATTTAACATTTTTTCCGTTCTTAATTTCGACCTTTTTGATAATGCGAGACTGTTGCCCCGAGGGTGTCGATCCATGACGTTGATGATGAAATCCAGTCCGAGCTAAGATGGGTCAAGAACTACCTTAAACGTTCAACCTCCTACAAAGTACTTGGCTGACAAAGACCCCCCGATCATTTTGCTTTTATAACAACGGTGTTTTTTGTATCAGCCGCATATCCACCTCCGCTGAGTTTGCGCGTTATAATTTATGAGGGAGGAGCGGGTGGATTCTATTCTAAATAGCTAAGGCTATTGCGCAAAAGCGTTTTCCGTATAGCGAGACTCATGGGATCGTCAAGCCAGGGCGTGCAGCATTTTGTACGAGTGTGTGTACACGTCGTATAAGGTGCGCTCTCTCGTAAACGAAAATCACCCACAAGTTCATTCAAAACGGTCCTACGCAAAGTTGAAGTCGAAGGAGACGAATTACGAGACGACGTCTAATATCCGAGGCGGGACGTTAATTCTGCGATAAACTGTATTGTTTAGTATTCAATAATGAAATATTGGAATCGATCGAGGTTTTTTGAACCGCTCTCAAAATTTGTATTTCAAAGCATGTTAAATCTTGATGTAAAATGAAGGAATTCTGTCAGCTAGATAGCGTATTATGAATCGATTGAACTATAGTTGAAAACTGAGCCAAAATTATATACTTTTTGGTCTTTAATATTTAAATTATATAATTTTTTTTCCAACTCTTCCGCTAGTTCATCGTCATAAATCGAGAGTAACATCCGAAAAAACACACAAATAGGACAGATGTATCTCACAAGAGACGACAAGCGTTCGAACGAGATTACGTCTGTGAGCGCCGAGGGAGCGAACGCGCAATTAGGGGAGTGGGACGTCTGAAATCGATAAAAACAAACGCGCTCAACTCTTCCTTTGATGGCAAATCAATGTTGGTAGTTGTCATCCGCAGGGCCAGCAGCTGAACTGACCTGCGCTAGATGAAATTGATTTACCCGTTGAAGGCAGAAGAGACGGATTTATTTTTGTGAGTCATGCGCACACAAAAAAAAAAAAAAAAAAAAAAAAAATAGGAGAAGGAGAAATTGAAATTGTTTATTTAACGACCAGAGAGAGGTAAGGGCCTGGTGGCCCTCTCTTCCACCTCCCCTGGTAAGAATACAAACAAAAAAAATAATAATAATAACTATCTCTTGCAATAGTGATAAGAAAAAAATAACGTAAAAACAACTTATAAAGAAAAAAATTAATGGTACTAATGGTGGTATTAATGGTAATTAATGCCAGTATTGGTTAGGGGAGAAGGAGAAAAAGAAGATGGGAGTAGAGAAGAGAAGGCTGAGGAGGAGAAGGTGGAGAAGAAAAAAGAAGAACGAGGAGGAGGAAGAAGAAATAGAGATAAAAGGAAAATAAGCAGAAAAATAAAAATTACGAGAAGAAGAAGAAGAATGACATGAAGGAAAATAAGAAAAAGTAGAAAAAGAAGAATAATAATAAAAGCAAGAAGAAGAAAAAGAGAAATATTAAAAACCAGAAGCAGATGAAAAACATTAAAATGTAGAAGAAGAATAAGAAGAAGATGACTAAGAGAATGAAGAAAAAGGAAGAAAGCTGAGAATACAAAGAAGAAGAAGGAAGAAGAAGAGGAAGAGGTGGAGGAGAGAAGGAGAAGAATATTCAAAAGAAGAAGGAGTAAGAGAAGCATAGGCAATTTGGTCTACAAACCAGGAAACTGATTATGTAACCCTATGTAGTCGGAAGACAGTAAAACTAGGCAAAATACTGCCGAAAATCGTGAGAAAAACTCTTCTTGGGTACCACTCGTTCCAAAATAATTTGATCCCGTGGCGAATAAAATAGTCGAAAATTGTCAGAAAATACCAAAATGGTCGCGATGCTGCATCGAACACGACGTTTCTTTATTTTCATTTTATTCGATTTTTCACCGACAATTTTTTAATGTTCCCGCCTAGGTGGTCTCACCTAGGGCACCCATAGCGACCGGCAGCCGGTTTATAATCATAAATATTCAAATTTCGACCGTAGAAGCGACCGAGCTTAGTTAGGCTGGAAACGGGAAGCTCGTTAAAAGCTCAAAGCTCGCACCCTTCATCCACCCACTGGTAACAAAGTCCAACTTACATACATTAACCGACACCGTCTGGCGAACCTTCACTTGGTTGATGATTACTTGAGGAAACCCACCCTCAGGCGATACCTCGCGGATAATTAATAATTGCCGCTAATTTCAAAGGGGTTTTCGACCGAATTAACCCTCTCCAACTTTGTACGGAAAGCCTCTCATCAAGAGCTCCATTGTGAGCTGCAGTTCCATTGAAGAACAATTTTACGAATGCTCTCGCAATGTTTCCGCATCTGAGTCAATTTTCGGCCCTTTCGAGTTTGATCAAACGTAAATAACCAGAATCATTAAGAATGTACGCAGATGATGAGGAATATTATTTAGAAAAAAAATTGTCCTCCTAGCTTTGAATAATTTTTAACGTCGATAATAACGAGGAGGCGAAGAGGTTTTGTGAATTTATAGTCGCTGGTAAATATTAAAAAAAAAAAAAAAAAAAAAAAAAAACAACAAAAACCAGTGGTGTGCATAGATCACACAGTACTTCCATGTTTGAGTCGGTAACAGTTATAACCATGGTATAGTATGGTATGCGTCTTTCACTCGCCATTACAATGTTAAATACCCCCTCTAGCGTCAAATATATTGATTTTTGTAGCCTGTAAAAAGCTCAACAGCGATAAACGGCGTAAGGCGGAAGTACGGTGTGTGATCAAAACAAGGATTTTGAACATGGTTGAAGTTGGTCATATTTAAAGCAAAGAGGCGCGAAAGTTACAAAAGCGCTAGAATAAAATAACTGAAAATGCGTTTTACGAGGAAGTAATGCAGCTGCATGTGACCCCGATAATAAAAATCAAGCAATATATTCAGCTGTCATGTAGAAAAATTTAAAGTCTAAAGTATATTCACTCTTGCGGTTTATACTTACTCTCAAAAGTTAATAAACGGCATGAAGCGGAAGTACTGTGTGTTACCCAAACCATGCAAAACAAGTTTTGTGAACGAGGTCAAAGTTGGTCATATTTAAAGCAAAGAGACCCAAAAAGTACAATAACGCTTAATAAAATAACTGAAAATCGTTTTACGAGGAAATACTGCATGTGACCCTGATAATAAAAATCAAGCGATATTCGGCTATCATATAAAAAACTTGAGGTCTAAGGTATTCGCTCTTTCGGTTTATATTAGTCCCAAAAGCCGAAAAATGTCATGAAGAGGAAGTACTGTGTGTTACCCAAACTATACAAAACAAGTTTTGTGAACGAGTTCAAAGTTGGTAATATTTATAGCGAAGAGACCCTAAAAGTACAATAACGCTTAATAAAATAACTGAAAATTCGTTTTACGAGGAGGTACTGCAGGTGACCCCGATAATAAAAATCAAGCAATATTCAGCTGTCATATAGAAAATTTAAAGTATAATGTATGTTCACTTTTGCGGTCTATTAAAATCTCAAAAGTTAAAAAATGGCATATTGCGGAAGTACTGTGTGTTATCCAAACTATGCAAAACAAGTTTTGTGAACGAGGTCAAAGTTGGTCACATTTAAAGCAAAGAGACCCAATAAATACAAATAAAGTAACTGAAAATGGGTTTTACGAGGAGGTACTGCATGTGACCCCAATAACAAAAATCAAGCGGTATTCAACTGTCATATAGAAAAATTTTAAGTCCTCCAGCGTTCAAATATATTCATTTTTGTGGTCTATAAAAATCAAAATGTAGCAAATGTGCAAATAACGCGGAAGTACTGCATGTGACCCATTTGATAAAAATCAGGCATCATTCAATCGCCGACCCCATCATTTTAAGACCTTGAACGTTCAAATACATTGAGTTTTGCGGCCTGTAAAAATCAAAATACAAAACATGCTCTAGTGAAATCGTGAAAAACGCTCATAACGTGGAGGCATTGTATGTGACCCACTATACAAAAAATCTAGCGTTTTCTGCTTGCCATAACCGACATTTCAAGCCCTCAAACGTAGAAAAATATTGACTCTCATAGCCTGTAAAAATCGAAACAGAAAAAACTTTGAACGCTTATATCTCGGAAGTACTGTGTGTAATTCAAAATCCGGAAAAACCTAATTTTGCACAATCACTGGGAAAACATTCCCTCAAAATTTCATAGGGTTTCATCCATTTTTCAGGGAGATATGGCGATTTATGTCAGTTTGTGACCACAGACAGACGGACAGACAGACACACAGACACACAGACACACAGACACACAGACACACAGACACACAGACACACAGACACTTGTTCAGAAAGTGTTTCTGAGTATACTACTATGAAAATTTCTTCCATCAGGACCTCGGTTCCGAATTCGACTTTTCGGACGATCTCAATACTTCCATTTACTACGTAAACATGGAAGTAAAAAACAAACAGATGAGGTCTTTGGTCTTCTAGATGTTTCGAAAGCGTTTAGACTTTCTAAATACTCAGTGAAGGTTACAATATTCTTTTCTCCCGTTTATTAGCTGAAGATCCAACTACTAGCTGAAGATATCTCTCTTTGATGAAAAATACCTGAATTATTTCTATTTATTTCTCCACTCATCTGATCCGACTCTAATAAAGTATGTTATTAATGTGAATTTTCACAATCAATTCATATATATTAGGAACTATTTTCCTTGTCGTCACATTCCCTTGTCGAGAATGAGTCGCCTGGTTTTTACTTCCCCCTCACAACCCCTGGATATGAGTAACTACAATTTTCCATTTCTTTTCACTTCTTTTCTTTCATTTTCTCCATTTCTTTCCACACATTAGTAGGAACCCAGAATTTTCCATTTCAACTATCAAGGTATTTTATGAACTCTCTAATTTCACTTTTATTTACTTTCTTATTTTATTTTTATTTGCCCTCCTTATTTAATTTAATTTGCTCTCTTATATTTATTTTTAACCGGTTCATTTCTCCGATTCAATCCATCATAATTAATATCATTTTTACTTTAACCAAACTCTACCCCTGTATGATTAATAAATATAAAAGAAATCTCTCGAATAATGGAAAAATCCCGTCGATCAATAAAGTGAAAATAGTCTCCGGCTAATGCATCCTGAGCGGAAACGCAATTAGAAGCGACTCCATCTTCGGCCATTTCCGCAGCGCCTGAATCAAAAATCGATCGTTAATCCCAGTGTATAATTAGATCGAACCCCCTCGTAGGGTAGCTCATTGACAAGACAAGCGGCAGTCGCAGGGTGGCAGATGTGTCATTGTGGGTGTAGACAATGTGTCTAGGATAATCTCGAACTGGGACCTGAAAGCTATAGACAATAGAAGCGACCTCATGTCTGTCCTTGGGGGTGGCAGACCGAGCCAATACCCTCATACTCGTGAGAGCAGATGAGCATTTTGAATCACGCTAACGATCATAACGGAAAACCAAATCTCTCAGCTACGTTGTTTAAACGTAACGCGTACATCCGTATACGAAATGGGACATAATCGATCAAAATTTTCACCCCAAAACGAGGGAAGCGCTCTTTTGTCCTTGGGAATCTCCCCTGAAAGTACGCTCATCGATGTACGTAATAGCGCAAAAGATAATTCGCCGCTGCATTTCTAACCGAGTGATTCCGATACGAATTTTACATTAGACCGTTAAGCGTACGAATGATTGATTTGACGCGGTCAACAGAGAACACGGCCAGATGTTGGAATTTCTTTTCAACAGAGCGATATTTGTAGAAAATGGCGCTATAAAATCGTCAATTGAAGTTGGAGTGTCCGATAATAGCCGTAAACTGACCGCATAGCAGATGTAGCGAGGAGTTACCGTGTGTGAAAGGACAGATATTCAAATCAATATCCAATTGAGATAATGGTGAGTTTTCAACGGTTATTGCTATAAATATAGTTAGATTAGTATTTAACTCTTCAAGCTATAGCATCAAATATTTTTGAACTAAGAAAACTGGTAGCAGAGCGAAGAGTTACCGTGTGTGAAAGGACAGATATTCAAATCAATATCCAATTGAGATGATGGTGAGTTTTCAATGGTGAGGTTTCATAGTTAGATTAGTATATAACTGTTCAAGCTATAGCATCAAATATTTTTGAACTAAGAAAACTGGTAGCAGAGCGAATAGTTACCGTGTGTGAAAGGGCAGATATTCAAATCCAGTAGAGATAAAAGAGAGTTTTCAAAGATTATGGCTATCGTTAGATCAGTATGTCTGTTCAAGCTATAGCATCGAGTCTTTTTGAAGTACGAAAACTGGTAGCAGAAATTGTGAGCTTTGATCGGTTGATGCCTGAAACACCATGATGGTCTTGTTCGATTCACTGTTCAAAATTAAATTGTAACAAATGCCTAACAACTTTCCGAAAAACGTCCACCCCACTGAAACCATTCAAGTACCTTGAATTAGATTTCAATACCTTTAACTGGTCGTAAAACGATCTGACTGCATTACGAAAATGATTTTTGTTGGTGCCATCATAGAGTAAAAATATACATTGACCTAGATATCTGTAGAGGGTATTAATTTATTTTTCGGTCAATAATCAAGAAAATTATTCCATTATTCTAACCAACAATTTTTGTCCGCTGGAAAATCTTGTTTTCGGTGGACCTTTGAGAAGCTGAGTTTTCGGAAATTTTTTTTCGGAAGAGTACGGAGTTATTTGCTTGGGAAAAATTCAAATAGACACTCGATTGTAAATATGAATTTCTCCAGTTTCCTCTGCGCTCTCATTTTTTCCGTATAACGAATAATTTCCTTGATTACTGATCCCTGTTTACTATCATAACCTGTTAGAACTAAAATTCAAAAGAAAGCCATCGATTTCTACAGAACGTGGACGTAAGGTGGACTTCGTGTATGAAAGTGAGTATAATAATGCCTAGGTAAACTGGTTACTCAACTATATTCCTAAAGCGTTGGACCGATAAGGCTAACGCTCCATTCATTCAATTTCATCGAACGGATCTGAAATGCGGTATCCTAGCATGGGGCATGGTGCTTTGAGGGGAATCCCGTGGACGTTGATTCATTGCTCCATTCATGAGGGTTTGGTTCAATGCCAGGTCTGTAGGACCCCACAGGTAGCGGCCTCGCCTGCGTTTCGCCTTGTTATTATAATACTAAATGACACAGCCTCGAAATGGCCAGATTTTCGAAAATCGACGCCGATTCGATACCGTCTATCAATTCTGCAAGTCGTTCTTATTGGAAACGACTGCGATTCATTCGAACGAAATTATATTTCCGTCTCTAAACGCCCGCTGATTTTTCAATTACTATATACAATTTTTCAGGATATATAAAATATGTTGTAGGATTTTCGCCAAACGATGTGGAAACGGTTGAGCTGTTTGTAAAAAATTGGACCGAACTTATCGGGAAAAATCGATCGAGTTCATTGGACCCTTGGGCCCTGGTGACTCGACCGGGCGGAGACTGCGGTTTCATTCGACGGCAGGATCGCGCGGGGGCCATTCCCACAACAGCTAATCATCCGAGACGGCCGATGGAAACTATGAAATTTTTTCGGACCTATGATTCCGGCGAAATACACCGCGATCATATTATTCACTGCGGAAAACTACTGATGAAAAATAATTGTATCGAATACAACGCTTAAAACTGTCAACGAGTCGACCGCTCGTTTGTTGTGGCGCTTGTAATTTACATCCGAAGAATGAACTAGTCTGTTTCGGCGGAAAATTTATGCGAAAAGGATCGTTCCGAAAACGAGGGAGAAGCTGTTCGGTGCCAAAAGACAAAAGAACGACCGTCATTTGATACGTTACTGATTTTACTGCCACGCGCCCTCCCTATCTAGTTTCTCGGGGAAAAAACGCAGCTCCAAACAACCCTTCTTGATCGGAATAAGATTTTTCCCCTGGCTTTGTTCTAGTGGAAATTAAAGGTTAGGGTTGTGAAGTGAACGATCTCATTCGCATCTGCTCCCTTGAACCCTTCGAATCATTAGTGCAGTCGCCAGTTTATATAACGAACATAAATAAAATGCAATAGCTATTTGAAATTTGGTAATTATTATCACGCCGACATAATCAAACATAATACTCATCAAACTGTCTCAATCGTTTACCGAGCATTGAGTCTTTGACGATGCGATTGAATTCACGCCAATTTAATTTTGTTACTAAAATAAAAATAATTTAATATGTGCGAAGAATGAAGAAACTCATCACATGGAAGTATGGTGTGTGAGCATAAGTCCCAAAGTAGGGATACGCAATCGTTTTCCGATTTTTCTAAAAATCTATTCTTTCTTCTGAAAAATCGATTTTTGAATCGATTATTGTTAATAGGATAAAATTGAAACTCGATACTTGATTCCCATTTTTGGAAAAATCGGGGGTTTTCAAAAAAAATTTTTTTTTTAACCAGAAAACTGGCTTTTTAACCAAAAAATTGGTTTTAACCAATTTTGAAAATTATTGTTTATTTCTGAAACACTTTTTTTCTTATATTTAAAAGAGGGATGATTTTTCGCATTGATTCTGAATTGGCTTGAAAGAATCTACATATTATCAAAAAGTCGTTATGATCGATTGTGATCTTAAGAGAGAAAAAATCTCTAAAAATCCGATTTTTCAAAAATCTATACTTGAGAGAAACAATTTTTTAAGAATCTATTCTTTGAAGCCGATTCAGAATCGATTCAAAAAAGGATACTTTTTAACCAATTGCGTATCCCTATCAAAAGATAAACTACAGAAAGTAACTGCAGTAAGTAAACTGCAGAGAAAATGAGCTCTAGAAAGGTCTACCAGAAAAATCGTCTATTAAAATCATACATTTGTGCAGTGATCCAAAAAATTTTGATGATGGACGGCCACGAATTCGAACTGACGAGGGATGATTTTTCACATTGATTCTGAATCGGCTTGAAGGAGTCGATTATTTAAAAATCGTTACGATTGATTTTGATCTTAAAAAAGAAAAAATCTCTAAAAACCTGATTTTCGCCAAAATTGATACTTGAGAGAAACGATTTTTCAAGCCATCATTCAGCCATTGGGAAAATAAATTTATATTCGCAACGCTCGATCTTAGATCGCCAATTCCGTCAATAGCTGAATTCCATTTTAAGTTGAATCCCGTCGCAGTTCATTGTCACCAAGAAATCTTCTGCCGTGTGAACAGCGTCGGTCCCAGCGCCATTTATTTTTCCCCAACTGCTACATTGGCGGATGAATGATAACTTTTCATAAGGCCCAGGAAAGGTCAGGGGAGATTGGAGTACAGTGTCGGCCTGAGGTAAGTGCTCTGAAGCTCCGTTGCTTACTAGTCTCAACTTCGTGGCGACGCGTCTGCCATGGTAACGCCCTTCTTTTCCCTTTAATTAACAAATAATGCCGGACAATGCCCAAGGGATAATCAACTATATTGCCGGAGGTCTTTCTCTCTTTCTTCCTCCAAGACGTAAATAGATTCTGTCTCTTTCTTCACTGTGAAAGAGAAAAGTCCCCAACGGTCGGCAGACGTGCGCGGAGACGAAATGGATTAATACTTGTTGTAACACGATTATGAGAGATGCTCTTATGAGGATTAGGGAAGAACGAAAGGAGACGGAACGGACGGAATAGAAAAAGAGGGCAAACCCTTAGCACGCTCAGGAGATTTTCTTCGGAGTTTATTACGAGAATGATCAAGGTGATTGTCGTTGAAAATATTGTAGAATTTTACCTTAGTTACAAACGAATAACGAAGCTGAAATAATTGGAATCGTAATATGAAATTTAACTGCAGCCAAAATATCTGGAAAAATTGTCGACGGAGAAAATGTGGAAAATTTAAAGGAAAAAAATCGGTTGGACCAACGTCTTACGAGTGCGTAATCTGTTTTTCTATTCGTGTTCATTGACAATGTAAAAAAATTCAAGCTAGCCAGCGAGCAAACACTAAGGAAATGGGCGTCCACTTTTCTATTCTTCACCTAGGAAGTCACTGCTACGCCTTTAATTTGTTCGGAGGCTTTTGTCGTTTCCGTCCAGCTTAAAAGAACAATTCCCTTTCATACGTTGTTTTTTCTCTCCTATCCTACAACGCGTATCGGGTTTTCTTTTCTTGTCCAAGCGAGCGAGGAAAGCAATGCGCTCTCAAGCGATTAAGACATTAAGGGAGGCGTGGCACCGGGCGAATAACCAGCTAGCAATAACCTGTGTTTAAAAAACGGTTCAGGTTTCACCGTTGCGTAAAATTAAATAAAACTATCGCCGACGACGTTTCCTTTTCACGTTTTGATCGAAGTTTGTAATGACATGGTACGCTCATGAAGGAGGTCAAATAATTGTTGGATTACGAGCTGAAGTAAAACTATTGACATTCGAACTACTAGGGTGAAAAAAGTGTTTGAAATTAAACCAAGTTTGAGAGCTTACGTGAGAAGTCATTGAGTTGAAGTCAAGTTTAGCTTTGGTATATTATTTATATTTGCAATTGTCGATATAGGATTCAGTGGTTGAAAGGAGATTGGAGTGTCAGACTCAGTATGAGTCTCTAATCAAGCCTTTGCTCAAGATACCACTTACATGCCACTGAGGATGATGCTGATCAAGATGCCACTGATGACGCCACTAAAATGTTACTGCTAGGGCCACTGATGATGCGAGCAAGAGGTTAGAGTACCAGACTCATCAACGAACTCCTCTGATGACGTCTTTGTTTATGCCATTGATGAAGCTACCTTATGGTCTTCAGAAGGATGATGACACTGATCCAGCTGTTGCTCTGATGATACTGATCTAGATGCCACTGATGATGACGCCACCAATGCGTCACTACTATGGCTCCTGGTGATGCGAACAGGTGGTTACGGCATCGGACTCAATAAAAACTTTCAATCAAACAGATACTCTATTTATGATGAGGCCGTTGTTTATGCCATTTGATGATGCCACCTATAAAGCTCACGAAGAGGAGCCCACTGATGATGCTACTGATCAAGTTGCCACTAATGGGACATTACTATGGCCATTGATGATGTGAGCAGTTAGAGCACCCGACTAATCAGACCACTGAATATGATGCTGCTGATTATGCCAATGATAATGCTCCGGATGAGGAGTCCACTTATTACGGTTTGATAGACATGCAACCGATGAAGCGAGTGGTTGGAGCACCAGCAACTTATAAAGGAACTCCACTGATGATGTCGCGGCTGATTATGCCATTGGTGATACATCCTATGTTCCTAATAAGGAGCTCACTGATGTGCCCCTGATCAAGATTCTAGATGATAATATTGATCTTGATGCCACTGATGATGACGCCACTTATGGGACATTGCTATGGCCACTGATGATGCGAGCGGTTAGAGCACCAGCGACTCTACTGATAAGTCGCCACTGATTATGCCATTGATGATGCTACTCATATCGCTCCTGGCGAAGATGCCACAGATTACCGATATTAGTGGGGTGATGATGCTTTTTCAGCACAATGAAGATGCGGTTTATGGGTTAGAGCATCAGACTCATCATGATTTGCCGCAGCACAAATAAGCTCCTGGTGACAATTTCATTGATAAAATTCGATGAAAACTGCAGGTGATACTGCTGATGATGGTCGAAATTTCCTCTCTATTGATACACTGAGCACATTAAAGTGCCGCCATATCCTCGAGCAGATCTAAGGGGCAGGCAGAAATGTGAGATGTTCAAAGATCCTTTTCATTCCTCTAGCCTTGTTTCCTAGAGCATTCTTCTTGGTGTCTCTACTGTCACCGTTCCTTCGCTATTCACAATTTTCCTGTTGTTTCCGTTCATACTTGAATATTTCACCAGTCCATCCACAATTAACTGGTTTTCGGTGTTTGCGTTCGATTCACCTCAGCGAATATTTTAGTTAACCTCGAAATCGAATCTACTTTTTTCAATCGGAACAAATGCAGTGGAATGTTAGAATGTTGCTCTCTTGAGGTCAACTGCGAGAACCGTCAGACCGTGACACTCCAAAACAATTGGACTACGGTTCGCACTGCGAACGGAGGCTTGTTTTAATTCGAAACCACCCAAGCAAAGATAGGTAAAATGACAAATGTTCACTTGTTCCGAAGGAAGTTCCTGCCCGTTTCTCATTCACAACTTCGCCGCGTTTTGTGCTATGAGCGACAGTCGAAGTAATTGCAGGGTATTTATGTTCATGGGTAATGACCATTAGCCCGCTTCCTGTCCTGCAATTCGTCTGAGACCGCCCTGGTCATTCCGTGGCCTCTCAACGGAATTCGCCTTCATACATTTCGATCGTTTCCAAACCTTGCAAAGCTTTTCCACGTTAAATTTGGAGGGCAAAAAATTATGTGAAAAATTTTTGAGGGTTTTTTGTTCGGAATTCAGTCACAGCCCATCGCAGCTGCTAGTTGCCCTCATGTCGGCACACTCGATGGTACTCAAAGCATTAGGCGTTCCTAAAAGGGCGTTCTAATCGGTCGCTAAACACTTGGAGAAACGTAAAGAAATTTCCTCCGCTTATCTCGCTGGACGAGCTGATTCGCACTCATAAAAGGATTATAGCAAGGGCGCATCTGCTCTGGAAGAACAGAGGATGCCAATACCAACCCCTTGGATAGCCCATGTCTTTCATTCACTACCATACGGGAGCTCTCGACAATTAAAAAAACCTCGGACTATAATTACTGTACGCGTGGGAGAGAATTACGATTTGCATATTAATAGACGCTCAAGAGAATGACGGAGGGATGTTAGTCTTTTTTATACCACGGTAGGGGAAGCTAAAACGTACGAAGCGTTAGAGGAGAGAATGTCGTCGTTATTTGTATTATTTCAGAGGAAACACTTTGAAAAGTGTCTAGAAAATGATAAAATACAGTATTTAGAGAATAGGAAAGAAATGGAAAATATAAAGGAGGAAGAAAGTAAAAATAAAAAGAGAGTTTATATACCTAATAAAATTATTCTTTATTGAATAAAATCAAATTAAATCTTTTTAGCGCATTTTTGCGAGCATTTTTTCTAAAAGTACAGCAACACTTCTCCTAGACTAAACTGAAACGAACGCAACGATTTTTCATCCAACGGCGATAATGTTTTTACTCCGAGTCGCTTTATAGCAAGTTCCGCGTTAATGAATTAAAACGATACAGTGGACATACCAACGGGAGAATAATTGCGAAGGAAGAAAAAAATAACTCAATGGAAAAAACACCATTCGGACCCATTAGCGAAGCAAATTGTTTAAAAAAATTAAAAGCAATGAATCAGCCGTGTCCGTGTGCCTTTCTGCGTATTTGTATGTTGATGTGTGCGTCGACTGAGGGCGGTGAATTGCGGATGGCGATCACATAGGAGCAATTAATCGCTAGATAGCTAGAAAGAGCTTGGGCACGGCGCCTAATAACAATTATTTATGTTCGGTCATTAAGGCACCTCTTGGAAGGTTCATTAAAAGAAAACGAATGGCCTTCGTGTATTTTGTTTCAAACGGGTTCGAGCCGAACTGAAAAAACATTTGCCTCGGTACCAACTGAATATTGTCGTAATTAATTTCTCCAACATACCGCACTCGCTGACGTCAGTGTCGAACGAGGTTTGCCGGCGAGCGTAGGTGCAGCCGCAATTTATGCAAGTAATCACCACTATGGAGAATTGCATGATTTAAATACGCGACCGTTAACTCAACTGCTTGGCACTAGCGACTCCAGTGGCGAATGTAAGGAAATGCTGTGGAGGTAATTATGACGTCATTTACAACATCAATCAACGTCTCATGTTTTCCACGACGCTTCATTTGTAAACTGTCTCCAATACTAATTACGAAAATTATAACCGAGCCAGCCATTAAATAATATCAATTTCAGGATTAAAATTACTATAATTTAATTACCAGTTCGTATCGTTGCAAGTGTTCCTCTATTGAACTGCTATTCGATTCCAATCAGAACCTCGAAATCATGAGACCCTCCTCGTCGTTCGGAGCTTAATGAGCGACTCATTAAGCCTCTGTGACCTCATTAAACTCGTTTTAATTGGACGATGATCCGCAGCTGATAATATTCCTTGCTAAGCGCCTTTGAGAAAGAGCAATCGCCTGTGCTCGTGTGTGGCTGACACCTTTGGATGCAAAGCTTATCCAATATCCAATGGGTTCCTTAGAAACCAGTCACTTAGGTTACTTCTACTGAGCTCTATGATCTGATGACCCGACTCTATTGAAAATGCCCTTTCATCGAATCAAAATGCGAATGGTTTACGTCAGAATTTTCACCTGCCTCACGGGCAATGCTGGGGTTCTGTTGAAATGGTAGATTCCACAGTCTCGGGCCAATTCAGTTACGCAGGAGAAAATATCGAAATTTTCTTATCGAGGAAAAATTCTCGGCTGTATGATTATTCAAGAACAACATATTTAATATACCTAGTAATATACCCTAGTATTTCACTTGTAGAAAAATCAATTTATTTGCAGAAATTAGCATTGAATTAATATCTTGCTTGTTGACACTATAGTCTCAATATTGAGTGGAGCCCGTAAGGAAAGTGGAGTGAGTTGAGCCAGTTCAGGGAGTGAAGCAAATTAAGCCATGAAGGGAGTGAAGCGAAGTAGCAACAGGAGCTACTTGAGGGAGGGAAGCTAGTGGAGCCAGTTGTGGAAGTGAAGCAAGTGGGGCCACAAAAAAGCGAAGTGAGTGGAGCCAGTTGGGGAAGTAAAGCAAGTGGTGCCAGTTAAGGGGATGTAGCCATGGAGGGAGAGAAGAAAGTGGATGCCTGAAGGGAGTGAAGGGAGTAGCAAGTGGAGCAGTTGAGGGAGTAAGCCATGGAGGGAGTGAGGAAAGGAGATGCCTGGAGGGAGTGAAGCAAGGTAGCAAGGGGAACCCGTTGAGGGAGTGAAGCCATGGAGGGAGTGAAACAAGTGGATGCCTGGAGGGAGTGAAGCAAGGTAGTAATAAGTGGAAACAGTTAACAGTTGAGGGAGTGAAACAAATGGAGCCAGTTGAGGAAGTGAAACAAATGGAGCAAGTTGAAGGAGTGAAACAAATGGACCCAGTTGAAGGAGTGAAACGTTTGGAGCCAGTTGAGGAGTGAAACCATGGATGGAGTGAAGTAAGTGGAGCAGTTGAGGAAGTGAAATAAATGGAGCCAGTTGAGGGAGTGAAGCGAGGTAGCGAGTGGATCCAGTTGAGGGAGTGAAGCCATGGAGGAAGTTAAGCAAGTGGAGTCTGTGGAGAGTCAAGCGATTGGAACTTTATAAAACTAATGGTGCTCCCAATCTAACGCGCTCATGATGCGGAGAAAATTTCAATTTGTCACAAACGGTAACGGTGTTATATAATTTCTTATTTTCATTTCACACTAAATCCGTTATCAACGAGTAATCAGCATCTTCTCCTTCCTGCTATTTCAATCAACGCGATGTCTCGTCGTATTGTAATGGAGTCCATCCTGATCATCTCCGCAGCTTCTAATAGACGCGAAGAGAACGCCCTGAGAAGGTATCAAGAGATCAGTTCAGCTCATCTTGAATCCTTCGTCCATACTCGTCGCACTCAAGAAGATGAAGAAGAAGGAATAAGTGGTTAAACGGCCATCCTCATTACTCGCCCAAGATCCCATGCTCCTCAATTGGTTCTCTGATCCCAGCATTCGAAAGGATGTCTTAATTGAGCGCATAAAAGGGTCATATATAAATCTTGGGCCAGTCCATCGCCGCAAGGATGAAAATTGACCATCAGTTGGTCCAAGTTTTTGTACGGATTGAACAATCTGAGGCGAGATTTTAATGTCCACTCGTACTAGACTGACTGCTCAAGAAGAAAAAAGGGAATAAAAAAGTCAGAGTGCGTCGGATGTTATTCCTCAGAATTAAATCAATTGACAACTTTACATTACTTTTCAACGTTTTATAATTTTTTGAAAAGAGATCTTTCTATCGAATGAGACCAATAATAATAT
Organism: Tupiocoris notatus; assembly: GCA_037159825.1. Lineage (NCBI taxonomy): Eukaryota > Metazoa > Arthropoda > Insecta > Hemiptera > Miridae > Tupiocoris > Tupiocoris notatus. The sequence continues at coordinate 166,209 of JASJUZ010000598.1, read as the reverse complement.
TAGACATGAAATTTACAGTAGTTGGTTTATTTATTCCTTATACTTGAGGAGTTCATGTCTCAAAGCTAAGCAAAGATGAAAAGCGTTACCATTATCCTGAAAGAGGAAAGCTCTTGCCCATTGCGAAGCTCCTGATATCTCAAACAGTCGATTTCTATTGTTCTCGATCCACCCCTGCGTTTTAACCCGACATCTCCCCCGGTTAACAGTGGCAAAAAATGCTCCCTCGTCGGAAATATAAGAATCTCCATCGTTTCCTCGTTCGGTCTTTTGAATTCACCATTAACTCAACGGCTGATTCATTTTTTTTTTAAACTTAAGAACCCAAAAATAATAATTAAATAAATTTAAAATACGGAAAAATAATTGAATGATTGTTTTGGCACCTACCTAATTTACAAAATACAGATTTTCCAAAGTTAGGGAAAAAGAAGAAAAAACGAGTTACTTAATTCCATTTTTTAAATTAAAAAATAAAAATAATTTTTTTTTTAACTTTCACGACTACAGAAAAATCCGAAACCGAGAAAAAGTCTACACTAAAAAATTAACTCTATGAAAATTATACATAGAAGAAAAATTTCGAAATTGAGAAACGAGTTATTACTTTTAGTTCTTTCTTTTCGTTGAAAAACCACCTTTTGAAAAAAAAACAGCAAATGAAAAATGTTTTAAATTGGAGAACATTGAAACTGGGAAAAATATTGGTAGATGAAAAATAGAAGGAAACAAAAACAACTTGAATACGACCGAATTTTGAAAAGAAACAACAATTAAAAATCAATATCAAAAACAAAAAAAAAAATCTTGAAAAAATTTTTTTTGGTGATATTCTTTGAAACAGAAGTAATAAAAAATGTAAATTTTGCTACCTATGTTTTTTCTCACTCCTCTATCTTGCAATGAAGAAATCTGTTCCGATTTCACATTTACTTCAAATCAGAATACAGTTTTTCAAGTTAATTCGGACCAAGGAGTTGTTTACGTTTCCCTATTTTGTATCTGTTTTATCGCCAAGTGGAATAAACGGCGAAGAAATCGGGGAAAATCTCAATGAAATACGTTCTTCCCTTTTCGATTTATATCCAACCTTATATCCCTTTTTTGCCGTTTCATTATTTTGACCTAAATCGCGCCGGACGGAAAACTATTGACTTCTTTTCATTTTCTTCGCGATCGTATCTAGGAAAAATCATTTCATCTTCGACTAAGTCTGCCCCCGTATATTGTGAAGGGACTTGAACGTCTCGAGACTATCAAACGCTACAAAGTAAATAGACTTAGCGTCGACTTAACGGCCATCAAATTCGAACCAGGTCGTGGTTTTATGAGTAGTAAAACGGGTGCGGAGTATTGCATTTCGCTTTCCATTCGCCCTTTTCACGTCCACGTTTCGCGTCGGTTTTCTCTATTTTACCGCCCATTCCCATATCACATACGGCCTAAACTTTCTAAGTAAATGCCTCGTGAAATTCGAGTTTAGTTGTTTCCCTCTTTAGGCGGCGGTTTTTCAATATAGAACAACGCAAAGTCCTACATCGCTTTTTCATTTAAAGGCTCGATGGCGTTATTGCTTTTCCCGTCGACAATGTCAATGTATAGGATCTTTGAAGACAGTCAGGGCTCATCAGATCGTTTGCTTTTCTTGGTTCGTTCCAAGGGAGAAAATAATATTTTATTTTCTTGGTTTTCTTGGTTATTTTATTTTCAATTGTATTTTAAATATAATTTATATTATTTATAATTAATTGATTCTGATAGAAAAGAACCAAGAGGAAAGGTTTTATATTATTTATATTATGGCTCTTATTTACTTTATATTACTTATTACTTTATTACTTTATATTATTATTATTATTTATATTATGGCTCTTATTTACTTTATATTACTTATTACTTTATTACTTTATATTATTATTATTATTTATATTATGGCTCTTATTTACTTTATTTCTTTTTTCGTATAGGTTTATAACGAAGACGCCGTTTCACGAATTTCCCCTTGTTTCGTAAGTTTTGACATTTTTCGTTAGCCTCTCTGCTTCCAAGAGCGACAAGCTTTGAAGGTGAAGTGAACTATACTGGATACGACTCATAAAGAAATTTTCCACTGTAAATTTTCTCCACCTACTACAATTATTTATTTCCGGCTCTTTGATCGTCCTTCGCTACCTGTTAAAGAGGCGACAGATCTCCTCATAAGATGATCCTTTTCTCAACTGAACTTCAGCCTTGACGCCTCATCGCACCTGTGTTCTCCATCGTCGTCGAATATTGAAATAATTATTCTGATTTCCTCCCCTTTGTCCTCGCAGTTCTATTGATTACTCAGGCGAAAACGGCGGCTGGGAATGATCTTCCAATGCATAGTAATAATGCGACCGCAAAGGCCTCGCAACCCACAGTGATTATAGTAGCGTTATTTTATATAATGACGAGGCAACAGTCATTATCGAACTTCTCTCTTATTATCGAGTGTCCGGCGATGTAGAAAAAGAATGTTTCCTGACGTCATCCATCATGTCGACAGGCGTAAGTGATTATTATACAGCGAACACGTACTCGGACTTCTTTTCGTCTGACCGCTACTGTTGGCGACAAACCACCGCTGGTGGTTTTCAACGCTCAGTCGTTCATTTCATACCGGTCATTTTGTCTTGAGTAATCAATGGTAAATGTACGAGCCGTATCGATTTTTTTCGAAACGGGTTATTTTTTAAAAAAAATTCAAGTTGTTACACTTTGACGTTCGGGGGAAGATTAATGAGAAGTGAAATCCATCCTCAAAAATCCTTCGGTAGAAAATATACCTTAAAAATGTCTCAAATTATGTCTGTATACGTATGCTGTTTGAGCGTCAGTGGTCGAGACTAGTTACTATATATTCGTGAATATCTATAAATACTAGCTGACCCGGCAAAGGCCTCAACTGATTTTACCCAAGTTATCAAAATATATCTCGTCGTCTAATTCGACGACGTACCTATCTAGTCTAATATTATAGACCAAAAAGCTGCAAAATTGACTAAAAAATCGGTTCTCGAATAAAATCATAACTTTCAATAATACTTTTTATTCTTCTCACTTTCAATTCCGAGAAGTCTCAAATTATATTGGATCATATTTCTTCTTTCGTTGTCAAACTTGAGGTGACTTGGTTCTACCATATGTCAGTTTATGATCAGCAGGATGTTGCTACATAATATTGGTCTCGAATTCTAACAAATTTGAATTTTTCTCTTCAGTTAATGTTCATTTTTCCTAAAAAAAATATTTTCAGAAACCATCCCGGTGATGGAAACAATGTTTCATGAAAATTTATTGTTGAATTTGATTTACGTAAATGATCAAAAAATATTTTGTTTTCATGGCTCGCAAAAACTTTTTTTAAACGCTCAGAAGATTTTTTTTATTGCTGTGCGTGCAGATAATTTTTATCGCACGGTTCACACACAGTGCTTCCGTATTAAGCGTATTTCTCGCAGCTTTACCAGCCCGCTTTTCAACTATTGGCGTAACTGGCGAGAAAAAGATCACATTTTCACATTTCTGTACAAAAACCAGTAAATAATCTGAAAGCCCAACGATTTCGGTTGAATTTGAATTGACATAAATGGGAGTTGCGTACTCACTCAGTTCAACGCTACAACTGTGATTAATTCTCCTTGTTTTCCATTGATTATTGTGTTGATGAGGAGACAAATTAGGCCCTAAAAATTTACCTCTGACCCTAAACATATTTATTACAGTCGTAATGTTTGGTCTTCGTCACTGTGCATGGTTTCGCCCTGCCCTTCCTTCCATACAGAATTCATATTCCACTGAATGAAGATTCGGTTGAAAAATTAAATAGGAATCTATCAATATTTCACGCAGCGTAAGGTACGTTCAATTTATTGACATAGCAGTCGAGAAAAAAGGTGTGCGTTGGATGACTGGTGAGGAACGGGGTTGCACAGTAGCTCCACTAGGTGTAATGAGTGTACAAACAATGGGCGCACTCCCAAGACTCGAGAGGTGTTGGGTGTCCATCTTTGTTGTCCTTTATTGTTCCTAAGAGCCCTTCCCATACGAGCGCACGTTTTCGGCTTTATTGTACGTAAAATAACACTAACACGTCGCGTTACATACTTCAGATACGAAGAAGTGGAATGAGGTTTAATGAGGCGAATGTGGAGGTGAAAGAGCGACTTGCTTTTGTTCTGTCTCCAATGACTTTCGATATTACGCCCAGTCATTGACAAACTACTTGAAAAAGGTGAAGTGTTGATACGACCTTTTATCAGTTCAGTCTTTATAAAAAATTATTAGTCCAACTTTTGTCATTTTTAAAAAAATCTTAGAAAAAATTCATTGAAAGAAAAAAAAATGAATATAATAACAAATAACACGATGAGAAAATATACATTTAATAAAGCAAAATAACACTTAAACAAAAACACTTAAAAACATTTAAAAAAATAATAATACAATGAAGTGTAATTAGTAATAAATGAAAACAACTATATGGAATATAATTATCGCCCTTATTTTGCGCCAATATTTTCAGCAAATAAAAGGTTTACTAAAAAAAAAAAATCAAATTAGAATAAAATATTTAAATAAAATAAGCAAATAAAAAAAAAACTTGAAAAAAATGAAAATTTTTATTCAAAATGCCATGTGCAACTACCGATTCCCTCTGGCTTCTGACAACGTTTCGATCACTATCCACAGCCCTGATCATATCTCAGAGGCCATCAAAGGCTCCTTAATTTCCCAATTAAACGCTTTAATGGTTAAATGTCTCCGACGCGTGGCTTCAGGTGCTCGTTGATTATCTTCACGAACGCCCACGCTAGATTTGAAGTAGATAAAATCGTCTCCACAATAAATTACTCGTCGGCGAAGGATTTTTCAGCGTATTATTACTAATCGGACATCTTTCCAGGCGTGTGCGTCCGTTTGCTCGCTTGCCATCTGCGTTCGGCATTTTCCGTTTTGTGGAAACGATGAACCGCTGACGAAATGAGGAAATTGGAGTTTCCATAATGTAATAGGACAGGTTCGGAAGGGTTTTTTAGCGGCGAAAATATTTTATTAACTCTTTCCCGCGTCGATAATTTGAAATAATTACGTAAATAGGGCTCAAAGGGGATAGTTTGTTCCAACAAAGGAACGATACGTTTAATTTGCCTATAGACGAAACAGTCGGGCCATTTTGCTCGGAAAAGGACCTTCGACGACACGCGTAAAAGATGAAAGAGCTTTCATTAGGGAAAACGATAGCCAATGACTAATTGTAAGTCAAACAGAGCGTATTATTCAGTGTCCCAAAGAATGGAGCAATTTCGACTTCCGGTCTCGGGGCTCGGGGGGCTTAATTGGCGACCATGGCGCACGCGGTGTACTTAGTCTGAAGAATTATTTTCCAACGTTTAAAAAGGTGGAAATATGACGGTCAAAACAAGGACGAGGAATTATTTTACGTTTTCGAAAAGAAATATTAATCTCACATTTTACCTATTCACATGGAATCGTAATAGTCCCATTCCAGAATCCATCGCGCCGCGGAATTTCCATTCTTCATTTCGGCAACGCGAGAACATTCCAGTCCACGCATTGCGAATCCGACCGAACACCGACAACGTGAGTAGCATTCTGATTATCATAAAATAGTCGGCCGCCGAATTGGGCATCTCCGACCCGAAGGAGTAACTATTAGGGAAATCTGAGGGATCTTTTTGCGACGCATAAGCGATAGAAAGGGAATTCGAATTTAGCTCAAATTGATGATATTTAGATAATCGAAATAATACCGAATCGAAATATTTATAAGAGCATTTCAAAAATTTAGCTGTTATATATAGTTTCGTAAGAAAAAAATTCGCTGCGCATTGCCTACGGACAGAATGTTTTTGATTGGATATTTGGATTTAACGTGCCTTGAAATGATAAAGATCAAATTTTGCGAGGGGTTAAAGACTTTTTTTTTGGCTAATATAATATTGAACACTTTTCTGACAAAACTATTATAGCGAAATTCCTAAAAGTTACACCAAAAATCAATCTTGGTCTGACCATAGCTCAATCCTTCAGCCAAAACGCTACCGGTTTTTTTTTTTTTTTTTTTTTTTTTTTTTTGTGGATTTTGAGGGGGAGAAAATGTTGTTTGTGTCATCCTCGTTTTATTTTTCAGTCAAGTTATATACATTGCCAAACGATGCGAAAACTTAAGCGAGTAAGTAATGATAATTCGAAAAATTCAAGTAGCGAATCTGATAATTGAAACTTCGAAGGCTGGTAACAATACAAAAGGCTTGGGTATCCAACTTCCGGCCCGGAAAACCATAATTTCCTTCTTATCAGAACTATGAATGAAGTTGTTTGTAGAAAAATCGAATAAATGTTGAACGTGAAAAAAAAATAATTAGATTACGGACTCGTTCAACAGTTTTAACAAAGTTTACCGCCGCTAAAATTAAAAAATAACGAAAGAATTGGGTGTTGTACAATCAAAGAAACTTCCCAGTTCAACGACCCAGTTGTAAGCGTGATTTACCCGCGACGCGTTGCGACATTAAGGCCGACTCTCGTCTTAATTCGGGACGGAATTACTTGCCGGATTTTTCCCACGTTTCGAAAGAATCTCCCCCTCTCTGTAACGGTGCTTCGGAGCAGTACCTAACTTCATCATAACTTTCTTACACCAAATGTGTTCCATTGCAGCGAAAAGGCAGCGGCGAATTACGAAGCATTAAGTCGGCGAGGCCATTAGAAAAAACCCTCCGTATTACAGTCGAAGGTTTTCTCGCCCGGTCCACTCGTAACCGGAGGTGTGCGATATAACTGTGTTCTTTCATATCGTCACGACAATGTCTTTGTTAGGGAGGGCTTGGGGAAGATTAAGGAAACGCGAACTGCAAGATTGCCATCAGGAAGCTCGTCCCAGGTTTGACGCCAACACTTTCGACTTATCAAAACTTCAATTCATTCGCAACGTTCCAACTGTGGAATTTCCCAAATGATTAATAAATCCCTGTAAAATCGCCTAAAACCAGTGGTATGCGTAGATCACACATTATTTCCATTTTTCAGTCGGCAGACAGGTATAAACAATTATAGAGTCGAGAAATTCATTCAAAGGCGGCAACGTAATACAATATTGTTACTGAAAAATCACCCAGAAGACCCAAAAACCGAAAAATGAACGAATTAGGTTAATAACGCGGAGTTAAAGTGTGTGAACGTTACGATAAAGCGAAGGTTCTGTGAAATGGATTATTTTTACAGCAAAGAGACCCGAAAAAACACGAAGAAAATAACAAAAAATGCTAACGGAGTGGAAGTACAATGCGTTACACTAACGAGAAAAAAATCAATCGTTATTTCCTCGCCGTAACAAACATTTCTAGACCTTAAAAGTTCAAAGATATTGGTTTTTGCAGGCTGTTAAAATCAAAATACAACATACGCACCCGTGAAATAGTGGAAAAAACCCATTACGTGGAAATACGGAGTGTGAGCTAATAGATAAAAAAATCAATCGTCATCTGCTCGCCATAAGAACATTCAAGACCTCAACCGTTTCAAAACATTGACTCTTATGGTTTGTAATAATCAAAACTGAAAAATTTTCGAACGCGTACATCACGAAAGCACAGTGTGTTATCCTAAATTCAATAAAAGAATATTTTTCACATCCACTTGGAAACATTTTTATGAAAATTTCATTGAGTTTTATTCATTATTTATGGAGATATTTAATTAACCGATTTATGTCACTTTTTGACCACAGGCACACGAACAGACACTTCAGAAATTGTTCCTGAGTATAGTAATAAATAATGTCTTCCGAATTCTCCTCCGTTCCGAATTCGATTTTCGAAAGAGACTTACGTAAAAATTGAAGTTAAATGTAAAACTGACAGCTGAGGTAATCTTTCAATCTGAAATTCGCCATTGTTTCCGTGATCGTACCGTTTTCCCAGCAACGTCCCTACTCTGCAGCGAATCCTACAAGGCCGTCGGGGAGCGGAAATTACGCGGGAAAACAAGGAGAAAAATTGTCGAAAATTAACCGAACGATGAGCCGATACAAGGGAAACCTCCTGACGAGAGCCATTCATGGGCCCTCGTCGTATTAATAATTTTGACAATTATTTTAATCATCAATTATCCGTAATTTTCGTCCGACCTCAGCGCAAGATAATTCATCCGCTACATTCTTCCTCGCCGGTTTTCCTTCGTTAATTCGGTCCTCCCACGAACACAAAAAACTTATGAAATCGGACCTTCGTGCCAAAAATCGCGGGCTCGTTCCTCGAGGAAATTTTCCGTCCAATTAAACGTACTTGCAACGACGCAGAAACACAATGGCGGTTGCGGGATCTTTTTAACCGTCCCGCAATCGTTGCCTCTTTTATTTCTCTCGGGAGACCGGGCGACCAATTAAATGCGAGTATTTTTTCCTCTCCCGTTTCAAAGAATCTACCGAGAGTGCGTGATGTCACATGTCTGAAGTCTCGCAGTCTTCGAGTGTTACTAGCAGTAACGAGAAGAAAAGAATTTCCACGTGCTTCAAAAGAAATCAGTCGCGATCACGAGCAGCATCGTGTCCAAAGTTAGGCCAATCAGTGTCGCCAGGTTTCGCAATTTCCAGGGAACATGAGAAGAAATTTACTAGGGGAGAAAGCTAGCGATTAGTATCGATTTAGCTACGTTTCAAATCTGTCGAGCTGATGTTCATCAGGAAGAATAGTGTTGAAGTAGTGGAGGATGAGATTTGGATTTGCCAACCATTGATAACCATGAGAAAAGTCTATTAGGCTGCCTGAGTATATTTTGTATTGGGACGTGTGTTGAATTTTGGTTTATTTTTAATATTAATAATTATTTATTAATATTATTTTTAATTTAATATTCCTGTGTAATGAAAAACTTAACCAACAAGGTAGTCAAGAATACGAGTCAATCCCAGAATGTTTGAGAAGAGCTTCAGAGCTCTCCAGAACGAAAAAGCTAGCTGTGAATTTTACAATTCAAGTTCTGGCTCTGCAACTTGGCCGATTTCAGAGGGATATAGTTGCAGCAAGATTGGAAGATAGTATTGTCAAATGTCGGGTTTGTCGTGCTGAAAATTTAATTCTGCAACATTATTCGACGACTTGAGAAGGTGTCCTGTTATCGGTGTACAAAATTAGAGCCTTTCGGCAACTTTTAAGGAGAGAAGGAAAATTTAGAAGAATTAATTAAATACTCCCTCTCTTAAAGTATCCCTCAGTAGTCCGTTAATTTATAGAACTCCTGCTTTTTACCCGCGGCGATCGTAAGAAGGTGAATTTTAGTTACAATGCGCAGCTAAATGATCTCGACGTCTCGTATTTCTGTAACCGCTGTAGGGCTAAACGCCTAATTTCGAGGTGGCTCGCCTTTACGATTTTTACGACCTGATGCGGTCTCAGGGGTTCAATATGACTCCCCTCTTCCATCCTTTAGCATCCGAGAGCAGGCCGAGTTCGGATCTATTTCTGAAGGATCCGAATAATAAAACCCAAGTGGGGTACCCCATGTCCGAAGACCGAAGCTTCGGAAATGGTGTCTATATTTACATTTTGGTGAAGACCTCCGTACAGTTCTGCTTCCCTTCCACTGTAATACGCGCTCGAAAGGTTCAACAACGTCAAACGTTTTACTAGAAACCCGACCGCGGTTGATTTGTTGTTCGGCTCATTTTAGATCGCCCTCGCCGATTGGTTGCACCTCGAAGGATTTACAATGTTTGCTCAAATGCGTAACTGAGAGGAATATAGAGTAACGTAGAGAAACGACTTCGGCCGAAAACTATGTCATACATACGCTAACGGAAGATCTACGGCCGAATTGATCATCTCGAATTGAAAAGCGAGGGATTTGAAATATTTCGTCGCATCATTCTTCGAAATGAACGCGATAGGAAGTGAAATACGTTAATGGGATCGAATAGGCGATTCGAACGATGTATAACCGTTTTAAATTATCCTTATTTTATTAGATTGCCTGCTATCCGCCGAAATATGCACGCGGCGTCCAAAGAGGACAAAAGTCGTAGTAAAGTTTAATTCGAAGCAATGCCATTGTTCGGGCATTAAATTGGAACAATACTCGAACGGAACGTCGTAAATATTCTCACGTCGTTATAATTCAAGAACTTTATCGTTTCAAGTCGTCTTCGCTTCTGACACTGGCCCTGCCATCTTCGTGATAGTCAGATTAGAAACGGAAGTAAAACTACCGCTTCCCATTAAATCATTTCCCGTACACCGTCAAATCGGTAAATAGACAGAAGTTAGCGACGGTATCGAGGAAAGTGGTCGTCGGGTGAATCGGGACTTGGGAATCCATTTTTGTCTTTTTCTGATTCGCTAGACTGACAAGGCGGCCTTCCATTGGGGGCGGCTAACGCCAAAAAAGTCGGAGAAACGAGCTTGAAAGCAACTTGGAGTATTTAAGCCTCGTCTAACTGACAAATATTGTTTCCGTGATCGCGTGGAAATCTACCGGCTCACCATAAGTCACAGAACGAAAATGCTTTTCATGTTGAACTGAGTGAGATCGAAATAGGGACACTAGGATGAGAGACAATGACGGAAGAAAAGGTCTTCTAATTCGGTCTGAGTTGGGAAAACGGAAGAGGGAAGAGCGGAGGAAGTCGTACACGCTACATCTGATTAATTCTGATATCGTGATGGCCTCTGTGTTTGGGGCTGACTGATAATTGTCTGTAAAGGTTGAAAACACACGGGAACTTTGAGGCTGTTCTTTCGAAAAAGGGGATGAGGCTTTTTAGTTCCGTATCACTGAACTAACCGACTGCTTTTAATACCAACCACCGTCTGGTACATCGAGGGATTAAGCAAATGAATAATGGTAGCAGAGCGGATAAGCCGGAAAGCATTAACTTGATTCGAAAGGCGAACGCGAAATTCGCTATATATATTTTTACTGCTATTTCTTCTTTTTCATTACTATTTATTACAATTATATTTTAACTAATGATGCATAACGAAACATTCATTATTCTGTTCATTTTTTAAATAAAATTTTCCTGCTGTCAGTTCATTCCTGAAAGAGCTTTACACAGGAATCAACAGTTGTCGAGTAAAAGTAAAGTGTACACGTATTATTCTTATATCTACTGGCTAGTCTCCATTTGTTAACTATTCCAGGTATCTCAAGCTAGGAGAAATTATTCTATGATGGAAGCATCTGAAATAAATCACGTACTAACTGGGCAACCAAATACTGTCAATATTATATAGGACCAAAAAGATTTTGTTCTTCTAAAAATAAAACGTTCCGAATTAAATGAAAACGGATAGCTCTGCGACCATAATCAGTGCAATGCAAGCTCTGTGACGACGGATGCAATAAAACTTAATGAATCATTGTGACGGATACATTCGGACTAATGTGACGAGACGGGCGAATTGAATCTGTAGTGTCACTTGTCAACCCGATTATCCTGCTTGGAAGAGAGAAGAACGAGGTCTACATTGGAAAACTACTTCAGATTAGACGGTTTGTCGACTAACGGATGTTTAATCTCATTTAAAAAGAGCCCATGCCTTCAAATAGTGAACTGGTGGGAGATGGTCGATTCTTAAAGCTTAATCGAGGTCTCAATTACCAATGGTGAGCAGCAGGACTCGTCCACTCGTTGGCTAATCGTTATAAAAAGGATGTGTCCAATGACGGCACCACAAAAGGGAAGACGATGGCTAAGGAGAAGAAGGCATTGTCAACCAGTTAACACTTGCGAGTCAGCCAAGGACTTTAATTGCTTGGCAACGAAAATCACTGGACGAGGAGACATTTTCGAACCGTTGTGACTATTGAGCTCGCTAAGAATTCACATTACTCTAAGGCCGAAGGAGAAAATGGATGATTACGCTGTTGTTTTTAAACTTGTAATATAATAACAGCCATGTTAAAAAAAAAATAAATACTTAAATGAAAAATAGTTGAGCTATCGACGACAACCTTGAATGCATTTTTGACATCAATGGTAGGCCAAAACTGTGGACTTCAAACATCAACTTCAACTTCATTCTTCGAATTCTATCTTCAATACTCAAATTCAATCTTCAAATTCAATTTCCGATTTCAATCTTCAATATCAATCTTCAACTTCAATTTTCGACTTCAGCTTACAACTTAAATATTTAATTTCAATCTTAAACTTCAACCATCAATCTTCAACGTCAACCACAATCATCAACTTCAACTTCAATCTTCAACTTCAATCTTCAACGTCAACCACAATCATCAACTTCAACTTCAATCTTCAACTTCAATCTTCAACTTCAATCTTCAACTTCAACTTCAATCTTCAACTTCAATCTTCAACTTCAGTCTTCAACTTCAATCTTCAACTTCAATCTTCAACTTCAATCTTCAACTTCAATCTTCAACTTCAGTCTTCAACTTCAATCTTCAACTTCAATCTTCAACTTCAATCTTCAACTTCAATCTTCAACTTCAATCTTCAACATCAGTCTTCAACTTCAGTCTTCAACTTCAATCTTCAACTTCAATCTTCAACTTCAATCTTCAATCTTCAACTTTAACCTCAATCTTCGACTTCAACCTTAATCTTCAACTTCAATTATAATCTTCAACTTCGATCTTCAATCTTCAACTTCAATTTTCAATTTCAATCTTCGACTTCAACTTTCCGCTTCAACGTTCAGCTTCATCCGTTAACTTCCAACATTTTTTGAACTATTGACTTGTACCCTCAACACTCTCCCAAACTTTAACCTCCTCAACTTATCTATGCTGAAAGCTCCGTTTTTTTAAGTTAAAATGAACGTACGTAAAACCTCATTATCTGTTTAACGGCCTAGCATTAAATTGACACCTTCCGAGGAAAAAAGCGAGTCAAAAGTGAATCTTCTGTTGATCTTATCGCGTAGTTTACCGAGTGACGGAGTATGGACGAAAAGGAAAACACTAATTGCCCCTAATGGTTTAATTGCTCGATTCCTTTTTGCTCCTCAAGTGCTCACTCTAGCGTCACGCCTCCTCAGAACATCGCCGAGGAAGTTAATTACCGACAGGTAGCTGTTTCCTTCCATTGTTAATTAGCGTCGACAAACGTTTCTATTACTGATTATCTTTCGAGGGAAGATACCAGTTCACACCTTGACAAATTGCGCGCATCCTAAACCGTTTAACGAACGCATCTGATTAAATAACAGGTCTTCAGTCGTGGTAATTTTAGGAACTGTAGGATTAAAAATTCACTTCGTTCCCTTTGGTCGGAAGGTTTAACCAGTTTAACGTAATGAGTAAGGAACTTAATATTAGGCGCAGGAACTGCAATTTTCGTAGGTGATTTAATCGTTTAAATGGTACCTCTTGATATAAGATTATTATTCAATCATAAATTAACGTAAAAAAAATAAAAACACTTTTTTTTATATACATGTATCTTAACTAAATTTAAGCTTTTCCGAATCGCGCTTGGTCCAATTTTCACGATTTTTTCCGCTGTAAAAATAAGTTTAAATATCGCCTCCTAAAACACCGACTGTTTTCAAGAAGAAAAAAAAAAAAAAAACGCGGTTTCGGGGAGAAACCGAAAATAAATTAATGCCGCCCGCGTTCCGACCTCTCCTCTTGGATACAGTTACATAAAGACAAATCGTCTTCATTTCCCTTGTAGAAAAAAATAAACCATCGAGCCGTATAAAACGGCGCAGTTCTGAATTATGTTAATATATTCTTTCCGAGTTGGAGATTCCGACAATGAGCGAGCCAGGTTTCGATTGTTATTCAGCTCTTGTTATACTCAGCAACCTGGAAAACAAAAGCACTTCTCTCCACCTCTTCAACTCGGGGTTGATTTGAGTCCGAGTTGTTTATTGTATATCACACGTTGTCGCCAAACTGGTTGAATATAAACGGCCACTTTTGATATTCAACTAGCATCAAACTGAATTCAGTTTGAAGCTCATGCTCGCGGCGAAGACTTGTTAGCATAGTAGATTTTATTGTTCCCGTTTCGAGCGGGCGAATCCTTTGTGAAAAGGTAACGAATACGTATCGTTTTCAAATTAACGACGCCGCTTTGAGTTAGGCGATCCGATTCAAGACTTACGAGGCCAAGTTTCTACCGAGGTACGAAACGATAATTTCCTCCGGCGGGTTTTTAAAATATTCAAATAGTCGATAATTGTTTCGTTAGATAGTGAACAAAATGACTGAATAAAGATCATGTACAAGTAATTTTTTATCGAAAAAACCAACTTATTGACCATGAAATATACATGTTAGGTACCACTTATTTTTAAATTTTTAGAAGTCAAAATTATAGATTTTGGAGGATAGTTATAGGATTTTAAGTTAAATTTTGACGAGTTTAATAGGAACTATTTCACGTGATACGTATTGGTAAATTTTCCTTCTAAATAATTCATAATTTTCCCGCAAAAAACGCAGATTATAGGGGAATTTTCCCTTAAAAAATGCATACCTACTTACTTTTCTGAGAAAATGATTTTTTTTTTTCAAAAAGAAAAAATTACAAAATTTTTCCTACAAATAATAGCATTGTTTTCCATAACAAATTGCTTAATTTTACCTTCAAATATTCAATTGATTTCCTCTGAAAAATTGAATAATGTTCCTTTCAAAAAGTTGTTTGTTTTCCCAGAAAAAAAAAATTGCCTATTTTTACAGAAAAAAGTTGCCTATTTCTTCCCTGAAAAGCATATTTTTACCATGAAAAATTGGACGATTATCCCCTACAAAAAATTACATAATTTTTCCGTTAATAAATTACAGACTTTTACGTTCAAAAAGTTACATTGTTTCCCCATAAAAAAAAGGCTCAATTTTTGCAACTCGTCAAAATTGATTTCGAACTATCTATTTGACTTAATACTCCGGCCCATTTAAAACCCTCAAAATTATCGAGCTCGGTAAAACCAGAAAAATTCATCGTTCATTGCATACTAATTGAAATGATTTGAATTGGGTATTCCATGCTTTATCGGCAGTCTTTAATTGCTCTTTTCCACGGAACGGGCGGAAGTGAAAACAAAAGAGTAGGCTACCGCCAGGTGGTCACCAGATTAAAGCGCCAGACGATGTAAAAACAAGTCGCCCCTGACAGCCAGTGAAAAGGATACTTGTCGATATCTAATTGAGCGGCAATTAAAAAATCATCATATCGTTGAGTGCCATGTCATCCCGAAGAGGAAATA
Organism: Tupiocoris notatus; assembly: GCA_037159825.1. Lineage (NCBI taxonomy): Eukaryota > Metazoa > Arthropoda > Insecta > Hemiptera > Miridae > Tupiocoris > Tupiocoris notatus. Next base: position 150,979 of record JASJUZ010000598.1, on the reverse strand, counting down.
CGAAGCTCTGAGGTAAAATCAAAACAGAATTAGAAAGATTATTGACAATTTCAACGTAAGAATTCTCAACTTTTCCCCTCAGAATTATTTTCCGCAAATCTCGGAAAGAGCATCGCCTTTGAAATAAACACAATGTCTCTAACGGGCGAAGAAACTTTCAACGGTAATGTCTCGGTTGCGCGAAAAAATCGTTTCCATCCACTCGCGAGCTACTCGGTCTTCCCGAACACTTATCCTCCGGACGGGCGGTATTCGAGGCGTCCAAAAATAATTACATCCGAGTAGTAAACTATAAATCAAAAGAGAATCCCTTGCGAGGCTTCCAGCTTGGCATGTTTACAGTAAGACTAAAAACCCCTTTGCCTCTCATATCACGCACACGAGGACACGATTCGAAAAATTCTCCAACGACGCTCAACACTAGCGTTTCGCCACTTACGGAATTATAAATGTTCCAATTTTAACTCCGATCTTTCACTCAATTCGGTCGCATTGATTCGAACGTTTCCAACATTTGACAGTCGAGGCCTTTAATGGAACATCAAAGGAGTATGACGTTTCTTTATGAACCACTTAGTTTTGGCAAAAATGAAATACCAGTGGTGTGTATTGAAATAATGACCCGTCGAGTAGAACGAATTGTATGTTTTTTAATCGAAATTTCACCGCTTTGACAGACAAAAATTATTATTATTATTTTTTAATTTTTTTTTAGAAATTTTGAGATTTTTTATTTTTTGTACAATGTAAATCAGGGAACATTTTGACCAAGTATTTTACATAGGTATATGATAAAGCTAGCGCAGATGGAAATCTTGCGACTGAGGGCCGAAGAAGGTTCGTGACCTAGGAGCGTCAGGTGTGGATTATATCTCTAATTTATGACGCTTTAATTAAAAGTTATGCTCCGGATCTCAACCAGGCCCTACCGCTCCGTTCCTTTTGAACAGGAACTAGTTATTTACGACGCCGCGAAGGTCTTAATGGCTCCCTAATTGTTATAATTTTTCTTCAAACCTGTCACAATGAAAGTGGAGCTAATGAAGTTGCTCCGAACTCATTCGATGGCGACCGTTCGATGTGCTCAGTATAGATGGCATCCAGTGTTGCCAGATCTACGGTTTTCTTCAGATTTCTACGGATCCCAACCGAGCTTCTTCGGAAGAACCAAATCTGGGGATTGATCTTAATTTTAGAGACAACGGTATTTCAAGAGCAACCAAGCAAACCAATTTTTCTGATCTTGAAAAAAAAAAAATTTTCAATTGTCAATTTTGCCGATAAAAACACGTTTTTTCTTCTTGAAAATCACGGCACAGGATTCAATAATTATTTGTGTTATTGGTCGCCAGCTGACGCCATAAAAATCGGCAAATGGTTCGGGACAGGATTCGCCGAAGACTGCAATTACGAATTTTATACCGCGTGAAAAGGAAGGTGTTCGCCAAGGGATTGTATAACAGCCGAAACTATTTTTATTACAATTATTAAACAGGTTAGGGCTCGTTAGCGCTGGTTAGAACTCATTATTTGAATCATCTCATGTGACAAAACAACTAAAGTTTTCCACTTAAATTTCAATCTTTGGCGAATCCTTTCGTGTTATCCCCTCGCGTTCAGCGCGCCACGATTCATCGAAGGAAAGCGAAAACGTTTTTTACTACATTTTCCATCTCAATTTTTTCCCTTAGCGGTTTCCTCTCATGATTCCATGCTGCGTGATTCTTGAAAGGAAAGAACGTCCGCGTGTAGCCTTCGGTACCTTGAAACGTCCAAATTCGAAGATTATTGCTGCCATCTTTAGTGAATGAACTTATTCCAATATTTTTATAATAATACACTGAACAAGAGCTCAAATAGAGGAAGTGACTTGTTTTCAGTCTCATTAGTCGTTTGATTCCTGTCTCAAACCTCGTCACCACCTGCGACGTTGACTGTCTCGTTAGATACACATCTGTCCATTGACAAGTCGGATCGATGTTATTATATCGCCTAGCACATTTCTCCATATTTCAGCCGTGTCATTATTCGATCTATATACGTCAACCCTTCAAACACCTCTCGCTTGTTTTATTGTTGATAAAAACCGCGCTTCCCCCGTTGATTATCATGGAATCGATAAAAACTAAAATTACCCGAGGATGGCCGGCTTTTTTTCTTTCCATAGCGAAAAAAACCAAAGTAAAATAATTGCTGAGAACGGCGGCTTGTGTCCGCCGACTGGACAAGAGGCTTTATTATTAAAACCGACGATGGGAGGAGGTGAAGCAAGCAAAACAACTACTGTTATCATTCCTGTGTCAAGTCTTCTATATTTCATTCTTTTCCCCCTCGCTGGGATATTATAAAGAAAAAGCCAAGAGGGAAAACAATAACTCTCCGGTCTATTGTCCATGTGCAGGTTTCAAGTAGGTTATAATTGTGTCAGCTCAAGTCAGAGGGTATGAGGTAATTACAGAGAATCTTTTTAAAGAGTTTCCGCTGCAGTTGGCTAGCCAGCAAGCCAACAGGGCTGACATGGCGAAGCTTGTCCGCTCTCATTGTTCCAGGCACTCGTCGACCGACTGGAAAACAGTTTTTGTTCGCTTATTGTCGTCTTATGTTCGCTTCCCGTGAAAAAGTTGAAAAACTAAACGATGAGAGGGCAATATAATAATTATTGCTAAGAGTGAAAACGGTCCGTTACGCTGTTTTAACGCCCGCCTATCTGTGAGCAAATTCCGAGAAGTGTTGACTTCATGGATGACAAGTCATCAAGTCGTGATAAGATGGAATTATTTATATTTGCTATTAGTTCAGGAGCTTTTTTCCTGGAAACGGGAAAAAATCTTTTGGGTTTCTCGCTATTAAAAGTTTTTTGGTGCGCTGAATCCGAACGTCGAAATTGCTTCAAGAGCAACGGTCGAAGATCAGAGACTTGTTTTACTTTATAGCATGTATTTCAGCAGAAATTCTAAGGTGAAAAAAATTATAAGAAATTATTTCAGGAGAAATTGCAATATTAAAGCGGGTTAAATTGAATACAAAATAGGTAATCGGGATTTGCAATTTAATATATTAAACTAGGTGCTAGAGTAATTTATTAAAGCCTCCTTGGGGAAAAGTCTCGGCCTTATTTGACTCAGAAACTTTTAGTTTTCGATATAACTAGATAAGATAACTAATCAGTAAGAAACAAAGGCGAGTACAATTTTCTTCGGCATGGACTTCCGGATTTTGTAATTTGGAATATTGAAATGAGTTCTGAAGCAATTTGAAAAGCCACCTACTGAAAAAAAAAATAAAAAGTGGGACTAATTTCACGTTTTTGCTTCTATTTCAGAACTCTCCGTTTTTTGAAGATAATTACCGAGTAATTGATTAAAACGGATAAAATTTACCTTAAAATACACTAATAGGGATATGGGCCATTTAAACAGAAGCTATAGAAATCTGAAAAAAAATTAGGATTAATTTCACGTTTTTCTTCTATTTCTTCTACTTCTATTTTTGCTTCTATTGGCTTTTAGATTTTGAGTTAAGAGTAAAAGAATAAAGCGGATAAAATTTACTACAAAATACACTCCCGGAACTGGGAATTTAACAGGCGCTGGAACAATTTAAAAATTATTCTCCCGTTGAAATAATTTCGAATTTCTGTAACTCCAAATCTGGACGTCTGCCAACTTAAAATTTTGAAATAAAAACATTAAAATTTCACCTTTATTAATTATACTCAAAAATCGATTCAATTTCCATTAGAAAGCTCCAGATTTCAAAATAAGCCAATCACGTCGACAATATACGTTCAAACTGCATAAATTCCATTTCCTTGGCACTGTTCATGATAAAATTAGATATTCCTGACCTAGAAAGGGGCAACCGAGATGTAAACCGTACAGTAAATCCAGCAACATCCGACTCCGACGTTATTTGCGATATTAACGTCATGAAAGGCGCTTGATAGGACTACTTTATTCGAGTATTTAACCGGGATAAATTAGCGAAACACGACGTCGGTAAGTTGGCCGCGGAATGGACGAGCGTTGAAACGAAACGCGTGGTTTGTTTTATGGCTGGCTCCCCGAGCTTACTAATTTACTTCTACTCGCAGAAGGAATATTTCGAATTGATATATTTAACCCCTATCGTCGGTTAAATAATATATTTAGATGATTGCTTACTCGAGTATTAAAACACACTAAATTCACGGTTGTTTCCATATATCTTTTTGTGCTAAAATAAATAAGGAAAATAGTTATTCTTTAAATTGTTTCTATTTTTTTCAAATTCAAACATTCGTTCGGGTAAAATTGTTTAAAAATTATTACCACTCGATGTGTAGAAAATCAATTTTTTTCGTGTTTTTTTATCGCACAGGCGGTCAAGTGTAATTTATGATGAAACTGCCGCCCCGCGTATTCAAAGTTAACCACAAAAGTCTCCAAACCTGTTTTCTCGCACATTTTGGGACACCCTCCGCGAAGCTCATCCTTCACGGATTTCAAACCACTGTTAATTCAGACATCTAAACGATTTCTACGCATTCGTTGCCTGCTCACTTGGATAAATAGTCATAACACGTGAAAAAATCGCTTTGCATGCGACAACGTATGAGAGTTGAATGAAGTCGCATTGTAATTTACATTTACACACCCCAAGTGTCATAATAAATCTCGCTCGCGGTTACCGGCCCTTCGTTGTTAGAAAAAATTAGAAAAAAAAACTTGATTCCAAATTCACCCTGATGTTGTACACGAGTGCGCTTTGTAAACGAATATATATTGTCCATTGTAACGACTAATAATGGAACAAATTAGACACGGTATGTTTTTAATTCCCACGGTTATACATTTATTTTGATAGACTGTGCGAAAAATGGGAAAAGTTCGTTTTATAGTAATTCTAACTCGAGTCAATTAAAAAAAAACATTTTGACTCTGGAATCTATCATTGGTTAGAGTTATCGAAATAATAAATATCTAGAAAAAAAATTAATAAATAAAAGTACCAACTGCTGCTTTAACGAGAGAAACAAAACGATCCGTTGTCATCTTGCTCTTTTTTAATTTATTCTAATTTAATTTTTACAAAGGAAAAGACAAATTAAAACATCCCTTCTTGTAGCTTGCGAAAGACAGCGTAGGATGCAATGTTATAGCGATGGAACGTGGGTTGGAACAGCCCGTGGCACAGCACGAATTGAGGGCGAAAAAATAAGCAAAAATCGGACGAAAACGACCACTGTCAATGTCTCTTGCCGATTTCTCCCGAGGAGATTTAATTTATAAAATGCATAATTCATAGTCTGGCACGGGCCAGAAAGGTTGGCTCGTTGAGCGGGCTTGTAGAAATACAAGACATGGTTTCTGTGTTAGAAAAATAAATAAATAAAAACACAGAGTACAAAAGTAAATATTGCGACTAGGAGAGAATTTCATACGCCTATTGTGGGAGCAGAAATTGATTTTTCTTCAGGACAATTTGTTACAGAAGTGTCAATGAATGACGTCATGGAAAAGCAGACTCATAGGCCAAATTTATTTTATCAAAAATTGATAACTGACGAGTAAACTGCAACGGAGCTACTAATTGTGTGATCACCAATATCTATTATTGAAATATTATCTTAAAACACCAGGTGCACACAATGAGGTATTTTGAGTTGTCATCTGTCATCACTCGATTCCAATAAAACTCCTCAACATACCTCCTTTACGACTCAAACCTCATTCTCTCGAAAAAAAAAAACTTTTAATTTGCATTTTGCGTGTCAAAACTCGCTGGAAGTTGACTCGTTTCCAAAACGATTCAAACTGTTCGCTTCAGATACTTCCAAATCGTCGTTCGACTCGAATTGAGACGATATCGGCTTTCCATAAAACGCTTCTCGATTCCCCTTTTGCGCTATTGATCTTAATTTAGTTCATTAGACGTCTCCCAACCCTTCAGACGCTTCCTTAACTGCCAACGACATGATATTCTTTATTTCACCCCCACGAAGACTATTTAGACGTGGACGTCACGTGGAACCTAGAAAAATAAAGGAAAACGGAAGAGTAGAGTGAGCAGTGGATGAGGTAAAGCATTAGTTACTCGCTGTTCATTAGTGGAGAAGGGGCCAAGCAACTACTCGGCCTCACGCAAGCCTTTTCTAATGAAGATGGCCGCAATGTTCCTTTCACACGGCACAGCCAAGATGAAAACTCACCGGGGACTCAAAACGACTGGAAGCGGCGTTTTCCGAAGTCTTTGATGAGACATTAGTCGCCCCCTGAGCCTACCGGTGAAGCATTAGCATCGGGAGTCTTTAAAATGACGAGGATGATTTGGAATTGCCGCTTCTTGAAGAAATTTCTTCGACAATGGACCCCGAAAAGGTACTGATTATTTCTGGCATTTTGTGACCGTCTGAACCAGGAAAAAGAGCTAGAAAATGGTCATTTCCCTTCTAAATGAACCGGATAACTTTGGATTTTCTGCGGAAAAAACCTTTCTGTGCCAGTTTGGTATTTAAATTTGTCGAAAGTTATTTACAGCATGTTTACGTGAGGTCAATATGATCTTCGAAATAATCCTGAAAACTTGAAGTATGAGGGCCTGAACGTTTTGAAGCCAGAAGTCCATGAAGCCTGGGGCGTTGAAACCCCCGAGAGTCTTGAAACCTGAAGGGCATGGAGCCTGATGAACTTGAAACTTGAGGTCCTGAAGACTGAGAGCCTTGAAACCTGAAGGTCTTGAAACCTGAAGGCCTTGAAACCTGATGAACTTTAAACTTGAGGTCCTGAAGACTGAGAGCCTTGAAACCTGAAGGTCTTGAAACCTGAAGGCCTTGAAACCTGATGAACTTGAAACTTGAGGTCCCGAAGACTGAGAGCCTTAAAACCTGAAGGCCTTGAAACCTGATGAACTTGAAACTTGAGGTCCTGAAGACTGAGAGCCTTGAAACCTGAAGGTCTTGAAACCTGAAGGCCTTGAAACCTGATGAACTTGAAACTTGAGGTCCTGAAGACTGAGAGCCTTAAAACCTGAAGGCCTTGAAACCTGATGAACTTGAAACTTGAGGTCCTGAAGACTGAGAGCCTTGAAACCTGAAGGTCTTGAAACCTGAAGGCCTTGAAACCTGAAGAACTTGAAACTTGAGGTCCTGAGGGCTGAGGCGTTGAAGACTGAGAGCCTTGAAACCCGAAGGCATTAAAACCTGAAGGCATTGTAGGCTGAAGGAAGTTCTGTGACACACTTGCAAGAAGCCCATTCAACTGCAGAAATAGACTTCATTCTAAGTCAGCTAAGCAGCTTGATCACGAAATTTTGCTATGCTCAACATGAGTGTCGCAGAACGCATCTTGATATTAAAAAAGCTGCAGTGAACTTTAAAAGAACATACTCGTAGAAGCAAATGGCTGAGCCATTTGCAGCCATTAAAGTTCTAATTATTCCGGTGTGAAGGGAATCACTTGAGAGCAAGAGTGGTCCACTAGAATCCAATACAGTCGCAGCTGGAGACTCGATACTATTTAAGAAATGCTATCGATCAAGACTGGACATTGACAGTAAGAAAACTTATCAAGCACTTTATACAAATGACGACAGAAATATTTGACATTGTTTGGGTTTGATGCAGTTTTGGGGCACTTCCTCGCTCTGCAAACATGAATAAGGCTTTTTGAATTGCATTCCTCTTAGGATGAATTTTCGCCGATGCTGCAAAAAGTGCAAAACTTACTGTACACAACATTACAATGCGTCTACATTTTCAAGAACTTCCATCGCATTTTGTATCCGGTTAATTGAATTCTTCGAAGTTGTGGAGGAATTTAGCTCGTGTTCTGCACACATTGGTGTGCTTTGTGTCGCCATTAGTGGAAATATAGTTCGCAGGAAGACAAGGTATCCGGCTTATTATCCGGTTCCTATGAGATAATACCACTAAATCTCCACCCACTCCGACCAATTCATCAAAGGGAACAAAAGAAAATCGAGAGCAGGCCTTGTTCGTTTCTTTGCAATCGAGCCCAATTATTACGAACAGTTTAGTGAACTGAAGGCGATGCCAATGCGCGCGTTTCTATTGTGCAATCCGACCTCACCTTCCAACTCGGCTTGTTCTGATTGTCAGTCTGCGTGCGTCCGTGCTCGCATGCGACTACGTTTTGAGCTTGTAGTAGTTCATAGTAGGAGAGGTCTCTAGGATGGGAGCTAACTATAGTAAAGCTATAGCTATAGTGGAACCTGGTTACACGGCTCATTACATCCACTGTTTGCTTCGCCTTTGCTCTCAACCTAGAGCCTAAATGCGCTATTTACCATGCAATTATCAAGAAGAGGAACCTCATTATCCAGTGTCCTTCCTCTTTCCATGTTAATTGTGTCGCGCATTAACGAAAACGGGAGCGGTGCCCGGGAGACTGTTAATGGCTCTCAATAACATACGCTCGTCCTTATTCGGTCTTGACGGTGTGAACATGACCCATTGTTATCTAGTTGTATCATGCTAATGCTAAATGCACCGACCTATTATTTGCATTATTATCGCATCAGCTAGTGTTTCTAGGAGTGGAAGGTGCAATCGCTTAGGAATGAAATCAGCCCAATACTCGCTCCAAATCATATGACTCGTTGAACTGGACGTGACCAACATTGTTGTCAGGTCCCAACCAGTCGTTTGGGATAACTCTTGACAAGAAAAAGGGTATTTTTTTCGAACTAAAAGAAGGGAGCTTTGGGGATTTTTAGCTCAAGTGTAGCGTGATTCCAGCCACATCAAAATAGACTCTGCTCATCAATTCTGCGGGTGAGGAGATATACTGCACAAAAAAAAAAAAAAAAAAAAAAAAACTGTTTAATATTTTGTATTGCTTGGAAGAGTTTCTGGGAATCGTAAAATTTTGTACATTGTTTGATATTTGGAGCGAAAAGGAGGAGCGTGACAAATTGTTGCCTAATATTTCTTCTGTTTCTTTAGTAAACAATTTTTAACAGGCGGCTGAATATGGGAATTTTCCGGCATAAATTAAAACTACTTTTCTTTATTAAATAGTGAAAATAATAAAAATTAATAACTGATAAAAAACACTAATAAAGAAGCAATAAATATTAAAAAATTAATCAATGCGTGGGTTGTATAATATTGACTGCCATAATAAAATCAATGTGTAAATAACAGTACTGCCATGAGTTGTTCGAGTGACGAAGTGCAAAACGTCAGGGAGGAGCATGGGGGCATTGGAAACACAATGTCACAAAACTTTTTTTTTTGCTGCTTGTGCTTAGCACCCGAATTTTCACTTTTTATGGAAAATAAAAGGGGAGCAAAAAATGAGATTGAGCTTTTGGGGGAAAAGGAAAAGGGTACTCGGAGACCTGGCAACGGACCAAGAAGAATTGTGGAAGTACGCAAAAGCGAGTATTTTACCGGTATATGTAAAATTAGTGTTTTGTCGAGTAATCGATGAAGCTACAGCCATTTTATATTTCACAAGTTATAAAAAAAATAAACACACATTAAGATTAAATAAAACAATCAACATAGGTACATTACATGTTTGGAAAGGCGGGTACTATTAAGTAAAAATGTGTCCGTTCAACACTGACAACATTCCCACTTTATACGCATTTTTTTACCCTAGAAGTCTAGCATTGCTTGTTATTCAGATCAATGCTAAACAAAACACTCAAAGTTCTCCTCTCCTGTACACCATTTCCCGGTTCATTCATATGGGTATTGTTTTAATTCCTACTGGCCCATACAAATGTAGAAAAACTCTCTCGAAAAAGAAACGATATTAATCTTAGCTCGCTTTATCGGGTCATCTTCCTCGGCAGTTCATTCACATGGAAATGGGAAGCGTGTTCGGACTGCGACAGACCAACTTAAAGTCACCAGGATGAGCTTAAGTGGGCCTGAATTGACTGGGAGGGAAAGACAAGGGTTGTTCTCCCTAGAGAGAGACAGAGGCCAGAAGTGGAGGCCGGGATTTATTAGGGTGACATCAGAAATTACTGTTGCGTGCTTGTGAATAAATAAACCATCTCGAAATTAAACCTGACCTTTAATTCGTCCTTTGGAGTTTCTCCATTCTAATTGGAAACATGTTGACGAATTTTTCTTGCAACGGATAGCAGCTTTCTGTTATCGGCTGAGTTTTTTCCTTTCATTTGACTTTTTTCTTTTTTTTAGAGAAAATTGTTTGAAATTTTTTAGTAGCCCGAATTTTCTAATTTAAATCCAGAAATGCGCTGGTAAATTCGGAGTAAAAACCACTCGATCTGGTTTTGATGCTATTTTAATTGGTAAGTTTTAAATCGAAGATACAGCTGAAATATTCTGGAACAATCCTCTCTAAGCGGTTTTCTCGCGAGTGAGTAAACGGAAAACTACTTGCTAACACCAACAACAGAATATCTTGGCTTCATCTGCGATTGAACGTGCTCTCAATAAATTACGATTCAAGAAGACCATCCACGAGTGATAGTGACTATCCCAAACAATTGTGAATGGTTCTACTTAACAACAGATTGGTAACTGTAAGGGAAAACTCCTAAAATGTTTTACTTCCATAGTAACGTAGTACATAAAAGTACCGAATTCGATTTTTTTTCTGTTTCGATTTTTACTGGCCATACGAATCATTATTTCATCAAGTTTGAGGTCTTAAAATAGTCCTTATGACGAGCAGATGATATTTGTTGGCTCACACATGGTACTTCCACGTAATTACCTTTTTTCACTATTTCATATTTTGTCAAAAATCTATATATTTGAACGCTCAAGGGTTTGAAATGTTAGAAACAGCAAATTGATGACTACTGATTTTTATCGCGTGGATCACATTGAGTACTTCAGCGTTTTTCGCATATTCTGATTTTTACAGACTGCAGAAGGGAAGATATTTGATGGCCACCGAGCTATAATAATCAAAGAAGATAAATATTCCTACTAAATATAAAGTTTTGGTCCACTGAAAAAAAAGTCTCAGACTGATTTGATTTTTCAACTTATTATATCTCAAAAGTTATTAGTTTTCTACAATTGATTATCGAGTAAGAAAAAAGCTATTTCTTGAAAATTAAAATTTCCGATAAAATAGACTGCCAGAATTTGAAATTCGGTTGGCCTCGTACCAGAAAAATGTCCACATTATAGCTATCAAATCCGCTGTGGCCTCATTCGATTCAGCGTCCAAAAATTTATAACAATAGATACCAAACTCAAAGTAGTCTAAAAAACCTTGGAAATACGAATTCCCCCGCTCCTCAAAACTACCCGAAAATACCCTTAAAGTAGAGGTATTTATTTGGCTATAGAAATGTGCTAAAGATGCCAAAGCTCTGTCATGCCAAGATTGATTTTTGGTAAAAATTTCAAGTATTTAGCTTTTATAGTTCCTTCTGAAAATTATTGACGGTGTGGAAGAATCGATAGAAATTTTTTATTGGATATTAGGATTTTCCGTAGCTAGAAACGTATTTTGAGGGTGTAAGAAATGTTTTTGGTTGGCAACTACAAAGGTTTATTACTTAATAATGGACCAAACAATGTAAAACATGAATCTGAAGAAACGAAACTTATGAAATCGATGATCTCTTAATGTAGGATTCCAGCTGCTGAATACTAAAAGCCGTTGCTTTTTATCTTCGCATTTTCAATTTCCAGTTAATCCATTCCCGTTCCCCAGTTCAACGGCGATTAATTTCGGTTGCCCAAGATGCTATTCAAGGTTAGGACGTTACATGGAGTTACATCTCACGTGGTCATTCTAAAGATCATTTATGGCTCCCCAAAAAAGACACCTGGAAAGGGCCAAGCCCATCTTTAGGGCCCTCCCCGTCAAAAAATCGGTCAAGAAACTCGCTCAACCTGTTTTCCCTTACGAGGGGTGATTTTTTCGGCAGTCCAGCAACTCCTTTAGTTTTTTTCCTGCTCCACTGTTACGAAAATAAATTTATGCGAAGGGCTAAATTACAGCTCCCTTAAGCCGCTTGTGAAGAGGGATTTTTGTCATTTAACAGTTGGGAAATCGTCGTTTCAGACTTGTATCGTCAAAATGGGCTTAGAAATCGGAAGACCCGAATGAATCTGCTTCTTGTGACATCATCTGCACGAATAATTATACGAAATCTCGCAAGAACATCCAGACGCCTGAGCGTGTAATAAATTGCCGAACTCGGGTAAAAAGCTGTCGAACCGTGTACAAATCGACTGTCTAATTCGTCCTCATGAAACAGTTCTTCTCCTAGATTCATCAGGTACCAACGCCCTCGCACGGTCATCTCCGATTGTCTTCCAGGGACCCAATGTCTCCGCCTCGGGACTTTACAGGTCGAAATTAGAAAAGGGTCCCGGTGACTGAACGAGTCTAACTAATAGGTAAGTATTTGTCTTCTGTTAAGGATCACCCTGATCCGACTAGTTCAGCCACCCACCTTAGGCTCAGCCGGAGGGCGAATTAGTGTCATCAGTAACCACCCACTTGGCCTGCGTTCAAGATGGTAAAGTGATCCTCCAAGTTGATCCGGCTCTAACCAAAAGAGAACCGAGGTAACATTCGTTTGACGAATTTTCATAGGAATCAATCAAAAGCAGAGTTGGAACATTTTGTTGCGCAAGAGAAACAGGACACTTGAAGGTTCATGGATTTAATTTCAAGGACTTGAATTCATGATGGATTAAGCCATGTACATTATTTATCTGCAAGCTTCACATTACGAAGTCTCGCTCGATGAAGAAATACTAATGCGGTGCTCTTGGTGAGGTCGAAATTGTTGATATTGGCAAGGCATTCTTCCTGGATTCAAATATAAGGAAAACTTATTTGCGAAAGGTGTGTATTTCCAGCGAGTGATCGAATTAAACCGCTCAAACGGCGACTAAGAAGAAATTTGTGGCGACTGATGCAAATACAGTTGCGGGGGATAATAACAATAATAATAAAGAATGTATTCACGTGAAGCAATTTTGTCCACACTCAAGTTTTCTAGTTTCTAACTTTCAAAGTCTTTAGATTTTCAATTTTTCTGGTTTTTATATTTTCAAGTTTCCGAATTTTCACATTTTCGAGTTTCTAAGCTTCAACATTTCATATTTGCGAAATTTTTGTAATCGCCCAAGAAAAAAATTAACCTTCCTCAAAATTTGAGGATTTACATTTCAAGGCATGTAGAATCCGAATATCCAATTAAAAAAAATTCTGTCCGTCCGCCTTACTCAGTCAACACTTTTCCGGCGAAACTATGAAAGCTAAATTTTTGAAATTTTCACCAAAGATCAATCTCGGCTTCACAACAGCTCAATTCTTTAACCAAATCGCTACCTCAATTTTAAGGGTATTTTTTGGGGGTTTGGGGTGGAGAAAATTCGTATTTTCCAACATTCTTAAAAAAAAAAAAAAATGTAGTGAGTTTACAAAATCTGTTTTTCGGTTGGAACGTTCACAAATGTTCGGAATAGTTAAATCATACATTGAAGTAAAGGAATAATATACCACCGTCGAACCAGTTTGCCAGCCTCATTTCATCCTTTGACGAATCCCTTCGCGTTTCCTCTTCCCGTGATCCAAGATTCTCCAAAGGAAAACAAAATTTTAACACGCTTTCTCTCCCGTTTTTCCTTCTCGGTTTCCTCTCGTGTTTCCACGCGACGTGATTTCCAAGTGAAAGAACGTGATTGTTTGGCCAGCTATTGACTTCAGAATCTACAAAGAATTTTTGAGCGACTTCTTCGGAACAAACATTAAAATTGTATGCCCCATCGAGCATCACTGATGGAAAAATAATAATATGAACGCTCTCTAGTTCTAATTTGAGCGTTGTCGCCTCCTTGGGCCTCTAAAGGAAAAATATGCAGTCAAATATGCATAAAAATATGCAGTCGAATAAATTGTAACAGCTAGCTAGGATTGTCAGGTATCAACACGGTGTTGGAATAGTGAAATGTCTGTGAATGGTTTTTTGCATTTTCACTGAGTACGTTTTCTCAATAAATAATGGCCCGAGGAGATGAAATCGCTCGAAAGTGCACGCTAAAATGTATGTAAACTATTTGCTGGCAATTCGGAAACTGAATATATTTCTATAGTTTTGAGTTTGCAGTAACGTAACGTTCCTTGGCTTCGTTGCCCAGTTATAACCCTATATTACACACACAAGAGGGAAATTGTATTTATACTGGAGCCTTGAAGGTTCCTGAAGATTACTGCCAACGAATCTGTCTAGGAACGTTCGAAAATGTTTCGGCACGATTTGGCATAGCGAACGACGTCCCAGAACAAACCTCTGGACACTATACCATTTCATCAATACCATTAATACCGTTTGGCTATGTCTGAAAATGGGTAATGTCTGACCAACGGTTTCTTGTCTTAGGATTCGAAAGACTCGCCATGCAACTCGTGACAATAAAAAAAAAAAATAATAATAAAAATAAAAAAACTCGCGAAAACGGAGTTTTCAAGAGTAGTTAGACTTCCCTTGTGCTCCACCGCTGACCACATTCGGCGTCCGTATCGTGAGCAAGAAGCTTTAAAATAACTGTGCGACCATTACCATCAATCCGGCGAGTTTGCTTGATTTAAACCTAGCCGCGTTTCGAAATACCTTTTAGCGTTTGTTTCTCGAATTCTCGACCCATAGTATTATCATGCGAACATGCGGTCATAGGCGGCGACAGCGATAAAAACGGCGACATTTCTTTCAGTCCGTCGGCACGACTTGTCGCATGTTCCCCCCGACCTCTTCGTCTTCAGAAAGGCTTATCTAACTGGAAACGCTAAGAGCTCTAATTAATTTCGTTTGGAAAGGACGTTGGCGAGCCAGCGTTCCAACGTCTGGAAAAGAACACGCGTCCACAGATTCGAGAAATGCGAGATTTAACTCCTCGATGACATACTTCAACACCTTTCCGACTTCGAAGCCTTCCAGGCCTGATTTACATAAACGAACGCCTCCGCTTGTTCTCTGGGTCGGTCTGTTTGTTTGTGCGGAGTCAATTGAAAACCAGTTCCGAAGCGATCCTCGGACTAATAGTTTCGTTACAGCGGGAAACGGAGAAGGACAGTTTTAAAATCAACTGTCTTCGACATCGGATGGTTTGATACGAGAGATATCGAGATTGAAAATACGAGAAGTTTGAATTTTTATCCAAAATAATAATTGCTGCGAGCTTTTTTAGTCATTTGCACCGGGATCACTATTTGGCAGTTTGAAAAACAACCAAAAATTTTCCCAAAGCAACGATGCTGCTATAGAGAAATAGCTGGCCGAAAGGTCCGCGTACGGGGAAAACGTTCAATAAAACAGTCATTTAGTGCAACGGCTCGTTACAATCCTCGAAATGTCATGATGATCGGGGGAAAATCAAATTCTCGGTCAGGTATAGCTTTAACCAGCCTTAAACAGAGCTAACCATATCCAACTCTAATTTTGCATCATACTGGTTATTCTAAACGACAAAAATTCTGACCAGCCTGGCAACTCCTCGTGTTTTAATAGTTCGTCTATCTACTTTAACTCTTGTCCAATATATTTAAGAATTCATTCTTTTGAAGTTTTTAGTAATCATAATATATATAAGAAGGGGGCGTCGGAGGGGCTGTGCCTTACAAATCGGCAGGGTGTTGTATCAAAGAGCGTACTTTGTATCATAAAGTATTCGGTTTTTCAACTTGTGCAAAGTTGTAACAGAATTAGACATAACAACTTCAAGTTTTCCAAGATTTGTAACTTGCACAGTGGATAATTTAAACAAAAATTCGTCAATTCAAATGTTTGAATATACCAAAAGATAGGTAATTTAACAGTCCACATTTTCCCCAAGTATTGTACCTATCCATTTTTCAACCGTTTCTGCGTTATTCAACCATATTAGTTGAGTAGAAACGAAAAGATCACATTTTTCAACTTTGAACATTCTTTTCATCTATTTAGTGCTAAACAAACCAAGAATGAAGCATATTTTATTGATATACACATCATCAACTATCATTATGCTGAATTTGAGCGAAATCGAATCAAAAAAAATTTTCACGAAAAATCCAATGGGTACCCCTGCGATTTTTTTTAACCGATCACTTATCGATTTTTTACTCTTCTCTCAATAGAGATAAAAATCTGAAATTTTCAGGAAAGTTGTATCTTACCGAGATGTATTTTTGTGATTTTTTTTATTTCTCGGAAAAATCTGCAAGTGGTCCAAAAAAATTAGTTTTTGAAAGCTCGAAAATTGGACTTCAACCGTGATTTTCGGGGTCAAAATTTATGCGAATCAATTGTTTTATTATGCAGAAGTCTTCATTTGAACGCCTTACACACGTACATAGCAAAAAATTTGGCGAAAAAAATTCAAACAGCGCCACAGAAATTATTTTCCATAAATCGAGTTTTTCGCCGGCCGAAATATCGAGCTCCGCTGGCAGCGGTAAGGGTGAATAATTAAATTTCAGTTTTCAAGCGATTTTGAAAGCTCTTCTTATAGGAAATTTAACGCTGAATCCGAATTTGCCGTCAAAACGGCGGAAATTGGACGACAACTTTTAGTTTTTCAAATTTTTAGCATTTCACTACGTGTATGTTTGTTAACTTTGAAAAATCTTTACAAATACAGTGCTGTTAAAATTTGACGAATTAATGATTCCTACAGGAAATTAGACGCAGAATTTGAATTTGAAGTGAAAACAATCAAATTCTATCGGTAAATAATATTTTTTGAATTTTTTTCCGATTTTCAGACTTTTGGAGTTTTAACTTCGGAATTTTTTTCGTCACGTTCGCGAATTATGAAAAAATAGGTTATTTGTAAGCAAATCGAGGAAATTTCATAGTTTCGATTTTGAATCGCCTTAGCTCCGCGGAGGTCTGCCCGATCCTCCCGACCCTAATGAGGAAAACGTTAGGAATTCGCCTGGCTATAACTTAGTAATGCGTTTAGTATAAATATACGAAACGCGATTTTAAACCGCTTCAACAGCGCCCGAAAAAAAAATTCCGCGATCCAAAATTTTGACCAAAACAACGTTTTTTTTATACATTTCGAATTGTTTTGAAAAACAAAAACCAAAAATCGAAATTCGGCGATTTTTTTCAGACGGTGGCCTCAAATTTTAAGTATACCCTATTTTTTCATCCGAATCCCTCCGGTCAGTTCTTCTATCAATCATATACCTCTCCTCCTCCTCGTTGTGCAATTTTTTATATATAGAGAGATGTATAATTTAAAAAAAAATGTTTCGCCTTGAGAACAACTTTTTGCTTGCCACACTCGAAGAAAATTCCCAACTTCGTCTAATTACCATAATTGGCTGTCGACCCTTAGTTTTTCTTGCAACCCCTCTAGCGCTAAGCTCTTTGTACTCGAAGACGAACCAAGTCGCCGGTGAATTAATTGATGCAGAAGCACGTTTTATGATTGTGCCACCCTTTTCGAGTCATTTCAATAAAGGAATTCCACTCAGTGAGAAAAGCGAGGATAGCACTGTGACAAGTGCACGGGCAGTTCCTTTTGGCGGCCCCCTATCGACCCTAAAGAACTAGTAGTCAAGGGAAGTTCTATTCGAGTTTATTTGTATCCAGTGGTCAGAACCGGTTTTGGACAATTCCTTATCTCCTATGCCCGTTTTGTTTATATTTTTAATTTCGCTTGACCCTTCTTCGCTTGTCGTCCCTTCCTTTCTATTCAATCTCAGCCCGTTCGTTACGTGAGAAAATAATCTCGAGGCTAGCCAACGGTTTTCACTCGATTGTTAACCGAACTGGAAGCGTCTGGTTGATTTTATGCAATCGCAACGGAAGTGGAAGATGTTTGCGCATCGAGTAACGGAATTTAATTTAGCGCCGGTATTATTTTCGTTTATTTCTTCCGCGTGTGAAACTCTTCGCGGGGGAAAACCTTGTTGATACAAGGTCAATGAAGGTTTTTTAGTTTTGGTTCGATGGACTCTGTCCCCTCGAATCCGAAGCGTTTGTATGCGAATCCAAAAACCTCCCCCATCGACCGGATTTTCGGGGCATCTTTTGTCATAATGAGGCGAGGGAGTTAAGTGACCGTGGGAGGAGGTTTTCATCTGATGAATGATTCTTCTAATTTTTTCCTGCATTTTTTTCGATCAGGTACAGCTTTCGACAACGAATGAGAAAGGAGGAGCATATGTTTCCCACAGATCGTCTTCATTTAATAATCGAAACTCTTTTTCCCAGTCGAAAAAATAATTCCCTTGGCCATCGGCAATAGAAAGACAGTTGAAAGAAAAACGTAAAAATTACAAAAAAATTAAATTAAGATATTTTTATTCAATGAAACATACGTCATGTTGTTATGAAGTGAAATATTGGAGAAAAATATTTTCCATGAAGTCGGAGTTGGATAAAATAGATAAACTTGCCCTTATAACTTCATATATTTGTCGCCATGTTGTCGCCAGCTCGAGTCAATATAATTTCTTCTTTCATGCTACTTATACCAGCTCCCTCTTTCCTAATGCAACTTATTACGTTAAAGGGCCGTCCGTCGTAAGATTGTGCGGTTTTCTCAGCTTAAAGCGTCAATGATTGATGGTCTGGGTCGACCGCTAGCAACTTCTCGATCTGCGCACTATAGCTCCCTTCGATGGCTAACGATCCGAACGACGGCCCGGGCACGTTCGTTAATTCGATCGAATTTTCCCTTTCTGTTCCTATCATAATCTTCATCTTCATCGGTCAAGCTCTCCGATGCCTCTCCCGTATTCAATCTCCAGAGACGCCTGACTCTAAATCATACGAGGCTAACAGTATTGGTTTGATCATTATTTTACCCTCGCGGTCCTAGATTTACTAATAGTCATCGAATAGAAAGCGGATCGACGAGTTTTACAATAACATTATTATAGAATCATCCGCGGAAGTGAAATTGCCTGATACGTAGGCCAACGATAACGCATAATTTGAACAATGGGATATCATCAAATTTGTCAGAAATGTACGAGAATTTTCTCTCTTCAGTTTCAACGCAATATCGTCAATATCGATGTCTATGTCGATTTGGTTAAAGTCAATTTCAACGTCGTCAGGAATTCACACGATTTTTTGTCAGATTCAAAGTTGATTATTTTTTTTAAATTTATCTTTAAACATTTTTTAGGGAAGAGAATTGATTGATTTGATTTAATTATTGTTTTATTTATTCTGGCAGAATTCGGTCGTAAATTCGACTACTCTTCCATTCAACTAGAGAAAAAAATACAAGCTTATATAGGTATCCGCTTTGTACAATGGCTAGACTTAAATTTTAAAAAAATCACAATTTTCCTACCTTGCATAAAATAAATAAAATAAAATACAGTTTACATAAATATATGACTTGGGGCGCATGCTTATTAACTGTGAGATTGAGTCAGTTTAGAGAGATTGATTGATTGAAGAGCTTTATTTATCCACCAGAGGAGGTTAGGGCCAAGTGGCCCTCTCTTCCACCTCTCCTGGAAAATGTTAGACAAAAATTAGCTCTTACAATAGATGAAACCTTACAAATAAAAATAAATAATACATTCTCCGGTCAAATAATAACAAGTAAATGATATTTTTCCGAACAAATTACTAGTTAATATCAGTGCTTCCTTTATAGCTCTCCAATAACATTTTTTTTAAATTAAATTTGAATGTTCCCACTGTTTGACCGAGATTGAACATCTGAAGGTTTTCACTGAAAAAATTGAGAGAGAGAGAAAACAGAAAAACTTCTATAACGGCGCCAATTTTCAAATTCATTTTGATACTTAATTAGATCGCAAATTCACTTTTCTATGGAGTATCTTATTTCTTATTATAATGCCGTGTATGTGAAGAAAACCTTCAAATTTTCCGCAACTTTTCCGCATTTTTGTCAGTTCCCAATTTTCCAGCTTTTCGATCGCTCTTTGCACATACTTATTAGAACGATCTTGTTTCGAGTTTAGAATAAACTCGGTACATAATTCATTTCAGGATGACGAAACGATCGCACATGTAGACGATGGCGTTTCTGCATCGTATTGACATCGCCGGAATTGCTTCCAATTTCGCCTACTTCGAGAGAATGGAAGAAAAAAAAAAACGGGCAAAATTACACTTCATGACCGCTGCAAGATTAATTGCAGTTGAATTAATGATACTAAGCAAATGCCATCGAGCGAGTAATTCGCTCTCGTTCGAATAATCGCCCCTTTCGTTTTATGCGGTTTTAAGCGTAAAAAAAGAACTGCTTCTTTTCCTTGTTCGCCGTATTGAACACGATCACAGGAGCGGATAATGTAAATGTAAACAACAGAAATGCTAACCTTATTAATAACTCGGACGCGGTAGCGTTTTAAAAAGAGGCGAGCCAAAGAAAACGGTAATTGGCTCCGAGCGGTATTAACCAGTAGATCGATTCGTACTTAATGGCTTCTTTCCCTTACAGTTTTTCCCCCTTTTCTTTCCCGATGATCATTTAGAATAATGATCAAAGGTGCTTCCTAGATCAGGAAAGGAGGAAAACTCGGTGTTATTTGCAATTGTGAGGTGGGGCCGTTATTTCCAGCGAACGGTCGAATTAAATCGCTCAATCGGCGGCTAACGAGAAAATGTGGAGACTGATGAAAAATAAAATACCTTGTGAGAGGAAATATTAAAAAAAATAAAATTGAAAAATGTTTTCTCGTGATTTTTTTTTCTTAAGTACAAGAAAGTTTTCTAGTTTCTATATTATATTCAAGTTATTGAGTTTCTCGAGTCTCCAAATTTTTAAAGTTACTGGTTTTAAGTTTTTGAATTTTCAATTTTTCAAGTCTCCAGAGAGATTAAGATTCCTCGTTTCTATTATCACGTTCTTTCCCTTTGAAAATCGCGACATGGGATAATTTCCTTTCGAAAATCATCTGTATTCGTAGACGTTAGGACACGTCATGATAATTCGTGAATGATTAGGGGAAGGATTCGAAGAAGACTGCTTCGGGGTAAGTCAGAGGAAACAGTCGAAACAATGCAGACTGGTTAGGTCTGGTTAGCGTTGGTTAGGTCTGGTTAGCGTTGTTAGGGCTGCTTTGCGCTAAAATGGACACTACACCTGATTGAGAATCTCTACGATTTTTCCTTGATCATCTTGAAGTTTCGAGTGTAAAAGTAACGAGAAAGAAAATAAATTTCTATAACGTATCACAGCGAATGACAGTTTTATAGAACGTTCATACATTTTACTACCAAATGATGACGCGCCGCGCTAAATATACTCTTCTAGCCATTCGATTAAGTTCGAAAGATTTCCCTTGACATTATTTCATCCCTTGGTAAATCCCCTGAGGTTTACCCCTCCCTTACAAGGAAAACAACAACTTTACCGCCACACTTTCCCTCTCCGTTTTACTCCTTGCCGTTTCCTCCCATGTTTTCTAGCGCCGTGATTTTTCAAAGGAAAGAGCGAGCATTATGTTCAGCTAATCAGTTCATAACTGAGTTTTTTTAAAAATTTTTTTATATATCTTATATTCATTGAGAATTGATCTCGATTGGCAATCACGTCGTACGTAGATTTAGCCCATCGTATTGTCTTACAGTTCCTTTCCTTCCTTGAGAATCGAAAGCAACGTCAGTTGGTACTTCTCGAGAAGGTCAGAAACAACGGGCGAGCAAATGAAAGAAACCGCAACCTTCGGTATCACTAACGCAGACGTTCGACGGAAAAAAGAGGGCGAATTGGGGGAAAAAAAGAAAAACCAGCTGTCGAAGATGACCCCGCTGTGTCTACAGCTTGTCCATTAATTACGAGTTTACTCGTAACGTGTATCGAAGGGGCATTGTGTTCAGTAAATAGCCCTTAAACAGATGAAAGGAGATGGAGTAATGTTGAAAACGAAATAATGCTATACGAATGACGGCGTTTCTCATGAATGGAAAAATAGAAGAAAAGAAAAGACGTTCGGATAATAACAGAGCGTAAATGATTGTTAAGTACCTAAGATCCGGTGCGTTAATATTCTAGTTCGAAAAGCCATTTGAGCGTTGAAAGAGCGTTTTTAAAATTTAATAATAAATTCACAATAATACTCTAATTTTTTACACTTAGATACGTGAAGAAAACTGATTTGATTTTTTCTGTTCTAAACTAAATCTAAACTGCATTTCTAATCTATTAAATAGTTGACAATTGAAATTTCCTACGGGGAAAAATTCCAAAAATAATTTTCAAAAATTGCTAATCAAAAAAGCGGTTATTGTCGTACCTCATTTTGTAAGATTAACCCTTCGTTGGTTTTCCTAGAGCGATTTTTTTTTCTACGGTGAACGCATATAGGAATCGAAAAAGCATTCTAAGACTTCTTTCGCTCCTTTTTTCCTTCGGGCCATTTGCACGCTGACCCTACATAGCAACATTGAAGGGGCCGAACTTGACCGTTGGCCGGTCCTCTATTATCCTGTACTCCCCCTAGTTCTAAGGATTAATGCTAATCAGGTGACGAAATGCGGGTAACGTAATTTCGGCGCTAATTGTGACCGTTAGGAAGTGACCGGTGAAATTTTAATTTCGTTGTTGACTAGTACGGGGGTGTTGTAATATTTTTGACACGAAGCGGCCTCAAGGGCAATAATGTCAGTTTTTAACCAGCATGATTAGGGTGCAAGATTCTAAGGTTGACCCTATTTTTTTTCTATCTGTATTTTCAATATTGAAAGAATGTTATCGTCAAGAGAGCTGTCGAACTAGGAGATTTTCTCATTTGAGAAGTATCTCTAGTGGCAAAAATAGAATCGCAAAATTTTTTTCTTGGGCGATTACAATAGTTTATTATTAAATAACTAAAATAATAAATAAAAATAATAAATAAAAATAATAAAGTAATAAATAAAAATAATAAAGTAATAAATAAAAATAATAAAGTAATAAATAAAAATAATAAAAAATAAAAAACGAAAATAAATAAGTGATAAGTGCCCAATTAAATCATTGTAAATAAAGAGCAAACAATAATATACAACTAATAGTTTGATAAATGAAGATGGCTTGCCATCGCAAATAGGAAAGTGAATAGTGGCTACTTTGAGTATTGAAATCCGAAAACTGATATAATTTCAGGAGTAACTAATTAGAAATACCGAAAAACTTAATAAATCTAATGATTGGCAAAATAATTTCCATTCTACCGCTCAATTTCAACTACTTCTCCCTGAGAAAATACGGATCCATCGATCATGATTTATTTTGTTAAATGAAATTGCTAAAATTGTAATTTGATGATGTCATTTGGGTCCGCTTTCAATCAATTGAACGTGACGGTTTTCCATTTATTTATAAGCTAATATAATGTGAAAATTTTTATAATTCATCAAAGAGGAATCAACTGTTCCAAAATATAATAGTATATTATGATTTTTCTTATTTGTGAAATGTATGCAGCATTATTTACTACACAAACAGTCAAAATCGCAGGAATATCCGTTCAATATAAGTACACTACTCCGGTCGGATGTCATTGATTAAATCGTACATTTCTTGTGTCAGACTTAGCTCGGGAAAAAGGGAGAGGGAAAAGGTTCCGATTGAATTTTTAAATTCCAGGGAAAAAGGTGAAATTTATAATAAAAAATGAGAAATTTGTAATCAAAAATAAGATTTTTCATTGTTTAAAAAAAAAAATTGTTACGAAGACTGCTAAACACTTAGTTTCAAATAGACACTCTGATTGATTTGACAGGTGTGAATTGAAATTCTTGAGCGCTGTATTTAAAAAAAATTGAGTTGATGTCATAATTTATTTCAGAGCTGGTAAAGTTCAAGTTAACTAACGGCTAATGCGAGCCCCGATAACGAAACCGGACCCGGAAGTAACCGCCGTGTCGCTAATCAAAACTGGAAACAATGACAATGACGGACAGGCATTTCCATGGGAAGATTCCACGATGAGCGAAAATTAAAAATTATTTCCACGGCAGGAGACAAAAGCGGCGAACGGGCTGATGAGACAAAAGTCCGAAACCGGTTCTGACCCTTGGCCGGTTCGCACTTGTTTACCCTCAGGATAGAAGATCGTCTTGTTATCTACCTTTGCCTAGCTAAGAGCAGGGTATGTGGACAATAGCCTTTCGAAATGGACAGCAAAGGGTTGGCCGAGTTTCCCATGAAGGGACGCCTTGTCTTTCGGTCATTACTGAAAGGGATGAGCTCGAAACCTGTTTCGAAGCGAGATGAGGGTACCGGAGGATTTAGCACCTGGTGACTGAAGAATGATAGTCGACGTGCGTCCAGTTTATCTTCCATTTTTGAGTGGGAATATCGGCGGAATAGTCGATTTCGCTGAACTACGACAATCGCTAATGAGAAAATCGACATTGTCCCAGAGCAGATTGTATTTTTGTGGAGTAGAAGAAGGCATTTAAAAAAAAAGAAAAAATAGCGATCCGCAACCTCAAACCGGTACCTAAATTTTTTATTAAATTTCGTACCTAAAATTAAAACAAAAAATTGATTGATGTTTTCTTTATAGGAAAAATTGTTGTCTCGTAAACACTGAGTTTATATATATAAAAAAAAAAACGAATGAAAAAAAGTTTTTTTACTATACAAAAAAACTTGTTTTTATTTTTTTATTTTTTATTATTATTATTTATTTAAAAAATAATAAACCGACCTTAAATCCAGTTTTTGAGTTTAAAAAACCGAGTTATTATGTTTTAAAATATCCAATTTTTGAAGTAAAAATATATTTTAAAGTAAAAAATAACTTTTTTCAAGTAGAAATCACTTTTTTCTTTAGATAAAAAATTATTTAAGAACATAAAGCTTGTTTCCAGAGCATTATATTTTTTATTTCCTTATCAAAAATTGACATTCCGATTAGCACTTTGTCTCGCCTTTTCTTAGCCTCCTTTACGTCGTCCTCGTAGGAAACGTAGGAATTGTACGATTTTTCTCAGTGCTCATCTAGTCCGCGATATCGCCGAATTTCCGAATAAATACCAATCCGCAGATGAACATTTTCAGTTGGGAATTTTCTCGCACGGGAGCTAGGGATTGAAGGTAGCGGAGGTTATATTATGGTTTCTGCTTTCCTCTGGAAGCCCAACGGTGGCAGAAGGAGGCAGTTAGCTCTGTACGTGCTCTGGCCAGCGGATTCCTTGATTACGGCAGACATTACCGAGCTCTCCTTTGTTGGTCTAATTGCGAAAGGCCTGGAATTATTTCATCGCTCGGCCGAGCGATAATTGGCCGAAGGTATGGACCAATTGGAAGAAGATAGCGAGCAAAGATGGGGCTAATGAAGGAGGAAC
Organism: Tupiocoris notatus; assembly: GCA_037159825.1. Lineage (NCBI taxonomy): Eukaryota > Metazoa > Arthropoda > Insecta > Hemiptera > Miridae > Tupiocoris > Tupiocoris notatus. The sequence goes on along the minus strand of JASJUZ010000598.1, from coordinate 125,752 downwards.
GGAGATATCTGCTAATATGGTAGTTTCTCGAGGAATAAAAAGGGACAGGATAATAGATAAATATTTATACTGTTTGCGAGGGCAATTTTTGATCTAACGGTTAGTTGAGAGATTTTTTGAAAATTCTTTATAATGGAAATAAATCCAAATCAGTGCAACTAATATAAAATAGATTATCACTGTGGCAAAAATATAGGTAAAATAGGGCCTGAAAAAGGCTCCATTAGGCATCTGCGCTTGTGTAAATACGAATTATCTCCTTTCAAAAGCGTCGGCCCTGGAAATGATTATTCAAAAAAATTCGATGGGGTCAAATTCTTAAGCTGAGAATGAAACTCGAAGACGGTGAAGATCCCTCCGAGGCCAAGTGGTCACCCTTCTGTCCACAACCGGTTTCTTCAACCCTCTACTTTTGTCTAGTTTCGCCCTCTTTTGTCTAGTTATTTTTAATTTGGCCGGACAACGTCCATGGGAACCTGTTCTCACAAGGACAATATTCGAATCCAGTATCGTCGAATAGGATCCCAACGGACAACGTTTGAGTGTCTTTCATTAGAAGGATCTTCCCATTCAAAATTCGATGGGAACTTTCCGGACCGGATTTGAGAAAGAAAACCCACCGCGGAAGAAGAAGAAGTTGAATAATTATTAACGAGGTGCTAATAACGATCGTAGGTAGCACAAAGCATTGTAAGTTTCCGCCACTGAAAGCTCAACTTTGGATAGATATTCATTCCAACTTGACATAATTATAATAAATTGTTAGCTTTTTCTAAGTATATATAAGTATATGTTTGTTTTCTTTTTAATGTTTGGTTTTTCTTCTTCTTTTTTTCATTTAAATTTGTTTTGAAGTTTAAGTTGACATATAGTTCTACTGTTAGTTGAAGTTTTTCAACCTCATTCGTTTTTTCAATTGAAAACTTTTTTTTTTTACAAATTCAGGATTTGTGGTGAAAAAATTTTCAATAGAGAATAGTAGAATTCAACTATAATATTTAATTTTTATTTAAAAATTTTATTATTATTAAAAATTTTTTAAAATGATTTAAAATTTTTATTATTTTATTTTATTAAAAAAATTATTTAATTTAATTTTAGAATTTAATTATGAATAGAGTTCAACATTGTTCAGTGTTGATTTCAAATAGTAATAATTCGATGTTTCAAACGCAATAAATCTGATGTTTTTATTTTTTTTGAAATTGTGTTGATTTAAACTAAAAGTTGTAAACTTTTAATTAGAGGACGATAACTTTCAACTAGAAATGAAACACACTTTCTGAAAAACTGATTTAATTTGCTATCACAAAGTTGACTTTTTTTTTTCTTTTTTTCGCTATAAAAGTACCATTTCAAAATGTTGTGTTTTTCAACTAGAATTTCACTATGGCAATTTTCAAGCAAAAAATACCCTTTTTTCAAATGGAAAATTTAGATGAACTATTTTCTAAGGTAATATATGGGACAATGTTTTTCAAATCGATGCCGTGATTTTTCAGCTGGAAAAGACGTTTTTAATTTCTATCTACTCTCTCGATAGATAAACAATTTCTTAGCGCTCTTTAACAAAGACCTTCTTGGATGGAAATGTCCGCCCTCGTTTTCAACTTCCCTTTCCTCACTGTTGCACACCCTTGGATTAATTTCGAACAAACGCACAGTGCGCACTGTCCATACCCGATGGCAATCGCTTTGATTCTCGTCCGACCGGTTCGTCAAATCTGATAAAACCCTTAGAAAAGCAGTCTCGCGAGCCCCTATCGAACAACAAAGAACGAATACAATTTCCTTCTTCATAAGACTATTAAAAAACGAAGGCCGCGCTTAATTGGAGCGGGGAATTTAGTCGGAAAATATAGGACGAAGTCGCCGAGACGAATAATCAAAGGGTTTTTAATTCGAGTTTCGTTTTTATCAACGTTTTCAATCGCCAGCGACTCTGGTAGATTTTAATTGTTCCTTTTAATTCCAACCGTTCGATACGACCGCAGTATGGAAATATATTGAAGGAGAGGAAGAGGGGATAAAAAAGGAATTTTCCCTCGGCTTCCGTGCTCGAATTCGGACCGTTACGAATGGAACGTTTGAAGTTGATTTACTCCCCGTTAATTTCCTCTATGCCGAAGGGCGAGTCAAAAAGACTGCTAATTTCTCCTCTGAAAACCCCTTTCGCTTCATTTTCGTTTCGAGGGTGTGATAAGCGATCATTAATCCAGGTCGACGAGGTAAGGGCCGAAAATGATGAATATTCACGACTCGAGCGGTTCGTGATGAATTCATTATCAGCAGAAAAGTATTCAATCTTGACGGTGATTAAAGCGGGAATTATCATGTTTATCTAGATCAGGACGATTTCTTGTTCGGGGAAAGCGATGACTCATTTTTGGCCCATTAAAAATCGGAATAAAATAATCGGATTCAGAATAAAATAGTTTTCAATCGCTCAATCCTTCGGACGATATTTGTTCGTCGGTTTTCCGCAATCGAATAGTTTTCACGTGATTCGACCATTTTCGCGACCTAATTTCAGTTTCGGAAATGTTGGAACTTTAATCCGACCGCGAAAGCATTTTGTAAAGGTCAGGTCGAATTTTCAATGGCCCACCTCCCCGTCTTCTGAATGCTAGACTTCTTTTATTCGGTAAAGTTCATATTGAAAATTAATACCACAACTGGAGCACGAAGGTCTTTAGGACGTCACCTATCGTGAATCGCCGAAAATCACGAGGGAGAAGACTTTTTTTGCAGAAGGGACCACAGCTGAAACATACGGAGCAAAAGCGAGAAAACGAGACAAGGGAAAAAGTAAAAATGAATTTATAAATGGGAAACGGCCGAAAATAGAGACATAATCGGGATTATAACGGTTAATAATCGAAGGTTTTGCATTGAAGCAGGACCATATTTCCATCCAGGAGACCTAGAAATGGAAATTTACAAGAAATATGCTAATATGGAACTTGATGGAAAACCATCGAGCCTCTTCCGATTACCATGAAAAAATCTGGAAACCTTGAGCGGTCACATCATTGATTCTTGTGGCCTGTAAAAATCAATATAGAAAAACTTTGAAAGATTGCATCGTAAAAGTAATGTATTATGTTATTTGAAAATTAATAAAACTTACTATCGTTTGAAAATTTCAACAAATTCGGTTGGCAACTATGATATTGATCTTTCAATTATCTAGAAATCTCATGCGAGAAATACGTATCAAAATTATTATTACTCGTTATAATCAACATTAATATTACTTGTTATAAGAAATGACACTTAAAATTTACTTTCTCTTAGAGAAAAGCGACATTGTTTTTTTCCTGCAAGCTGGCAACACCGCAATTGTTCAGACCCGCCTAATTTCGAGTCTGCTATAATAGTTCCTCTGTTTCTTTATAATCTCTTCCTACCCTGGTTGATAAATTCAATATTAAATAGGTTAATGGCTCTCAGCGACTCTTAAAGCGCTCGTCTTGGACCTTAATTTTATTCCTTAAAAATTTCCAAGGATCAACCTGAGCACTTTGCAATGCTGTCTAATTTCTTCGCCCTCGATAGCTGCAATTTTCGGCTTTAATATCTGTTGAATGACACTTCGGGCTGCGAAATGAGTTCGAAGGAAACTCTCTCGAAAAAGGAACGGTTATGAAAGGGAAGGCGAGAAAAGAATGAGGGGGAGGTAAATTGAAAAACGGACAAGGGTAGCGAAGGGGGCGAAGTCTTAAGTCCGGTCCACTGCAAAGTTGGCTAAGTGCCTGTAATTACCTGTGTACTTTGTTCTGTCTGTTCGCCACACCTTTCTCATTTCGTTCTTCCCCGTTCCCTTATTCCACTTCCCGAAAAGGGAAGTACTGTAAAGGTTGTTGAGGCTGGAACAGGTTGCGACGTGTTTGGGCGGGTACCCGGCAATTAGTTGTTCCCAACCCCCTCTCCGAGTTTTCCTTGTGTTTTCCTTCCCCCGAGCTTTCCCTCTTTCGCCGCCGACTCGGGGCCGTATGTTTTCTCTCACTTCGGCACGCGAACAGACACGTCGGACACTATACACATACGCAGACCTCGAAAGCAGACCTTTCCCATTCGCCACTTTCTTCCAATCAATATTGCCAAGTTGATTAACACTGGCCAACACACGGGACCTTAATTGCGCTTTCTGTCTCATTCCTTTCCGCACTTTCTATCCTTTTCTCCCGTACTCTGCACAACTACCACTAGCTCCGTCTTGCTCCTGCTGCCCCTGATGGATTAAGAACCCCACCCAGCCCAGACTTTACGCTTAGCTCCCTCGCTCTTTCCTTCCACACGCAGACTTAACACTCCGCTCGCTTGTCTTCGCCCTCACTCTAGCCGTGTAACTTCTAATTATTGTTGATCCAACTAGGCTATCGGCCCGATCGTGTGTGACTTGGTCGGTTGAGCAAACAGAATTCACACAGTTCCGCATCGTTTGACTGGGAAGCGAAATTGTTTCAATAGTAATCAGAATTAAGATTATAATCGCAACTGGCGAAAATAGACTCCTCCGTTTCCTACAATTTGGAGGGTTCTGTTTCATTTTGATTACTCCACGATCATTTTACAGAGTGTCTACGTATTTTTTGGATATTAATAAAAAATACTCAATAACTCAATTCCAACAAATCTTTCTCTCAGACATTGTTTCCTAGTGTTTACTCACTAAAGAGCCCTCTTTTTTTTAGTGAACTCTAATCTGAGGTACCGTTGGAAATATCGAAAATTTCACCATAAGAAAAGTGCCACATCTGACTTTTTTTTTTGCAGAGTACTCCGGCAAATACGAGGCTGAAAGGAAACGAGTGAAATTTCATTTCTCGCGACTGATTTGTTCAGAAGTACAGTGAACAGAAAAATAACGATACTGTTGTGAACCAGATTTTTGAGACATGTTTCTCTAAAGAGTGTGGAGTTATTCGCTCGGAAAAATTCAAGCCGAAAATCTATTGAAAAAAGTTGAATTTCAACCAGTTTCCTTATGACCTCATATTTCCGTATAATTCTGCTGAAAAAAGTCAAACGTGGCATTTTTCTTATAGGTATAACAATTTACGATATTTACAACAATGTCCCCAGATTTGAGTTACTCGAAAAATAAGGACGATACAGCCATTTTAGAGAGTAAAGGTAGAACTCACGAAAATTTTAAAACAGGGTTTTCTAGCTGATTATGAAATAATGTTCCAAAGTAAGATTTTTCGTAAATAAGCTGTAAAATATTTTTCTAGATTGTTAGAATAGAATATTTTTATTAGTAAATTTGTACAATGTTAGGTATAAAATTAGGCCTTACACAGAATCAAAATTACCCAGACATTACACAGAATCAAAATTTTCAAATGAAAATTACAACTTGTCTAGTTCTTAATTATAAACTTCAACACTTTGAACATGGGCTCACTTACCTATACTAAAATCAAAAGTGTAAACATGAATATAAAAATGATTTTTCTTATCCGTATCGCGCAAGCAGTTGATCGAAAAGCTTCTGACGGAAAACTGACCGGATTATTTGACCGAATGAAGTCGGTTAAAAAGACCTAGAGGCCCTGTATAGGAGCGGACACGAAACCAGGCGCGTGGGCATTTGTGCGGCGTTGCCTCTAGTCAACGAATCGACGGGCGATTCGCCTTCAAATACTCTGGGTTAACATAGGACGCCCATTGTTGCCTGGTAACCCTTTACTCTTGACCACACTCCTATCTTTTGAGTGAGCAACGTCGCACTTCATCAGCCCCGCTGCAATAGTTTAATGTCACCAAGTAGATCAGTGGTATATCAAGTAAATAGAGTTTCTCCAACTCCGAAATAACTACATCTTGGGATTTTTCGGATAATTTTTCTCTGGATTTCATTCATTCAATTTGATTATATATTTCGATTTTAATTGCTTTTTGGACTGTATTCAGATACGAAAACTGAACCGCGATGTCGCATTTTGATCTCGATCCCCTTCGATCTGAATTCGAATTAGCATTCCGAATATTCGACCCGGTTAGGGGAGTTACACCCTTGGACTTTTCGACCTTTGGCCATCGTTTGTTAAGGGTAGAAATGAGAGTTAACCAACCCTCATAATACGAGTGTACGCCTAGATTCAAATAATTCGATTCATCATTTTACTGACGACATGTCATCACATTGATAGACTGGCTTTTTATTATGTTTGTAAAATCAATTCGTAATCGTAAATTTGTGTATGAGGGCTGGCGATGAATTTCTCTAGTAACGAAAACGGTTCTATTTTCTAATTTGGAAATCTATTTTTATCCGTTGTAAATTTCAGCTTATCTCTTATTCTTGGTCAAGTTTTCATGAGCACAATAATTAAAAAGCGAGCTGCAGGAAAAATGTTAAAATTTCGACCGGCGAAGATGTTGACCGCTGTGAAACTTTTGCCGCCCGAGTTGGCAGATTCGAATAAGTTTAACTGAAACGGTTTGACGATTTTCAAAAGATAAAAGGATAAGAGCCGATCCGTAGACACCGTTAAATCGTGCCCTTCCAAGCCGAACTTGCTCGAAGGTTAGCCGATTTTTGTAATTTTTCCCAAAAACGTCACGGCTCCTCGACTTTCTTTTCCCACGAGTCGGCCAATCGATGGATATCTCACAGCTAACGGCGACTAGATTGATCGAATCATGAATGAGACGAGAAATATGTTTCACCTTGCGTAATGAGCTCAAGGTTAGTGCAAGAAACGCCAACATAGATTATCTTGAAGCAGAGCCTTGAAACCTCGAAGTAAATCAATAATTTCTCATTCCGGATTGATAGTGATGTTGAAATTTTGAGCCAAATTTTCATGAAAATCTTCCGTTTGCTGAGTGAATCGACAGTTCCTTGGTCTATTGATATGCTCCTTATTATCTATACTTATTTTGATTTTTTCAGGCTGCAAAAATTTTAAACACTAAAGGACTTGAGTTTTTTTTTGTTTTTTTTTTTTATGTCAGCTGAATGTTGTTTGATTTCTATTATTGGTGTCACACACTGTCATTTCCTCGTAATTTGCATTTCCAATGATTTTATTCGTGCCCTTTTGTATATTTGGGTTTCTTTGATTTTAAAATGACTCCATATCACGAAACCTGTTTCGTATCGATTGGATCACACACCGTACTTCCACCGTATGTGATTTACCGACTATTGTCCTACCGAAATCTGATGAAAGAAATACAACGAAAAACGTCCGATTTCACATTACGAGTATATCTGGTACTAATGACCTTCTAATGCGATTGATCCCAGGTTGCGGCGAAAAATTAACACTCGAAGCGCTCATTTGAGCTTATATGCTGAATACGTCCGCTATTATCTAGTATAAGTCGTTATCCATATTTCGAGTGATCGTTATTACGAAAGTTAATGTTTCCTTTGTTTTTCATTTGGGATAATCGCTCTATTTGGAAATTTAACGAGTTGCTCCTGTCTTCAAGTTAATCAGAGGATGAGATAATCATGCTATATTAACGTCTATGCGTCGTTGAGCCATGAAAACGACTGATGATGATAGATGACGGTAATGAGTCGCGATATTTTCCAATCGAAGCTGTCTAAGGCGTGGCCTTAAGCAAATTTGCTGCTGACCCGACCACGCCTACTCCCAGTTCCAGGGGTTTCATTTGCATCCTCCTCTTCGTTAATTAGTCGCGCAGCCTCAGTTGTTTCATTCAGTGCTCGCTCTGCTCCCAATTAGTCGCCAGTCGCCGCCTCTCGACCCGCCTTCGAAATAGGTTCGATCTCAGATCACACACAGTAATTCCATGATAATGGATGAGTTTGAGAGTTTTACCTCTTTTTCAATACATCATTTTCTTGATTCTAAGATCAGAACAATATCGCTGTATTGGAATTTATTGGGAGAATGATTTTTATCGCTCGAATCACACACAGTACATCTGCGATGTTTGTAATCGATATGAGAACTTTTTTTACGGTTTTGGGAGCGATTGGATTAAAAAATCGTCCTTTCTTAACAACCATTTCAAGTCCAATCAGTATTATTTCCTTCATAAATTCCAGAGATATAGATAACTCAAAATAAATGAATAAAAATAAATTCAAGTTATATTCCATCGCAGCGTACATGCACTAGCAAGTCGGAAGATGCTTATTGTGCAGGCAATATCGCACCTCAGGAAAGTAAAGCTCCTCAAGAACCTTTGAACGCGATAGTACATCGAGGGGACTTGACTCCCACGCGAGTGGAGTTGATCGAGGCTTCGCGAAAGAAGCGACGGCTCGGTGGGGACTTGACGGGGAGGGCTTAGCCCTCTAGTGACGCCATTGGTTGCCTCCTCCTGTTTTCCCTTATATGGATGATGAAGTAGGTGTATGAGAAAAGAGGACTTAGCGTTAGACGAAGACGGCGAGTGAGCGGTCACGTTAATTAGACGCCCTCCCTACGGTATCCGACCCTCTCATATCCCCTCCACAGTAGTTGCCGCCTTCTTCTTAATTTAGTGTAAGCCTCAACGCCGAGCGCTTCGTGTCCACTCTCGGGCTCCCTCCACAATCGACCTGACTCGCAACAGAGCAGAAAACTTTATTCCCTATTGCAAAAACCAAAAAATATCTCCCTCTCATTGGAAAAAAACGAGATTGACAACAATCGAGTATAAAAAAAGAAAAAAAATTGTAACAAATAATAAATAACTACGACGAAATAAATCCCATCCGAAAGACCGCTCGTTTCCGGCGAAAAGTGCGTGTTGAATATTTTTCCACGAAAAAAAACAATATTTCGAACATTGTCAGGACATTGTGCTGTGCCTTCTGAGAATTACGTCACCAGCGTCTGACTGTACGTATTCTCGTAAATCATAATTCTCCTCCTCCTTGAATTGTTCGTTATTCCCTTTTTCCTAGATTCTCGTGAACTACCTGTTTCGGCTAACGGAAACGTTACTGAAACATGAAAAAAAAAATGGTGACGAAAAGTTTGCAAAATAACTGGCAAACAATGAGAAAAACACTTGGTACAAATAATAGAATTTCCAATCTCGACGATTTATTGTGTTATTTTTTTGCTTCATTGAACCTGTCACTGTCGCTACATTTTTCGATGCCATCGCTCATTATTATTTCTCAGAGGGGAAAAAAATAATTAGATTAATGTAAGTGGAGATATTTAGACGCTTTAGAAAATTTTTGACAAATAAAAATAGCTTGATAGCGGATTTTAAATAGTTTGAAAAATTGCTAATTTTTAATAGTTTAACAGATAGAAAAACAAAAACCCTGGCTCGGAATTATTCTAAAATTTTAGAATACGTCGAAATAACTGTCGACTAAACGAAAAATTAAATTCAACTTGTTTCCAATGCTCGCTTGTTTAAATTAAAAAAATATTGAAAATATTGATATCATTCATCAACGCAACGATTTCATTTATTGTTACCAATGAAATTGCATTATCGATTAAGAAGTCAGCAAGGCTGAACATTCACATAATGTCGTTTATAAGATTATAAGATGTAAGTAGAATAAGATACGTATGTATGTCTGGCATAAACATTGTTTTCTGTCATGCCTGAACAACCCCTAGACACATGGAAATCATAAGTCAACGGCTACTAGATCTCAGTGATAAAGCTTTATCGAAAGAATGTCGCGAAATATGAAAATGACGGCCAATTTTCCAGATATTTTTCCCATTTTTCAAATATTTTTCAACTCCTAAAGAATAAATTAGAAGTTTCAATAATTTGTGATTTATGACCGCGATATAAAAATGGAGGTGGCTAACATTCATTGCTGTATAAAGAAGGATCGAAATCATCCGGTTACCGGTGGGACTGAATTTACATAAACCTGCACTTGAAGAGATCTTAATCAACGTTGGAAAAATTCCTGTTTGGAATAATTAATGCAAAACACCTCAACCCATTTCGAAAAACAATGGGTCAAATGATCTTTAATAGGTTCGAAATTCCAGCTCCCATCGATTTCCAGTTCTAATTCCTTTGTATTTAGCGCCGGCGGAATTCAAAACTCTCGAGTCCTTTTCTCGTTAATAGAATACCGGAGTCTTGTGTTTATTCGAGAGAAAAAAGTAAAATAAAACAATGTCAGGCTCGCAATCTGAATCAATGCGTTGTCGTTGGCTGTGAGAAGTATTTGCTGAGTCGTGAACATGCTTGATGTAAATGCATAGTATTAATGATGAAATCCAGCAGGTGAGAGTGAACCAAATAAAGTCATCACAGTGTTTCAACGTGATTAACGAATATTTCCCATAGCTGCAATGCGCTTTATTTGAAATTCACACCTACGAAAAATTCTAGATGACACATTGAATTTCGAGAGGATCGTATACCAACCCTATGGTTTACGCAGAGCCGAGGCCGTTGAAATGAAATAAACACGAAAGTGAGAGAAATGCAAGCAATTAAAAATAGTGATTGACCATTCGCGTGCTGGTAGCAATGGAAATAGGTAGGTGTGTACAGCTAGCCTCGAGTGTAATTAACCTGGCGTGTTGACCCTCGGAACATGTGTTTTCCAGTCCAATCGACGGATAGGAACTGTTTTTAATCGTTCCTACCGGGTCGCATACTTCTAGATTGGGGTTCCCATTATTTTTTTGCTATGACGCCGAATTCGAACTGGTTTTTAGTGGGTAACAACACTGTAGTATTACCGACGTGGTCATTAATTTGCCTCTTGATGAACTCCAGATAAGCTTTATTGGTTTGGAGGTGAACTATGCTAGGTCTCCTGAGAGCTTGACTATTCATTATTTTTCCACCGTTGATGTTTGACCGATTATTTTTCGAAATTATAGTGAAGAAAAGAATGATACTCAAACACGGAGCTAGTGGTGATACAATTGTCAACAGCGATGTGCTGTAAAAAAAAAAAAATAAATAAATAAATAAATAAAAAAAATATCAAAAAAATCAATGAATGGAGTTGGAATGTGTAGAAATTCGAAGAGGTTGAAAAACAAGTGGGAGCTTGGAGTAAGCCTGGGTTAGAGTGTAGAAGTTAGAGCAGGAAGGGGCAGGAGGAGTTGTAGTAGGAGTTGGAGTAGCTGTTGGAGCAGGAGTTGAGGTTGGAGGAGAACTTGGAGTAGGTGTTGGAGCAGGAGTTGGAGCTGGAGTAGGAGTAGGTGTTGAAGCTGGAGGAGGAACTGGAGGAGTTGGACCTAGAGTAGGAACTGGAGGAGGAACTGGAGGAGAAGTGGAGCAAGAGTTGGGGCCGGAGTAGGAGTAGGTGTTGTAGCTGGAGGAGTTGGTCCTAGAGTAGGAAAGGAGTTGGAGTAGGTGTTAGAGTTGATGGAGGAGTTGAAGGAGTCGGAGAACGAGTTAAAAAGGTGCTTGAGTAGAAGTTGGAGAAGGCTCCGGTGTAGAATTGGAGTATTATTTGGTGTAGGAGTTGAAGCAGGAGATGGATATGACTTTTACTACTTCAAGAGGGAATTGCAGAACGCTGCATTGTTGTTTGATTTTTCTTTATTGCTGTAAAAGCTGGCGAACTCCACCGAATCGAGGAAGTCCAGTGTTTGATATACTTCGAACATGATTGTATATAAACTGAAAATTCTTTCATATTCTTCAACTAGTCCAGACAAAACAGTGGTTAGATGCCTTCACCTTTGAAATAAAGGATGTAAAGTGTATACCCTCGATCACCTCAACTTTACCGCTGCCGTCCCAGTCTCCCAGATGATTCATCTCATCCCCCTTCATCCCCTATTCCCAAACGAGGAGCTGGCCTTCTCCACCCTCCGAAATTGACGCAGTCTCAATGCAAATCCCGCCCCTCCTCAGATCACGCAGGCCCGGCAACCCACCCCTTAGGACATGCAAATCTTCCCCGTTTTCTTCCCCTTTTTACGAAAAACCTTCCAGTGCACGGGCTGAAGTTCCTACAGACGCAAAACCTGTGATTCATATTCAATACGATTTTGTTTCCTATTTTTCTTCAAAATGTCCTCTATTTATCGTTTTCGATGAATTTCTAAACCGTTTTTTTCTTGTTCAGTTTGAATTCTATTTACGAAAATTACGAGTCGAAATCTAATCATACAACTACGAACACACCCACAACGGATATATTTTTATACGAAGACACCTTCGACAATAAGTGTAAGTAGATAACGATAGGTTATGCGAACTATGATATTCCTAATTCGTACTTGAAAATGAAATAAAGGTGGTGAATTTGAGGTGTGGTGAAACTTTAACCCGAGCCGCATGCAGTTGGAAGTAATTAGGTCATCCGATGGTCGGTTTTTTAATATTTTTCGTCAGGTGTTGAAGACAAGTAATCAATTTCTCCTAAAATAAAAAAATAAAAAATTAAAATCACAATAATATTGTAACTTTACCTATTCTAAATTCATGTTTGACCATACAGGAGTTTTTGAATAAGCTTGATTATCCATTCAATTAATTAAGTAAAGATAGAATCCTTAGATCGAGGCTTCATTTCGAAGCAAGAAAGAATTTAGATTCTCTATCATCGTTGTTTAATTTATTTCTGTGTTCGTTAATTTTTAATGCTCGCGCTTCCATAAATCCCACGAATGAAAATATACTTTCGTTCACCTTCAGATTCGGTTTGGGTTCGAAAGCCCGATTTTAATTCTACAAAATGTCCGTTTGATTTTTTACTGTAAACGATATTTTGTATTACAAATCTATCGAATTTAATCGCCTGCTACCACTTTATGAGGGTAGTGAAGTTCGTAGGGAATCAAACGTGGACTGACAAACGTAAGTAAAATAGCTGGGAAGTAAAAAACTGGGAATGAACCATGTCCAAGAAAAGCAACGATCCGTCATCGCGGGGAAAATATTTATCACCTCGTAATTTGAGAATAACGAAGGCGATTTATCTCTCAAGGGCCAACAAACGTCCGAATTTCCCGCGCCCAAAGGATATCTCACTTTTCTACGAAGCCGCCTACGTTTTAGGTCGAAAATAAATACGGCCACTAATTTTTCTCTGAGGGAGGGAGGAAAAAAATAAATTCTCCAGAAGCGTGTTCGAGCTTGGGCTGCCTAATTTTTTCGATCTAGACCTCCTCAGCGAGCGGTCACAAATCAAACGGTCGCGAGCGAACGGTTTTGAAATTTACAACTATTTTACCGAAAAGCGAGGGCTGAAGGGGAAAAATTGGACGTTTCTCAAGGCTGGTTACAGAAGATTTATATAGAGGGATTTATTTGAATAAGATAATATTGTGACACGCGAGGACGGACGAGCGTCTTAATAATCCGTTCCGATGTTTCTCCGCAAGAAAAAAGTTATTTTTTTAAGGCTTATTATAATCGCCGATAACGTTAATTGAAATCATTCATTTCAATCTGCTGGTAGGAAAACGTTTCAAATCAATCAACGACCTATAATTGATTACATTGAAAATACGAAGCGACTCAAGCAAAGTTATATTCTTGAACTGAATAATTATTTTTCAACAAACCTTACTATTTTTATTTCTAAAAAAAATTAGAGAAAAATTAAATTCAGTATTTTTTGCCACACGAAACTTAGTTCGGTGTTACTTTTCTCAATTTTTCGCGGCAGAGCGTTGTAAAAAAAATTGATCTGGGAAGAGCTTTTTCTCCGAGTATGGGGAAACAGAAACAGCCGATGCGGCTGCCAGAGGTCTCACTATTTGTAGGTGCGCATCGAACAGACACACACATACACACGTTCGCATCTAATTATCTGGCTTGGCTTCCCTAGGAACGCAGCTGTTTCACCCTTTTCCATTCACATTCGGCCATTCATTAATTATCCCTAATGACGATGCGAGTTCTGACGACTACAAACCCCGAGAGACGGAAAGCCCATTCGGTTCAAACGAGAACTCGTGATTTGGGAAAGGATCCTAATTTATTTTCGTACGCACGGCTAAGCCTGAGAAAAAAACGCTGCAAATGATTGTACAGTGGTTTATTATTATTTCGCTTCAATATTGATTTAAGAAGACTATCGATTTGTCATTTTAAATATTCCGAACATTTTTTAACGTTCCCACCGAAAAACAGATGGTAACTATAGGGGAAAACTCCGTAGCAACTATTGTAATTTTAATCATTTTTATTTTTCTTAATTTCCTAATTAGAAGCTAAACCTATTGCCTAACGATTCAGCTGGAGAGAGTGTTTGACGACCTTTCCAATGAGTATAGAACGATTTTTATAGCTCCAAGAACTCTCGAGTTATACCCTCACGTCAATTTTCAGAAAATCTCCCAAATTCGGCACAAAAGCTGCGATAACTCGCGAACCAATGAAGCTATCGACCCGGCGATGGTCTCATTCGATTCAGCGTCCAAAAATCTATATAATTTGATACCACGTACACATTTTTCTAAAAAACCTTGGAAAATATGAATTTTCTCCCCCTCAAAACCCCCCAAAAATACCCTTAAAATTGAGCTAGCAAGTTGGTTCAAGAATTGGGCCGTCGTAGGACCGAGATTGATTTTTGGTGAAAATTTCAAATTTTTAGCTCTTACAGTTTGGCCGGAAAACTGCTAACGGCGTACGGCGGACGGCGTACGGCGGACGGACAGAATTTTTTTTATTGGATATTCGGATTCTACATGCCTTGAAACGTAAAACATCAAATTTTGAGGGGGGGTTATAAATTTTTTTTTCTTGGGCGATTACAATGGTTTATTATTGAATAATAAACCAAAAACTCGAAGTTGGCAATTGCAGATAATAATGCTTTCTGTTGATTTTTAGTTAGGACACGGAATTAGGCGGGTGGACAGTTTTGCTGCATTGCCACACTTTCACAAATGGATCAGCTCTAAAATCGCCAGTATAGTGGCAATGTAGGAGCACCGTTGATCGCCCATCGTTGGGCGGTATTTAGCTAGAATGAGTTGGGCGAGATCTGGCAACATCGCGATTCCTCAGAGCCGCCCAATTTCGCGACCGCTGCTATAATAAATTGCGCAGACTTTCCCTCGTATAGATTTTTCCCCAAATTTCCAATTATTTCTCACTGTTTCACCATTTGAACCTAACAAGAACCGGTTGTCGGCTCGATCATCTCCCATACTTCAAATTAACCGTCGGCCGATAGAGTTAAAATATTCTCGGCGATTGGTCGAAAATAAATAGTATGTTGATGACCGATATGCGAATCTACGTGAGCAAATGACCAATTAAAGGAAGGAATCTACAAAAAAATCGGAATCGAGGTTGGATTCTGAATCTTGATGAAATATTGGATTAACCGATATGAAATCGCAGTCAAATGTGACTTTTTTATTCCTAAGTGTTGAAGTATAATAGTAGATTAAACAGCGAATCGGAAGTTAATGTAATTTTCAATGTTGGGAAAAAATAATCACATTCAACATGTGGAATTACAACAGCTTTTTTTTTTTTTTTTTTTTTTTTGAAGTTATAAAACAAAGATTTTTTTTGGAATCATAAAATTAGACGAACCATTCATTTTCTCAATCGTGGTTTAAGGTTCATTAGGATTTCAGTAGCGTTTATTCTGAGGTTCCCATTTATTATAGATGTACAACTACAAAATAATATCAGTTGCTGCTTTTTATCAATAATAAACGTCTGAGTTTGTTTCGTGCTAGGTCAAAACTTTGGCACGGTGTCAAATTCATGCGACGAGGATTCGATTCCGAGATTATCGAGATGCCAGTCACTAGTTGAGTAATAAAATAACATGGCTTTGAACGTGTGGCCCGTTGCTCATCTCGGATCGGACGCGGATGTCTTTACAGCGGTTTATTTTTAGTGGAGCATTATCTTCCTGCTTTTAAAACGCCTCTCGGTGCCAAGTAAAATATCCTGACTCGTTTTACAGCTCTCAACGACGAAATGGAGAATGTTGATTAACCTGATGGAAAGGGAGACGGTCGATAGTTGAAGCTGTTCGAAAACTAACGAGAAATCTGAGATGGCAGATAGAAATCATATAAAACATTCGAACGAAAGATGAACATTTTGTTTTGGATAATACTGCACTTTTTTTTTTTTTTTTAGATGATATGGATTTTAAAAATGGGGAAAATTTTGCTTTTTGAGGCGGGAAACGCTGGGAACGCTTTTAAATAGTCACTGTTACACTGCTTAACACTGTTTAGTTGTCTCCTACTTATTTAGGAAGTTACACACCTATAAAATACCTACCTGTTTGATGAAACCTATTATTTCCTTTGACTTTCAGTATTCTTCTAAATTTGGATTTACGATTCGTTTCTGTTTCAGGTCATTCAGTAGATCGCGATGCTCCGGCGTGAGCATTTAGTATATTGAAAAAAGGTACGTAACTATTTTTCTTCGCTTCTTGAAATAATTGTGTTTGATTTTCGAATTCGTATATTGACCATGTATATCCGAACGACTGAGAACGACCACTAGTCTTTAGGTCGGCCTTGGGCAGATTATTGTCCTTTTTGAAAGCCTCGATTCCTTTGTCGAATCATTGTCTTCCATTTTATCAAGAGCGTATTGCGTTTCCAGTTGGACATCCATACTCTGGTTGTGATCGATATATAAAAATATTTGTTTTGAACAATTTCCCCATGACCAACACGATGTCACCGTTTTATTGTCAGTGGAGGAAAAGCCACAGAATTTCTTCAGTTGCGATTCGAAGAAAAGTCGACCGTTTACAACTTTGCTTTTCTTTAACGTTGGAAACGCGCATTATTTCTTCCGATGGAAATCCAAATGTCTCTGTTCAATACTCCCGTGATTGTATCGAGTTCGACTTGCGCGTTAACCCAGTTCGGAAAATCTTGATCTTTGCCAATTCCAATCGAGATGGGATTTTCATAAAGCTGGTAAATAAAAATAATAAAACGGGCGGGGAAACTTCCGATCGGGATATGGCCTTCGTCTCTGGTATCAATCGAATTAGCGTGGAACTTTTTGCAGAAGCTCTGGCCTCGGAGGTGGCGCCATCTCGGCTTCAGTCTGTTTTCAAGGAGTCTGCGGGGGGTTCATTCCCACCTCTCGCCCTTTAATATGAGACATCCTGAGAAAACATCGATCCTTTTTCCTTACATACATAGACACACATTGGTTAGAGACCGATCCGCAGCTACAAGGATCGTAAATCCAGACTAGGGGAAAAATATCCGACTTGAAATCTCGACGGGAACGGTTGATTGAACCGTTGACGGGAGTTTAGGTTTTTTGAAAATTTTCCTCTCACTAGAAGAATAATATTTTGATAAAGCGAATTAGTTACGATAGAACGAGTAACTATAATGACTCGTCTCTATTTTAATGCCAGAATAGCTACGTGCAAATTGATGCAGCATAGTCGCGGACACGAAATAAGGCGGGTCTGTGAAGTTGCGATGTTGCCTGATCTCGCCAAACGACCCAATCCAATAAATGCGATTAGGTCGAGCGTGAGGGGGCTACCGGGCTAAATTTTGTTTAGGGAGTATTAGTTTAGGGGTAACAGGCATATCAGTAAGGGGTAAGCTGACTACTAGGTTTGGCGTAAGAGGTAATTTTGTACGGGGGTATGAACAGTATTAGTTTTGGGGTAAGACGTAAGGCAATTAGAGTAGTACTAATTGAAAGGGGTCTAGACAATTGGCGATTTGAGGAATGATCTACTCCAGCCGTCTATTCGTTGGAGCTAAGTGTGGCAACGCTGCAAAAAGGGCCACCCGCCTAATTTCCTGTCTGATAATATATAATAGAAAAAACATTAATTAAAAGTGGTCATGTTTACAGTAATTGGTCGCATGTTGACGCCTGCATAGTTATTTGACCATGAAAGCGAAAATATAATTTTATGAAGCGCTTTCGCCTGTTCTCAAATAATTCAGCCCAGCATGATTAGGCCTCAAAGCTGTTTAATTAGGTCGTGAGTAATATATATAGTTATCATGAGGTCACTAGATCGTATAATATTTAGATTTCGTAACAGAACGACAAAAAACTTTTTAAACAGTCTATGCAACTATGAAGATTAAAAAATCCGCAAAAACACACACGATTTCTGGACAGTTTCGAGTGAAACCTCGTGAAACGGGAAGTTCATCATCTGTTTTTAAGGTGGTAATTTTTTATAGCCACCGACTTTACGACTCTCGCTCGGGATTCATCAACATAGCACTTGATTTGACAACCCGTTTGCCTTATCGGGCCGAATTATGCCCAACTCTAGGCCTAATCAGGTTGAAGCGAAAGTACGAGCGGCTCAACGGTCGTAAAATGTTGATCGAAGGTTTACGGATATAGTCATTTTAGCCGTCACTTACGAACTACCGTAGATTGGTAAACATTGCGTTGCAAAGATTTTCATCAGTTCGACATAGAAAATATCTGGATATTTAGATGATTTTGTTTTGAAAATAAAGTAAAATACAGCCTCCAGTTTTTCTGACGAGCCTCACTTCAAGTCCGCTACTTCAGATTATGACTGCGATGAAAAATGTGTGGCGAATGAAGTGAGACGTTTGATGTATCAGCAGTGTTGTATAACATATGACGCAAGAAGTATATGATTGCGACGCTTCTTGTCTCAATATTTTACAACACCGCTAATATCATCTGTCGAACTCAAATCAAAAGCGAAGAAGATTCAAAAAAATATATCGTCCTCCAAATTTAATTATCGTCGACGACTTATGAAAACTATCGCCGCTTCGAAAATATAGACCTTAGAAAGCTCGCAGGAAACGGTTTATCACGGGAGGATTATTATACAAAGGAAAAGCCATCCGGACTTCGATAAGATCTTAACAGGCCGTGGACTGATACTAAAAATTATGGCACCTGTTGGCGCTCGAATGAATGTCCTCGGAGGCCAGTTCCTCTTCGAGAATCACGTGGACTTATTCGTTTTTGTGGAAAGGCCATTTTATACCTCGCCGTATGTTGATTAGCCTTAGCTTTCGTATGTTGATTAGACTACAAATCACACGAAACGTTGATTGCGGGGAGGAAATTATAGTCATAAATAAGGTGTTTTGGGAGACAAACAACCGAAAGGACACTGTGGGATTATATTGCTCCGCGTCCAACGCGACCTAGTCCGCCAACGCTTTTTTTTTAAGAAAATTTTATAAGCGTCACCAGTTTTGTGATACGAAATTGATATCGTTTATCTTTTTATGGGACCATATTGATCGAAATGAACAGAGCGACCCGAAAATTGTAATAAAAACGAAATGACGAAATTATTTTTGAGAAAAAACATTGATTTAATACGAATTGAGCAAAAAATTGATTATTTTTTATCTTAAAACACAAAAAAAAGTCTACTATAGGAAATACGTTTTGAATAATTGTCCACTTGAGACGTGAATTATCCGCGAATTAATTTTTTTCACTCTAAATTCGTGGAACGAATATCATTAGAATACTGAAGGCCGAAAATTCTATAAAAATTTTACCGCTATTATAAATTACATTTGTCTACATTAGCCATTTATAAAACGTAAATAATTGTCCATTGCCGAGCCGTAACATTAATATATTTATTACCGTGATCTCATTGGCGAATGTGGAATATCGTGATTTTACGCAACAACCGTTAGCATTAATTAATATTAAAAAAAATAATTCAGAACTGTCAATATGTTGATATCTATGCAGATACATTAAGCCCGCTCTATTGCATTCCAGTTTGACTTATCACCTAGTGAAACTGGTTCCAGGCCATAAGCGAGCGGCGTGGGCGAGCAACCCATCGATATTTTACACCGTTCCATCTCGCAGAGCTCGTTCAACTCTAAAACGCGTATAAATCCAGCGGGACGGTAATATTGATACGATAATACGAAGATAAGCATTGTACGCTTTCATTCCTCTATTTCTCGTCTTCGACTTTCTTCTATATTTCGCCGTTACGATCAGTCTTAGGGATTTTTGAATGGTGGCATTTTTTTCCGAAAATTAAAATCGGATATTCTCGGACAAACAAGGAGGTCTCAGGTTCGAAGGAGCGAGCGAAGTCGTAAAAAGATTGTCGCCTCAAACGTTGGACGCCCACGGCTGTCTCTTGCAAGCTCCTTATTTTATTAACCATAGTCACAATCCGCCTTCACGAAACGGTTTCTTTTTTATTTATTCCATCTTGAGTTCACGTCGGACCACACAAAAAGCGAGTTGCTACACCGATAAAATGTAATTCGCCGTAATTCAAAATGCAGTTTCAGCCCGGTTGATATATCGACTAAAACTGACTCGCTGAATTTTTCAGAAAGAATTGAACATTGTGAGAATATGGTGATCAAGTATGGGCAGAAAACGTGAGCAGCTTTGGAGCTTTTTGAGCTAAATTGTCGAGAGAAAATGGTTGAAATCGATGGGAATTTATTATATTTTCAAAAAAAATTAGGTAAAAAAATATTCAAGGAGGACGAATCAACTTGAAAATTAGCCTGTCAATTGAATATTTGATTCGTGCAGTGTACTTTAGTATAAAAAGAGGCTGTGATACTCATATAAGCCAATCCTCAAAAATAAATAATTAATTTCCACCTTTTAAGAAATTAAAAATATTCTTTCAAACAGTTTCAGGAGAGTTATTCATCCGATTCGTCCAATTATTCCCCTAAATATTCTTCAAGGCGATTTTTTCTTTTTTAATTTCTTTGAGCCAAGATTGACTTATAGCATTTGCATCTTGGCACACTTCGGATCACAAATAAATCACAGGTGCACCTCGTCTATCGAATTTACTATTCACCCTATGGTGTTCCGGCTTGTGGATTACTTCAAATCAGCAGCGAGCTATCTGAGTAGAAAATATATTCAACAAATATTAGGCAGCTGCCTCAGTAATTGATATATTCAGAAGACACCTCGGTTTGTCAATTCAACGATACATGCAAAAGATATCTCCGCGAATAACAAAAGCAAAGTAACGAGGACAGAGAAAGGAAAAATGCGAGAGGGAATAATTGTTTATTTCTTAAAGCCACTATCCAAAATTATTATTTTTTCTCCCCTCGAAATAATTATTCTTCCCCTTTTTCGAATATCAAGTTTCATTTCTGTTAATCGAGTTTTCCATCAAAAAGTAAAAAGCGAAGACAAAAATATAATTTCCGCGGTTTCTAATTAAAGTAAACTTCGCCCGTCAAGTTCGAATGTTTCATATTTCACGGCTATCATTTTTAGCCGAAATCAACTTGCGAAGGAGGAACACAATTTCGGAAACGAAGTTCGTGACGGTAATTGCCCGGTTGAAAATGTCGCTCGAAATAAGGGCGCATTTAATTGGATGTTCCGGTCTTTTTTCGACTGAAGTTTCAAAGGTTTCAGTGAACTTTTCGTCCCAGAGTGTAATTAGTTGACCGGTAAGCAGTTGTATTGAATGAATTAGGTAGCTGCAGAAAATTGCCAGCATTTTTTCCGCGGCAGACCCGACGAACGATCGAATCGTTTTCAGAAACGAATATTGTTTATTGTTTCCGTTGTATTTATTTATTTTTTTAAAGAGAAAGCTCGGTATGTTATTCAGTATAAGCTGGTAACACTTGAATGAATATTAATTATGCCAGGAAATTATACTGAGTCTACACGCGATGCCATACTTCAGGAATCAATTCTGCAATTACGTCCTAATCGAAAATTTCGCTAACAATTTTTTATATTTTTATTCTGCGTATTTACTGACTTCGTCCAGTTCTGAGACGATCAATCTCGACGTCAATCAAAAAATTCCAGGAATAGATTTTGGAAAAATTCTTGAAACAGATTCTAGACGAATTCGAGAAACAGATTCCAGTAATACAGAATTATTCTAGAATCTGTTGTATTTTTTTCAATCCTAGAATCACATTCTCAAACCGGTTTCTAATATTCTAGAAATTATTTCCTGAAACCTGATTAGAGGAACAGTTCTGGAATCGATTCCTGATTCCTGATTTATGGCACTTGTTGAGTGTACCATGAATAAAACATTATTTATCTGTATTTTTTTTAAATAAAAATGCCAATTGTTGAAATGTTGAAACTACTATCAGCTACTCGATTGCTGCTTCGTAACGAACTTTCCACCTATTGATCCGTAGGATGGAACCGGGGACAGCAGAAGAAAAAAAAATGTTACAATAATACGAAAGAGAAAATCTGCTTCGACCCTCAATTAGAAAAAGGATCATCCGGGCGGAGTTTCGGAGAAAAACATTTTGCATGACAGAAGCTGAAAAGATGTCTAAAAGAAAAAAATCCACGATATTGACTGTATATCCTTGTCATATGCCCTTTCGCCCGTGTATTTTGAATGTCTCGGCGCTCACAAAAAAAAGTTTCGGAAGGGTTGACTTTTTTCTTTCGGAACGCCCCAATAAACACCCCATAACCCGTTCGCCCCTCGATAGAACACACCTTGCCAGAAATCCACCCTATTTGGAGCATCAAGGTGTGTCATCGAGGAATCGGGTTTCAAATCCGAATGAAAAGGAAAACAAGAAAATAAAAAAAAGACCGACCGGAAAGAAGGTGAGCCATCCTATTGATAACTCATTGGATTCGATATTTATAGGACAAGATAAAATAGTAACATGGGCCTTCTTTTGACTGTTATTTGAAGCAGAAACTTAGGGTCACGGTGACATCTCTGAATTGAGGCGTTACGTTTCTCATCTCGTGCGAAGTCTTTGTACTTACGCTTACGAATGTTCTCCGCGAAAGCTATTTGATTTAATGCTTTCCAACCCAATAGAAAAACAATTTAATGCCTATAATAAACTATACGTTGGCGTGCGACGGTTTTTATTTATGGCTGTCGCCCTGAACTGTTAAGTGCTCGAGATGGCTGAGAATGTCGAGAACGGTTACGTTCAACTGGTAATAATTTTGAAAAAGAATCCCGAAAAAATTAGTTCCATATGTGGGGAATATTGTGCTCAGCAAATGTATTATAGAATTTTTTTCTTCTCGAATAGCTACCGTTTCTTAGCAACGTATTCGCATGGAGAGCAGTATCCATAGCAACCGGGATGTACAGAGAAACGGTTGCCTGTAGCAATTAGGTCGCCTCGCGACCACAAATATTCACTGTAACGTATTAAAAAAAATAAAACAGGAGTCATTACTTGCTGTAAGAGTAAATATTAGCGCTATCGAATGACGACTTGAGCCGTCTACGATCAAAAAAGGAGTCTTCCCGAAAATTTCCTTAGAGATAATGGAGTATAGTTGAATTACAAATACGATAAAAATCTATTAGTGGAATTTTAGGGGCTAAATTGCACAAAACCCGTTGCATTCCTATCTAATGAGTTCCCACGGAGTCGGATGCCAGTGGCGCCATCAACTCATCATCATTTGACTTGTCGGCCGGCTTCTGATGATGAACGGATTGAAATTTAAACGTAACCCAAGCTCCTTATCGAAGATATTTCTTATCTAAAAAAAAACAACTTAATTTTAAAAACCATTTTGACAAACCAAGATTCTAAGTTTACGTTCCAAGATATGTTCGTATCAAAATGATTCTCCAAAGGCCGCAATCCCAATTTTCAGACTTACAACAAAAATAATCGGAAATATGTATATTAAAAAAAAAGTTGTCGGTAAAATACATTTTTATTTAGACAGGAAATTTTATTTCTGTGATGAACCTTGAATAAAAATCAATTCTAAACTTGCTTCAAAACGACATTTAATTTTTTTCCAGTTCTCAAAAGGGCTGAACTGCAAAAGAACCCGAGTTTCGGAAAATAATTGCTTAGGTCATTTTCCAATTCTCTTGGCAAGATGTTGAGAGACTATTTCTGCATTAATTTTCTCCCAAGCAATCGATCGTTCAAGTGTTTATTTCAAATCGATCGATTCATCGGGGAACAATTAAACGACATTACGACCGGGATGGCTGATCGGCGATTAGTACTCAATGAGGTTAATAGTGAACAGCGTCGATGCGTTTAATGAGTCGAAGAAAACAATGATAAAAATCGTCCGTTGTTTTTTATACCTATGATTAATATTCCGGTTGCACGCCTGACTGTTGAGCAAACGTTATTAATTATTCGTCATTATTCTAATGAGACTCTGAGAGCTACCTGATCAATGCGGCAATTAACCGCTCGGAAGGGGCCTTCATCTATCACGCCAGGTCATGTGGATTTGTGTCGGCGGGTGTACGTCATATTTTGTGCCTCATCGAACTTCCATTTGTGCACCCACGTAGGACTCCCACGATTCGAAGACTTCCAGTTGAAATAGTCGAATATAGTACGTAAATATAAGTATACACACTGTAAGTGCGCTAGACTTAAAATATTAATTCTTCGCTGAATTGCGATCGAAAAAAAAATTTTTTTTAGCCAATTAATTTTTTTTCGGTTATTAGTAGTAGCTATAATTATGTATGTACGTGGTGGGTATTGCATGTTTTAGCCGAGATAACATCTCAAACTTTTCAGTTTTCCAAGATTTGTAACTTGCGCAGTGGATAACTTAAACAAGAAATCGTCAATTCAGCTGTTTAAATATACCAAAAGATACGTAATTTATCTGTCCGCATCTTCCCCATGTAATGTACCTATCCTTTTTCAACGATTTCTGCGTTATTCAACAACATTACTGGAATATACCCGAAAAACATCACATTTTTCGACTTTATACGTTCTTTTCATCTATTTAGTGCCAAAGAAACGAAGAATGGAGCATATATTATTGATATACACATCATCAACTATCATTATGCTGAGTTTGAGCGAAATCGATAGCAAAAACTTTTTCGCGAAAAATCCTAGGGGTACCCCTGCGATTTTTTTTAACCGATCAGTTAACGATTTTTTACTCTTCTCTCAAAAGAGATAAAAATCTGAAATTTTCAGGAAAGTTGTGTCTTACCGCGATGTATTTTTGTGATTTTTTTTATTTCTCGGAAAAATCTGCAAGTGGTCGAAAAAAATCAGTTTTCGAAAGCTCAAAAATTGGACTTTAACCGTGATTTTCGGGGTCAAAATTTATGTGAATCAATTGTTTTACTATGCAGGAGTCTTCATTTGAACGCCTTACACACGTACATAGCAAAAAATTTGGTGAAAAAAATTTAAACAGCGCCACAGAAATTATTTTCCGTAAATCGATTTTTCACCGGCCGAAATTTCGAGCTCCGCTGGCATGAAAAATTAATTTTTTGTTTTTAAGTGAACGTGAAAGCTATTCTTGTCGGAAAATGAACGCTGAATCCGAATTTGACGTAAAAACAAGGGAAATTTGATGACAACGATCAGTTTCTGCCCATTTTTATAGTATTAGTGTTTAACGATTTTCATTTTTGAAAAAAAAAATACAGGGCTGTTAATATTATTTTATTACTCATTCTTATAGGAAGTTGGACGTAGAATTCGAATTTGAAGTAAAAAGGATCAAATGCTAACAATTCATTTTTTTCGGTATACTTAATAATTTTTTTTTTTTTGCTACGTTTGTGAATTTGTGAAAAAATAGGTTCTGTGTAAGCAAAGTGAAAAAAATAAAATAATTTAGAATCGATTAAAAATAAAAAACTACATGGATTTTTTTTCGAAATATAATCCACTTTTCTTCGCACGCTTTGAGCATTCGGACAACACTGAATCTTGCGACTGTAAGAATACTATTGTCGTCGTGTTGTTCGACCGTTTTCCTTTCGTTGTTTACAACCCTCAACAGAAAAGGGCGAATAGTGCGGCTGGAAGGTCGAAGGGTGTAACAAAGTTGTCGGTCGACGGCGGTCAGTGGTAGCTAGTGGTCAGTGGAAGCTTCGACCGCACGGAGGCAACAGGTGAGCGAGAAAGATCGAATAGGGAAAGAGGAAGGAATCGCATGTGCGTGTGAGAAAAATTCACTTTGCGCATCTGGATGTCGCAAAACCGTGATTTACTCGTCGAGTCCTCATAATTTATTATTGATGTCGTTATAAATTTATCTGCAATGAGCAAAATTAATTTGCGGTTGTAAGAAAGACGAGTGCGCCGGCGATTACTAGAAATATCAGGGCCAGGGGCCTGTTTTTTAAAATACTATATTGTAATAAAAATTAAAATACTATATAAATAATAATTTAAAAAAATAGGCCCGCGGTACAATAATCCGTTTAAACAGAAAATCACCAAAGCTGTTAAATTAGATTAAAAATTAGTTAAATGCTCTCTCTTATTTTTTTATGGGAATGTTGGTTATTTCGTTGAGTTATTCCTTATTTGCAGAAACTCCAGAAATTGTATCTTAGACAGAAATTTTATTATTGCTTTAGACCAGTGTTTATACAATGAACAATGCCGCCGTTTGTGAACTGTTCCAGTAAAACGATTAAAATTGCAAAACCGGAAAATAATATTAATAATCATACCAAAAACAAAAATAAAATTACTTGAGATAATTATATTTAAAGAAAACTAGTAAAAATAATAGGATAGTAACACAGACTTACAAGAAATAATTAAATGAAAAATAAATTAATCAATAAATAATAATTAAGACACAGTATCACTCCATTTATGATGGGAGAGAACCAGCCTACGCAAAGTTCGTCGACACTTCTTCAAAATACGATAATACAATTTTAATAAAAATAATAATGCAATTCAAATAAAAATAATAATACAATATACAAAAATAATAATACGATTTAAAAAATAATAATAATACAATTTAAATAATATTAGGTAATAGGTAACAATACAAAAATAGAAAAAATTATGAAGTAAAAACAATAATAATGAAAGAAAAAGTAGGAAGGAGAGAGAGGGATGTATGCCAAGTTCGTCGGCTCATTTTCAAAAGAAGACAAAATTCGGCTGCACCCTTAACGTTTCTTAGGTTTTCAGAGACTCCGCTCATAAGGAATTCATTGAAGTAGTCTTGGAGCGCGCTTTTGACGAGATGCGTAGTGCGCCGACGCATGTCTGAGGAACCGTTGCTTTAAACAGCTGTATAACTGATGAATCTTGCTTACACCTATTAGTCAGATTTTGACCAGATGTACTTCATGTAGGTCATACGTCTCAAAACATCTAACCAATGAAATGAGATTGTTTTTCAGTTCGAAATTCGAGATGCGCACTTTCAGCCCATCTGTTGGGGAAATTTCGTGCCAGAGGAAAATAATATTTGAGATAAGGCAAACTTTAGCTCGATGCAGCTCACTATTGGTGTCCAACTGACCAACACCCTAAACATCCTCCCGAGCCTTGGACTTGACTATCGCGCCCCGTCTGTCTCGCAGCATCCGCTGGATTTCCTTCCTGCTGAAAGCGTGAAGCGGTTTGTTTGCTCTAGACTCGCCAGCTTCCTATCTTTCTTCGCCACTGGGTTTCCTCGCACCTTCGACGAAAACGAGCTCGACAAGTGATGTACGGTTATATTTTGAATTTTTCATTTCCTCAATATGAAAGATGGTTTTGTGGCTTTTTTAGTGGATTTATCATTATTTTTTTTTTTTCTAAACGGGCGCGTGAACTGTAAAAGGCTCGTTATTTCCATTTCAAAATAGTGTCAAGAATTATTTCTCTTAAAAAATCATTCTAGTTGAAGTTCGTAAACGCCACGAAAATCAGCGAACCACTTGGTACAGGATTGGCTGAAGATCCTTTAGGCCTTGATAGGTCAAGAGGAAAGGGTTGGACAGAAACGTATCTAATTTTCTGCAGGATGCGTCATTGATGAGTTATCAAACTTTAAAAGCGCCTAAACCCTTTTTTGCGATTATCCTGAGTCGCGTAAGGGAATTTCGCTGGATTCTATCGGATTTTCAGCCCAAAAAAAAACTAGTTATTTTTTCAAAGTGGAAGACATTATTTTTGTTAGCCTCAAACTACACTGGGCTGCTATTTTGCAAGTTCAACAAAGGTTCTACCTCCTCATTCCATATCTTGCCAATCGCCTTTTCCGTAAGAAGAGCCACGACTTTCCCTAAGAAAACAAAAAAAAACAAAAAAAAAAAAATTCACTAAATTTTCACTCTCCGTTTTTCCTGTGGCGGTTTCATCTCAAGTTTCCATGCGCCGTGATTTTCCACGGAAAAGAACGTAAGTAGCCTGCTAATAGGTTAGGGCCAGCGGATAAAATAATTCTTCAGCTAAAAAATTGGCGCACTTCCCAATTCGTTGGAGCATGGAGAAAATGACACCCCGAAAAATCAAAAACTGGTCAAACCTGAAGGAATTTTCCAGCCCATTCGTCTTCTATTGCAACCTTCGTCAACCAACTCGATTCGGATATAACAAGGAAATTGTCTCCTAATATCGTCACCGCGGGCGTCTTATTCATAAAAAATTAATCCGCCGTCACCGATGCGCCCTGTCCACGCAACATTTGATTGATATTTTGCCAACTCCGCAGCTAGGAGGAAAATTGTCACCGCTATAGGAAAAGTAATACCCCTGACCAAGAAGCGAGGCCATCTTCATCCATAAATTACGTTTCCCTCGGTGACCGGCGATTAGCCGAACTCGCGGTTCGACTATTGCATTTTTAATTCGTCCGAGCAAAAGCGCGCTCGGCTAACTAACATTTGTTAACTGCTCTGCTACTATTAACTAGGCAAGAAGGGAATCCAAGGAAAAAACCCACGAACGAGAACTTCGGACTGTCATTAGCCGACGTCGGTATCGCGTGACTATTAATTTCCATCGAAGTTTCATCAGGTCTTTGGTCGATACGAATTTACGCATTTTTTCCCCTTTGGCGTTTTCTAGGTTTAGATAATTTTCCCAATATTTTTATATAGATGGGGCTTATAATGGTGAGCTGTTGAAAATAATTCTGAGCCAATTCATAATGGAAAAAAAACTAGAGAAATAAACGATTTGATTAATTTTACTGAGAAACCAAATAGATATTATTTTAGAACAAACCTGCTCAAAAAAAGAAAAACCAGACATTTCATAAATCGTTTTTGAAAAGCAATTTTTCGTGATTAGATGTCGCCTATGTGCCTCAAGACTACTTATTTACCTTTCACCTAAATAGGCTTAATTTAAAATTAAATAAATTAAATTCAAAAAATTAAAATCCCGAGATTTGAATTTCGGCCGATAAATTGATTATTAGCTCATGGGTCTCCGTTTTTAGTCTCCGTTACAATTAGTTTTCCGTTTTGGACAGTTGACAAATAACCGTTCCTCGCGTTCCCGTTTCCGAACCGCAATTGGTGCGCGCATCCGCACTCGACGAGCCAATGAACCGTCGTATACTTCAGATCGAATCTCCCTCTCGGGCTTCTTTGTTAATTATGATTTAACGGCCTCCCCGATATTGAGCGTATGAGAAAGAGCCGAATTTCCATGCAAAGGCGTTCCACCCTAATTTCAAAAAGGTTACATCTTCCGTCGTCCCCTGTTTTCCTCGAGATAGGGCGCCTTTTTTTTGTCTCTTTATCGAAATCTTCTCCGCGAAACTATCGTTGAAAAGATTCGGGAAATAAAAGCAATACCTTGTGGGAACCCCTGACGTATTATATAAAACGCCAATAACACTCTTATTTCGATGTTACCCTCGACGGTCTTAGAACGCTGTCGAGGAACGCCTTGCGGATTTTGAAGAGGATGGCAACATTGGAGACAGGGGAAAAATCATTGAAAAGGGAACGAAATCAGTTCGAAGGGTGACACATCCCCAACGGTTGATTTAACATCGCATTGTCGCCCGTAATTCAATCAATTACCTCGCGGTTCGCCGGTGACTGGTATAAGTCTGCCGGTCGATAATACACGTTGATCGATATTTTCGTGATCGATTTGAAACTAATGTGTTTGAAGGGGATGTTGACTGGCTGAAAAAAAGAATAGTTGATCAGTCGACAATGGACGTTTATTAACTGAAAATCTCCCCATAGGTGCTCATGTAGTGTACATTTGTGCTAATTGTGCGAAGACTTTGAAAAATGCGACTTCCCGACATCTGTGCACTCTTGTTCTCACCTTTGTTAAACGCTCGTATAAATAAACGTTTATTCGAAACACGTCGTCCCTGCGCGTTGCCTTTTCGACAGAAAGATAGTGTCCTATCCCTCGGAGTATGGCAAGAGGAACTTTCAATTGCAATTTATAGCATTTTTCGTTATACTGTTGTCGATTTAAAGTAATATGTTTTACGTTTTTTGATTTACGAAGTTTGCAAATTGCAAGATTCAGTAACCATTTAGCCAAAATTACGAGCTAAAATAATTTATTTTCAAAGACTGATATATTTATGGAACAAGATATTTTTTTAACGAGTTTCAGCAATTCAGTCAGCACTTATATAGTTCACGTTTACTCCACCGCGACTTTTAGCATATATACTTCCTCTCTACCTCCACTCTACTTAAACTCCTTTTCCACTCCACTTCACTTCAACTCCATTTTACCTCCACTCCACCTCACTTCCACTCCACCTCACTTCCACTTCACTTCACTTCCACTCCACTTCACTTCCACTCTACTACACTTTACTTTTACTCCAATTTACTTCCACTCCACTCTACTTTCACTCCACTTCACTTCCACTCCACTTTACTTTCACTTTCTCTCTACTTCTACTCACTCCATTTCTCTCCACTTCACTTCCATTCCACTTCACTTCCACTCTCTACTCCACCACCAACTTCACTTAGATTTCCCGCTACTTTTACTTAGTCCGAATTTCTATCGAAAAAATCAGAAAAAATGTATGGAAATAGGAAGTTCCCGCTGTTTAATTAATTGCCACTGTGGTAGATAATTGCCGCCATCTCTGCACCTGAGTCATCCACGTCTTCATCATTCTTATTATGATTATTGTTCATCGAAACCACGCAAAAGCCAAGCGGCCAAAGAATGCTTGATATATTGACAAATTGTGAATGTTTCGTTGTAGAATATAATTTAGTAATTACCTATATAAATATAATGTATACGAATTAAAATGCACTTCATTATTTGATTATAGAGTTGAAATCGGATTTTGTCATTTGTGACAAATCAAAAGGCCATTGGTTTCGTTCGTTTATCAATTTTTTTTAACTCTGAAAGCTTTTACGTTTGAGAAATGTACGCTTTATGTGGAAAAATTGTTTTAAGCTAGCGAACAAAGACGTACATCAATTTCGACTGAGAGAATAGGTCGTTCATATGGAAGCCTCATCTCGATTTGTCTCGATTTTCGTCGAACGTTTGAGATTCAGGAGATCACGCGGGTGGAAAGTTCCCAGACATTTAAAATCAACTGTCACACCTCATTTGGCTCGAAAAGAAAGAGCCGCCGGCCGACTTTGACGGGGAAAATACGAATAATACAATTTTAACAAGAAAGTATCGTTTTTTTCGACTTGGATTTTTCATCCTTTTGAAATCGGATTTGAAAGGGATGACCTTTTTACCTAATCGCGCGATTCTTGAATCAAAACAACGTCTCTTTGATGACGCAAAACCTCTTTTCGACGCTTCGGGATTCAAATGCGGCATGAATCGATGAATGTTGAAGACCGTTGAGGGCCGAGGGATCTATAATTCTTATGATGTTTTTCGAGCGTCACTCCGCGTCACTAATTCACGAGCCGGCCTAAATTTTAAAATATTTCGACTCGCTTGTTTTCGAGATGAACGAGCCAGAGAAAATAACCGTCGGTAATTTTCCGGCTACGATTATCAGAGATAGTAAAAATTCAAGGCAGAGGAGATGCTGCTATGTTTTAATTTGTCCAAAATCAGACCGAATTTCAGCAGCATGAGATTGAAAATATAATAATTCTTAAAAGTCGGATTCTAAATTAGCCAAATATTAGCCTTTCAGCATGCTAACTAATTTTTGTTGCAAAATAGCTCAAGAATCTTTACTGTTGAGAGGTTATCAATAAATTTACAAAAGCTATGAATTTCAATAAGACTCAAGCAACTGTACAGCCGGCTCTTGAATGTTCATTTAAGCTTAAAAATGTATAGTGAAAGAAAAAGCCGCCGCTTGTAACTTTATTGAAGTTTGATGAGTTTGATTGAAGCTATAATAGACTTGTCCGATATGTCGAGCTATCGAGGTAATTTCCTTCGATAATATTCATCCGTGTCGACTTGTAATTTATTACGGTCCTCGAGCTCTCGGTATAGAAATGCTCGTCTTTCGAACTCGCATTAATTCATGCAGACGTTTAGCTTTCCTTCGGCGACTGAACGCACCGCGAGCACGTGGAACTGTTTAAAATTCGCCCTCAACGTAGGACCACTCGTAACTTTATGTATTCACCCTCGAATATACGTTGTAATGACGGAACTCGAGGACTCGGATTTGAAAATTAGAAGGTAGCTGCCCTGATGTCCCGTGCCGACGATTTTTGCATACAGTTCAGCTGCCTATGGTTTCCTTTTTTGGAACATCATCACCATTACACAACACAAAGTGTACTAAGGATGTCGACTGTTATGCTGATGGGGCACTCTGCATACCGTACGTTGATTTCGAAAGCAGCTTCCCCTACAGGAAAACTAGCCATAGCACGCGAACGGGGGTGCGTCCCTAGGAGTTACAGAAATTACAATATCAATCGCTCCTGATAAAGGTTGGCATATTTTCAATCCGTCACGACCCATTTGCGTTTCAAGACTCACCTACGGCTCCTCCAACTGAATTTTCACAGTGGAGGATTTTTTGAAAAATGATACACAGCGCAATTATGGTGCATTACTCGAGAGCGTAACGGCATCTGCAGCGTAGATAATAGAAAAAATGAAATCGTATAATTTTTTATCGTTTTTGTAATTAATGGGATAGTTTTTGATATGAAAGGACTATCACACGGGCGTGGTGAATTATTTGATGCGGTGATTTTACGCGTCAACTATTGCAGTTACTCAGCGGGAACGGCAAATAGAATTCATACGTAAAAAAGTAAAATAAATGAATGTGTAGATAAGAAATATTGGAATACTATAATAAAGATACTGAAGTTCTAAAACACTTTGATAAAAATAATGAAATACCTACTAATAAAAAAAAAAAAATACTGAAACCCTTGAAAAATATTGAAATATATGTATATTTTTTTTAAAAACTAAAAACCTTTGAAAAAATACTGAAAGTACTGATGTACTGAAAAACCCATTTGCCGAACACATACTATAAAGTGCTTAAAAATACTAAAACAACTCTTCAAAAAACTAAAAATACTAAAATATTGAATGACTTAGGAATTACTGAAATACTGAAATTATTAAAATTATTGAAATACTCAATTACTTTGAAAATACTAAATAACCGATATACTAAAAATTCCTATGCACTGAAACACAAAAATACGGAAATAATTAAACTGATCTATATTATTATTTATTAATATATATTAATAATTTATCATTTATAATAATTTTAATTAATATATATTACGAGTAATATATATTGATATTTTTTTTTTTTATTGGTAGTAAAATGTATTCATTTAACAACGTTTATATGTTTCAGGTGAGAACAGTATTACCAGACATGGAGTTCTATGGAATGACGTTATTATCCTTGAATTAGGTATGTTACACAAGAGCCCTCACAATTTTCGACCAATTTACGAAAATAAATCGAAATTAAAAAAAGGTTGGTACCTATAAAAAATTAATTTAAAAAAGTGACTAGCAGTTCTTTTTATATTTAATTTATTTACTCTCAAATGCTGCCGAAAATATTCAAAGAGCGTGGCCGATCCTGATCGACTTAAATTACTGTACAGACAAATAAACAGAAAAAAAACGGTTAAATTTTTGTCAAAAAAATTCTGATCTTCATACAGCGCATTTTGTTGACGAGATACGAGTTCACGATTCGGTACCTAGACGACGGAAAAGTTCGTTATACTCGTATGGTTCGAAATCGTTCGATTATCGAGACGCGTCTTGTGGCATTATGCATATTTCCATCCAGTGATTTCCGATCGAAAAGGGTGCATTTTCAAACCGTCGTTGTCAGATACCGACGGTTAGCAGGTACCTCGACGCACCCCGTATTTATTGGGAGCACGTGAATCAGTTCAAAAATAACAAACGCAGGGTGCGCTAGGAGAGATTGGAGATGGAAATTTTTTGGCTTTCTATAGCAACTAGGGGAGCGGAGGAAGTTAGATCGAAAGGGTCTTGATAAAGAAAAAGGCAGAGCAGTGTAAAGTATGCAGCACGATCTCGACGACCCCGAAAGTTATAGAATATTCAGATGAAGGGCGGATTTGCATTTTCCCTACCTTTGAACTGTCAGAGCGACGACGTATTCGAAGAAAACACTTTCCGTTCGGTTTTACGTCGGATGTCCTCAAGAAGAAGAAACCGTTGACGAAAACAGTTACGATTTGCGCCCGCTAGTTGAGCGCACGAGAGTTGAAAATATTTTTCAGAATGAAGCTATCCAATGCGAGAAAATAAAATGGTGTATATCATATATAACGGTAAAAAATGCAGTTTATTTAACTGATAAACCATGAAATAAAAGTGAAAAAATAATATAAAAAAAATGATAAAGTCACTCTATTATTGAGATACGGAAGCTGGACAGGTATAAATGGCTGGAAAGTTTTCGAGATCGAAGGAAAAATAATAAATATCTAACAAGGTTCTCAAAATGTAATTTGAAAAAAAAAACTATTTTGGTTAAAAAATTTGAAGTTGTAGACCACCCAAGTGATACTTATTCTTAATATCTGTAGAAAATTTATTATCTTCCAATCAGACTATTATTCCTTCAACTAAGCACTTTCTGAAAATTATTTTCCATTCTGGAATGAGTATAACTTTTAACACAATTTAAAATCGTGCTATAAATATCTAGAATTTCCTGACGGAACTGTTGTATAGAAACCTTCAATCTCACGTTTATTATTCGAACCCGTTCCTAAATTCCTTGTGATACCTAGCTTCTACAGTTTTAGTATAAACAATTGAGAAATAAATTCAGTATGTTCTAAACTCTAAACCCTTGAACATAAAACAGGAACATATATTTTTTCTTTTTTACTTTATTTAAAAGCAAATAATTGCCATATAATATTTTTTAGGTTCAAACAAAATTAAAATTGTACTACATAGATATTTTATGAGATTATTTGACAGGAAGTAATTGCGAATCAATTTTTATTTTCAACTAATTCCAAAAAGTGAATCGCTTTTAAAAGAAAGTATTGTCCTCAATTTTGGGCGCTTTTCATAACTGAATTTCTTTCTTGTCTCCAAACAATTGAATTTCCCGCTTTTTCCTCTGTTATGAATCAGTCAGATGTTCATTTTTTTTTTTATTTTTATGAAACGAGTTTTCGGAATTTCAACGAAACCATTATATTTCTATTGTATCAGCTTTAAAGACACCAGGCAAAGTTATGATTACCACTGACATCTGCTTCAATTACAAAGCCATTAATCGCTTCGTTTCGCCAAGCTCGAAAACGAAAGCTTCTGGCTAATCGTTTTCGACCAAATTAAGCCAATTATATCCACTTTCGGAATTGCGTGTAGAAAATCGAAAAAGCGCGAAATTGACGGTGCTTTGTTTCTTCCGTTGTTCTCTTCAACTTTAAAACTCTTTGTCTCGAAATCGAGTTGCACTGCAGGTCAACAAAGAAATAGTTATTTATAAATACTTTGATATGAAATGCTACCTCGTATCAAGTCTTCGGACATTCTGATGTCATTGATCTGCTTCCTGCTCGTCGAGCGGCGACAATTTTTGACTAACGAGGCTGCAAAATGTGTCTTCATCAATCTCCTCGGTCGCTAGGGATCCCATCAACTAACAAAGAATCAAGGTCTTCCAGTAAATAAAAACAGACCAGAGCTCCGTCTCGAATTTTTTTTCTTGATGAGGATCGGTCGAGTTTAAGCAATGGAAGGTATTACAGCCAAGAACGTCACATTTTACTCAATTACTTGAGCTGAACACGTACGACGGTGATATGATGGAATGTCACCCACCTGGGCCCCTTTTGTCGTCCATATTTACCACCATCGGCGACTGTCATGTCATTGCCATCTGTATACGTCGCCAGGCAACAAGAAATCTGAACATTGAGCAAAGATTCTTCGAAATCCAACGCCTATCCCGCTAAAAGGGGGTAATTGGTTGAGAAAAAAAACATCGTCTCCACCAATAGGAGAACAGGGCGGAGTTGGAAAGACGGCAATGGAAACTGAAAGTGAGGGAGAAAATTTTATTCAGATATCATTATTTGATTTAATCGCTTCTGTAGTGTTTATTTAAAAATTTCCCCCAAAACATTCGGGTATTTATATATTTATGCAAAAATATTTATTTCAATATTTTTTCTCAAATATTTAATTAAATATTTTCCCCAAAATACTTATTTTAATATGCTTCCCTGAAATTTTCATTTTTATTCTTCGCTCAAATATTTATTTAAATATTTTTTGATCAAAATAATATTTTAAATATTGTCCACTAAAATGTTCATTTTATCCTTTTTCCCTCAATATTACTATCATTTCTCTCACATACTCAAATTAATATTTAATAATATATACATTTTCAAATATTAGGTGTATAAAATATAGGAGTTGGGGTTCTCCAGAGCCTGCATTAAATTTTTTACTGTTTCACTGCTACAAATAAATGTAATATAATTATTCAAGTTGAGCATTATTATTTTCAGAATTTGAAACCCATTGCAATAAATAAGCCTGGTGTGTAACCGATTATCCCATTTTCTGCTCATATTTGAATAGATATATTTATTTTCAATATTAATGTAATATAATATTTAGATTTAATATGGTATTTAAATGTATTTTTCAACAGTTTTTTTTTCAATTTTTAAACAGTTGCTATACCCAACGTTTGTTTTTGTAGCTGTGAAAAACTCAAATATATTATGGTTGAGCATTATTATTTTCGGAGTTTGTAACCCAATTTAATATTTAACCTAGAGTAAACCGGTTTTTTCATTTTCTGCTCATATTTTCATATATATGTACTTACTCGACAGAATAAACTCCCACTTTTACACATGTCCCAATTAATTAGCCCTTCCATTATCGTTTCGAGCGAGGCACTATTTATCGGCCTTCTTAATTATCGCTCCTCGTCGATTGGAAATCTTCGTCAATTGCGATAGTGAATCACCGTTGTTACGAGCTGATTGTGATCGATCGCGCTATGGTCAAATCGCCCATGTGAGGATGAAAGCCTTGAAAGATCTTTGTGTGATAATTATTATTGCCGATGGCGCCAGTCTCATCTGGCTAATTCGCGCGATTCCTCCTCGCCTCAGTCCGAGAGTTGACATCAGCGATGGGAAAATCAATGGGGGAATTAATTAGAATGAGTTTACCAACGTAATTGATTGAATTATTGACCTTGATTGATAAT
The DNA here is from genome assembly GCA_037159825.1 of Tupiocoris notatus. Classification (NCBI taxonomy): domain Eukaryota; kingdom Metazoa; phylum Arthropoda; class Insecta; order Hemiptera; family Miridae; genus Tupiocoris; species Tupiocoris notatus. The sequence continues at coordinate 88,516 of JASJUZ010000598.1, read as the reverse complement.
AGAGAGTTACCAAATAGTCAAAGACAAAATAGAGCGTTTTTTTTTTTTTTTTTTTTATCCAATGCATACAATTATTATTTTTATTGGCGCCTTTTTATTTTAATTAGTCCATTTTCTGCTTAATTGAGAATAAAATATCCGGCCGAGAAAATTTGTTTTTTATTTTCACTCTTCTCAAGGATATTTTGATTTGTTAGGATAGCGGTAAATGATAATCGGATTGAGACATCATGAATTTTTATGTTCGCGGTTTGGAATTTGCATTTTATGCAGCACGAGCTGCATATTTATGTTATCGTATCTCGAGGGTGAATTTCAAATGTAGGGATGACTCGCTTGCTTCACCATCCAGAAATCGCATTTTCAATCGAGCGAAATATATCGCTCGGTTAATAATCGGCCGGTTTTCAGGACCGGGAAAAAAATGACAAGAAAAAATCTCAAGTTGTATATTATTTGTTACATTTTATTTTTATTTTATTTTTTGTCATTTTTTTCCCCTCGCAGTATTTTTTCTGATATATTCAAAGTTATTACTGAGGTCTACCAACCCCTTTGTCGACTTTGATTTGCATTCTTAGGCTCGAGCTGCATATTCTTGTCACCAACTTGTTCCGGGAGTGAATTTTTGATCTCAGACTTGTCTCACCTGCCGAGGGCACTTATGCGTCACTTAGGGCACACTTGTATAGAGCTGTTAGGTTTGAGTCACAATATTCAACATGATGAATAATAAATTGTGAAAATCTCCTCCGCGTCTGAAAAATCAATACGTCGCAAACGTTGGTCAATATTTAATTGCCTCAACGGCAATGTAAATAGGTATATGGACATGTATGTTATTAAGGATTCATCGTGAGTCCTCCAGGTGTGAAACAATCGCCCTCGATTACGGAGTAAATAATTAACAATGGTATTACTTAACGGCACCGCTTGTCGATGCTGTTCGTGATAGCTCTAGTAGCTGGAATACATCAATTTTCGTTGCGGTTCTGAAACCTAAATCAAAAAAGAGGCTCGAGCTAATTAAGTAATAGTTTCTTTAATAATTTCGCTGAGGAGCGTCTACGGAATTCGGAAGTTTGCCTAACAGATGCCTTCGTTTGCGAGGGAAAAAAATTGTTTTCCGATTATTAAAAATTTACACGGATATTAGCATTTATTTAGGTTTTATTAAGGGTAATTGCTATCAATTTCAATGTGATCTGATCAGTAATTCCATCTGAAAATGTCTTAATATTGTTGTGATTTCAATTCAACTTATCAATTATTCTGATGTATTGCATTCTTGATAATGAAGTGCAATCAAGTGCTATACCCTTGCCACAGTACTGAGTTAATAATGAAAATAATGGCCTACCTATTTTCTATTATATTTTGAAAAAAAGTTTTCATCTATTTATTTATTTATTTTTGCGCTCTGCCTGGTAAAAAAAATATGGCAATCAATCGAAGCAGATCGACACGTGCGAACTTGCATCAGGTTTTTCCTTCGTGGAAATGCGAAATAAAGGAAAAACGAAGGCTACAAACTCGATGGTCTCTCGAGAAGGCCATTATGCCTGGCGCTAAGAACCGGGCGCACACACTAATGTCTCGCATTAATCCCAAAAGTGGCCACATTTCGAGGTCCCGGAGCTACAATGGCTTCCACTTCCGATTCCACGTTCTCCAGAAATCCAAAGAACGCCCTGACCTCTTCTGCGCTCGGCGTTAATGTGCCTTTCCGATGAGCTATTTTTATAAATGGGATCAATTGGGGCAGGGACGAAGTTGATGAGTATTAGCCTTTGTTGCCTTCGGAACGTTGTTCTTCAGAAAGGTGAGAAAACGACTTGGATTTAGCGACGAGGTAATTAATGCTGCTTCTTTATTTTCTTGCAGAAGTCCACGGTGGGCAGGAGGAAAAAAGATAGGAGTGAAAACGGGGAAAATTAGGGAAAACGGGGTGTAGCCATTTCGGAAAATATTAATTAGTTCAAGATCCGAAGTTTCAAAGAAGAGGACACAAAAATATATATATGCTTTCGACTATCAGAGTTATACGAGCGGGGTTTATTTTTGAATGTTTTTCAGCGATGTTGAAAAACTTATCTTAAAATCGCCAATTTCCTACTATGAGAATTGGTTTCCATTTATTATATTTCTACGCCGATATTCACATATTGCGGACTGCTGGCTTGCCCGACACTCCATAAAAGACCGGTTTCGTTGCGACTGTTTCCCGACAAACAAAAAAACAACCAATACGACAAGGAACGGTCGAACTTGTGAACAGAATGAAAACAATCGGCCCCATTGTTCGGACATTGGACGAGGGAGAGTCTTTTGCACCCGAAGCCGCCAGCCGCAGGGGAGAAAACACGCGGTCGCAAGGCGTCTGTTCCCGAGACCGTTTCACAATCTGTTATCAAGTTTTGAACTTACTTTTACCCGAGATACTTGGAAATTACAATTGAGAATCTCACGAACTGAACAGTGAATCTCGATGGTAAAAAATTCAACGTGTTCTATTTACTTAAGTTGGTAGGAGTAATTTACCATTTTTCCCCTGTAGAGTCAGTCTCAAAAATGTCCACAACTGGCGGAAGATAGTTCTAAATTTGGTTGAATTTAGACATTTTTTTAATTGTTCGAATAAAATTAAGAAATGCGTGCCGTTTGGATGATTTGCGAGTGATAATTGATACGAAGCTGCTTCATATTATAGTAGTCGAGCAGTGAGCCGAATTTGTAGACTTCAATGGATTGGTTACAAGAAGAACAAGGTTCTGCCCTAATTCTGAAAAGAGCGAGTCTTTGAGCTGCCATTCCCAGGGCTGGCAATCGACTATACAGTCATGTTTTTTTTTTTTTTTTTTGGGGCCATAGGTACCCTTGGTCCTATAATGCCCTGAAGAAGCCCGAACGGGCGAAAGTACTCGGCTGAATAATAAAAAAAATGGAGAAGAGGTCGCCTAGTTTTTCTCCCCCTCAACCTACAAAAAGAAGTAATGCGACCACCTGGAGAAGGAGAAGAAAAAAATTTACAGTCATGGTACCATTTTTAGCCATGTCACTAAGATTGGTTTTCGAAATCGCTCATCTCAACTGAAAGCTTTTGGCTGAAACTATTTGCCAACTTAGTTATAGGATTATACATTTTGCATGGATGACGTCTTCGAATCATGGTATGACTGCCAATCACTCTTAACCAGAACTAACTCGGAATTCAGTGAGTCCTCCCGAGAAGCTTTCTGAAACGCAGATCAACCGCTTCAGTCATTCAAAAATCAGTGGCTTTGCCTGATTGTACTGTGCGATACAACTATTCAATAGCGGAGCTAGAGCTTAACTGAATTTTTATTATTTATAAACCGCATCCACGACGGTGTATGGACGTTTTATTGGGAATAGCTGTCACTAATCTCCCGATGTTTTCGAAATTACGCCCTGACCATGGTCTGTGGCGTTTGTAGTAACTATAGTAGCAGCGGACACGAAAATAGGCGGTGCGCTTTTTTGCTGCGTTGCCGCTCTTTGACTTAATGAATCAACTGTCAGAGTCTGGCACTTAAGTGCCGATAGTGGCAACGTTGAGCGCCCATTGAGTACTCCCTTAATTTCTGGGGTTTGTTACCCTAAACTGAACTAGTAGTCGAGTATTAGCCGACTCTTCTCGTCAGGATTGGTTTTCATGAACTCGGCGTAGATTGAACTCAGTCCGCATCCGAAGCAGAAGGAACTTACTTTAGTGTACGGTCTGGCTAGAAAGTCGAGAACTGATTGGATTGTTCTTCTTTGTCCTGCCAGCTGGCAACATCGCAATTGTAATTAGACCCGCCTGATTTCGCGTCCGCTATTAGTCGCCCGTGTATTTTACTAAGCTCAGTCGAAATTAGGATATAATCAAATTATGCACAAGTCGCATTTCAAGTCTCTCCTTCAACCTAATAATAGCCATGACATGAAAAAGATAAGCAATATTATCAATAGTTACTCGTAGATTCCGACCATTCCCGGAACTGAGGATTTGAAGAAAATAGAAAGATAGCCGACTGAAAGTATCAACAAGTGTCCAGCGGTCGGAAGAGCCCGCGAAAATCGTTCCTCCTTTTTGTTGGAATAGGATTTTTTTATCTTCCTCCGTTTCGTGAGCTGTGAAACCCGGACAGCTGCTATAGGGGACCTTGGAATCCGCTTACGAAGAAATACTTCCGTCGTTTTAAACTAGCGATTCGAAAGAAACTATCTGGTAATAGCTATTTCGTAATTTTCTTCATCCATCTAATGATTTCGTAACTTTCTCAAACGAATAAAACAGTGGTTCGGGCGGTGATAAATAAATTCGACGATTTTTCGTGATTCTTCGCCCACCTAATAATGAGCAGACTTCTCATCAGTGCTCCAGGTAAACAGAGAACAGGATCAGAATGTGGGTATATCCTAATGACCGCAGTCATAAAGACATTCCTCGCGCTCCTTTCCGAGCCGAGCAAGAACGCCAGATATTCCAATCACGAGAAGCCGGTTCATTCTCTCAGCTCCACTTCAGCCACATGAGGGAACTTCATTTAATTTTTGCGCCTTTTCCCCTTTAATTAAGGCGAAAAAGTCATATACGGCCGTGGGTGAAGTGGGCAATTTTTTTCTTCTCTCCAGCACTAAAAAAACACGGATAAATGCAAGCTCTCGCACAAGCGTAAACACCCGTATAATGAGATTCCCCGAGTTTCTCCGAGATGAGAGATAATGAAGGGAATATTTGCACGGGAATTTCCTTGCGATGGAAATGTCAGTTTATGCCCGCCACAGACCATGGCCGCTATGCGAATGGAACCTATTTCATTTTTAAAAGCGCAGTCTGCAAGTTATTTTTCCGCAAACGGTGGTAAATAATTTCAATGATCAATTATTCACTATGATTTCGAACGATGAGAAAATACATTTTCCGAACAGAAGGGTAATTCTTATAAACAATCTATAGAAAAATAAATCCGTTCGATTACCTAAAAAATAAAATTAATCCAGTTGATCGAGCCCGCATTGAAAAGCTGTGCTGTTCAGCCTTCGCTTGTTATATTCTTGCGTTTCGAAAAAAACCAGGTGCTACCTCGATGTGACAATGGAAACCCACAGAAAAACTCAGGTAAACGGGCGTGCGCTCCTCTTACGACAAACAACATATCCATCCAAGATTCCGTAGGTAGTCCCAGGTGTCTAAAATCCGACTCGAAATCACCCTCTGAAAGATAGCTCATATCTCCATCTATACGCGTCGAGAATGTATAACACACCACGTTCTTATCTGTAAATATTCCTTTTCCGTACCTTTTGAAACACTAACCTTCCTGTCCTTTAACCCTGGTTTTTTTCTTAATTTACAGCTGCGCACAGTAAACCGACGAAAGAATCCCTAGTTTTCTCATACAACCCATCATTCTCAAAGACACAAAAAATTAAGATCTTTTTCAATTTTTATAACTGACAAAACGTCGTCATCGTACCGCGTTGTAACTTTTATATCTTTCGTAAGCGTTGATGAGCGATTTGAAAATAAAAACGACCGCCGGAGGTCTCAGAGGCGGCTCAGTTCAAAGAAATAATAACAGTAAAATCCGACCATTTTTTCGAATTTTTATTTTTCGAGAGCATCCAAAAGTTAATGAGTGGTTACCGGAAATTTTCCCCCCGAGATATTACTATTTTATAAGCTCGCCGTGGGGGTCGAAGACGGAGTAATAAAATAGGAAAAGATTTTTTGGTTGAAAATTAACAGCAGTGCCTTTTTCTGACTGCGAGGACTGTTGAGAATATTGATCTTTGAAAAATCATAAATTATTTGTTAGTAGATATTAGGTATTTATTTGTTTTTATGTTTAAATATATTTTTTAAATTTATTCATTCTTATTATTCTTAAAAATGTATTCATTTATTGTGATTTGTTTATTTCATTTATTTATCAATTATTTTTATAAGTAAAATAGGTATAGGGGCGGTTTTACTGGAAAATTGGCATGTTTTAACTGCCAACGATAATGAAGAGGCAACGCTACGCAAATCAACCTAACAGAAGCTCTTATTATGGTAGGGGACACGAAATTAGGCGGTTCCGGAAATTGCGATGTTGCCAGCATACTCAACAAGTTAACTAACTACATTCAAGCAGTACTCGACTACTTTAAATAAGAGGATTAAGTGCCTACTAAGCTGAGGGCAATCAAGTTCGTCACCAACTGCCCCAGCATTTTAGGCAGAATTTCTCCTACCATGGATTCGTTGGAACCAGAGCGGCAACGCAGCAAAAGTCCTCCCACCTTATTTTATTATTGTTTATAGTTTAGTTTGATTTTTCAAACCCTCCGCTGTTATCAGTGAAATATTTGGCAATTTCTCTACAATTCGGGGGGCGATTCAGTTTCAAAAATTGTAAATTAAGAGCGACTCCATAGAAAAAAGATTTCTTCTATCTCTCGTCCACCCACGGTCCTTTTCCGCGTTACGAATCGGAAAATTAGCGTTACGTAATAGACAGAACGCGAGAGGTGGACAAGTGTCCGTGGATGGTGGCTGGGAAAAAAGTGTCAAAAGATGACCTCGTTGCTCAGTTGCGCGGATTCGGTTTTGTTCGCGATTTAAACGTTTCAAACCTCTCCCAACGTTTATTCAAAGACCTGCATCACAATCTAATCCGTTTGTTAGTTAATTCGACGTGAAAAACCTTTTTATTTCCACCTCTGACGTACCGTTTCGTTTTGAAGAGCTCATTATCCGTTTTTGAGTAGGACGGTCCGCGTGTTCCGTTGTGACGGTTTCATTGTATTTCGTATTGCCACCGCTCCCATTGCCCATCCTCTGAGAGCAAACGGAGCCCATCCTGAGCCTGATCTTGCATGGGATTCCAACGGTTTCGCTTCACTTCCGCGAGGTGCGCCCGTGGGCGCAGACTTTTTTCTCTTCGAGCTCATATTGGAATTGGATCAACGCAAGGGTTCCAATCGTGGGAACGTGGCCAGTATCTTTTTATCATTATCGGGTGTTTTGTCTTCCGACTGCAATTTTCTAGAGCGATTTCATGCTTTTGAAGGTGCTAAGAGACGTAGGAGGAAAATAATTGTGATAAAATTATTTATAATAATAGCATAATGTATTATGACGTACTATGGGTGATGTTTCAAAGCTCATGTCTCAAAAACAAAAGCGATTGCAACACGTGGAGAGTGAAATGTTACTAGAGAGCAATAAAGCTACAACAAGTGCGAATGAAAATTAACCCGCTTCCTCTCCCTCGTTGATTTTTTAATTTTACGAAAGAAATAGGTAATAATCAAAATATCCTTATAAATTATTTCGCCCTAGAAAAGCAATTTTTCTTCCTCATAGAAAATCCCCATTGATCCCATTGTCTCTTTCGTGGAATATAAAAAATAATATCCCCTCGGTTTAATTATATTTCCCAAGTCTTTGAGAACAATTTTTTTTCTCTTCGGAGGAAAAATTAACTCAAAACGCCTACAATCCATTACGATCCGTTTTACGACTGTTAACCGAGTTAAAAACGACGGGATGAGCTTGGAAAAAACTTGGGCCGGAGACTTTCTCGGAACTACCAAAAAAACGAGTCGGAGAATTAGTGGAATATTAATATAATTTATGCTCCAGGGATCCCCCTCGGGTTTATTGTCTCTTGAAACGAAGCAGCTCCTTCGGATCTTCGGAACATAAATTCCAAACAGTGCTACCACTATCCGATGATCAGAACCGAACCGAAAAGGGATTCGGTGATTATCGCCGAGGCGACGTCCTTTTTTCGGTTTCTAAATTTCTAATTCCTTTTTTTTGTGCCCTCCCCCGCTCATGACGGTCCTCGTAGTCCTTGGTGCCGAAGGATCGACGAAGTTTGAAGAAGAAAGGCAGTTCTGAATGGGAATCGTTCATCAAGGGATTGATGGATGGAGGTGTCAAACGTGTCCACCTGGTCGCTGGCTGTTTGACATTATAAAACGGTCGAGTCCTATCCAAACCCGAAAACGAGTCTTTCAAATATTCGATCTCACCTTTAAAAGATGAGATACCTGCCTACGGGTAAAGCAGTATCGTCAACGCATATGAAAATGAGGATTGAGAACCTTTTTCCCCCTGGAGATTTCAGTGTTTTAAAAGTGTTCCCATTTTTCCTCATTTCGGAAGGGAAATGAAGGAATTTTCTCAGTGGGAAGATTTTGTTGCTCACGTTTATTTTGGGGTAGTGTCCTTGTCACTACTTTATAATTTTCATTTCTGAATGAATAGGCGGAACCTATAGTTATTATAGTGGTAACTATAATTATGTATGTACGTCGTGGGTATTGCATGTACTTTGATCATAAAGTAGTCGATTTGCAACTTGCGCAAAGTTGTAGCGGAGGTAGACATAACAACCTCAAGTTTTCCAAGATTTGTAACTTGCGCAGTGGATAACTTAAACCAAAAGTCGACAATTCAGATGTTTAAATATACCAAAAGATAGGTAATTTAACTGTCCGCATCTTCACCATGTAATGTACCTATCCATTTTTCAACCGTTTCTGCGTTATTCAATACATTACTGGCATATACACGAAAACATCACATTTTTCAACTTTAAACGTTCTTTTCATCTATTTAGTGCGAAAGAAACAAAGAATGAACCATATATTATTGATATACACATCATCAACTATCATTATGCTAAGTTTGAGCGAAATCGAATCAAAAAAATTTTTCACGAAAAATCCAAGGGGGTACCCCTGCGATTTTTTTTAACCGAACAGTTAACGATTTTTTACTCTTCACTCAATAGAGATAAAAATCTGAAATTTTCAGGAAAGTTGTATCTTACCGCGATGTATTTTTGTGATTTTTTTTATTTCTCGGAAAAATCTGCAAGTGGTCCAAAAAAATCAGTTTTCGAAAGCTCAAAAATTGGACTTCAACCGTGATTTTCGGGGTCAAAATTCATGTGAATCAATTGTTTTATTATGCAGGAGTCTTCATTTGAACGCCTTACACACGTACAGAGCAAAAAATTTGGTGAAAAAAATTTAAACAGCGCCACAGAAATTATTTTCCGTAAATCGAGTTTTTCAGCTCCGCTGTCAGCGGTAAGGGTGAAAAATTAAATTTTTGTTTTCAAGCGAATCTGAAAGCTATTCTTATAGGAAATTGAACGCTGAATCCGAATTCGACGTCATAACAACGGAAATTTGACCACAACTATCAGTTTTTACTCATTTTAGTACTACACGTTTTCATGTTTATATACGTTATTTTCATCTATTTAGTGCCAAAGAAACGAAGAATGAAGCATATATTATTGATATACACATCATCAACTATCATTGCGCTGAATTTGAGCAAAATCTATTCCAAAATCTTTTTCGCGAAAAATCCTAGGGGTACCCCTGCGATTTTTTTAACCGATCAGTTAACGATTTTTTACTCTTCTCTCAATAGAGATAAAAATCTGAAATTTTTAGGAAAGTTGTGTCTTATCGCGATGTATTTTTGTGATTTTTTTTATTTCTCGGAAAAATCTGCAAGTGGTCCAAAAAAATCAGTTTTCGAAAGCTCAAAATTTGGACTTTAACCGTTATTTTCGGGGTCGAAATTTATGTGAATCAATTGTTTTACTATGCAGGAGTCTTCATTTAAACGCCTTACACACGTACATAGCAAAAAATTTGGTGAAAAAAATTTAAGCAGCGCCACAGAAATTATTTTCCGTAAATCGAGTTAGTCAGCTCCGCCGGCCGCGGTAAGGGTGAAAAATTAAATTTTTGTTTTCAAGCGAATCTGAAAGCTATTTTTATAGGAAATTGAACGCTGAATCCGAATTTGACGTCGAAACTATGGCAATTTGACGACAACTATTAGTTTTTCGCAGTTTTAGTACTACGCCGTTTTCATGTTTCTCAACATTGAAAGTTCATAACAAATACTTGCAGTTCAGTTCAATATTATTTTTTCGCTCATTCTGAAGTGAATATTTGTATGGAAATTACTTCGTAAATTACGGGACGAATAAATGCGTTCCAATGGCGAAAAAACGTATTCCATCGAGCGGAAATTCAACGCTGGGAATTCTTTCGAATCTCGAGCATCAAAACACGTCCGTACATCTCGGTCAAAATGAACATAATCCACTCAGCTGACGGTGAATGTATACGCGTCTGAGAAAGCTTCTTCGTCGGCAGGGAAGAATAACAGCAGCTTCCGTTGCCCTCCTATCAATTAAACGTTTTTCCTTCTTCATTTCCCTCTCCCTCGCACCCGGCGAAGGTCTTTCTTTAATGCATGTGTTAAGTCCTGGGGCCATTAGTGCTCTTAGTTAAGTGTGCGGGGAGCTTAGCAAGTCCGTGGTCGGTTGTGGCGAAATGGTCGGGTGGAAAAGCGGTGGTGAAAATACATTACATTGAGTTAATTACAAGACGGTACTTTTACTGGCGTCGGTCTGAGGGAACTGCTTTTCCGCACAATAACGTCGTGAGAGAAAAACGTGTGAGTCCGACAGTATCTGCAACGTTCATCGATGCGAGACTGCAGTTCTGGTTTTAAATCCCAAATTCGACCGTGGGATTATTAATTCGCTTTTTCAACTGTCAAAGCGATAAAATCGTTTCATTATATTGGAGCTGGAGACATTTTCCAGTAATTTCTTCGATTAAAAACTTATATTGAAAATATATGCAAAAAAAAATTGCAAATCTATCTGTGAAAAATATTTTGTATCCTGGTAATTTTTTAAATGTCAGTTCCAATCGGTGTCCCATTTAATTAAAATTGTTTATGTAGTTTATTGGTTTTCCTATCTTCTAGACAACTCTCTCTCAAAAGGTCTCGAATAAATTATTACCGTTTTCAAATATTATAATACAAATTAGTATCCCAATAATTTTCAATCCACAGATAACATCGGGTGGTTTTGATTGGCAGCTTAATATCCCGCCCTGTCGACTCCCTGGGGATGACCCGGTCAATAGAAAGATCAACAAGGTTTCACTCATTCTTCCGGGCTACCTTGAACCCGAAGCCTGTTTCTCGCGACGGCTGGATCCTTTTTCTTCGATTTGCATAAAACAATCATTTGCGACGTTTGGCCGAACCCGATGGCCTACAAACGGGTCTTTTAGCCGTCGAGCCGACGTCCTGAATCTGACGAGGCGCTAACACCGAAAACGATCGGAGGCTATTAATCATGACAGGATTCAATGAAGGAATCTCAAGCGTATTATGTCATAGAGCAGTAGAATGTTTATGGTTTCGCATATTTTATTAACTATCTCCATTACTCATATCTTGTAACAAACTTTCCAAACGCGTGTTTATATACAAAAAAAGCTGCTTAGAATTGGTTAGGCCTGTTCAGATATAATTACAGCTGGATGGAGAACGATTATTTGATATTACTCAGAAGTTATGCAGTTTTTCATAAAACATATTTCACATTGCGCGAACTCCAAATTTGAAAAGACGCTTTATTAATTTGAAAAAAGGTCTTTCAAGTTATCCAATTAATTTATACCACATCGTCCCGAAACGCTCTCGCAAAAAAAATGTTTTTCAAGTTACCTTGCCTTGTTCCTCGTCTTTTTTCAACTTCACATTCATTAACGCCGCGACGTTGACGTAAATCAGTCGTGAACGTGACATCGCTAACTCCCGCAAGATCCACGAAGGTGCTTTTATGAGAACGAAGCCTTAGCTCGTGTTCTCGGTGGCTGAGTTTAACGGAAAAAAGGTCGTTTTAAAGTTTAACTTCTCTCCGGCCTTTAAGGCTAACCGTTTCCTTGTAACGCCATTTCCACCCTTGACTTTGTTCGAGTAATGTCGCTAGTCTCATTCCCAAGTACAACCGTAAAATGGAAGTAATTAAACAGACCGGTGGTTTTCTTTTTCGTGCTCGCAGTCGGCATCTGAGTTGAAAAGGGGTTTTACGCCGTCCTGCTAAGACTTTCGCTGGAACATCTTCGTCTGAGCTTACTTCTGTTGTGTCCAGTAATTTAGTGCTGATAGTAGATTTTACTTGATTTTCGATATGTACAATTTTGACTCGATTTATTAGTAGGAAGAATTAATTATGAAATTGTTGGTGGATATTTGGAAAAAAAAACTTGAGCGGCGATGAAATAAATTATACCAACTCAGGCGTTTTTGATCTCATAAAAATTCGACCGCCGCAATCTCGAAGTCCGATTTGATTGCAAATAGTTGAAATTTGACGCGTGGGCTTTTAAATGATTATCGGGTTTCGCCATTTCGAAGCGAAATGAACCCGAGCCAAAAATGGTATTAACGAGGGCGATGAAATGAACCGGTCGTATTCAAGGAAACGGTATTGATCCGAATAGGTTCGAGTTTGACGAGCTGATGCGCGGAACAGGTTTCAGAAGACATCTTAAAAAGGGGACTTCAAGGTAGATCAAAAAGGATGTGGAATCGCCACATACAATACGCATTTAAGTAGAGTCATTTAGCAATCGAGTTGGCAACGCTTTAATTTTTTATCACAATATTTACCGTCCAACAAAAAAAAAAAAAAATAATAAAAAATAAAAAATAAAAAAATAAGTAAATAAAAAATAAATATATAAATAAAAAAACATTGTCTCTTAAATTTGAAAACCTGGTTGCCCAATCATTCGATCTTCATTTACAATTTTTCTCACGCTGACTGCGCAATTCCTTATCAAACGAGCCGACGCCTCCAATCAGCTACCTCACACATTTCCAACAGTAATTCACCGCGATGAGGAATCAATTAACAATAGGAAACATTCCCTTCGAAGATGAGAACTGGGAGAACGATGAGTAATCACACTTAGGACGCGAGGGCGTCGGAGGGTGAAATGTTGAATGAGGACGAAAGAACCTTAAATCCGATGACGCTGTGGTTTTTTTCAGATGATGAGTTTTTGTTAGTCTTCCTTATTCGAATCACATTCGGACGCATCAAACGAGAGTTCGGCCTCGACGGAGTGTTGACGGCTGGAAACAATGATTACGACGGTTAATTTTTCTTCAACATCAAAACAATTATTGCCAGGAGCTTTTATGACATCGATGAATTATTGTAAGAGATGGGTCTTTTGTTCACTGAAACTACCTGCAGTGAAATTTTATATCGATCGTCGATGTTCTGCACATATCACGAAGATTCCTCACTTTTCGTAAATTAGTGCGCTCCCCCTTGGAAAATTTCCGAAATAATTTACAGCCTTCTTTCGCAATCGATTCGCCCTCGACAAAGCCAGGCGGAGACCATAATAGTTTCTGCGGCAAGGGCGACACACTGATTTAATTGTTATTTGCGCCCAAGAGCAAGCAGCCATTTCTCGGTTCATGAGGGCGAAACACAAAGGGGAAGTAAAGCCGATAATGGGTCTAATCCAGAGGAGATGAAACCAGGGATCGATTCAACGGGATGTACGAATAAAATCAACGCTCGGAATTGGTCGACGCGAAATTCTCCTTATCGTTCACCATTTTTGAAGCCGGAGACTATCCCGTGAGTATTGAAGAGAGTATGATTCCTGACATAAAAGGCTCGACAAGACAAAATAATTTAATGAAGTCGGAAGATGTTCAGAGATACTGTAGTAAAGCAGATTGTCGAGAAAAATCATCAACGCGCTATGCCACATATAAAACGCTCCAGCGGACACGAAATTGGGCGGGCTTAAGAATTACGACGTTGCCAGATCTTGCAAATTGTGGTCAAGCGCGAACGTGGTAGTAGACAACAATTGTTGTCAATAGTTGCCATCTATTGGCGATCTGAAGGCTGAACACTCCGGCCATCACGTCATACGCTAAAGAGCGGCAACGTAGCAATATTTTAGTGTCATCAATTGATAAATTCACTAGCTCCGTTTTCACTTGCTATTCTACATCAGATCTTTATCACACTCCAGTCGTGATGTTCACCGAACGTACTATTTGAAAATCAATAGGAATGAAACGTCACGAAATTCCCCTTGTATAATTTTCGCCTCAGAAATATTATAGCCAATCGGCTGGATACAATTATTGCCACCCAGCTTTCATACAAACGACCCCTAGTTCACGCTTTCCTTTCATCCTCGTGACAATCTTGTTTATGTAAGGATGAAAATTGAAATTTAGTTTCGCCGAAGGGTCGTATGAGAACGGGTGCACCTTTTATCATCGGATAGTGCCATTCTCCCTATTCATTTTTCCAGTTTCGTGGAATCAAAATGTTCCGCACCGTCGCCTTTCGAATTCGAACACACTCGTGCAGTGCGACAAGGCGTCGAAATTCGTGAAAGGGTGGAAAAACCGAGGGGTCCTAGGTAATAAGAAAGGGTCGTAAACACCAGCTGGACAAACGTTCACTGTCTCACTTCTGTCTGTCTCTGTTCACTGGCTAACCTTGTGTTTCCAATAGAATTAGTTTCTCTTTCTATATTACTCAGAGAGCAAAGCATAGATTTCCTTCATCTCCAATCGTTTTTATCGAAAAGGAGGAGCGGGAAAAAAGTGTTCTAAATTTAGTGGTGGTGAAGTGGAGATGCAGGGGAAAAGAAGTGGAGTGACAGTGGAGTTGAAATGGAGTAGAAGTCGAGGGAAGTGACGTGGGAGGAGTAGAAGTGGAGTTGAAGGTGAGTGGAGATGAGGTGGTTGTGAGGTGGAGATGAGGTGGTTGTGAGGTGGAAATGGAGTGGTTCTGACGTGGTTGTGGAGTGGGACTGGAGAGAAGTGAATGTATGGTGGGAGTGAAGAGGTTTAAGAGTTTTTTTCTGAATTGTTGTAATCTGGATGTGGTCGTGGAGTGGAGTGTAGTTGATTAGAGTGGAAATGGAGTGGTTGTAGAGTGTTTCTAAATGGTTGTGGACTGAAGTGGATATGGAGTGGTTCTGAAGTACGTGTGGTTGTGGAGTGGGAGATGTGGAATGGAGTGTTAGCTTTCAAAATACATTTTCGATAAAAACAATTCATTTCGCTAATTTTGGTGATTTGCCTTCGAGGGCGATAATTATATGACGAAGAGGCGAAAAATAATTTGGTTCAATCCTGCACAAGAAACTTTTTTACAGGCTGCCGAATCTACTGAAATAAAAACGATCGGAAACGGCATCGTATCGGTAAAATACTGACACGTCTGATAAGCAGGATATGCGATGTATTGGCTGGCACTCCATCCAGATTTCACCCCTCAGGTCTCATGGTTCATCTTCAATTTCCTCCCCGTCTTATGGCACCGTGAGGACCCACTCGACGGGAGGAAATGGAAACCGGAGCAGGAAAACGGAATTGTTTTTATTCGTTTGTTCTTGCCAGTGAAGCCAGTGGGGGTTTCGGATAGTGTCTTGAGGGTTGTAAAGATGGCTATCAGGAGGAGGCGCTTACATAGAAAATCCCGTCTACGTCCAAGGGCATCCAGACAATTGGGCCCTAAATGTAATAAGAAAGGCCGTCCAATATAATTCAGAACGAATTTTACGAAAGATTCGCGATTGAAAGAAGGCCGTTTTGATGATTATCAATATACAAAATTTAGTCGAAAATTCTCTGTAATTTCTATAGTACGAGTGGTATTCTTGCACTGAATCAGACGTGGGAATTGACTCTCTTCGACTTTTGACTGACGAAATCGGCTCTTAATATTAATTTGTCTCTCTTTTTTAGGCGTGTCAAGATAATTTTTATGAAACGTGGAATTCTTTACTCGGTGTATTCATACTGAAATGAATTCGTTCATGTTGTATCATCCATAGGTAATTATTAGAAAAAAACAAAGCGACTCGAATCGCCGAGCGAAGGTCTGGACTGCGAAGAATGGCGACGTTCGCATATGAAGACCGAGCTCCTGCAATTCCATGTGATCCTGTTACTTCTGTCAGAATTTAACCGACGGACGGCCAAAACTGCGTTCAAACTCATCAACATGGCAGTTCCACGGGCGATTTTCGTTGTTCAATTTCGGTTTTATCATCGCCCGTCAGTTAAACCCGACCTACGGTAATAGGGAAATATGAACCAATAGGAGCTTTGCTAGTTGTATCGTTGAAGAAGCGTCTTGAACGGCGTTAGGAACGCAATACTTGGGAATCTACTATGTACCGCCATATCAAGAGGTACATCATACTTAAAAATAAGTCCGAGAATAAATAAAACAAATTAGGCACTTTAGTCATTTTCTACATATGACAAAAAAATACAATAAATAAATAAACATAAATAAATTATTTTATTCTGGTAAAACGCTTCGAAAAATGATCTGCACACGGTGCTATTTCTTGGTTTTCTTTCAGTTACTACTTTTTACAAGATAATTTTCTGCCATCAACTTTGTGATAATGGGGAAATTCCTAGAAAATATGAATTGTAGAAACAATTTTGAATTTTTTTTTTCTTCATAAAAAAGTGGTGTTCATTGAGCTAAGGAAACGTTTAATGGTAATGACTACTTAAGTGTCTTCTAGGGAAATTTTTGACCGCTGATCGTTGAATTATAGTACCTTTTTGAGTGCCTAACTTGAGAAATATCTCGTCATGATGGCATCACTCAACTTTCCTACTATCATTCACGCGGCAATCTCAAGATTTCTAAACCGATCTATATTATTGCTAGATCCACCAACGCGCATTTCTAATATGTCGATGTTCGAACAATCTGTCTTGGAACTAAGTATTTTTAAATAAATAAGTCATTTTTATCATCGATATTAGGATATTTTCCAAGGTTTATTGTTTCATCTTGTTCTCTCTCTTCTTGCTAAAGTTGAATAAAGGCGGAAATAATTATCAAGTTTGTATAGCGAAAAAATAAGATTTTTCCCCAATAAAATATTATTTTCAGTGGCAAAATACGATTTTACTTTACAAAATTGCCCCGTACAAATCGCTGTTGATAACAAGATCCTGCAAAGGGTTAGAACTTCTACAGGGGAGTACAAGGGTGCGTCGGTCGGTTTCAACCGAAGGTCAGCCTCGGTCACCCTAGCCAAGCCCGCCTAGCTTTCTCTCCCAGACTTCACTACTGACCCCCAAATCGGACGGCCAATGGGGAACGGAAGACGTGGCCGCGTGCCCTTGAACCGATTCAACCCTTCTTTCAGCCCTCGACGTTAGCGAGGAATACCCCCCAAATTCAATTGACAGTATCGAGTAAACAAAAGCAAGATCGTCTTTTCACGAGGCGATTTCGATACGAGGAAGGTTTTTTTTCTATTATGAATAGAAGTGAAAGATTCTTGGTTTAAAAATGCGAAAATAGAAATAAAGATAATTGTGTTTTGTTTTTTGTTTTTTGGAAAAAATATTTTTGATTCAATTGGTTGAAAAGAATTTGAATTGAGAATTGAATCAAGGAATGGAATAAATTGGAAAATACTGCTCATTTAGAGTGACTTAAAGAAAAAAAGAATCACATTTAGTGAATAAACTTGAATTGAAAATATTTAATTAGTTCATGTTTGATTTAGTTTATTTAGTATTGGATTATTTTATGCTGTTTATGGAACATGATCAAATTTGAAAAAATATTTTCTGTTGAAAAGAATAGAATTTAATAGGTTAGTAAAATAAATCGCTGATTATGTAGCATGGGAGTTATGTAAACTTGGAAGGGTAAAGTGAATAAAATTTTTTGAAAAGACTCTTTATTTTTATTGATTATATTTTTTATCAGATCTGATTAATGATGTTTTATTTGTCAGCATGGAATCGACGAATTGAAATAATAATAGAATATATTATAATCAATTGTCAAAAAATGCCATTTGAAAAATAGGAAATATTACTGATTCTATTTATTGATTGACGATTTAAAAATACTTTTCGTATGTTTTTCTATTTTGGATTTTTGCAAAATATTCATTTTTTTCTAATTTTACAGGTCGTTTCGATGAATTATGCTACAAAAAGTGGCGACTTTCTTTTCAAATCGAGAAAAAATGTTCGTCTATGACCAAAGATTTCGGCCTTATAACGGATTTT
Source organism: Tupiocoris notatus (assembly GCA_037159825.1). Classification (NCBI taxonomy): domain Eukaryota; kingdom Metazoa; phylum Arthropoda; class Insecta; order Hemiptera; family Miridae; genus Tupiocoris; species Tupiocoris notatus. The sequence goes on along the minus strand of JASJUZ010000598.1, from coordinate 70,557 downwards.
AACCTGAGTGCTATAAGCAAAGACATTAATGAAATGCTTTTCAATTTTGAGTTGAGTAAAATCCCTAATTGAAAACCGTGTTGGTGTTGGTAAATGAAAAAAAAATCGTCTCTTTTCATTTACAATGTCTGAGAAATCGCAAATGTACTTTTATAAATAAAATGGTACATAATCTTAGAAGCTATAGGTAAAAAAACTTGAAATCCTCAAAGGTTCAAAAGGGGGCACCTTCGAATTCATTCTTATCTTTGAAGATAAATTTCCGACAAATTCTAATCGTCGATAAAAAATAGCCCTCTCATATGGAATAAATCATTTCAAGTTTGGACGCAATATTTGTACAACTGGGCATTTAATATAAATGAGACCATTCGAAAGCTCAGTGTAAATGGTTGCCTCGAGGAGCTCAATAAGTTTTGTTACCTATGAGCAGGATGTTTACCTATTTGAAAATGTTGAACACCTCGGTAAACAGAGTTGGCCGCGTATATAAGAAACAGCCATCTTTGTTGTTCGTTTTCCTCGACCTATCGCACTCAGATAAAGTTGAACCCACAGATAATTTCCTTCTTTTACTTTTCAGCATCAAAATGAATCCCTTGTGCCGTTCGTGAGCGCGGCCTTATCTTTCTAGATTATTTTCCTTCCCTCCGTGAGAGCTTTTCCTTGTGTTAAACACTTCTCGGGTAAATAGTGTGATCGCGTTCCAGAAATTAAGCTTGTTTGAACAAGATTTCTAAATGTACGTCCTCTCGTATTTTTTACTTTCTGTTTGCAAGAGGTAAATCGAAGTTATCTCGAGTCTTATCTGTTGAAATTCTAAATGGGGTAGTAAGAACGAGCCGCTGAAGTATGACGATGAACATGGTACTAATATATCTCTAAATATTTTGCCAAAAAAAGTCCATTAAAGTCCGAAAAATTCCATTCAAGTGCCATTTTTCTTACTCAATTCGTATCAATACATTACATTTTTATTCCGTCGGAGCGAATTTTTCCAAATTTTCAACCCTTAATTGATCACTTTATTTAAACGTTCGTCGTCTAAATATTTCAAATGGACTAGGATGAATGCCTTGAATATTTTCGAACCTGACAAATCGTCTTGCTAGCACTTGTTTTCGTCTCCCACGTCCAAATGATTTATTAGGCATATTTCTATTTCCGAATCGTGTTAACAGGTTTCGGCGACTTTTACTCGTAAACAATCCGAAAGCCGTCTCAAGGATTTTCAACTGTCCCCGAGCGTCCAACGGTACTTTTCCCTTTCATTCATGAGAAACGGCATCTCCGATCGCGCCCTGATACCGGTTGAATGGTTTTATTGAGAGTTTCCGAAACGAAATCGCAATCAGAGTTTTGCAATCGATTACTGTAAAGAGACTAACGGTACACATCAAAATACGCTCGGTTTCGTTTCCTGTCTGTCCGTCTCAATGGCTCCAAATTCTGACGTTCATTGATACCGGTTATTTATGTCTGCCTTAAGCACAGATCAGTAAACGTCGTCGGATCTTTCGAAAATGAAGTGAATCTGGTCAATAATATTGACAGAAATTATTTCTATAGCGGCGGACACGGAATTAGGCGTGTCTGCGGTATTGCAGCTTGCAAAACAGGGACCGAATGAGATAGGGATCATGCTTGAGCTCTAGGTAAGATTCGGCCTTCACTGTTGCCACCTATTGGGCCTGAACTACTCAGGTCGTTGCACTGTTGGAACAAAAAGCGTAGAAGAAAAAATAATGCTTCATGAAGCGATAAACAATGATGAGGGTGGGGCGCTTTAGGAAAAACTCTGCAAATGATTATACAGAGGTTTATTTTTTTCTTTTGCTTCAATTATGATTTAGGAAGACCATCCATTTGTGATATAGTAACTATTCCGAAAATTACTAACAGCAGTCATTAATTCAATAATTCATTAATAACAGCAGACTGGTTACTACGAAAACTCCTCAACATCTATGATCATTTTAATGATTTTTATTTTTCTTGATTATATCATTAAACGTTGAATTATTCAACTAATAGTACAGCTCCAGTGTTTGACGACAATTCCAACGAATATAGAATGATTTTTATAGCTCCGAAAATTTTCGACCATACTCTCATGCCAACTTTCAGAAAATCTCGAAAATTCTACACAAAAGCTTTCATAACTCGTGGAAGATTAAAGCTATCGACCCCGCTATGGTCTCATTCGATTCAGCTTCCGAAAATCTATGGAAATTGATACCAAATACACTTTTGTCGGGGAAACTTTGGAAATTAAGAATTTTCTCCCCCTCAAAGCCCTCAATATTATCCTTAAAATGGAGGTAGTGACAGAATCGAGCAATAGACCAGTATTGATTTTAAGAGAAAATCTCAAGAATTAAGCTATTACAGTTTCGTCAGAAGTGTTGATGGCGTACAGCGTTCGACAAGCGAGCCTTTTTTTCACGGATCTTTGGATTTTATGCACTTTGAAACTATAAAAAAACAATTTTTGAGGGGTTAGAATTTTTTTCTTGTGCGTTTACAACGTGTTATTATTAAATAATAATCAAAATCTCGATTTTCTGCTACCAAATTGCTTTCAGTTCACACTATCAATTCTGTATCCCTAAAAGCAACACTCGGGTTTCCCTAGAATTTACCACTGCTCTTCTGTTGTTGCATTTCTCATGCACCGAGGCTCGATGAGATTTCTAATTAAGATGAGGTCGACGCGGCCAAGCTCGTGAACGGACGTCTCAATTGCTAATTACCAACTCTTCTTCAATCGTGCCAATCCTTTTTTCGCCACAGTCGAACGGTTTTCTGCCCGGGCAGATTTAAAATTCGTCGCACCATCGCGGCAGTCAATCAGAAGAACCTCGATGGATGGTTGGCTATTGGTCATTTGACCGAGAGATTCCACTCAAGGAGTGACAAGCACGTACGTCGAGTCATTAAGAGGTGCTGCACTTGCGCATCGGAATGATCATGCACTGAATGACAAAAAGATAGCAAGTAGCTGCGATTAACAGGATTCCCAATGTCAGGTGAGCTAGGGAAGGCCAAGTTCTTGTATTACGAAGTCTGAGGCCAAAAAATTCCCTCAGGAATTATCATTATTCTAAAATCAGACAGGACAGCCGTTTATGAGAGATCTGTAACGCATTTGGTGAATTGCTGGTCGTACGTTGTTTTCAATTGGTATAATTCCCCTAATTTTTTTTCTCCTCAATTTTAATTTTTTAATTGGTTTCGAGGTACTAACAAGGGTCAACATTTTATATTTCAAACAAAAGTTGGGAGTCGGGATAATAGGTTGGTGACGGCTGGTATACTTTCCGTACAGCTTCATACAGCATCATCAGCTCCAGTTATGCTCTCAGCAACGCTCTTGTATTGCTCTCTTCTGCCTGGAGAAAAAATCTCCCGCAGAAAAATCAACATCGTCACCTGAGCCGGCAATCACGTCTACTCTTAGCTTTTCGTTTTCCCTCTTTTATAACGTAGTCTTTTTTTTCGAAGGTATAGTGAAACGAACCATTGAAGAAACATCTCGTCACGAGGGAGTTCGTCCTAGCGTGATGATTAAGTTCTGTTTTATTCATCGCTACGTCCCTTAGCCGAGTTGCGCACTTTGTTGGAAAAAAAGAAATAATTCCCTCATTAAACAAAGGTTTTTTCGCTCCCGGAATGTTTTCCCTTCTGAAGCGGGAGACGAGAGCCAAATTTTGTCTCGAGAGGGGGCTAAAGTTCGCGTGGATTGCTCTGTTGTCCAATCGAATCTTGAAATGCATCCAAATGGTGACAGGGAGCCAGTGAAAATTCGAAGGACAAACGAAAAATGGGAGTTTATTTACAGCTTTATTTAAATTATTTTCAATTCCCATGTGTTGCAATTTTCCTTATGACTGAACGAGGACGAGGATGGAATTTTTTGGCCGACCAAACAATAAATCGTATTGATTTCCACCACGGAAATTCCCTTCCGTTAATTGTACGCCTTTTTCACTTATATAATTGTTTCTAACTATTCCATTTTTCCACAATAATAATTGTAATTATTAAAATAATACGATTGATACGATTAATAATATTATAATTTATTTTGTTCGACTTTTTATTTTTTTAAATATAATATTAAAATTATATAAATTTTATGTCTACTATTTTTTTCCCATATTTCACCTTCTCGAAGCGAAAATTAAAAACCTATCTTACTCTGCAATATCGGCGTATTTTAGACAATTTTCCCTAAATCACCCGCTTCCTCGAACTCTAGCCATAGAATGGAAGGAGGCGATTTTTGGTGGCTATTCAATTTTTTGGCTTAGGTGTTCTGTCGGCAGCCCTGAGGCGGAATGCTCGTGGTGACTCATTGTAAACATAGTCTCCTTCAAAGATTTCCTTCTAAAGTTTTTTTCCCCCGGCTTCTTTTTCAACTGAAGGGGAGAAGCAAACTTAATTAAGGGCCTCGTTCCCGATAGGTCGTTTCGCCGGTGGATTTTTTTTCTATCGATAAGTTTTCGGTTAATTCCTCCAGCGACAAACCGAATACGTCATTCGTGGGCACGCCGAGATTTACTCGATGAAAGAGATACCTGGGGTGGCTAAAGTTTTAAAATTAAAATAAATTGAGGCGAAAAAACTGAAAATTATTGGTACAGCGGTTTATATTGCCAAGTGGCTAAGAGGCTTCAAGGGCGTCTAATATCTATAATGTGCGGCGAGCTGCTCAAACTACCTAGCAAAGGGGTTAGATGCCTCTTCCATTATTTCGTTGTTTACATTTTTGAAAATAACTTCAACATTCCGTAAGGTAGTGATCCGTTTGAATAATTGTGGTCTATTTAATTCAAAATATATCACTGCTATCGAAATTCTATTTTTTCATCAACGATGAAAATGAAATAGTCTCTTATGACGATATATTGCCATAATTCGCAAACCCGAACTTCTCCGAAACGATGCTCGCTTTTTAAATCGTCGTCTGGACGACTTCGTCCCTCGCTCCTTCAAACTTGAACAGATGTGTTCGCTGAGGCTACGACGAAGGCATTTGCCGAAGGTGACATATCAAACGTGGGACAAAAACTTCAGAAAACGTTTCGCGAAGGTGCTCCCGACGGATTCCAACGCCTTTCTCACTCCTTCCTTACAGTACTCGCTCGGATGCTGTCTTTTCTTCAATCTCCAGCCCAACGCAAGCCAGTTCTGCGCCTTTTGTCCTCTTAAATACGTGACCAGACCGGTCGGTTACAGTGTCATAATTTGACGTTCTTTTTCCCCATCTTTCTCTTCCCCTCTTTTAGCGAATTTTTTCTCTCTTTTTCCACCTAATTTTTTCCCTCCAAGTGGTCATTTCGGATTCTCCCATACTCATCGCGCCTCCTTAAAGATTCTTTTTGCCTTCAGACAAGACCACGACACGATAGGCGGTTCAGATTCAGACAAGAGACGCATTACCGTGATGAAAAACGTCCTGCAGATTTTTCAACCTTGCAGGATGCTCTTCGTCGAGGTAATTTATTTATTGTTTTTAATATAGCCACTTCGACTAGTCGGTCGCCTCATTATATCATGTCGATCCGAGCTCGCAAGAAAATAACACTTCTTCACATTCGCTGATGCGTTGTTTTCTTATTTCTTTCCCTTTTGCGATTCGATTTTTTTTCAACGTTTGTCCGTTTTAGGAGGACCTGTTTGATCGTGTCGAGTTTCGGGTGGGACATAACTCTTAACACATTGACTTTATTGAGGTTGCTCGAGATGAGTTTACAAAGTGGACAAGGGCCTTTATCTTTTGAGACGGGACGACCGTAATATTGTACCGGTGACATAATAATAATTCTATTGCACCAGAAGCACGAGGAGAAGCGAGTATAAACTGGAAAGTTGGAATTATTTTCATCTGAACAGGTACTTAAGGTTTTTTGGACTAGGATTTTTGACTGAAAGATCTGGCATCGGAAACAAGAAAGGTTTTCAAGCACAAAGGTCCTGAGTATTAGGTAACGAAAGACAAATCACGTTTTTTAGTAATTGGAGCTATGCAATTGCATAGATTGCGCAACCAAAAAAAATGTAAAATTGGTTAGGGCTGGTTAGTTGGTTAGGGCTGGTTGGCCGGCTAATCTGCCCTAACTAGCTAACTAGTGAGCCATCCTTGGTCCTCCTAGAAAATACTTTTGTGCGAAATTCAGACTCATCATAACTCTGATATTCCTCAATGAATCCTTACGAGAAAAAACCGACAAAATTCTAAAAAATTACATTTATATTCGAAGGATAATAATGTTATTTTCCGCATTTTTTTATGCCCAGAGGAGAAAAACCAGGCGACTCATTCTTCGATTCTTTATTCGCTGGCCGAGCACTTTTACCCGTTCAGGCATCTTTGGGGCTACGTGGAGCCTTAGAGTAATGGGCTGTGGACCCTATGGCTCCACGTCGACCTGAGGATGCCCGAAAGGGCGAAAGTGCTTGTCCACCGAATAAAGAATCGGAGAATGAGTCGCCTGGTTTTTCCTCCCTCACACCCCCCGGACAATAATAATATTACACAATAAAATCATTAATTTGCAAAAAAAAAAAAAACTGGCGTACTAAGTGCTCTTACGTTTATTTCGCTATTGTGAAATTCTTCTTCAGCGGCAATCCTTTATTATGCTTGCGAATATGACAATTTGCGAAAAAACGTAGTCTCGCCGGTCGCGCAACTTTCGCCTCAAGCGAGTTGAATCAATTTGAACAATCAGCCGACAGAAGGATACGCACAGTCGTTTGCGCAAGCTCCGGACCAGCAGAGCTGTTTTTTGGAAACACTGGACAATGGTATAATTTCTTTTCCAAGGATTTAACCCCAAAACGAATTATTCGTATTCTTTCATAAGCCGTATAAAACACGGTTGGAAAACTTTTACGTGAGCAAAAGACTCGAGTGTCACAATTGAAAGGATTTCGACGATAAAAGCGCCCTCTTATTGACCCAGTAGTTTTTTCTATTCATTCTCTCAACCGTTTTCGCCGTCGTATTATCCGTTTTTTTCGCCTCAGGTTGCTCACTGTCATCGAGCCCAGTTTTTCAAGCCTAATGAGATTTTTCCATCGTTCGAAAAATTTTCGTCGGATCCTCCGGCTGGGAAAAATCTTCCACGGTTGTCACTCGCTATTGTGGGAGGTCCAGTTTTGTTTTCTATTCTCTCGACTTCAAAACTGTACGGTGGTCGAGCGTAATTCAGATTACGTTCGACGCTTTGAACGCGGAGGATTTTCCTGTGGGTCATTTATTCCGTGCAATCATCAACTACTGAGAGCCATTGTAGATACAAAGCTAGTGGAAGTAACGGGAGAAATTGCCTGAGGAATATTCATCTAAAGATGGAACTTTATGGGCTGGATTAAATTTAATTGCGTTGATTCAACCATCTTTACTTTCAAAAGTAATTATAATAATCCGCTATTCGTTCTTTTATACCTAAAGCACGAAAAAAATCCGAAATTACCTCGCCATTTTTTGATGACGATATTGTATTAAATATTCCCATCAAAAGCCGTTCCAAACAGTTCTGGCAATTCGTTTCACTTCAGATTTAACACGTTCTACGATTGCGGTCTGATGTAAAAATCTTATTACGGAGTATGAAAAAAATTCTTACGCGGTTTACCTTCCTGGCAACGTGGGTGAGGTATCTTTTTGTTGAGAAAAAGCTCGCGTTACAACGCCCTTCGTATTCCCCTCGGAAAAAGTTGCAAATTACTAAAAGGGTGGAAAGGTGAAGTTGGTTTGGTGAGGAGAGCATCAGAAAAATAAGAGGGACGTCTGAAGGAAATAAGTTAACTTTAGCTTCTCGTCTTGCAAAGGCAGGGGGACCCTTCTTATTCCGGATTCGATCGATCGGCATCTCGCTCGCACCCTCTGCAAACGAGAGAGGATTTTTTTCTGTCGGTTTTAAAGGAAAAAGTTGGAAAGAAGGGTTTCTACATTGTGCATAAGCTTTGCCATTCGAACATTCCCTCGGTGACAGATCGATATTGCATTCGAATCAGTCTGCCAATACTTTTACAACATTCTCGCCTCTGCGAGGTTCCTGAAAAAAGTAAATAAGGAATGAAATTAATTTTTTTCTTCAAATTTAAGAGACAGTACAATTTCAATAAAATATAATTGGACTCAGAATTCGAATTCTGTCGTTGCTACAGCAATGGCAAGCGAACAAAGACTGCTCATAAATATGTATTTTCAGTCAATAAATACAGTTTATAACAAAATTATGCTTCCATTGTGGCAAAAAACGTATAAACTGTAACCAATAAATTGGAAACTATCTACGAACACGCAGTTTGGGAATTATCGATAAACATTTGAATCGCACGTCGTCACAAATTGCCGACATATGTATGTGACTGCATAAATATCAATATTCTCGAGCATGGCGATTGGCGGGTTACAGAATCCTTGGAACATTATACATGAGTATATGCAATGGAAGCAGTGGGGCGTCCCAGATTGGCACGTATCCAGACCGCAGAGAGACAACCGTTTAATTGATACCGAGTTCCTGCTGGGATTCGATTCAAAAATCGCCTCCGCACTCCCGCTGTTTGTTGTCGCGATATTTTCCCGCGTTTTATGATCTACTATGGGGCGAAAGTGGCATTGGGAATACGCGATACAGATGAAAATATAATCAAATCAGTGGAACAAACGAAGAGCAGCTTTCAATATGGAGAATTTGATGTTTCGTTAGTGCGCGAACACTGTAAAGGGCTTGGTAGAGTGTACCTATATGCGAGAGATTTTTTGTCAATACTTTTTTATTCAAAAATATGTCTACTGTGAAGTCTGAGCGAACTTACGTGTAATTGCACTGCCATATTGAAGCGATTGTAGCCCTGCCGCCGATAAATCGCTAATAAAAAATCATCTACCGATTCAATACGCTTTTCCATCCCTATAGCTTCTTAAATCCCGAAATTTATTACTCCAAGTTCACACGCAGCGGTATTCTCAGTATTTCAGATCGATCCAACCCTCAAGAACCTGCCCCACGCCGAACTGGCTGAGTTTTCTTTCCACTATTGTGCATAACATCCCTCAGCTCCTCATTTTTCTCAGCGCTTGCTTCTTTCACGCCCGAAGAGCACGGGAATATTCTTGTCTTATTTTCGTTGAGAGCTGCCATTGCTGCAAGAACCGTGGAAACCGTGTGCAAAGACCTCACCACCAGCAAACGTCGCTTTTCTACTAGCAAGCCCTCTTCCGTAGGTCTTGTTTGCAAGTCAATCGAAAGAAAGCCCTCTTGCGAAGGCGGTTCTTCCCGTTTCTGAAGGGAAATATCAACTTCGCGAACACATACACATTTCTAGAGTTGAAGTCATGTTTAACAAAAGGGCCCCATCACTCTTTTCGCTTTTCCGCTACTTCTTTCCTATCAGACGAACATCCTGCTCTGCCAGTTTATTCCAGCGTCATTTGTGCTCTGAGGAAAACCGTATCTTGCTACGATGATTTCTTGACAGCGGACATGGGCCGATTGGAATTCGAAATGGCTCGATAAATATGCACTTTCAACATTTTCTCGACGGCAACTCATAATAAAAGGTTGCAAGCGGGTTCAACCGGCAAAACTGTGTAACGCGAGTTATAATTGGCGATCGATTTCGTTCGCACTTTTTGCTGAAAAAAAATTATAAAGCTATTCACATCGAGCGCCGGTTTCTTCAATGAATTCAAAAATAGTAATATCCCCATAAACTTATCGAACGTTTGCCATATCAATCGAAACGCGTATCGAGGCCATCTTGGTAATTAGCGGCTGGTAATGTTCGCGACGTCATCGGTCGAGTCAACAACCCAAAACAACCGATAGGCAACGAGAGCTATTTTATCGGAATGGACCGACGATCCATTGAATCGATTTCAATTTTTACGCTATTTATGACAACGAGAGTGTCATTAAAGATGAAAATTACTGTGAAATTGTAGTAGAGGGGTTGTGAGGGGGAGAAAAACCAGGCGACTTATTCTCCAGATTTTTAATGGCTGGCCGAGCACTTTCGCCCATTCGGGCATCTTCAGGGCGACGTGGAACCATGAGGTCCACAGCCATGGTTCCACGTCGCCCTGAAGATGCCCGAATGGGCGAAAGTGCTCGGCCAGCCATTAAAAATCTGGAGAATAAGTCGCCTGGTTTTTCTCCCCCTCACAACCCCTCTACTACAATAAATGCGACGACAACCAAGCGAAGAATACTGTGAAATTGTTAGATGAAAATGGTAGCAGAGATTGTTTAACTGTTTGTCCGCATGTCGAGGACAATTTATCGCTCAGTCACGTACTTATTATTAACCCGCTTATTCGGTAAATCTTTCCACCTAAATGACACTGAAATTTCCATATCTCGACTTCGGGCTATTCCTGGCGCATTACACCTCGGTGAAACTGGTCGGTTCTTTAATGCTTTTGGCGAGTTCTATTCCCAGCGTCTCCGTCGAGGTTTTCCAAACACTAATACGCTGGACAAATACAGCTCGGGAATCACTAATTGCAGTTGCAGCCTTGTCCGCAGGAGTTCCGTAATTGGACTGGGACTTTCTCAATTTACCCGCACATTATTCTCCATTGGTACGAAGCTCCACCAAACCCTCGGCTTCGTTTGGCTCGGCTTCCCGAAGAGAGAGAAAAAGACGTGGACATCCTGCGGAAAGAGGAGGAAGCGACTTGAGACAAATGACGGTCGTGGGACTTAATTGCGAAGCCCAGGGCCTGGCCAATCGGTCAACGTGTCAGCCAAGACCGCGTGGCAACCCTGTAGTTCACTACCAACTACGTAAGACGGTAAAGTGCTCGGGGAGAAGAACTATGCGCATCCTTGCTTAATCATTAAGTTCTTTCGCAGCTACAGAGACTCGAGAGACACGTTTTGAAGAAAAATCGCGAAAAAAACACATTCTATTCGCCTTGTTTCGAATAGAAAACCGTAATTCAGCCAACTGACTGATAAAACGTTGAAAATGCATTTTTGGCAAGTCGAATGAAATCTGCTCTTGAATTCGCTGAAATTATACTGGCTCTGAATTTATAGTTCTGTACCAAGATATTCCTGAACATCGTACTTCAATTGTCATACGTGCACAATTATCAGGTTCATAGAGGACACCAAATCATCAATAAGCATTCAAATAATTCCTGAATCATTGAGCATCGCTTCTCCTTGAGAAATTTTCATCAGCTGAGCGTCCTAATAAATAACCGATGTCAAGCATTTCGTTCAGATGTACCAATGAATAATGGGAAGCAAAATATCCGACACCGACGGCTTCCCGATCATTAGGAAATGCTTAATGACTAGTTCACATAGGACGATATAGGAAAACCTTATCGACAATATGTCGTCAACGCTGTAATGAGTCAATATGCAACATTTCTGTTGCCGACATGTGGTGAACCTCAGATGACAAGATAATGTCATGGGTCGTTTCAAATGAAATAATTACCCTTTTTTGCGTCAAAAGCTTATATCTCCGACGTTATCTAAATGCTGATAGCGTTTTAATCGCCGAAACATGAATGAGAATGTTCGACCTTGCCGTAAAGCTCATGTACGTAATTTGTATGCGTGTTTACTAGGTTTTCTACTAAGCGATTGGTTATCAGCTGGAATGGAAGAATTTCGTTCGATCACTGTTATTACCGAGTATTGCAGGAACTATCTCAGAGTATCAGTCAAAGGACGTAATCAAATGATTTGTTTATTTTAAAATAATAATACATGCATATTTTAACATGACGAACAAAAATAATTTTTTCAATTGAACTAAAAATATAAGTATAAATATTTATTTAAAAATAAGAATAAATCAATATGATGAAATAAAACGAAAATGTAAAATTTATAAAATGTTATACACAATATAATGTAAATGTTATAATATAAATGTTTATGGAAAGTAAAAATAAAATGGCCAAATTCATGAAATTTAAAATAATTTTTAACCTAAATAGTTATAAATAAAAGCAATAAAAATAACATAAATGACAAATAAGAATAAAATAAGAATAAAATAAAGATATTAAAAATATGTATACATAAATTATTCATAGAATATATATAATGAATAATAAAATAAAATAAAGATTTAAAAAACTATGTAAAAAATTAAATACAAAATTAAAATATTTTTTATTAAGAAAAAATTCCAATAATATCGAGTGATTAGTTGAATATCTTCAAAACGCCTGAAATAGGTAAATGTTTGGTGCAAAAATTGATTAAATATGTTTATGAGTTGATAAGTATCCGAAAGTTGAAAATGGTTTATAAAATAATATTACTTGATCATCATCGGTTGAATTCGATTTTTTTTAACCGTCGTAATACATAACATATTATCAATCACTTTTTCGCTCTGATATAATTTGAAAACATTGCACTTTTGCCAATTGCTGTCAAATAACGGCGCGTTATCTCATCGCCGACACAAAAAACTTTCTAGTTTTGACAAATTTCGACGCAATAATTTTCACCAGCTCAAAGGTGGAACGGCTACCTCTAAAACGTCTTTTGTACCTGCGCCGTGCAATCTATTTTCGTATCACAAATTAACCACCTTTTAGATGTGGCAACGGGCGCATATTAATTTCTCCCGCTTCACCCGGCGAATCACTATTTTCGACCTTTTTTCTGAGCAGTTTCAAAAGCAAAATAGCTGTGACCGAGAACACTATTTCATAGCAAGGAGCGAGCCGCCCGAATGCAGTTCTAAAAACGCCCATGTCCCCTCCTGCCAATTAATAATAAACTCGGTTTATAATGAACTAAAAAAAAAAATCCAAAAATCCTTGGCCCGTGTTCCTATTTGGACGGTCCGCGTGTACAGAAATTAAAACCCGGCTTTTTTAAATAGAATCTCTCCGAGGTGCCTTGCGCTCATCAGAATTAAAATCCGCGCGAGCAGGTGCGTCGTAGAAGTAAAAAATTAACAGCCCTGCGACTCAAAATGAACTATTGTGGCGTGAATTCGGTTGTGCCAAGGCTGTTTTATTGTCGAGGGACAAAACTGATAATAAGTTGCTCTCTTCGTGCGTCATCGTTTTTGGGATGGATACAACAACCCGGAATACGAATTTAATCCGATCAACGGCTTTGCTCTTTTTTTAGACGTCCGTCGCCTCTCCCGGAGCTCGAACTATTTAACAATTCAACGCCTTTAATCGCATTTTTGTTGATACGGCCTTAAAAATAAATTTGAGCGCGAAAAGTGAAAAAAATATGTTCAGACTGAATTTGGTGTAATAATTGAGCGTGGCGATTTTTTTACCGTTGAAACAACTCATGAGCGGGGATAGGGAATTTGAAATTCCCATGAATGAGTGGAAACCAATTTTTAATTTAATTTTAATAAAAACGTAAGAAGTATCTATAAAATCAAATAGTGATTAAAATTGAGAAATCCTTATACGTGCTCGAAATTTGTACATTTCCTCATTTCGAAACTGTTTTATACATATTCAGTTTTATTAATTTGAATTTTAAGTGTTTTTCTTCTTTTTTTTTAATTGCGTTTCAGGAATTCTCTGATATTATGCATTTTGAAATTTTGTCATGTTGAGTACCTACTCAAATAATTTATTATAAAAACACAAAACTGATAATAGACTTTAATCTAACTCTCTAGTCTAATAATAATATTCCAGGATTTGTGTTTAATTTTTGAAGCACGTAGAACGTTAAATAGAAAAAACCTGGTCTCTATAGAACTACGTTAATTTGTACTGACGTGCATCTTTGCTTCAAGGTGGCTCAATTTTTCAAATTATCTATTTGTAAAGATATTTTTTACTGGTTGCGATATGAATATTATTAATAACGAAAAATTTTTACGGCCTCGCGACTCAACTTGAGGAATTCTGGTTTCTAGATATACTATTATAGTCATTGGTCATTTTATTGTAAGGAAATTTGGGTTGTGATCGGTGAAATATAAGCACCATGAATTGCCATTGCAAAAGTTTTCTCATTTTCATTGATTTTTCTATCATAAAAGCTTGACATTAAAAAAAAATTCACTCAGAAATGTTATTATTGTTTATTATACAACGTAAAATTTATTTTTTAATCGACACGAGTCCGCAGTATTTAAATAATTCGCATATAGGCTTCCTTGAGTGAACCTTCGTTTAATTTTAAAATTCACCGAGTGCTTTCGCTAGTCGGGGAAATAAATAAAAACTCTAATGTTTCAAAAATATTGTTTTCTACGATAATACACTTCCATTTCTAGTGGAAAACAAGGACGGCGTAGCTCAGGGAGTCGTTAATTCTCCAGCTTCAGATTAATGTCTCTAGATATTCCGTCTCCTTAGCGAAAAGGGTCTTTACTCATCCGTCCGTGCTTTTAGTTCGAAGACTGAGATGAGAAACTTGGCCAATCGGCGCCAGCCTTGGCTCGGGCGGTAATTAAGAAAGATTTTTCATATGGGGAGGACCATGTGAGATGGAAGTGCCATATGGAGCAGGAGGTATGTGGGAGCTAAAAGTGGCGATGAGAGATGAGCACGAGAAGTGGTGATGCTTATCGTAAGACTGTTCTACTCAGACGGTTCGGGGGTGAAACTGGAAAACAACCCCTGAACCTACAGACCGTACGAATCCTTTTCCCGCCTCGCCTATCCCACCTTATTGATTACAATAGAAGTAGGAAACTCTTTAATTGCAGTTTGTCTGTTGCCAAGACAACAACTCTTCTTCCCTCATATTGTGAGAAGCGGGCGAGATGAGTTTCGCCTCTGATCATATCGCAACGTTTACTTTCTTTCGTCCCCACGTCCTTTTCTGCCAATTTTCATCCGCTATGTTTACAAAGTTGTTGTACAATATCGCAACAATGCTAGCTTAGCATAATTACCAGATGCATGAATTCGATCGATTCATCTCTCAGGGCAGAGATGACTTATCTCAATAATTTTCTTTTTTTTACATTAACAATGACGAATATGAGCCGTTTAATAACGACACTCTTGTTTCTAATTTACAGTCATTCAGCGTACAAGTTAATTTGAATTCGAAAAACAGAAAAATAGAAGAAATGTCATAGACGAATAAAATTTTCACATTTCTTCCTTCAAACGCTCTCTTGCTCTGTGAGTAATAAATATTACGCTCATACGATTCGAATTCTCACTATTCCTGAACAATATCAAGCCCACCGAACGAGAATCGAACCTGATTCCGTAGCATACTCGAAATTGAGCCCCGGGGGATCGTGTTCATAATTCGCTCGGATAATAATTGCGCTCGCCGCCTTAGTCATTTTCCTACGGTTTTTGCTTTCATTCGGTGGTGGCCTTTTTTTCGAAAACTCTCCTCCTCCTTGCGATTACCATAATATTCTAATGGGCCGGTGAGCGGTAAAGCTTGGCGTCGGGTTTGATATAGTAAGCGGGCGCGATGGATGTTCGACTCATTCTGATGAATTATTTAAAATCCGTGATGCTCTCCCGGTGATCGACGACGGTGAGATTCGATACGGATCGCACGCCCGTCCTATATTCCCTGGTCATGATCCTTTCTATATCAACGGAGAAAATACATTTGAGGACGTACGCATTTCGATATACGATAAAACTCTGCACATTATTGTATTTTAGTTTATTATTCCTTTACCGTACAATTGCGATAGTAACTATCCCGAACATTTGTGAACGTTCCCATCGAACAAAAGATTAAGTCTGAGGGGAAACTGCTTAGCAGCTATGGTGTAATTTTAATAATTTCTAATTAATCATTTAATTGAAAGTTAAATTATTCGCCTAACGATATAGTTTAAAAGAGTGTAAGACGAGCATTTCAACGAGTATAGGACGTTTTTAATAGCGCTAGGATGTCTCGTGTTATGCCATCTTGCCTAATATCTCAAAATCTGGAATTTGCCACACTAAAACCGCTATAACTCGAGAACCATTAAAGCTATCGACTGCGTTAAGGTCTCATCCGATTCAGAATCCTATGAAATTGATATTAAGCCCACCTTTCTCTAAAAAAAACTTCAAAAATACTTATCCCCCGCTTAACCCCCTAAAAATTTCCTTAAAATTAGGGTAGCAATCTGGCTGAGGAATTGGGCCGCTGTAAAAGCTGCATAATTTAAACTTCACCAAAAATTTGAATTATGCAACTTTTACAGTTTTGTCAGAAAAGAGATTACGGCGGAGGTACAGAAATTTTTTTATTCGATGTTCGAATTCTACGTACCTTGAAACGTAAAACATCGAATTTTGAAGGGATTAAATAATTTTTCAGGAGCGGTTACACCAGTTTATTAATGTGTAGTAAAGTGAGTGTGGAGTGTTAGTGAGAAAGATCAATATCCGATCCGACCAAATCCCAAATTCGATATTTGTATCAACTAAAATATGTAAAATTTTAGCCACTCTCTAATATACCACAAAATCCTTTCCACCAGTCGTTATTACCGGTTTTTCGCCCACTATAAAAACAATTTCTTTCAACTGAAAGCCGGTTTATTTTTTAATCAAACAAATATATAGAACTGTTTAAAAAATATCTAAAATCGTCTTCGTGAAAATTTACGCCAATATTCACCTTTATATTATAGCTCCAAATAATTTCTACCCTGACGATGATATATATCGCAATTAAAATTCGCCATTAAACCGTGGCCAACAGTAAAAACGCTTGATTTCATTCGTCGAAAAGTCGGCCCGTTAATTTACGATCACTGCGGGAGAAGTTGATGAGCCATCCGAAACGAAAGAACGAAATATTAAAGGAGAAAATGAGACGAAGGGGAAAAATAATCCGACGCCATTTGCATATCCAACAAGTGTTAATGAACTCCAAATGTTGGAAACACGCCGACTTCTTCGGTTCGAAGAGATCTCTTGACGTATGATCTTCTACGGTAGAGCTGGGGATACCTTCCGATTGTAAACGTTGTAAATGATGAGCCTAAGTCCCGACGGGGGGCCTAACCCCTTCAGATCAAGTTCCCTCTCTTGCGTCGTCGTACCACAAATATCGCCCATCTCTACCTCGACGGAACGATACCTAATTAATCCTCCGTTAATCACCGACTGATGTCTTGATGGTATCTGCCTACTGCTTTTTGGTTTTCGATTTTCATCTCCCTATGGTCGACGTGTATCCTGAGCAACGCGGCGGGGGGTTTTTCATTTCTTCGGGATTTTTTCCCCCCCGAAGACTTGTTCGAGATGAAGAAGCACAAGGTAGTGTATCGGGTCGAGGTGTTTTAATTTCTGATTACCGTACGTCACGATGGCATTTGATTCGAAGAGGTATTAGCTTGGAGTCGTTCCGCTGATAAATCTGAGCTCGACTTTCTACAATGTTAAGACCGAAGATTCAACGAGTGAGTATCGTACAAGTGGTTGATAATCTACATGTGTTCAGAAATTGTCGGTGGAATCGGTTAAATATCGCTACCACAGTATTCCTGCGTTTCTTCAATACTCCGTTCCAAGGAGATTTCGAGGGCTGATTTGATTTTTTTGGACGATGCCAAGATATTCGACAGGTTTTTGCTTGTGTATACTTACTTTTTACTACAGGAAGTATACATTTTCAAGAATGGATGACTGAAAACTAAGTGAATTTTTCCAATTATTTACAAATTCTGGGATTCTCCAAGGGTGTCCTTCAGGTCCCAACTTATTCCTCTATCTCCGGACAATCCTACAGCGTTTACAGGCTGCGACTAAGTGCGTTTGCACGCGTTACTTGAACCCTTGGGGAGTATGGAACTTCCTCAAAGGTGATCAAGAGACTCTCAATCGGTCTCGATTTCTGAAATTGGCATGAGAGTCATCCAGTCCCCTGATTATTCCTGATCATCATCATGTCTTATTTGTGTCTGCGAGTTCGATGGCGGCTTTTCGCAGAGAATGATGTAATTGATTTGTCTCAGAGTTGCTTGCAGTTCTGTGGTCTACTATTGGACGTCAAAAAATAATCACCGGATCCTAGCGACCGAAGAATTCCTCACATCTTTTTTACCATCGCCAGTTCTAACCACCATTATATTTTGCCTGATCGAATCATCGACGATAGTTGATCGTCCTATTCCTTTATGCATTTTTTCCAGCCTGAAATATCCTTTAGTGAATAGGCACAATAAAACCCCAACTCTAGAGCAGCTTTGAAGCCGCTGCAGACGAATCGGAATGAGAGCTAGTCAGCGAAAGATGACCTTGACGAGGAGATGTTCTTTTTGAAAATGACCTCGACTCTGCGGGCTTTTCCGACCCGGTTCATATAAATGGTCGGGAAAATAAATGTATTTTATTAATGGTTCAAACGGGGTTTACAGCTTTAGACGTCCGAGAACTGTTTTTCATGCGAACGTCTCGTCTCTGGAAAAGCCCCGTTGAAACGTCCAAGCGGACCCTTGTTCTAAATATGTTAGCCTTTTCATTTATTCTCCTCCCACCCTCTTGATAAACTCCGTTTCCCCTCGCCGTCTTTTTCGCAATTTTTTTCCCCCTTTTTCTCTTGTCTCCGGAACCATTAGGGTAAATATCCCGCTTGGAGATGTTAGAAGCTTCACTATAGCGTCTCATGCGTGTATATACTTGTAGATAAAACTTTCGGGCAAAGTGCCAGGCGAACCTCGTGTCTGGCAGCTATAGGAGCTTCTAGCAATATTAATAAATTTCAGTAATTAACCATTCCTTCGGGGGTCCGAAGTTATTAGAAGCTTCAGTCGGGACCGAGGAGACTGTATTTCTGGATCGATGTCCCCTACTTCTTAACGATTCCTTTCTCAATCCGGAGTTAATCAATTTCGGTTTTGCAGACGACTCGACGGTCTTCCAAGGTTTATTCATAGGTCCCCATTAATGAGTCGTATTGAAATACGGTTTCCTTCATTCCGAAAGAGCCGGCCCGTTTTAATGGCCGGGATTCTTCTTAATGAGTTATCAGCAAAGAACAATGGGGAATCGGTATGGCTTCGAGCCAAATATCGGCGCTTTTAATTACTGGGACGGCCGCTTTACTATTCTTTTCCTATTGATTGGACAGTTTCCAGTTGAGTAAGGGAAAGGCGTTCTCCGATGGCGGCAAACAATCGAAACGAGGACGGTTATTGTTCGAGGTGCAGTCATTTAATAAACTTTGTCGAAGGGATGGGATTAAATTTAATGTGTTATTATTTTGCATGTCGTCGCATTTTTTGATGTCAGCGTGTTGTGAATGTGAGAAAAACCGGACGACTCATTTTCCGATTCTTTAGTGGCTGGCACTTTCACCCATTCGGGCATCTTCAGGGCAAGCCATATAGGGTCTACCGGGTGACGCGTTTTTGTTTATTCGTTTTTCGAGAGATTATTTAGCCCAACTAATCAAATAAGCACAATTCGAAAAGAAAAAAATGGCAATTTTTAGTAATTTTTTTTTTTTAATAGCATCACTTTAAAATGTGTTAATTTCCATTAATTTTTTGCGATGTAGAAAATGAATTTTTGTTATTATTTCTTACTTAAAAAAAATATAACCCTTCCAGCCCTTCAAAAAAAGAATGCTTTACAATCGTCTTTTTTTTCTAAAGCGTCGATTCGACAGTTTCGTTCATTCCATCTTTGGAAATTGCGTAGAAAACGACAGCGAGACGAGCTCACTTTCCAGCTTCAGTAGAGAAATGGGCATTTCGAATCGCATCAGTTACAAAATGTTTCTTCCGTCCAAGACGAAAAGATGCCCCGAGTGGGTTCTAAGTTAAAAATAATCCACGGACAAAAGGGGCAGAATTCAAAATGGGAGAGACCTCTAGTTTCATTGAGCCTCGTCGGCTCCGATTCTTAACCGTTTGGTTCCCGTCCCATTCAAAAGTTGAACGACGATCTCAGTTCACTTACTCTCCTCGGATTTGGAGTTTCGAATCTCGCGGTGATATGGGTTTATTTTCGTCCAAGAAACCTAAAGAGAAACTCTTTGAAAATCTTCGTCGGAGTCGAAAGGCCGTAGTAGGTGGGGACCTAATTGCCGTCCTCTCACCGCTTGACGTTTATCAACGAGCTAGTCAGAGCGGGAGGACTGCCGTGAATTATTAATTAAAAATAGATTTTTTTCTCCTATCTTCTTTCACCGGCATTCTCCATGCTCATGGTCCAGCTGGGCGAGATGGATCCAACAGGAGATGGAAATGACGTTGGATCGGGCGGTAGCTCCGGGTGACGTGGCCATGGGCCAAACAGCGGTCTCATTAGCTGTTTATATCTGGAACTTTATTGTATGGGAAGGTTCCCTTTTCTCACTCCCGAGGCTATTGAACTTCACTTCCCTGTTGTGGTGTTGAAAACAACCGATAGAACAGTCGAATAGCCCACAACAAAAGCAGAACTAATCCAGACGCGGATAAAAAAATATTTTAAAAAATCAGTCGGACAAAAGGATACGTTAGCAATTGATATATTTCGTTATCCCCGCCATGTCGATAATGTGATTGATTAGGTTTGTGGTAGCTGAGCGTGAGTTGTTCTAAATATTGACGTGTACCTATCAGTCGCACTCACACTCTGCACTCACACTCTACACTTACACCACACTCCACACTCACACTCTCTACTCACACTCAACCCTCACACTCCGCCCTCACACTCCACCCTCATACTCCACTTTCACACTCCACACTCACACTCAACACTCACACTCCACACTCACACTCCACACTCCACACTCACACTCCACACTCACACTCCACACTCACACTCCACACTCACACTCCACACTCACACTCTACACTCACACTTCACACTCAAACTCCACACTCAAACTCCACACTCAAACTCCACACTCAAACTCCACACTCAAACTCCACACTCACACTCCACACTCACACCCCACAACTAGCTTTCTAGGTTGATGGTTGCAAAGCGTAGGAAATATAAACATATCGAGAATTCCTATTAAGTGGTTCTATCAAATGTCTTTATAACACTCACGTTCATTCTAGTTGCAAATGAGAAAACGATGGTGAAAAAACTTGTCGGAGGAAATTGTACAAGCTGATGGTAGTCGGTTTTTTCAAGGACGGAGAAGGAAAATACTGATAGAGAGAGACGGAAAAAATAATAAGAGCCAGTCTGAGAGATTCGTTGCCGCAATTAATTAATTAAAACCTTCTCGAAGCTGCTTGCCTTCAAAACGAAAACCGCCGCAGCTCATTTCAGAATCGAAATCGGAGCTGAAACCTTCGCCTTCATCGTTATACGAGAAAAAAACCGGAGCAGTCGACCCGAAAAAAGTAAATAAGTTTTTCATCCGACTGTTTATCTCTTTCGTCAAGGGAGGAAGAATATTAAGGCGAACTTAATTAGAAATACGACTTTAAGAAGAGGAGAAGCGATGGAAAATCATCTCCAGTCAAGAGTGGGCGGAGCTTCTGTTAATTGAAAGGTTAACTCAAGTCCCCGGATTTCCGAGGAAAAGTAGGGAAGAAAAACCGACGAGCCGTTCATTAGCTGTAATAATATTTACAGATCTTAACGAGATTAATTCGAGTAAATTAATTTTTCTTCCGAGATTCCCTCTTTTTTTCTCCGACTCTCCCGCTCAAGCTTGGTGATTTTTAGCTTCTCGGGAAAGGATTTTCTTCAAGGCTGTTCCCAAAAGAGGTTACATAAAAATATTCTGTTTGTTTTCCTGATAGGAAAACGACTAATATGTTTTTACGTTCACGAGCAACAGGTTGACTATTTATTTGTTTAAACAGGTTAGATATAGAAAATAAAAAAATTCTTATTATTAGTAATTTTGATAATATTGTTGTACTTTTTCGGCTTTTTGGCTGTCAATTTTTCTCCGACCGGTAGAACCGTCTCCGACTTTTCGAATAGGTATAAAAATAACCCCCTCATTAATATTATAACTTTACGTTGATCGATCCCCAGCACGACTGAGACAGTGAGTAATCTCTGAAAACTCCAAGCAGAACTGGTAGCATTCTACTTAAATAAAAGCCTGCGATAGACTTGAAAATAATTGTGTGGAATCGTATGAGAATGGAAATGACATCATCGATGGCCTCAAGCCAATTTGAGTCCCTTGATCTCGTTCACATTAACATATTGATCCGCGTTTATCAAGACAGCTAAGAAAGGTTCGAATTTATCTGAAACCGATATGAAATTCATCAGCCTCGAGGTAACTGGTTGATTTTCCAAGCGAGTAAGGTAATTCGATCATCATGCGTAATATAATTTGAACTGAGCGTGAATAAATCGGCGGAATAATTAGGTTTCAATATTTTTCAATAGTGTTGAAGGCAAGAAATAATTCCTGCTACCAGAAAATACACGGAAAATGATTCTGCATACAGGAAAAATGCTTCCCGATTTTCGCTTTACCTAATTTGATAGGAACTTTCCCTTTGAAACGCGCCAAATTGACACATCTTGGGCTACAGAATAATCTCGATTAATCCCTTTTGGGGAAAAAATACTTCCGCCTCGAAAGTGAGAGAGCTTGAAAAACACCGCAGTGCGGACTCATCTTTTCCTTCCTCATAACCTTCCTCGAAGACAAACAGCGGGATATTAATCTGACGATGAGGAGGGATATGAGCCTGTGTGTGAAGATTTCCTTCAGAAATCTCCCTCGTTGCCCTGTTCATTCTCGAGAATGGGTATAATGAACCGTGCGAGGCTATGGTATGAACTAATGAACAAACACTGGATAAGAAACCATCGAATCGAGGGTTTAAGGGATGAGAGTATGACTAAGGGCTCAAAGGAATTGGCGGCATCTTGGGTCGAAAAGGCAACGAAAGAGGAATACATTTTTTCCATCTCGAGCATTTCGAAGGGCGTTTCTCCGCTATGAACGATAATTAAATCAAGAGGATCGAGTATGAACTGCATTGCATTATTCTACCCTCGAGCAAAGATGTCCTAATTTGAGGATGCAGGGGGAATCAGGAGAATGTGCGATTTAGATTAATTCTCCCAAGAAAATTAATCTAGAGTCTTCAAATGACGTAAATTATTTAGAATTTTCCAAACTTGGTATTAAGCAATATTCGCATAATTAATTAAAACTGATGCTTATAAATATTAATAGTTATTATTAAATTACATTCTAATTTTATTTTTCGATCTTCACAATTTTAAATTGTTTTGTTTTTCATATTTTTTTCATCAATTTCTTGGTTTTCACTTTTTATAAATTATTTTTCAACAAATTTACGCTTTTCTGAGATTATTTTCCAATTTTTCAAAACTGTCGAATCTTGAAGAATTTCGTAAATGTTTAATATGGTTATTTTTTATGAACCTTTTTTTTCTCCAATTTTCTGGAGTTAATTTTTTATATAACTCTTTGTATTTTCCGTCCTTTATTCGTGAGGTCAATCAATTTTGTTTTTCTGTGGTTTCTTTCAGTTTCCCTCATTTATGGATTCTTGAAATGATTGTAAATATAACTTTTGATCACTAATAACCGGCGTTGTTTTTATTTTTATTCATTTTTTTAAAGTGATTGATAATTTAAAAAAAATATTTATAAGTCCACGCTATTTTATGTTTCTAATTAGTGCCTGCTTATTTTGTTT
Source organism: Tupiocoris notatus (assembly GCA_037159825.1). Taxonomy (NCBI): domain Eukaryota; kingdom Metazoa; phylum Arthropoda; class Insecta; order Hemiptera; family Miridae; genus Tupiocoris; species Tupiocoris notatus. The sequence goes on along the minus strand of JASJUZ010000598.1, from coordinate 46,989 downwards.
CCAGGTGAGAATCATTTTGACCATCAATCGGCCAGTATTGCAGTTGGATCACGTTCGGTAATAAAAATGTCAGAATTCTACTTTTAAAAAAGCCTCAAATTCCTCCCTCAAATAATTACAAAAACCCTTCGTCTCTTATCGGTTCCGTAAAACGTTTAATATACGACCGAGGGCGCCCTCTAATCTCGGATCAACTCCAAATTGGTGAGGACATTCGAAGTAACGCGATACCTCAGATCGAATCGAAACTGGACCAAACGGGTGATTATCGTAAAGACTCAGGCCAACTTGGAACGCTCTGAGGCCTTCGTGTTGACACTTAATTCGAGAAACATCTTTAATTTGTTTACATTATGTTTGTCAGTCGAAAGAAGCTGGAAAAAACGACAATGTATTTTAGAAACGATTTAGACGGCGTCGAATTTCATCGTTTTGACTGAAAGGTGACGAAAGATTTTTTCGTGTCGGAGTTTTCTCGTTGGAAAGAGGCGAAAAGAATTTTTCCTGCGAAGCATAAAACGTTTAATGGGGCGGCATTTCGTCGGCTCGCGTGATTTTCTGAATGTCAGGAGGTCCATTTGGGTGGGCTTCCTTTTTCTAAAATTAGGTCAAAAACGCGGACGAGCTCTTTCCTCCGTCGAACGAGTGAAATGGCTCCTTCGTCAACTCCCGGCCTGTAATCCATTCTCTTGTTGTTTATTGTAAACAAACAGTTGTTTACTCTAAGCGATCCAAACGGAGTTGTCCACGGGAAAATAAATAATCGAGAAACGCGTTTCGAAGCCGAATCGTGCTGAAGGAGATGGATCTGTTTTAAAACAGATCTCGCACTCAAAAAGATCGAGTTTGAAAGAGTCGCACCTGTTTTGAACCCTAGTCTGCCGAATGTCAAGAAATCGTGTTTTAATTCGGCATTCTGACACAAAAATGATCATGATTCTTTCGCCCAAGTTCGACATCCGGTCGAACTGACCGTTAATTTTTTTTAAACAAAAAAACATCATCATTTCCTTTCTCTTCGATTTTCGAATTAACCTGAAGAAACCGTTAACCTGTTGCAATCGCGATCTTAACCGGCGAAACGAGGCTAACGGCTAATTTCCAAAAGACTTTTAATCTCGCCCGAAAAACTCATCGTTCCTCTTCACTTCATCGCGGCAAAGTTTGCCAAGCGTCTGAAACTTAATAAAAACTGCTCCAATTACAGCAATTAAGACTTCCCCGCCCTTAAGTTCCATCAATTCAACCCGTCCAAGACGGGGGAAACTTTTCCTGAACCCTTTTTCGCTTCAAGTCCGTTTTAACGCCTTTCGAAAACTTTCCCCGAGGGCGAGGGGCGAAGAAAATGCGGTCATAATTTTCCCTTCGGCTAGTACTTTTAATGAATTCCTTCTTTCGACAATTTTGCCGACCGTTTGTTAACTTTAACAGATGAAAATACAATTAAAAGGAAACATCTTGATTGACGGAGATTCCTTTGCTTTTTGCCGCTAGTTGAGAAGATTTTTTCAAATAAGCAGTTGCTTTTCATAATTAGCTGTTCGTTTGTACACTTGAAGGGGTGAACAATAAGAAAAAGACTAAGGATGAAATCGCATATTTCTCATGACAATTTTATTCCGTTCTAATTTTTATTTACTTTTTCAAATAATTTTTTATACTAATCAATTTTTTTTTCATTTGTTTTAATTTTAACTCAACTTTTTCATTTTCTTCAAGTGTACAATCTTCGTATGATTCCATTTTTTCCCCATTCCGTTCTAATTTTTATTTTATTTTATTTTTTTATTTTATTTTTTGTTATAATAATTGTCATCCTATGATTGCCATTTAAAATTTCACTAAAATTTGCACACGTTTCTAGCTGATTCTCTCGGTTCCTCCAAGCTTCGTGAAGTTAGTCAAGCTCAAAATCACAAATTCGAGCGTGTTTGCGTAATTCACCTGGCCCGAGATTAACTTAATAGGCGATAAAATGTCGTCGAGTCGGAAAATTATTTAAAATATAATTTTTTACGAGCCGCATTAACGTCTTGACATCGTTTGAAACATTTCTCCCCTCGTATTTCTGTTCGCGACTCATAAAATGTTATTACCTACAACTAAATCAGCTTTGGACTTGGGCCAATATACGTTTCAAACTAGGCAACAGAAGTTACGGACTAGAGACATAATATTCGAAATATTTTTCCACCCATTTCAATTCCCTTTGATGTGAAATGGGACGAAGAAGAGATAATGTATACATCGAATTGCGCCGATAAACTTCATCGCCCGTTGAACCGAAGTGGAGTGATACAGTTGAAAACAAAAGCGAAATTACAGAGGACATAGGTTATAATAATATATATTTTTAAACGGTCTGCCAAATCGTTTCAATAAATTACAACGATACAAATACAAACGCTTCCTAATTCGATTAAATTAGTTTCAATACTTCCATTAAGTGAGCTGGATGTATAGGTACTGGAAAAATAAAAATAGTATTTAAAAATAACTGGTGGCCACCATGTAGCGACTGCTGTTGCACTAAATCATTTCAAGACAGAGATTCTCGCTTAAGAAAAAACACATTAAAATAAAATCTGCCCCGTATCATAACAAAAGAATTGCTTTACAAGTCGTCTCTTCATTAAAATATTAACTACAGCCGTTTTCGCATTTTCCCTCCAATGCGGCGAGGGGAAAACGGCGATTGCGAGAGAAAAAACTCATTTAAAACAATTTCTTTCCCCCAATTAAGGTTCCGTTGGAGCGAAGCAGATTATTACTTCCCCTTCGCCCTGCTCATCATAAGCACCGATATTTTACCGTTTTGAAAACCCTTACCGTAATCAAGGTTCAACTCGAAACGACAATTAAAACAGAAAAACTCCACCCCAAAGTTGGGGAGCTTTATAATAAAAAGGGTTTCCGAAAGAGGAATGATAGGATGGTTTTCACAGAGGGAACGAAGCGTGGTGAGCTTTTAAAACATTGCCGTATTAACACCCTCTGTTTTAACAGCTTTTCCATCCCTCCATTTGCAGCCTCCGGCGACAACAAGTGGTCTTATTAATTTCAACACCCTTTCCCAGCCCAATCGAGATTTTCTTGTCCGTTTTTCCATCAGTACGTAACGGTAAAGGTATCGGCGAGATAGCAGAGTTTCACAAGTTTTCCTCAGTTTTTCCGACTCTCCACTTTACAGGTAAATTAATTATATTCCAACGCACCAAGATGACCATAGAGTACAATAACACAACCTCACAAAGGGGGGGGGGCATTCAACACAGCAGCACTACCACAGCTACACAATAACAACAACTACGCTAAAAAAAAAAAAAAAAAAAAAAAAAAAAAAAAAAAAAAAAAAAAAAAACTACATCAGCAATAATAACTGATAATAAGCAATAACGATGATAACTACCCAACATCAATAATACAAAACAACTACACAGAACTACAACAATAATATCTACGAGAGGAACACCCTTCACAACATTAATACCACACAACTACAATAACATCTACTAGTACTCAAAACAACAACAACTAAGCAACAACAAAATAGCATAAACAACACGGCAGCAAAACAACAACAATAACAACTACACAACACCAAGGAACAATAATTATGACAACTAAGTAGTTGTGTCGATGTTACAGTTGTAGTAACGTCAACACAACAATGAAAAATGAAGGTAACAACAAAAATAGCAGTAGCGACCCCCCAATTACACACGAGGAACAACAGCTCAACTACTAAAAAACTGAAACTAGTGCAAAAGCAACGAACAGTAACACTAACAAAAATAACATGAGCAAATAATACAACACCAGTGCATCAAAAGTAAAAACAGCAGTACTCATCACCACCCCAACAACAACAACAACAACAACAACAACAACAACAACAACAACAACAACAACAACAACAACAACAACAACAACAACAACAACAACAACAACAACAAGAACAACACCAACACCAACAACAACAACAATGATATCACAGCTCCAACTGCACACTAACAGTAAAAACCACTCAATAAAAACGCATAAAATAAAAATAAATACTACTATGCAACATCATAAGTACACACTAAATACGCAACAACAACATCAAAAACACAGCAGCAACAACAACACACCACACAACAATGGCGCAAAGGCAATAATAATAACTATGCAACAACATTAACAGCAGCACAACTTTACAATAACCACAATAACTACCCAATAACAACAACAATAAATTGAGTATTGAATAAGGTGTGACAACAAACCGTTATTAATCAATAGCACTCTTCTTTCCCTATAATTCGAATAATATTGTCTCTGTTGAATAATCATAATAGTTTTTTTTTAAATTACAATTTTTTTTTAAATCTTAGAAAACAACTAAGATATTTCATTTGAAAATTAAACTCTCTTGCATCCATCTCAATGCGATGAGATGTTCGGCCATTTTTCCTCTCTTGTTCAAAGCACTTGCCAACTTCCTAGCGCCGAAGGGACAGATTTGAAAGAGCCTTGACCCATCTGAAAAATCGAGAGTCCTCACACGGCTGAAAACGAGAGAGAAGCTTACAGGTCTAATTGTTTGGATTTGTAATGGACGACATTGGTGAACGCCAGCTGGCATCAGTCATCGTATTCGCTCTTTTTACCTTCTCGTCTGTTTCTTGTCCATTAGCTCGAATTCAGATGGTAAAAATCTGGTCGCAGAGATCGCTCAAATGATGACCCACGCTCACGTCAAAATAGTGCGAACGGCGTTATTAGAAAAACCCTCGCGAGAATTATAAGCTGTTGAAACGTCGTGTGGTGAGATTGTTGATAGTGCAAATGGAACCTGTCATCTGGATACGAATACTACGAGGAAAAGTGCAAATATTCGCTTGGATTTTAGACCCAGAGCGAAGCGTGTTTCTCAGTGGGGAAATGGAAGAAGGTTTTGTAGTTACCGTTAGGCAGCGCTAGTGTAGCTCTAATGGATCAGTCGTAACCAGCTTTCATTTTACGCCGTTAGCGCTAGTTACCTAATGAAGAAATTCGATTTATTTTCGGGTTCCGAAATCTATTTTTGACAAATTAAAAACCATTCAAGCTCTCTGTGTAACTAAACAGTTATAACTGTTGACAACTCGACTTTACCGCTCCAAATGTTGATAACTAAGAGTATAAATATATTTATAGTTTGTTGGCCTACGCTTTTTATTAAAGTTGAAATTCGGTAGTCAGGGGTTTAATGTGCTCGAATAGAATTCAAGTGATTTTACTATAAATAACAAACAGAACATCACTCTTATTCTCTTCCCATCACCCAGATTATTCAAAGAACAATAGTCGTAGTCGAGGGCAAGGCGTTTTCATCCGCTCGAAGGGAAAAATAGTAAATCTCGCGAAAATTGAGTCATAAATACAAAATGATAACAATCAAAGTACTTTTGCGCAAGTTGTTAATTCACCGTTATCTTAGTCATTAATCGCGTTTCTCTCAATTCGCTATCGCGCGCGTTCTGTTTTTGCCCGCTCGAAGCCGCCAAATGGTCTCTTGAAGAGTTGCAAAGGGCCATTAGCAATCGTTATAAGCAATAGGTTCGCCTTATACAGCAGCTCACCATGTCCACTGTAGTTTTTGTCGGAGGCTGGCCTTGTTTTCTTTGTTATGGACATCTCGCTGGATGGATGCCTCGAGAAATCACGACTGAAGGCGATTCCAAGCGAGAACTCCTCATCGCGTCTTCCTCGTTTGCTGAGACTCCAATTATAACATTTTTCGGATGGTTAACCGTAGCCTCTCGACTCTACGTGACGATGGAAGGTTTCACACTTTTTTCGAACGCTATATCGTCGGACGGTGCGGGACTCGGTTTTGTTCTGAGTCTTTGGTCTGGCCCAAACGGAATTCGCCACCGCCGGACATGCGCGTGAGGGTCGACCGCAGAAATGTTCAAAAGACGGTTTCACTTCGGCGTTGATCACGGTTTTTTCTCTCATTCCCATCTTCAGTTCGAGTTTCGAAACGTCCACGAAGAAGCGAAATTCGGGAAAACGTGTTCGCCACGAAATTCTTCACCAATGGCAATACAGATACGGTTCAATTATTGATTTTGTAATTTATTAGTCGGTAATCGATTATATACTAGAAGAAAGTATCGAGTGAGTAGAGAGACATTTCAATCGTTCAAGTCCGCGTCTCTCCTCACAAAAACGACCGGTTGAATTTATATTTCGATGATTTTTCAAGCGAGTAATTTTTTTGTCCGAGCGCTTTCGTCTATATTGGCCTCTTTTGGGGAAGAGATGGCCATTCCTCAGTATTCGGGTAAGCCCGGTAGGAGTCACGAGTGGAACACTCTTGATCAATGATTATAACGTGGACCGAGCGTCCTCACTTTAGCCTCTTTACGTTGGTGATGAATATAGACTCTCAAGATTGTTCACTCTCGGTGAAATCGTTCGGAAAAAATTTACCATTCAGTTGAGAGATAATCGCTGTTCTCTCGCCCTGGAACACTCACGTCTTCTCTTATAGTATTCTAGTTGAATAAATGATATAAATAAATAACGGTAAATAAATTATATTCGCTTTCGTACGATCTTTTTACTCGTCTATGTTCGAAATTTTTCCGCCGTTTTTCGAGCGATCAGCGAGAGAGAGAAAAATGTTTACTCGTCCCCGGTATTATTTCACACGGCCATTGATTTACAGCGGAACGGAAATAATTTTGATGACTCATCCACCGAGCGACGATTCCATAGCCACCGAAAAAGCTCTCAAGTCGTTGGGCGCTCAGAAATTTTTTTCGAAGGTATATCTATTCAAAGAAAACAACTAAAATCGAGGTCAGAGATGGGGGAGTGAGAGAAATAGATTACTTTTTAGTACCTTGTAAAACAGGGACGTTTGAGCGTAAAATCGCGGTTGCTATAAAGCGAAGGGTGAGGCTGGGATGTCAGTCTTAAGGTCGTTCCGATTCCGGGCTTACTGCGTCTTTCGGTTACTCTAAATGTGGATTTTAGCTATGCCGACCAGTGAACTCGTGAGTCATTGAAATCTAGCCCAAGATCTTCTCCTTCACATATCGAGACGGTGCGAGCTTAATTCTTCCAGATGAGTATAATTATACTCTAAATAAATTTACCATCGAATCCGCGTTCAACTTTATAGAAATTGTCATTTTTTTAACTGAACTATTCTTTTTTTTTTTGCTGAAATTGAGAGGCATAGAATAAGAATAATTTTTTGAGCGATAATATTTTGTGATTCTTTATTCTTAAGCGGGTAATTCCAACAATATAATTGATATTGATGAGATGTACGTAGTATTTATGTACTAGTGGGAGAATATACATAGTGATTTTTTAGAAAATCAAGATAAATAAAGCGATTTTTTTAGAGTCTAGAAAAAATAGCAACTTTTTGGAGAATCTAGGAAAAAATAATGATTTTTGAGAGAATTTTTTAAAAAATAGACGTTTTTAAGGAAATCTAGGGAAAATAATAATTTTCAAGAAAGTCCAGAGAAAAATAGTGAGTTCTTAAAAGAATCCATAGAAATGTAATAATTTCTAAGGTAATCTAAAGAAAAATTGTATTTTTTTTAACTGTATATTTTAATATTATTTTATTTATGTTTCAGAAAAACATGGTTATTTAAATAAAATCTAGAGAAATTGTAATTTTAAGAGATCTGGTGAAAAATGGTGATTTTTAAGAGCGTTTGGAGAAAAATAGTAATCTTCAGTAGAATAAAAAAAAGAAGATTTTTAAGATAATCTAGAGTAAAATAGCAATTTTTAATAGAATATAGAGAAAACAGTGATTTTTTAAGAGAATATAGAGCAAAATACATATTCGACAGTTTCATGTAAAAAAAACATCTTCTATCATATCAATCAAACATCGGTTGACTTAAAAAGAGCGTTTCGCCTTCGGAAATTCGCCTTTTGATCGGACCTGTCAAGATATTCTCTATTCAGCCGATCAATAGTAAATTGGTAAGGTTATCGACAATTCCCTAATTGTTTCCCGATGGGGGGGGGGGGAGTAATTAAAAAGAGTGGTCGTTTCCTATAGCGAGAAGCCTATCGACATGGAGGGTTAATTGCTTTGCTAGCGCTTTCATTGTAATCGACGGTTCAATTACTTCATCAAATCATCGACTCTTTTATTCTCCTTTGGTCTATTATTACGTTTTGGGAGGGCTGTTTTTTAGCGCGATAATGGAAAACGAGTGGTGGGATTTTGCGTTAATTGATTCGTCGACAAAGGTCTCTTCTTTCCGTGTTTTTCCCATTCAAGTCGGCCACTTATTAAAATTAATATTTTCTTAAGAAGGGAAAAAATTGAAAAATTTGTTTACATTTTCACAAAATATTGAGCAAATTGAAACTTACAAAATACGTTTTTCGAGCCAGCAGTTGGGAAAGAGCTGGATTATTTCACACCTCGCCAAATCCGCTCTAATGATTTCGCGTCTAATTAACATCGCACAACCGGTTAATTTCGAGTGGCTTTCTAATTCATAACTGTTATCCGACATTTCATCGAATAACTGTCGCTGTGTTTCTTGTTCTATAAGGAAAATGAGAACATTGCCTTCAACCAAATCCGGGGAATCCCGTATGCCAGAGAAATCACCTGTTGTAGGTCAGTTATCATATGCAGCTAGTTATTAAATGATTTTGCTAGGACCGAGCTGCTCAAGGAATTCAGTAAAAAGGAAATTATTTTATTGGAATCGAAAATTGTAAGGGGTGAAATCGCGGTAAGTGATATAGCGGGCATTATTGACAAAATAAATATTATTCTAACTCATGAAATTCGAGGACAAGTTCAGAAACTCGAAAAAAAATTGCTCTAGGATATATACGATGTTTTAATCATAATAACGTCCTTTGTATGTAAATCTCCTATTAGAATATATTTTGAAACCGCTTGAAAATGAAAATTTAATTTTTCGCTCTTTCCAATGCCAGCGAATCTCGAAATTTCGGCCGGTGAAAAATCGATTTACGGAAAATAATTTCTGTGGCGCTGTTTAAATTTTTTTAATCTAATTTTTTGCTATTAACGTGTGTAAGACGTTCAAATGAAGACTTCTGCATAATAAAACATTTAATTAACATATATTTTGACCCCGAAAATCACGGTTGAATGTCAATTTTCGAGCTTCCAAAAACCGATTTTTTTGGATCACTTGCGGTTTTTTCCGAGGAATAAAAAAAATCACAAAAATACATCTCAGTGAGATACAACTTTCCTGAAAATTTCAGATTTTTATCTGTATTGAAAGACGAGTAAAAATTCGTTTTAAATGAACCAGAGATATTAAAATTATTACCAAATGAATACAAATCTTAAGTTTTCTCAGAATTGTTTAGTGTATTCCAAAGCAAAATTGTTTTTTTTTCATATTTTCTTGTAGTTCGGATTTTTTTTTTTTTTTTTTTTGTTTTATTTCAAAGAAGTCGTAAAACGAATCTCAAGGCGTTTCCTCGTGTATCGACGGTGTGAAAACCTTGAAAGCGACACCGAAACGTATAATATTATATTGGAACTATAAATTAACCGTTTTAACGTTTGTACTCGACGGATACACGGCATCACTCGTCCAATCCTGTTCGGGATCGTTCGACGTTCGGACGGCGTATAATGATTTGTTCGGGGCGTTTTAAATTTCACTTCGGGCCGAGGATCATTTTCTCGAATCCGCTGGCAAACACTCAAACATCTGACAGGGAGGATTTTACCCGGCTCTCTATCAATATCGTCACCCTTCGAGCAGGTTTTAACAAGACAACCTCAAACCAAGATGTGATCCGAGGCGTCTAATGCGCAAGAGACGTTCTTCCTACGGTCCGCTCGTAAATTTGAACTTTTTACTTACGCATCCGGCCGCTATTAATGATTCGGCTTCGCTTTGCCACTTTGAAATGGACCGGGTCAACAACATTGCAACTTGCGGGGAAAAATATTCATAGAACTCGGGAGATCTTGGGATTATCGGGATTATGGGATCGGACTGTTGCTTAGACTTATCGAGACAGCCGGAATACGACATAGTTCGAGACCGATGGATTAAAGTGCCAACTCAGCGGCGAGGAATTCCGGCGAAAAGTTGTCTCGGTAATAGGTGAATTCGCTAATTCCGCAAAGAAATACAAAGTTGGAAACGCAAGGATTACGTACGAATTTCTCCAAAGAATTACCATGCTAATATAGCAGGGCTCAGGTTTAAGTTTTATACATTTCAAAAACATAAAAATCATTCATTCAAAAATAATTTTCTGAAAAAGGTTGAGAAACATTTTTTTTATTTTGATGAATTTTCGTGCGTCGAATAAATAATTTAAAAACTGTCAAAAATCTATAATAATGAAATCCAAATAAATAAGAAAAATACCGCTAATAGAAATGGTTTCATGAGCTTACAAATATTGGCAATATTTTCATTTATGAAAAATCTATTAGCCGAAAAAAATCTCACAATATAAAAAATCGAAGAGAAACGATAATTTTACACATTTTTACAAATAGAGGAAGCGCAAATTTTTTACATTTTTCATTCAATTTCCAATGTTGTCGACCCGATTCCGATTCCTAGCAAGCCAACATTTTCAAAACTCTTGACCGATAGCAGCTGCGGAACCAATTCTTCGAGCGGTAAATCTCAAGATTTTCAAACGTGCTCGCTAATTTTAAATCCGCCTGTCTAATCAAGTTTTAATTGGCCGCTCTTCAAAATTTTTTTCCTATTTTCCTCCATCGCCTCGCCCACAGGCGCCCGTTAATCAGCTCTCGAACACCGAATTTTTGACGTCACTCGTCGAAATGAACAGGGAGATCTTAAAGTTGAAAATAGAATGACCATCGGAAGGTTTTTTCGAGATTCGAGAACGGGTATTATGCTGTTCTATAAACGTATCTAAGATCAAAGGCTCTTGCATTTGGATGTTACGAGATGAGAGCGCATCCATAATCAAATGGCAGTACGGATCTTTTGCATCTCTCAAGCTATTATAGACGAGGGGCATAGCCTCTAAATGAGGCTCAGTACGGAATAGTTCAACAGTTAGCGTAGTAGAGTATTTTATAGCATTTTTATTATGCTCGTAAAATTACTTAAACTTTTTGAAAAATCAATGCAACAATGAAATCTTCACACGAACGTCAAAATATCAAAATAATTCAACATCAATCTATAACTGTAGCAACTTGAAATGTGGCGTTGAAGACTTGTCCGATTGAGATCAAGACCAGGAATGAAAATTTATTCAATATAATAAACAAGGTTTAACCACGAAACTCATATCACTTGGAGTGACTGTAGTGGTGTAACATCTCCCCCTCCACTGAAGTCAGCATTCCTCATTTGATCAGCGTGAACTCTTCTTTCAATGCCGTTTTCGTCCACAACGTAAGAAAGAGGACCATTTTTTTCTATTACCACAGCCTGTGAGAACCTTTTATCTTCTTTGCGACGTTTGATCCACACCTTTTCTCCAACCTCAAATTCTCTCAACGGAGATCGATCGTGATTCATTTTCTGCTTTAACAAATTGTACTCTATTCGGTCATTAACGTTCGGCCTCAAGAGTGACAACTTAGTTCTCAGTGGACGTCCATACATCATCTCTGCGGGTGATTTGCCTGTGGTGCGGTGCACGGCCGCTCGGTATGAAGCTAAATATTTAGCGAGTCTAGTCCGTTGATTGTCACCACTATTTCTTGAAGCCGCAAATCTAGTTTTGAAGGTCTTCACTGCTCTCTCTGCTAAACCGTTGCTTCTTGGGTGGTAAGGAGTTGTTTTAACATGTTTTATGTTTTGCTGTTTACAAAATTGTTCAAAGTTTTGTGACGTCAATTGTGGTCCGTTGTCAGAGACAATTATTTTAGGTAATCCGAATCGTGCAAATATGTCTTGTAGTATTTGTATAGTCCTTTCTGTAGTTGTCTGTTTCATCGGTTGAATTTCAATCCATTTTGTAGTTGCATCCACAACGATCAGCCAACTGTAACCTTCAAAACTGTCTGCGAAGTCTATATGGATTCTTGACCAAGGTTGATGCGGAACATTCCAAGAGTAAAGTGGGGATTCCGGATCCCATGGTCTGTTTTCCTGACATGCTTTACAAGTTTTTAAGAAGTGCTCTATTGCTTTGTCAATCAATGGCCACCAAACAGTTAATTTCGCCAATGACCGCATGGCTGTTGAACCCGGATGTCCCTCGTGTAGTATTAGTAGTACATCTTGTTGAAGAGATCTTGGTATCACTATTCGACCACGCCATAACACAATATCTTCTTCAAAGGAAAGTTCTTCCTTCTTTTCAAAATAGGTAAGAAGATCAGTTGGTAGGTCTTTTTTTTCAGGCCATTCCGTTTCGAGATATTTAATTACTTTAGCTAAGCATGGATCTGCCGCTGTTCTACTTTTGAGTAACTGCTTGGATATGGCCAAATCTTTCAGTTTTGTATGTGCTATTTTTCGTCCAAAGTCTTGAAGCTCCTCTTTAGACCTAATAGGGAGTCTTGATAGAACGTCAGCTGGACTGTTTTCTTTGCCTGGGATGAACTCAAGCTTGAAATCAAATTCGGTTAACATCACCGCCCATCTGCTTACTCTGCTGGAAGCCATTTTTGGTAATTCTACATTTTCTCCGAAAATGTAAACTAAAGGTTTATGATCTGTTTTTAAAATGAACTTCCGACCATATAAGTACTGATCAAACTTACGAACCGCCTGAACTATTGCAAGGGCTTCTCGATCAATTACTGAATATCGTTGTTCAGCTTTGGACAGCTTTCTTGATGTGAAAGCAATGGGACGTTCTTCACCATCAAGTTTTCGTTGACATAACACACCGCCGATTCCCTTTTCACTCGCATCAGCGTACAACACTAGTTGTTGATCTGGATCGTAGTGAACGAGAGTATTTGATGAACACAAGATACTCTTAAGTTCCTCCGCTGTCTTGGTATGTTCCTCTGTCCAGTTCCATTTTGACCCTTTTTGTAATAACTCATATAAATGTGCGCATTTACCTTGAAGATTTGGTATGAATTTTTGGTAGTAGTTTATACAGCCTAAAAAAGATCGAAGTTCTTTGACGTTTGTGGGAATAGACATCTCCCGAATCGCTTTGATGTGATCTTCCGTGGGGTGAATACCGTCTTTATCAAAGCAATGTCCCAGGTACACGACTTTATCCTTTAGCCATTTACATTTGTCCAGATTAACTTTAAGTCCCGATTTTTGTAATCTCTCCAGTACTTGGGCGACTCTCTGAAGGTGTTCTTGGCGAGATTTCCCTGTTACGATAATATCATCCAGGTAGCAGATGACTCCGTTGAGTCCTTGTAAAATTGTGTCCATGGTTTTTTGAAATTTTGCGGGAGCAGAGCTTATTCCGAACGGCATACGCTTATATCGGAAAAAGCCACGATGAGTAGAAATAATAAGATATTTTTTTGATTCCTCAGCAACTTCCATCTGCAGATAAGCATCCTTTAAGTCAATTACGGAAAACTGTACCCCGCCTGCAATTTGGGCTCGGACTTCCTCAAAGGTTGGCATTGGATGTCTATCCTCAACTATGTATTTATTGATAGTTACTTTGAAGTCTGCACATAAGCGTATTTTTCCATTAGGTTTTGGAGCGATAACAATAGGAGATGCCCACTCAATATTAGTAATTGCTGGATCCACTGGTTCCACAATACCTTGGGCTACGATACGATCCAGCTCCTGTTCGACGGCAGTTTTTAAAGCAAATGGTACCGGCCTTGCTTTGAATACTTTGGGTTGAGCGTCAGGCTGCAATTTTATTTCTATTTTGTGGCCGACAATCCTGCCCGTCGATGAAGAAAATATTTCAGGAAAACGACTCAATACAGTTGTAATTTCGTCAGAAAATTTTGTTTCAGGTTTCACTTCGTCTTGTAGTTTGTTGTGCGCAGTGGTCACCTTGCAAATTTTTGCTCCTGGCGGTAGAGGAAGTTCAAATTTTAATACCCAGTTTAAACCAAACAAAGGTATATCCTCGTCTTTTATTACCACAAGTGGTAACCGTCGTTTAGAGTTGAACGCTTCAACATCGACTTTGGTAATGCCAAGCGTTTCTACCTCCAAGTTGGTGTATGCAATCAAATTTGGGAATGGTGCTATGGACGGTTTCCCTAATTTTTTCCAAACGCGTTCACTTATTACTGAGTGATGTGCTCCTGGGTCGTAAAGCATTTTCAACGGCCTCCCGTTAATATGGACTTGCAGCATTATTTTGCTCCCAGAGTTTGACATTCGACGAACTCCAAGGTCCGATCCTGAATCACTGCTAGACGAGTTTTCAGAGTATTGCTTGTGATCGAGTGCCAGCTGATTGGCGTTTCGTCGAAGATCGTTGGTTTTCTCGATGAGTGCTCTCCCTTTATTTAGGCATACGAATGTAAAATGGTTTCTTCCCTGGCACAGTTGACAAATTTTTCCTATGGCCTTGCATGCTTGAATTTTTTCATGGCGAGCCTCACCGCACTTGAAACAATGTTTTCCTCTAAGAAGTATGAGCGGTTTGGTAGTCTTTGTTTCTTTATTCTTATTTTTGAATGTAGAAATTTTATTCACGCCGTAAGACGTTCGTACTGATGCCATTTCTGCCAAACGTTTTTGCTCACTATTACTTTGCTCAAGCTGTAGGGTAAGCTTTTCAACGTCTCTTAGCGAATGGCTATTCGTGGGAAATGTCTTGAGTAGTTCTTTTTGCCACTCATTATTGTTGATACCAACAATAACCTGGTCGCGAATTCGTTCTTGTAAAGATTCACCGAATTCACACCGCCCAGCTAAAGCTCTCAACGTATTAAGGAATTCAGATACTGTTTCGTTTTCCTCTTTCCATCTCATGGAGAACGCAACTCTATCTGATGTTATGGAGCTTCCTTCGTAGTAGTAGTTGGAAATTACCTCAAGCAATTGTGTGTAGGATTGAGAAGTGACAGGGCTCGGTCTAAAGCGATCGACAAGCAGTTTGAAATTTTGCGGGAGCAGAGCTTATTCCGAACGGCATACGCTTATATCGGAAAAAGCCACGATGAGTAGAAATAATAAGATATTTTTTTGATTCCTCAGCAACTTCCATCTGCAGATAAGCATCCTTTAAGTCAATTACGGAAAACTGTACCCCGCCTGCAATTTGGGCTCGGACTTCCTCAAAGGTTGGCATTGGATGTCTATCCTTTTCCTCTTTCCATCTCATGGAGAACGCAACTCTATCTGATGTTATGGAGCTTCCTTCGTAGTAGTAGTTGGAAATTACCTCAAGCAATTGTGTGTAGGATTGAGAAGTGACAGGGCTCGGTCTAAAGCGATCGACAAGCAGTTTGAATATTTGTGGACCTACTTTAGTAAGCAGTAGACCTTTCTTATCGTCTTCATCTTGAATACGAGCAAGCTTCAGTTCTAGTTCGAAATAAGGGTGGTAGTATTCCCATTTTTCTTCATCCGGATTAAATTTTCGGATGTCTAGTTTAGGTATTGAGTTTCGTTCTTGCGATTCCAACAACTCCTCTGAATGCCTTCGTCGAGGCATAGCCGACGTATTTTTTTTTTTTTTTTTTTTTTTCTATTTATCCTCGTCGCCAATTGTAGCAACTTGAAATGTGGCGTTGAAGACTTGTCCGATTGAGATCAAGACCAGGAATGAAAATTTATTCAATATAATAAACAAGGTTTAACCACGAAACTCATATCACTTGGAGTGACTGTAGTGGTGTAACAATAACAACTTGAACAAAATCAATTTTGCTTTTATTTTTTTAATTTATTTTTTGAAACTTTATTGTACCGTAGTAAATTCCAGTCGGTTGAACAGTTTTTATCTATATTATATGAACAACATTATACTGACAGTGACATTCTCCCAAAGAGAAAAGTTGTGGTAGAATTTCTCAAAGAATAGAATTAGAAATAAATTTGAATTATCGAAAAAAATTAAGAGCGGAAAAAAATATTGGTTTAGCCAATATTTCCGCCGTTTTGATGTCAAATTCGGATTCAGCGTTAAATTTCCTATAAGAATAGCTTTCAAATTCGCTTGAAAACGAAAATTTAATTTTTCACCCTTACCGCTGCCAGCGGAGCTGAAAACTCGATTTACGGAAAATAATTTCTGTGGCGCTGTTTAAATTTTTTTCGCCAAATTTTTTGCTATGTACGTGTGTAAGGCGTTCAAATGAAGACTCCTGCATAATAAAACAATTGATTCACATAGATTTAGACCCCGAAAATCACGGTTGAAGTCCAATTTTCGAGCTTTAAAAAACTGATTTTTTTGGACCACTTGCAGATTTTTCCGGGAAATAAAAAAAATCACAAAAATACATCTCGGTAAGATACAACTTTCCTGAAAATTTCAGATTTTTATCTCTATTGAGATACGAGTAAAAAATCGTTAACTGATCGGTTAAAAAAAATCGCAGGGGTACCCCTTGGATTTTTCGTGATAAATTTTTTTGATTCGATTTCGCTCAAATTCAGCATAATGATAGTTGATGATGTGTATATCAATAATATATGGTTCATTATTTGTTTCTTTAGCACTAAATAGATGAAAAGAATGTTCAAAGTTGAAAAAAAGTGATCTTTTCGTTTATACTCAACTAATATGGTTGAATACCTCACAAACGGTTGAAAAATGGATAGGTACAATACTTGGGGAAAATGTGGACTGTTAAATTACCTATCTTTTGGTATATCCAAACATTCTTCCATTTACTTCGTAAACATGGAAGTATAGGCTAAAGTTCTATCTTGAAATGAGCTCCCCACGCCGCTGTGAATCAATGTACAATTGTTTATGGCTAGTGATGCTGGAAGGGGCAAAACGAGAAACACCGAGGCGGTCGACGCATTGTCTTTATTCCCAGATAAATACACAACATAGCTCGTGTGTGGGAGAAACGCATTAAAATGCTCCCGACGACCGAGAGCAGTAAAGTCGCGTTTCTTGCTATCAATTACTCTCATCGATAACAGGATGAGACATGCAAGGGGTGTAGTACTAAACTTACACGCAAGAACACACAGCACGCGTGCTTTCAGTTAAGAATGTGAGGTCCACCTGATCTGCAGCTGCACCAGGGAAACGCGATTTTCAAGATAACGATAAAAACCAGTTTAAAAATAACGATTATGACTTTTTTGAACTACCTATATGGGCTTTAAGTCAGTTTAAAATAGAAAAAAGTCAGTTATCAGTTGAAATGCCGTTTTAAGTTGGCAAAAAGTGTTTTCTTCGTTTGGTTGTCGTCGCATCTATTGTAGTGGAGGGGTTGTGAAAAGTGTTTTCAGTTAAAAAAAAAGGAAATGTCGTTTTCAGTTGATAAACGTTATTTCACTTAAAAAAATAAAACCCACTGTTTTCAGCTGAAAAAAAAGTAGTTTTTAGTAGAAAGAATGTACTTTTCAGTTGAACAAATCGTCGTTTTCAGTCATGAAACTTTTTTCTTTTTTTTTTTCAAGCCATTGTTGTTAAATGAAAAAACGTCATTTGAAGGGGAAGCAATCGTTGTTTTCAGTTGAAAAACGGGGTTTTCAGTTAAAGAATAGGCGTTTCGAGTTGAAATAAGGTATTTTTTATTTATTATTATTTTTTTATTTTTTTTTTTTTTTTTTACTGAAAACTTCGATTTTAAGTTGAAAAAAAAAATTAATTTTCTTCTCTTGTAGATAGTATTACGTATGGAAAATGTCTATTTCTTCTCCTAAAAAATTTTTTTTCCTTTGCATAATGCTAATTTTTTTATTTACTGAAAAACGCTGATGTTTACTAAAAAAAACGTCCATGCTCGAACATTTTTCGCTTGGAAACGCAATATTTTTTCTCCCAAAACCTAACCTCAAAAAATGTCAAATTTTCACAAAAAAAATCTAAATGGCGGTTATAGCTCTGCCATTCCGTCATCGATCGTTTTATGGCACAGATAGCGTCGGCAGAATATCATTCGTTGCGAAAAACCTCAAAAATAACCAGGACACGTATGCTCGAAATAAAACTTTTACTACTCGCTTCTCTTTTCAACAGGTCATCGCCGCAAGGAAGTTTCGGCTGGCAAAAGTGCCGAATTTTCGATTTATCGCTTACGCAGACAAAACATTTTCGGCCGAAAGTTGGGGACAAATCGATGTATTTTTTCACCAAGTAGTAAAAATCCAGGAATAACAATCAGGAACAAAGATACGGGAAAGACCGCGAGCGAAAGAATTCGAAGTTTATGACCGTTCCAAGGAATCAACGGAAATTATTTTGTCAAAAAATAAACCGCCAAATATAGAATATCTGAAATGCCGCTTCTGGATGCGATAAAACTCCGTTTGCTTCAAATTTTGAATGCGATAAAAATTACTAGCGGCTTCGAAATAGTTCTTTTCACGCGTCAAAGTTGGTGATTTTAATTCTTGAAACATTTTATCCGGGTCGGCAGTTTTTAAACATATTTTTCACATAATATGGGTAATTCGAAGGTTATTTGCAGACAACTTGACAGTAAAAATTGTTATCATTGAAGCTATCAAGATCATATTTCTAATACTTAGATATATAGGTTAGATTATTTTACTATCTTACACTGTATTACTATATAAATATTATTATTCTAACATGATGAAGACATTTGAAGACAAATTGACATTTTCATGTCTTTGCTATGGCACACAACCAAAATTATGTTATGTTATGTTACGTAACGTGACATTGTTCCCAGTAGAGTTGTACAGCAACCAAATAAATAATTGTAGCCGTACATTATGGACTCAAGTGTATATTCAACAATATTAGTGGAATATACACGAAAAAATAACATTTTTCAACTTTAAACATTATTTTCACCAATTTAGTGCAAAAGAAACAAAGAATGAACCATATATTATTGATATACACATCATCAACTATCATTATGCTGAATTTGAGCGAAATCGGAACCAAAAAGTTTTTCACTAAAAATTCAAGGGGTACCCCTGCGATTTTTTTGAACCGATCAGTTAACGATTTTTTACTCCTCTCACAATACAGATAAAAATCTGAAATTTTCAGGAAAGTTGTATCTTACCGAGATGTATTTTTGTGATTTTTTTCAATTCTCAGAAAAAATTTCAAGTGGTCGAAAAAAATCAGTTTTTAAACTCTCGAAAATTGGGCTATAACCGTGCTTTTCAGGGTCAAAAGTCATGCGAATCAATTGTTTTGTTATGCGGGAGTCTTCATTTGGACGCCTTACACACGTACGTAGCAAAAAATCTAGTGAAAAATATTTTAACAGTGCCACAGAAATTATTTTCCGTATATCGAGGCTGAAATTCCGAGCTCCGCTGGCATCGGTAAGGGTGAAAAATTAAACTTTTGTTTTAAAGTGTTTTCGAACGTTATTCTTATAGGAAATTGAACGCTGAATCCGAATTTGACGTCCAAACGGCGGAAATTTGACGACAACTTTTAGTTTTTCCCAGTTTTAGCACTCCGTTGTTGTTTTTCAACTTTGAAAATACGTTGCAAATACTTACAGGGCTGTTCAATATTATTTTATTACTCTTTCTTAAAGGAAATTAGACGTAGAATTCGAATTTGGAGTGAAAAGAAGCAAATTCTTACAATTAAATAGTGATTTTTATGCCAATTCATAGTTTTTAAGTAATTACTAATTCTGCAGGCATAGTATCCAAAATATTTAGAAAATTTGTAAAATATACGTGAAAAAATATATGAAATATTTTCAAAAACAATATGGGAAATGTGTCAATTTGGAGTGTTTTTTATATAAATATTAAAATTCTCAAGATTTTTTTTCAGTCAAAATTCGTGTCAATATTTAAGAAGCGTCAACACTGGAAATTAATACTGTTCTAAATAGAGAATATTAGCTCTATTTAAATCAATGATTTTTTATTTAAAGACTCAAGTTAATAATTTTCAGTATTGATTTCAAAAATGAGCTTTAAATACCGCGTGGCTCATCTAGCAAAAGCCAAACAAATCATTAGCGGTACTGCCTATAGTTGCTCGAACTAGACAGCTTTTCGCCTTGCGATTCGGACACGTCTAATTACTAACTAGAGCATTCACCTATACTTTGGGCTGACTAAATCATTTCATTAGTCGACTTAGTTAAGGTAGACTGTTGAACGGTTTTCCATACCGTTAGCTTTTGTAGAACTTACCTAATTTGTGTTGGACTTGGGAAACCCGAAATTTCTCGGTGACCAAACGTCTTTGTTAATTCTTAACGAAACTGAAAAGCCGTCTGCATTCCTTTGGTATGCTCGACTGTTGTTAGTTTCTATGCACAAAATGCATGTACGACAGGTAGCCTTTGATACAAGGTAGAGAAAACAAATACGTCTAATCTTAGTAGGAAGAGAGCTCGTTTTTATTGGCTAACGGTGAAATTTGCAGGGATTTTAATTCCTACATCAACGTATTGAAATTTTCATGGGTGAAAATTTAAATATCAAGTTTTCTCATTGGAGAAAATAGTAAAATTATTTATATCTGGACAGTAATCTAGAAAAAAATAGGTTAAACAATAGAAAAAATAAGAAAACAGGCAAAATCTAGTGATTATGTTACTTTGAAAATAATCAACTGGCTTTAGAAATGGGATAGTTTTTTTATTAATCAATTCCTGTAACTATTATTTACAACCTGAATTACTTAAATCACTTATTCCCAAAAACCGTTGATTATATCATTGTAAGACAATTTTACAAATTTCTATTGATAAAACGACGGTTTTCGAGGCAGAAAAACCTTGAAGAAACCGTTGAGAAGAGTGGACAAATATTTAAAAGAAACTGTTGAAAAATTGTAGGGCATAAAGCATCGCAGGAATAAACATTGCGAGTGGTCAACGTTTTTCTTTTCCTGAAAACATTTTTTTTGAATAAAACTGCCAACTGTTTTTTTTTTTTGTGTTGCTATTTGATGGATTTTTTCAGTAAAGCAAAAAAGAAACGGTTATTTATTTTTTACCGTGCCTTCTCTCTTTTTCCCTAACTGTTCTTTTTTTAAACAGTTTCTTCATACTTTTTACCACGTCGTAATTATGCGCAACGGCTTTTTCTGATACATCAGTCAATTCAAAGTGACTCGACTGCTAAATACTGGCAATAAAGTAGACGAAAAACGGTACACATTGACAGCTTAGCACGCGGGGGACTGTTAATTCTTCGGAAGAATCAGTTGTTGACAGAAGAATTGGCTTGAGTTTGCAGTTCTTGGTTGATTGGTAGGCGCTAGGTCTTCTTTCCTTTCTGGGAGTTCAAACCGGTGACAGTGCCTCGTTCCCTTGGCAAGGAATCAAAATTCGACTCCGACCCCCGATTGAGCCATTCGGACAGAGTCATCGCATGATTTACAATTGTATTGCGTTTTATTGTGATGTTGCAATCGACACGAAAAGAAATCGAGGTGATATTTTGGCGAAGCGTCAAAAGCTGATGATTAAATGCAAGGTAGACAGCTTATGCTTACGAAGTTTTTTCCACTTTGTCCTCTTATTTGATGTCAAGGAATGAAAAAAAAAAAAAAATGATCGCCCCTAGGAAATTACATGTTGTACATGATAAGGTGCGCATTACTTTAACTACGTCTTCTACAACTAATTTTTAACAATAATTGTGTCTGTGTGTTTTTATGTATTTAATTTTAATTATTGATTTTTTTGGACCGGTTCTTTATCTGTACATTCATTTTTCATATTTTTTTAAAATGTTTTTACATGCGAAATATTGGAGCATTTGGATGATTGAGGATACCTCATTATAATGTTTATTTAATAACTTGTTGTTTATTTCATTTAAGTCAATTTTTTAATTCTGAATAGTTGTAAGAGAGGGCAGTAATGCCCTAAACTGTGGAGAGAAATAAATCAATAATTCATTCATTATCCCTATAACAACCCCCCCTCCCATTTCTTTAGTTTAAGATTTTTTCGTGTTTTTGACCTTACTTCAAAAAACCGCCGTAACTTCCTTAATTTCACAGTAAATTCAACTCAGATGATACCGTTGGAAAAACCGTATACCAGAAAAAATTTTACTATTAAAATCCGCGGCGGACAAAAACCAATTTCACCTAGGGCTGTCAATTTTTGCAACCATCAGTCGAATTATTTACTTTCTTTACCGTATAATTATGCGTCCTTTCCGTAGTTCGAATTCCGTTCGTTGTAATTTATTCTAGTGGATAAATTATTTATTATAATCTGCTCATCTGTACTCGCCGAGTAATTTCATCGATTTAATTTATTTTGCAGAAGATGGTTGGATTTGTTTCGAAGACGCGCTATGCATTTTCAATAGTCCGCTTCGGGACGCTAATAAATCCCAAGTGAACCTGGCGGCCTCCGACACGAGGCCACTTTCGTATTTTTTTACGGCAGCTCTAAAAAAAGAGTTTACGATCACTGATATTGATATGGAGCCATAAAATGAGACGAACCCGCTACGAGCGGACAATGTTACCTACAAAAGATTGAGCACGAATAAGAACGTTTTAGTGGCATTTGATCATTGCATCGGTACAATAAGTCGGCTGTTTCTCGTACGATTGCCATTATTAGGTTGGCGCGATTGTGAAATAAAATCACCGTCGAAATTCGCTATTAGAAAAATAAAATTTCTCCGGCTTTCAAGCCGATTGAACCCTTCTAGACGCGGAGTTTTATTTTTGATAAAATATAGTATATTACTACCGCACTATTCACAGTACCAGGGTTGATATTTTTGAGAGGGTTCGTTGGTGGACGTGTTCATAAAATGGCCCGAATATTTCATGGTCCCCTAAATAAAATATTTGAAAACTAAAAATAAAATAAAATAATAACCCCAACTTGATGGGTTCATTTCGACGCAATCATTCGGTCGCCGAAAGTAACTCAGTAAAAATAAAAATAATTCGATTCTCTAATACGATCAGTTCTTGTTCGTTTGGTAACCTTGGAATGACGCAATTCCTCAATGAACTCACCGATTTGTATTCCTTTCGATGAACAGATACGCGAAGACCGCGATAATCTCGGGCTTGATGGTGAATCATAACGCCTTAATATCATCAGGAAATCACGATTTCATTTGTAAAGAGCACCGGCCAGCCCTACTTGAAAGTCTTCGGCAACTTTGCCAAAGGTCAACTTCCCCGTTTAACTGTTTAAATCACACATCGGTTTTCAAAAGGCCAAATTAACTCTTGCCAATTGATCGTCGTTTATATGCAGCGTTTCTGAGTAAACGATCGAATAATTCAACGATAATTTTTTAACGTTTTTTTATTTAATGTTTTCCGCTTATGATAATTGAGTATAAGAAAGTTTCTTTAACGATTTTAGAGAAAAAAATTATATAATGGACGTTTATTAAATTATTTGATTTATGAAATCATATTTTCTCAGTTTGGTTTTTGAATTCTTGAAAAGCTTATCGTAAAACGCCAGAAAATCTATTTTTAAAAATAATCAATTTTCGAAAATTTAATAAAAAATTGAAATTTGTTTGAATTTTTATCGTATTCCTTTTATAAGCGCGTTCTGACCGACCTTTTATGCTATATACAATGTAGTTATTTCCTATAACTATTCTCAACTGTATAACTTATAAGGCGTTCTAAGTACGTAAATATTTTCCGAGGACAGCGTCAACTTTCAAATCCACAATCTTGACGGCCCTCGAATCGCTTAGCTTCGATTTCGCGCACATATTTGTTCCTAACTGGCGAAAAACTCCGACATCTCGATAAGCACGAGAATGACATTAATATTCTATCTAACTTCATTAGGAGCGAAGAGTTTCCCACAGTTTTCACTCCGAATCAATTCTAGTTTGTGATCACGATGAATAGTGGTTTCCGATGTATATCCGTTGTAAACCATTAAATGGCGATATTAGCGTGAGCGTTGTAAGCGACTCGGGTGTACCTAAAAACAGAATTTGTCTGCAGGAAATCGAAACGGTTTCCGGCGCCGCGTGTTTGAACACGTATGCGTTTCCAGCTATTTTCTACCGATAAATCTTGTCATCCAATCGCCCTCCGAATTGGAAAGATCCAGTCTCAATAATTTACTTATTTGTCTCGCAAGTTCCGAGTAACTACTTTGCGTCATCTAGGTAATTCACGTCCGTCGAGTTCCGCGTTCACTTGATGCCCAACGGTAATGATGTGCTTCGTAACTATAACGAGTAAATGAATCTCGAAAGTCATTAGACATAATGTAAATCCAATCGATATTGTTCGAGCTCATTCGGAGACGATAATTGGTTTCAAGGTCGAATTCGCTAGATTCATATGGGGGGGGGGGAGAAATTGGTTGATTTTTCGAAAACAATCGGTCAAATTCTTAAACAGAATTGTGCTATTGGAGCGAGTTCATTGGCTAAATTTCCATCTGACGAAAGCGGAGCGCAAGTCAATTTGCGAGGTGAAAAATGTTGCAAATATCGGACAACAGATTATTATTCTGAATAGCCTCAATTCTCGGACTACAAATTATTCAATTCGGACTACAAATTATTCAATTCGGACTACAAATTATTCAATTAGGACTACAAATTATTCAATTCGGACTACAAATTATTCAATTCGGACTACAAATTATTCAATTCGGACTGCAAATTATTCAATTAGGACTACAAATTATTCAATTCGGACTACAAATTATTCAATTCGGACTGCAAATTATTCAATTCGGACTACAAATTATTATTTTTAATCGCCTCAATTCTTCTACTTACAATAATTATCATTCTGCATCGGAAACTGTTGACGAAACACCAACTCTATAAGCGAACTTGAGGCGATCTCATTGTTATCCGACCATATTACCCCTTGAGAACTGGACAGATCCTCAACATCTAGTTTTACGCCGACTCTTTCGTTCTTGGTCATGGAAGAACAAAACTTCAGGCTTTTGTTTTCAAGATAAAAAAATCAACAATGAGCCTTCGAGGGAGATAGATTCGCATGGCTTCAATTAGAACTGGACGGTTGAAGTAAATAATTCGGTAGCCCACTGAGATGAGTTGTATGAACTGCCTTTTGATCATGTGAAGAAACAAGGGGTAAATCTCTGCCAGAGGCTTGTCCAATGGCAATCGAAATGACCGATGATGAATGTAGGAATTCTTAGTTGATCTATATGAAAAATTGTGCTCTCCTTGTGGAACCACTGCAACACTAAACAAAGAAGATTGACTCCGATTTTCTCGATGATCTCATCTGATGAACGCAGTGTCATCTAGATCGCCCACTTATTTCTTTCTAGAGGCTTAAATAAATTACCTAACGTGGTCAGGATGATGCCCAGAAAGAAGGTTACACATAATGCTGATTCACATAATATGTTTATATCTAGACGATGTAACAGCTATGGTGCTATTAATGAGCATGGTGGTTTTAGCTGATTCTGCTCCAGACGACCCAAAACGCTTCCACTTTTCAGTCGAATTTTTCCAACAAGTTATTGACATTTTTGGTCGACAGTTTGACTATTTTGGAAGGCATCACTAATGAAGAATCAGTGGAATTTCTGGTGACCATTGTGATGTTTGCAGTTTCTGCTCCAGGTGACTCAAAATGTTCCCACACTTTGGCAGAATTCGTCAAACGAGTATTCAACGAGCGTCCTAAATGACAACAGGCAAGAAACAGATGATCACAGATTATAAAAGAAATTCTAGCGACAAAACAATGGCGTCTTTCATAGCTCGACCAACGGTCATTGAATCCCACATTTTTAAACTCTCCGTTGATGACTTTTGTCATTCAAATGGCACATTGTGCCGAGCTGGTTTCTCGAAGATGGTGATTCCAGTATTAAACGAGTATCTTTGTTTTATGCCCTCAAATGAAAACAATTGGAGATGACGTTTGCATCGCTCTCTTTTTGAAATGGGATACCTCGAAAGTCACCATACCTGTTTCCTCCTTCAAAAGGGTATTTCCTCGATGAAGTGTACAGCTAAAAGAAATAATTAATTGTGTGATCCGCTGGGCGATTTCGAATACCAGTTTTGTCTGTATAACTAGCCACTGGTAAGTCAAGGAAGGGCCCTCGAGTTGCACTCGCCCTTTATTTGGATCTCAAGCTCTGAAAGTAATTATCAAAGCAAAACAACCGGTTATAGGGGTCAACTGTTGAGTTTTCCCTGGAACTTCTTATTCTCTTAGAGCAGAACTGAAAGATCACAATTTTTATTCTGCCGTTTACCAAAATGTAAATTCGTTTCAAAAAAATTTGACAGTTCCCTATGGTTTTGCGTAATTTTGCGGCAATCTAGGGTCTCAATGGATATAGTCTTGTGGTATCTCTTTAGCTGGATTTTGTGGCAAGAGGTGAATAGCTGCTGATGATAAATTAGGATACGTCCAGAGTTGAAGCATTCACATGTAAGATGAGGTTCATGGCGGATTGACAGAGCTGCTGGCCTTCTTGGAAACATTTGGAGGCGATGAAACAAGATGTGATATAGATGTTACTCCTTCTTGATAGAGTCATATTTTGAGCGAAGAGCAGCTAACTTACCTAGGTCATATAACTGGGAGTAAGTCAAGACTATGCACTGTACTTATCGAGACTGATGTCCTAAAATGTATTTAGTGACTATTTTTGCGGTCAGTGAATTCAAACTCCTGTCGACTATCAAGGCAACGCTAGTAGCAGGTTCAATCTTCGACCTTCCAGAAGCTTGGCTTTGATTGATATTGTGGCTTAGAGGATCTACCTGGATCCATTGACATTCCTGTATACTGATCTTGCATGGTAACTATCGATCAAGGAGCAATCAATATGGCGGAACTGTATTGATCGTTTCACAAATGTTTTCAAAGGCTTCTGAGTTTCGTGTGCAAAATTAAATTCTTCCTTGACTAGTCATATTCTTCATGCAGTTGCAATCAGCAAACATTTCTAATGAATTAGCTTTCAGCCTGAATCACGGCATACACGTTCACGTTACGAGGTTAGAAGCCCTTTGAGTCGCCAGTGGCCTGGTCAAGCATCAAGTGTCTCATACTTCAAAACCCGATCGCTACGGGGAGCCAACTAATTATTCTTTCCGTTCTCGTTTCGTAATCGAAGATTAAAAACGCTCTCACGATCAACTTGCCGGACATCCCTTTGATTTCCTTCCCACCGAAGACAAAAACTGCGAAGTTGTTGTGATACGTCGTCCTTTTGCATGTATTCAAAGAGGGAGCATGAAACAAAAGCAGTGAGGGGTCAAGTGAAGACCGTTGTCCAGTTCACACGAACAGGGGGGCTCCAATTAAAGATGAGAAAGGGTGAAGTGGTCCAGTTTTTGATTTTTATTTCATTAAAGGGCTCTCAAACTGCCCTCTAGACTGTTTATTGTCTTGGCCGAATTTCTATACAAAAAAAAAACGAGGATTTTTCGGTGTTGTTTGGTCCTCGCTGGATCGAATTTCAAATCGGTGATGCCCAAATGTGAATCAACTTTTGCTGAGGTCCGGACGATGCTCGATGGTCTCGTATTGTTCCTTGCTCGGGCGATGCACAGCCGGCGACTGAGGTGAACGTCCTGGAGGCGGCTGGAAATTTGTGGGCGGCTGGAGGCGGCAATAGTTCCTTGTTCATCATTCAGACAGCGCCACCGAGCGGATCCGTGCGGTCGACGTCCTTTCAAAAGGCCTCACTATATTTAAAACTTACATTATTTCTTACTGGAAAAAATCCAGTATTACCATGTTTTTAGTCGAAATATTTTGCGCAAAAAAAATGGCGTGTGTAAAGGTATAATTAGAACAACAAAACCCAAAACGAAGTCATACGAATGTAAATAACTTGGTTTCAATTTCATACTAATGTACCCAATTTGTTTTCTTATTTTTACCCTAAATTTTCTTTTTACAACATAATTAAATAACTTCTTCTTTTAGCTACACAATTAATTTTGTTTCATGTTATTCTATTATACTGCCGTCCAAAGTAGAAAAGCAGTAATTCCAAAAAACTAGTTTTGAGAAAATTGAGGTTTTGCGTTTTGTGCCCTAAAAACCTCAATACGGATCGAAAATCAGTTTTCTTGGTCGAAATAGTTACCTACCACTTCTTTATTTTATTTTTTATAGGTCACATGCAAAAAAAGATAAAAATACTATTTTTAATTCACCAAACTGTTTTTTACCTTTGTATTCATTCTGAATCGCCATGCCTATTGCAACAGTATCGGGGTAAAACTGTTTTTCACCCTTGCATTATTGGCAAACTGTCTTTCTCCGTTGTGCTACCGCACATTTTCCTACTGCAGTAAGTTGCTTACTGTTTTTTTCTTCATTGTATGCTATAGTTACTGTTGTTCACCTTTGTGAGGATCAAAATAATGACATACCACGACAAGGAAAAAAACTATTTTCTGTACTAATTGTATATGTACTAGGTAGGTTCTATGTAACCTTATTGATTAACCTCCTCTTTTTGAAGTCGGTTAATAATAATAAAATGTAGTTTTTCTTTATTTCATCAGCTAGTGCCAAACATGGGTGCACGTAACCTTCCCGATTTAACTGAAAACAATAAATTTAGAAGCGATTCGTAAATGACAGAAACTTAATCTTCTCTTTTTTTAGATAGTTTCTTTTCTGTAATTTTTAGCTGAAATTATTTTTATTTTAGAGAGGTAATGTGAACAATTGTCTTAATTCAGAACTCTTCTCGCTAACACGGACCGCGTGGTCCACATAGGGAAATATTTTCCTAGGAGTTTAATTTTCGTTTTTTGTTTGTTTAAATTAGTATTTACTGATAGAAATAAAGAATTTAAAAAAAGTTTATTGTAAAAAAAAAAAAACTGAATTGCAAAAGAGTAGGTAGGTAGGTAGGTAATATAGGTAGGTTTATATCAGTACGTAAACATACAAACTCATATTTTTAAGGTAACTGATTGTTCAGTCTTACGTTGCACAAGATCAAAATTTTCAATAAAAAAAGTAAGAATTGAACAAAATTTGTTCCATTTAATGTAACATTAGTCGGTAGAAAAAATAGCAACAAAGGTAACGAAGTAGTTCTCGAGTACATTACTTCTATTACAAATAAAAAAATATAGGAGTACCTATCTACTTGAAAACTACTTCGTTAATTCTAATATTGACATTTTTCTTACTGTCAGATAGATCCTAAGAAATTTCTTTGGGTAACGAAGTAGGTAACACGACAAGTCTCTTCAGGCACAAGCCCAATCAAGTTAAATGAAACTAGGTACTGAAAAGATCTCGAAACTTACAACACGACTATTTCTATGTACTTACACAGTTTTTTTTTTTTATGTTGGTCGAGTTGACGATCTGAACAAGGTTTGACATTAAAGCCATGTTTTTATTTTGAGCGCTGCAAATGTCGAGCCACAAAATTATATTTTTGGGATCTCTGTGGTGAGAAAAAAATGGCAACAAAACGCTAAATAAGTCCTTTAGGTCTCCGCCAAATATATCTGCTCGCAAAATCACAGCTATTGGTTCGTTATTTGATGAGCTAGAATAATTAAGCTAGAAAAACGATAAAAACTGCGCGACAGTGCATTCCAAAATGTGCTTGTGGTGCAACGGATGAAAGCAGTTTAAGTGCCGCGAAGATGAAAATGCTGATCAAAACAACGGTAAAAGACAGCGCATGAAGCGCTGCTTTTCAAAGGTGCGCCTTTTCGCATTGGATTACAACAGAAAAACGCAGTACTGTTACAGGTTTCGTCCGAATGTCATGCCCTGTGCAACGGAAAGACACAGCTTGTCCCGGTTTACTGCTTTTTTACATTGCACAATGCGAAACTGCCTTTTGTCCTTGTATGACCCACCATTATTGAAAAGCAGCATAACTATTTTCTTCATTTACACCATTTTATTTTCATAAAAAGCTCGTTTTCGCGATTGCAAATGATAGAGATTGAGCTAACGAATCCAACGACACCAAAAAGTCAAAATGCGAAAAAATCGAGTTACTGCTTTTCTACTTAGGACGGCAGTATATTCCACTCAATATGATTTTTTCTCCTGCTCGTTATGCCTACTATCATTTAATTTTTTCGAATCTATATTATTCCTATTATGAATTTTAAATACCAATCGGTTTTTTCGTACTCGGAATTTTCGATCTGATAGTCAAACAGAGATTGGAAAAAATTATTTTGAAAACAATAATTATAAAATCCCTCGCATCTTCATAATGAAAACACATCACCAGACAACAAAAATGCTCGAATTTTGAGTCAATTTAATGTCGATTAAAAGTTCGTTGTTAATCATTGCATTTCGAATGATAAAATACATGAAAAAAAAACTCTATTGATATTTTTGTCACGATCTGGGGTATCAATAATTACAATTTACGCTTTTTTGTTTCAGGTACGTGTTCCCGAAGCTTCTCAAGGCGAAAAATTTTGAAAAATATGAGTGAGGTACTTAATAGAATTTTGTTTATATAAAAATCGAATGTTAATGGAGAAGAAAAAGTTTCAATCAGCTCCAAAACTGACTCAGTTATGATATTTTCTGAATTAATTTTTTAGCTCGTGTAGCATGTCCAAAAAAGAGTCAAATCGCTTGCTTTTTTTTAAATTTATTTTATTTTATTTTTTGAAGTCTTGAAGGAAGCGAGTTCTATACAAACGCAGGTATTTTAACGACTCTCCCAATCATCTTCCGCTCATAACATGCACTTAAGGACATTTCGCGTTTTGTTTTCCACCTAACGCTTACTTTCGTTGGCTCGCTCGTTTTCACTGCTGTACCGTTATTGCTTATTTACCTTAGTGCTACTGGGAACCTAGTTACTAGGAAAATGTCCGTTCGAACTAGATGGCTTCAATTAGTTGACTTGAAAGTTCGGTTATGAGGACGTTGCCACGTCAAAGCCTCTTTTGTACTCTGAGCGCCCAAGTTGGCCCATTAGCGGCACCTGAGGAATGATCACTGCTTGTGTGGTCCTCTATTCTCCATCAGTACTCTACAGATCCAGAAGGATTTTTTTCTTCAAAATTAGATTAAATTTTTTAGCAGCAGTATTCTATTTTTAAACTTCGTAAGGAGGAAAATTTTCATTTTATATTTTTTTTGCAGGGTATTTTTCGATCAATCTTTTTTCCATCGAGAAGGGAAAAATATCGTTCACGAATTCGCGATTGCCAGCCGCCTCGCTACAATAGAATAAGCTTGCTAGGAAAGAGAAAGAAAATGCAGGAGCCTAACATTTCGTGGAAGGAGGTGCTAGACCGCACGACTGGAACGAGGGTGGAGTAGTCAATAGGTCAGTGATGTCAGGGGTCACCGGGTCAAACCTGGTCAACTGACCCTGAAAATAAGTACTTGGGGCATCTGTGCTAAGCTCGTGTAGGATTAACAAAAACGCTCATCTCGGAAATAGACCGGAAAAACAATCGGACGTCTTTAATGGACGAACAAGTGTGGACAAGAGTGAGAAAAATTTGTAAGCCGTCTTAGTTGAAGATGATGTTTATTAGTTTTCAAAGAAGAAAATGCAAATGAAAGAGGGAACTTATTCGTAATTTTAATGATGGCTAATTTTAATTATATAAGGACGATATTGACGAGTTTTATAGAGAGAATGTGGTACTAATAAAATATGAAACGAGACAATATGAAATAAAAATATGAAAACAAGAAAGAGGAAAAATATTTAAAATACGACCGAAAATTGGGGGGAGGACGGGGGTTGAAGAGAGCGAAAAAATCAAAAGGTGAGAAAAATGATTATTCAAAACAAAATCAAAAGGTGAGAAAAATGATTGAACAAAACAAAATCAAAGGTGAGAAAAATTATTAAACAAAACAAAATCAAAGGTGAGAAAAATGATTGAACAGGAGAGAAAAGTAAAACGAGGGAAATTTATAAAACATAGGGGGAAAAAAATGCAATTGTGAGAAAAAATTAAAGAATGGAGAAAATATTGAACGAGAGAAAATCAATTGAAGAATTTTAATTAGATTAGAAAATTAATTCTAAAAATTATATGGAAATTCTGTAAAACGTTGAGGTTTTATTAAATAATTAATTGGTTAAACTACTAACTCCAAAAATAGATGGTCTTTACTATTGATTCAATCGGTTCAATTCAATTCAATTCAGTCAAATACGAACTCACAATAAAATAAATTTAAAAAATACATACATCAAAATAAGTGCCAACACTCGCCGTTGGCCTTATATATTGCGAAATTATATTTACGAAAGAGAACAATCTTCTGACATTTTTTTAGCGATTTCAAAAATTCGGAATTCTCCATCGCAACTTTTCGCGCCTCGTAGCCGACAAACTGTTTTTCTCTTTTCTCTCAATCTTTTTCCTCTCTCTCGAACTTCCAGCTGAATGTGAAGGTCGCTGCCCATTGATCCTTTTGGATCCCCCAACCCTAGTACACTCTTCCCTGCGTAGGGCATCATCCGACCATCAGCCTTGTCGGTCAACGTCTGTGTCTGTATACATCTGTCTGTGTCGGCAGACGATGACCGGTTGATAGAATAGAACAGCCGCCGGTCTTGAAAACGACGAGTATATCGCGTGTTGCTATCGTCGCTGTGACAGTTGCGTCGCCCGTTTCAGAAGACGTCTTACTTTCAAAGTTGCCCATCGAAATCACAATGTGCTCAGGTTTTCACCATAATAAACGTGGAAAGAATTCGATAAAATCGAAATTACCCGAAATCGAAATTAATTAATTAATTAAGAATATTTCAATTATTTAGCCGCGGAATATTTTCAATTATCATTCGAATAAAATATACAAAAGAGCTTTACTTTACTGATATCTTATTTAATGTTCATTCATTTCATGTTCCACGCGGCGTTAGTTCCGGTCCCTCGAAATCCAAAATCTTCTCCGATAATTCGGCTCGGACAAGGGAGAAAAACATCCAGATGCACATCTGCCTTCGTGGAGCTTCGGAAAACGTAAGAACGCTTTGTTCGTGAGACGTGGACCGGAAAAGCATTTTCTCACTCGTTCCATACCGAAGCCAACTGAGTTACCTCCGAGGACAAAAGCTGGCCCAGAAAGGGCCTCCCTTGTCTACGATCTTGCAAGAGAGGGCTAATTACACTTTTTCGAAAATAAGGCGAAAAGGTGCACCGCTGTACCTAGACAGCTCACAAGTTCTTTGCACTCCCTTAATTCCGTTTCTTGGAAAAAAGGGTATCCACAATGCTTTCGTCCTTTCAGCAGACGTTTATTGGGCCTTGGCGCAAAACGTCAAAGGCGCCGACTATTTGGCAGAGGAACAAACACGAGCTGTGGCGAGTGGATCCAGTTTTAGTAGCGAAAGCGCTGTTTTTCCTACCTGAAACTAAAATGGGCTCTGCGAAATTTTTTCGAGAAACTGTCTAATGAACTTTCATGCTATTTTTCTTCGTGTCTTCGTTCGAAGGAATCACAGCAATTTATCGCTATAGTTTTGTCAGAGCAATTCCGGGTCAGCGATCAACGCAGAATATTTCTAGGAATTTTCTACTTTAGAAACGTGTCAAGTTGGCAATTTTTGCAAAAAATACGGGCCGTGGAAAAATCCGCTACAATTTATCGTAATGAAACAAGTATCTAAAAACCAAACCGAAATAAATCAAACGTTCACAATTAGTTATAAATATAACTTAGCAACTTACATCACCCTGAATCTAACGTGAATCAAAATCATCGAAATATATGAATGGGATTTTCAACAAAATCATCAGCGATCAAACCAAAAATAAAACAAACTAAAAATATCTTCAACAAAACAAAGAAGTGAATTAATTCGAAACCCAACTATCTAACTTACAATAATTTAACGGAACCAATTCAATCGGAAATAATCAATTACGAAACATCAACAATCAATTTAAAATCAAAAGAAAAAAGCCAATTTTTTAGGATAAAAAATCTAACTTCAACTGAAAAATCTATCTTATAAAATCAACAACGAATAACCAGAAGCAAAAATCTAACGTTCATTTATATGAGATAAGGAAACAACTTAATGTTATAACGTAGTATAATTGAGCATTTAATTGAGTATACTATTATAACGTAGTATAACTGAACTCTGAAGTCGAGTTTTGATATTTCAGAAAATACTTGAATACTAGATTAGATGATTGAAACAACTTAGAGAGGAGATTGTACGAAATAAATCACATGAAGAATGAAGTGTGGACATAAAATATCATAATGGATATAAAATAATTTATCACTTTATGTATCTGAATATTTATCACTTCACGTACCTCATCAACGCACATCTTAACGTAACTCATTAACGTATCTCTCTTGACTTATCCTGTAACGTATTTCCCTCTTAACCTTTCCCTTAACTTTTAACGTATCTCTGAATGCATCGCATCTTAACACAACGTCTCCATGATACCCAACGTATATTTTCTCTTAATTTAATGTATCTTAATGCAACTTATATTTTCTCCGACTTATATAATGTAACCTATATTTTCTCTTAACCTAATGTCTCTCTTTGTGCTTCACGTATCTCGTACTACGTATAGCTTTCTCTCATTACAGTATTAGCAAACACTGCTCGCTTACTGTAGCATTTTATTACTGTTTTTTTTTCTCCCAACACATTCCTTACAATTCTTTCTATACCTTCTGTCTCTTGGCCTATCTCATGTATCACTACATATAATTGAGTATAATCTCTTCACATATTATTTATCCTGAGTAACTTTATACTAAGCAGTCTCACGTATCATTGACAAACGTCATATTTATCTTACGTATAATACGAGCATCTATTGCGTATCTCCTCTCTTGAGTTCTCTCTTTATTTTTCGTATCTTCAGTGCGTCATTTCGTATTGAAATTTCTATTTCGTAAGGAATATTCGAGGCAGAGTGAACCGATTGCATCAGACGTAGGTAATCAGACGATTCTGATTTTCCGTGTGACGAATCGTTCAGCGCATCGAGGTGCTATGTTAAGCAGCGAGCCGGTCCTTATAATTTGATCGAAACACGTGACGTAAAAGGTACCTAGTGATATATTTATTTATAAGTCTGAACGGATGTGATGCAGATCTGTTTTCAAGGGCTCGCATTTGTCTTGATTTTAATTTCAAGATCCAAACAAATGTTGAGGTTGGTTGTGATTCTCTTAGGAAATACGATATTCATACGAGGTCAAGTTTAGAATCCACCCATGGGTCCTTGTTGTCGTACAAAACGCTCATAAATATTCTCAAACATCGGATCGAAATTTCAAATCAGTTCATCGAGGTGCGATTTGATTTTGTGATCTCGAATGGAAAACAAACTGTCCACCGAACGATTTCCGATTGATATTGATTAGCGTATCTTCACCCGATCAATCATGTTTGAAATTTATGCCGGCAAAATGTATCTTTCAATGCGTCACGAATTTTTCCAGTTTTTCCTCGTCCGAATTCATAAAAGATGATGAAGTGAAGCGAATGATTAGACGTTCTTTACATTGTTTTCCTTTATTCTATAATTTTTCTTCCCTTCGCGTAAACACAGCCTAGTTTCGTGTCGTTATCGATTTTATGGTAAGTGCTGTCGAAGGATAGGCGATAGAAATTCGAAGGGCCCGTAGGGGAAGTCTGGTCAATTAGTCTCATTACCGGATGACTAACTGAACATCTGGTTTTTTCTTCCGATCGAGCTTCCGTCCTAACTGAACTCGCAGTGAACAGTGAAAATTAAACAACGAGGAATATTTGAAAGAGAGGTGAACGTTGAATGTTTTTTGTAATTAATTAAAGATGACATTTTTAAAAGAGCGAATCAATCGAAGACGCATTGGACTTGAAATAAATTACTGAATTATTGTAAGCGTAAGGTACTGTGTAAATTCGAAGTAAATGGGAAATAATGGGTCAAAATAGATGGTATTTTCTCTTGTAAAAATAAATTTATTGCTATACAAATGGGGGATAAAATTAATGAAAAGTGGATGAAATGAGGACATGAAACGCATTGCGTAAGATTTTCGGTAAATATTTTTAGAATAGAGATTCGTTGAAAATAAATTCCATCGCTGTAAGAATTCCGATAAAATCGCACAAGTCGATAAGAAAACTTTTTTGTCATAAAAATGTTACTTGTATTACACGTCAGGTATTTATCCAGAAAACTTTTATTTTGAGAAGAAATCGCATCTTCCAACGTCGGATCGTTCAATCACATTGAATTATCGAATTCACGCAGTCGCTCAGCACGTTTCAACACGAGCAAGCGTGCTATCCAACACGGTCTTTTAACAAGTAACATCGTCTCCTTTGGATACTAGGAAGATATTTTTCATCGCAAGTTCGTCCCGATAGCTGTCCGTTGGATACACATGCCAACTCAGTATCCGAAGAAACGAGTTGAAACAAGAGTTTATGAAATCCCTCCTCTATTATTGTTGACACGTGCGTCACTATCCAAAGGCTGCCTCTTAATTTTTTCGCAAAAATAGGCAACATTACGGCTCAGCGAAATATGCTAGTGAAATAAGGGGCTGCACCGGCTGAATCGCGATTCAACCGGTGAAACGGTCGACCGGCAGGCGCGATGCTTTCAGTTGGCGAGCTGCTGCTCAAAACCGTCACTCCGGCGTTAAGAGGCGGTCGCGTGGAGGGGAGGGTGTTCCCCTTCCCGTAAGGGGAGTGGCTATTTTGCATCTCAACCCGTAGAGGGGGGAACATCTCCCGTCCGACTCCTTTGCCCTCCCCGCGTACCACCTCCCTCCACGTCAAGTTCCAACTCTTCAGTATCACACAAGAGCCCGTGACGTTAAGATCTCGTTAAGTGCTCAGCGCTCGCCCGCCCCCGTCGCGAAGGCAACAAAAACTTGAACAACAAACAAAAATCCGCCGAAATTTTTTTTTCTCGGAACGAAAAAAGTTTTCCGCGTGAGCGAGCGATAACGAAAAGTGTGTGGTTGTTTTTGGTTTTCGAAGGGGAAAAAATCATCTTTTTTTCCATCGCACCGCAATTATTTTCTCCGATTTGTTATTTTCAGTTGTCGGCGTCCGTTTTGATTTTCGACCGCGCGTTTTTTTATCGGATCCGTCGGTGAAGGTTTTTTTTATTTTCAACGATCGCCCGCGCGAATTTATGGTTCCGCCGAGTTGTCGAATTTCGTTGACAATTCGAAATTTTGTGTGTGGAAGAAGAGTGTCCCAGTTCGAATACACGATGCTCCATCAACGCAGGTACGGTGATTTTTTAAATATTTTTCATAGTTCTTTTCTATCTTTTCCGATTTCGTGAGAGGTTTGTTTTTATAGAACGTGTGTCAGGTTTTTAGATGACGTCAGCTAGGATCGTGTTTGCGGGTTTCGAATACTTAAATCACAATTACACTCATTTTAATGAACTCAATCGATAATTAATGGGAAGGCGGTTAATTTTCATGGGATTGACATTCAGCGAATATAAGTGCTGATCCGGCTTTGAAATACCTCGAGTCCTGTTTGAATCCAGAAAAAATCCTATATCGATTGTTCCGATCTATTCAAATCAACCTTGAATATTGACGATTTATTCGAACTATTTTAATAAAATCGACTCATTTTATTTAACGGCTGAGCGAAAAACTCGGCCGTTCATTAGTCTCGATCGGGTATTGCGAAGTTTTACAAACCATTTTCTCTTCTAAAAATACGCATTCTCCTTTTTCTCAAGGTTTCCGTCTCTCATTGTTTTTCTTTCATTTTTTTTTACATAGGTACAAACCGGGAGACAAATCTGAATTCGAAATTGGGTCGAACGCAAAAAAAATCGACAGTGTGAAAAGCGCTCATTTTAAAATAGAAAATACTATACCAAACACAGTATTTTTTCATCGTTTTCTGCCCCGGGTTTCAGAAATGCTTTGACAAAAGTTTTTTCAAAATTATATTCCTCTCCTCTCGCTGATGGAGATTGTCGTGACGTTGTATCGGTATGATGGAAACCAAAATTGTAATTAAACCTACGCTTAAGTCTCACTGCGTTTCAAAATTTCCATTATTTTTCAAACAAAACCTAAAAAAATATGCAATTTGTCGGGAAAATTCAATTCGCTCGGATTTCGCGATTAAAAGCTGAGAATGAACCTCTGCCACGTATATTACTAAATGAATTATTAGGTTTTTTGAACCGGTTCGTATTCTTTTCGATCAAAAATTAAAAACCTGCGGTGTTTTTATCGTATATTTCTCAAGTAAAAGCGATTCTCTTCTTCTGCTACTAGTACGTCCTCAAGTTGCTATATTTGAGCCCGAAATTCATCATTCTCGTTCAGGAATTTTCATGAGTGATAAAAAAATCTTATTCGAGTTAACCTTGCACCATTGAAAAATAATCGCCCGTTTCATGTCGATTAGAAGAAGAAATATTAGCAAAAAACATTTTTTCTTTCTCTATTTAATTTCAATATTTATATTTTTTTCACCTCAGTTAACTCAAAATTACAAAAATATCAGAATTGAGCCAAACATCGAATGAGAACATTTTCCAACATAAAATCGGCCTATTTATTCATTATTTTTCGGCGATGGGTATTTTAGGCATTGGAAAATTCACCTACTGATTCTCCATCAGATTTATCAAATATCTATCCTTAATTTAAAATACGTCGAGCGTGTAAAATAACTGCAAATCATTCCTATCCAAATTCGAGCGCTGGTTCGAGCTAACTTGTCCGTTTAAGCAATAAATGACTTGTTTTAATGTTTTTTTTTTTGTATCCGTCAAATAATATTTACTGGATAAATAATTGTAAAATCTGAGCTATTTTGATTTCCTGTGGATTTGATAATTTCTCCGCATATAAAATGTTGATCTGCGATGCTCTCACACTACTTGAATCCGTTTTTGAGTAGGAAAAATTACGTTATGAAAAACAGGATGAATCTTCCTCTTGTTTTATTAATTTTTTCTACGTAGAACTAATACCTAAATGAATGGTCATTTTTTTTCTGGGAAAATAGTACAATAATATTGTCTATTTCGAAAACGATTCATAACCTGACGTCCTGAGAAAAATATTCAAACTTTATCGACTGCAGCTTAAGAGAATTTGTCAATAAAAAATGACCGAGTCGGGATAATCGCACTCAAAGGACGGAAATACTCTTATCTCGAACTGATAGCCGAAAGTTGCCAGAAGGTGGAGCAAAAATAGGATTCCGATCGTCTAGCAAAATTAGTGACAAAACTCACGGTCGAGATTAATTAGAAAAAATGCTGTCGACTTGTTATTTTTTTCCGATAGTTTTCGTTAATATTTTTTCGAGTTGAGATGTTTCTATAATTTATAAACATTCGGGAGTTATAAAAATGGGTTTTCCCTAGGTAAAATTTTTGACCTTTGGATATAATATGTCTAAGAGTGCCATAAGAACTATGGAGAACTAAGAAAATATATAGAACCAACCACGTGAACAATTAGTCGCATAATTGAGTATTTTATCTTGTATTAATTTTTTTCATTTTATTGTGTTAACAGTTGTTGAAGAAATGTCTCCTCTTTTTTTCCTCTTTTTTGTGTCCATTCATTTCTAAGCCGTTTGCTCCAAATCAAAGTTCATTCGGTTTCATAGTTTTTCACTCTCGCCTTGGGCTTAATTGGCGTTTTTTCTCCAGTGCACCATGAAAATCGCTCAAATTGTCTAAATAAATTAAAAAGAAAAAAATGAAAAAAGAGAGAGAGAAACATAAAAGAATAAAAAAAATTTTTTCTTTTCGATTATTTTTCCAAGTAGAAATATGAATAAACTATTTTGATGGGCAAGACAATCATTATAATATATTTACACACTATGGAATAATTATGATACCGTCAACTTTGAATAACTGTCTTTTTATCCTCTTTCAATAAATTATAATCATAAAAATAATTATAATTTAAAATCGTTTCCCAATTTTATTTGTTCGATGACGAATCTTTAATTAAATATCTGTCGAATGCTTCTCGCACTTTTCTTCGTCTCGAATGTGAACGACCTGAGACAAAACCAAACCGTGACCGGTCACGTTAGCTTTACAAAATGGAATTTCGCCTTCGCTAACTCATCTTTGAGACAAAGCAGCAAACGGTGAATCGCTGGAAACAGAAAA
The DNA here is from genome assembly GCA_037159825.1 of Tupiocoris notatus. Classification (NCBI taxonomy): domain Eukaryota; kingdom Metazoa; phylum Arthropoda; class Insecta; order Hemiptera; family Miridae; genus Tupiocoris; species Tupiocoris notatus. The sequence goes on along the minus strand of JASJUZ010000598.1, from coordinate 6,892 downwards.
GGGCTTTATCGAATGTTTGTTCGAATGCCTCGACTGCGTGAAATAGATTCGATGTTTATTAAATTTTTAATATTTATCAAAATGAAAATATTATGAAGAATCTATAGAAAAATGTGGAAAAATAGAGAGCGCAAAATTTTCATGTATGCCTGAAAGTGATAGGAAATTATAACGCTAGCTTGATTTTGTCATTTTTTGAATCGAGCTGCTAGTTCGTTTTGTCAACTGTAAACATAAAGTATTGTCGGCGATGATTCTGAATTCTATAATTTTTTACACACTCGCATACTTCAACTGATTTCTTCCACTATTATCGATTCGTTATTTATTATATTTGTATTTAAATACCTAAATCATCGTGATTTTGAAGTTTGCGGGGGAGAAAAACTGGGCGACTCGTTCTCAATTTTCTTTATTGCCCGCCGAGCACTTTCGCCCCTTCGGGCATCATCAGGGCTTTGTAGCTACCAATGGTGCTACAAAGCCCTGATGATGCCCGAAGGGGCGAAAGTGCTCGGCGGGCAATAAAGAAAATTGAGAACGAGTCGCCCAGTTTTTCTCCCCCGCAAACTTCAAAATCAAGAAGATATGAAGCGACAACCCAAAAACGAATAAATCATCGTTTTATATTATTGCTGTTAATCGGAGAATATTTATTTCGACATAAAAACTTCTCTGTCGTTCAAACTTTATAATCAGCCTTCATTTTCCTCATCAAGAATTTAATTAGACCTGCAAATAAGTATTATATCCACTCGGGTTAGTAATAAATCTGCAAAACGCGTTCCAACTTATATCGATCGAATAAAAGCGAGACACGCAATATGAATATTTTAGGGATGTTTATTGGACGGCTAATTCGCCCAAGAATATTCAAAGGTAGACAATGGAGCGATAAATAATTTATTGGCCATTGATAGAAAATAATTTTCTCGAGAAAAGCGGTAATTAAAAATGTTTCGGTTCGCCTTTCAATAATTAACGTTGTCAACTCGCTGGAAATGTTTTTTTATTGTGTTTTAGCTCAAGCAAAAAATTAATGCAACTGTCGAGATGATTAAAAATGGCCGTTATTCCGTGGCGAATTGCCCTTTTCGAAAAGTTTACGATCACAATTAATTCCCACGTAGTGTCGAATTTCGGCTCGTAAAATGATTTTTGGTGTCATTTTTCATGGAAGAACACTGTAAATTGTGCAGCGGTTTTACGATTCCTTTGCTTCATTTTTATTTATTTTTTAATTTTCAAACAAAATGATTAATTATTCGCTTAACGGTTCTGTTGAAGAGAGTGACGACCATTCCAACGAGCGTAGAATGAATTTTATAGCTCTGAAAATTCTCGAGATATGCCCTCATGCCAAATTTCTGGAAATCTCGCAAATCCTGCACGAAAGCGATAACTCATGAACGATTTGAGCTATTGACACCGCGATGGTCTCATTCGACTCAGCGGCCAAAAATCTGAAGAAACCAAAATATACCTTTGTCTCAAAAGCGTTCGATAATATGAATTTTCTCCCCTGAACATACCTTTAAAATAGGGGAGCGATTTGGTTAAAGAATTGAGCCATTTTCAAGTGTTGACAGCGTACGGACAGAATATTTTTATTGGATTTTCGGGTTCTACATGTTTGAAACAAAAAACTCAAATTTTCAGAGGGGTTAGAAATTTTTTTCTTGGGCGATTACATTGGTTCCAAAATATTCCATAAAAGATTTTGACTCGTATTGGTACCACTCGAACGAAACTTGTGCATTTTTGTCCTGAGAAAAAAGGAAAATATCAGTAACAAACAATTTTTGATATTTCACTGATCAATGTGTTTAAACACTCTGTTCGCTATATATTTTCGGTTTATGGACCATAGAATAATTCCTTGTCGGAGAATGATGGGGTTTCTGCTTTCGAGATAATCTGCGTTAACGATGAAGTTCTCACGTTTTTTCAAATATATTTTTATAATACTCAATATTTCGAGTATAAAATTATTTCGTGCGTCGATCGATGTCTAATATTTTTCACAACTCTGCGCCGCCGTTTGATCGTAATTAATCCTTGAACAATTATTCTTCTTATCGAAAATATTTTTGGAAATTTTACGTTCTGAAAATTTTTTTATTCGATTGTATTGAATTTTTTTCTGAAATGTCCGCCCAGGATGGCAACTAGTATTAATCGTTATCAATCTTTTCAACTACTGACGGCCAATAATTGTCATTTTCCATCCCGCACGAACCTGCGAACTCCAGAATATTTTCACCCTCCCGACGACGGGAAATTATGGATTTTTTATCGCGAGAGTTTCTCCTCCTTCAATTTTTTTCCCTCTTTTTTCCCTACTTCCTATTCTGTCTTTCTTTTTCTCTCACTTCGAACAAGTAATTGAATTCTTAAAGAGTCGGCGGCCGGGAAAGCGGGGAGAGGAAAACTCACCCCTATCCACCCCTCCATTTTCACAGTCTTAAAGGGGAAGGTTGATTCTTCGGGGGTGTGTCCGAACACGAGATGGGAGTTTGTCTTGCGCGTTTCCGCCTTTCCCCGCCATTCACTTCACATTCACCCGCGCATTCACTTCCGTCCCTCATTCTCCTTTCCTTGATTGGGCTTTCGCTTTTGCCTTCAATTCGTAAAATGGCGGCTCGAAAGAAAGTAGTTAACGCTGGCTTTGCTTCGTTCGATCTATCGAACTAGGGATAAATTATTCCGGCGTAGCATTGTCGCATTATTTAATAAATATTTATGGAAAATTAAGACAGCATAGCGTTCTCTGATTTCACCTTCGAGTAATTAATGTGATTAAATTAACCTTGAAGTCATCTAGTGAACGAAGGTCACGCACGTCACGTAATTCAACCTCCTTGATTTTGAAAATTGATTGTTACGAGTTAGACGTGACGATCGCGTCCTTTGCATACTCGTTGAAATTTGAATTTTCAACGATCCGATGAAGCAATTAAAGGCAATGAAGGGCAATTAAAGGGCCCTGGGAGTATTTTGCACCTCTTAACTTGATACGTTTAGGTGCGTAGTGCGCGTCTTTCGGATACGTTTGTTGAAGATTGAATTGTCAAGATGATGCGGATCGATTTGGTACCTCATTTTGGCTCATTTTCGCACTCTAACGAGCTCTCTGGGTAATTAATTTATATTTCCTTGCTATTGTATAGCCTGTAATGTCTCCGGCGCTACTTTCATTCCTTCGTTTTGAACATACATCTAAGGTGAACATTAGGTTATTAATTATTCTTTTATTATTTGACTAAATGCTCCAAGTGCATGTAATACATCCATTTTCCAACGTTGTCGTTCTCGTTTCACTTGAACGTCGACTTTCGTCGTTAGGTTAGAAGAGAAAATTGTTTATCCGTTCTCAAAAAGATAATTACTTCCAAAATTCGCCTGCTCATTAATTTTTTTAATTGTAAGTAAAAAAATACGGTCTTTTTTCCTCTGGAAAAAATCGAAAGTTCACGCGTGTTGGGACTTCCGACTGCAAAAACAGAAACAACAGATGCGCTCTGGTTCAAGGATCTCATAACAACGGACGGGGCAAAAAAATCTCGATAGCGCCTGCAGGAAATACAGAGGCCCCGAGTTTCGACCCGTTTATTATTTAATTACATGCTTCCCATTTCCTTTCAAACAATGTCCGAGGTTATTATTTCATTTTTCTTTTTTTCCACCTCTTGTTAGCCATAGCCGATTGTGATTTCTATTATTCGGCCGGCTCGCCGCAATTTTCGCTAAACAAAAAGATTTTTCGTTGTCATTTTTTTTTCCTCTCGAGTGAAAAATGCCCGCAAATGCGAGGGGCCCCATTGTGGCGAACTCACAAAACATCACGATACTCGAGCGGCTGGAAATTGCTGATCCGAATCGGCGAGTTTCGTAATTTTTACAATATAATAAGGAAAATTCGGAGCGACTGCTATAGAACCTTCATTCGTGCATGGTTTTCTTTTGCATTCGCTGTTGCTCTCTAATTGATTTTTTCCTCCGCTTTTCTCGTCCCCCGATCCGCATAATTCAATATCGTATAAATAAATTCACAGCTATAGTGAATTTTGAAATTGATTTAAAAAATGCGAAGTTTATCGCTTTCGAAAATAGCTAAAAAATAATTTGATGCGAAAATTTGCTTCGATTTATGAATTATTTTTTGTACAAACTGTAGGAAAAAATAGCTCCCAAAATTTCCAATTTGTCTACGCGGATTTCGTTGCATTAAAAAACTTCACGCGAGCCTGTGATTTGTTTTTTCTCTGTCGTTTGATAAAAGATAAGCAAAGTTTACCTTCTCCTGTTGGCTTTCCCAGGCACCCGCGTGTTTATTTTGGGATCGACGCTTGCACTCTTATCTCGAAATTTGTTTCCTATTGACACACCGTAAGATAACATCACGTTATTGTTTCAAGATTGCTTTCTTCAACGTTCGATTGCGGGGTTAATATGTCTAATTTACAACAATTAATTACTATTGTTATCGTAATTGTTTGCGATGATTAAGATAGTGAGGGAATTGAACTAGCTGGTGGAGCTTAGGAAGAATTTATTTAATAGATAATCTAGGGAATATTGAAAATACAGAACAAAAATTGTGAACGATGAAGTTTTAGATTTTTCAGTCGGTGACCGAATTTATATAGAAAATTTGTAATTAACACTTGCTAACATGTAATTGACTGGAAGTCATCCTGATGTGTTGTGAGCTTTATCGGGAAAAATCCGTTACTTATCTTGCGGAATAAAGGCCCTACGATGGATTCTTGGTACATCCCGCTTTCAGGATTTTATTTCAATATTTAAGCTCCTACGGCTTACAAAATTTATCGGATATCGGACCAATAAAATCTTGAAAACAACCATTCAACAAAAATAAATTTAAAAAATTATAAAATTTTAAAAATTGTGCGTCAAAAAACGGCTACTCACTTTTCTAGCTTCGATTGTAAAAATTACGTTTCTGCCGGACCATTCTTTTCAATATTCCAATACATCATATTTTCAAATGATTATCATTCGTTTTAATATAATTCGCCAGACATTTTGAAGAAGTGGAAGCTTTGCGGGAAATTCCACTTCACGCTTTCTACGCTGCTTTTTGTCTAGCGCGAGTCTAAAAAGAAGTCTCCTTCTGTATGCTAATTCGAGTTTATGCTAACAACTCATCGACAGTTATGGGAAACGTTGTGAATTCGAATCACCGATCGTTGAAAATAATCGCAATTCTCTTGCTAATTAAAAAAAAATCGCGCGCAAATTTGAAAAATTGGTCTATTCTTCTTCGGCCTTGATTACAATTTCGATGCGATTCGCCTTCAATTTCCGCGCCCAACTTTGACAAATTTACCATTTTTCGAGTTCCGATCAAAATACCGCGAAAATTCCGCCGCTTCTCGAATAGATTTGCGAAATTCGGAAACCGCGCCGATTTCTTCGGTAGCATTTGTCAGCCGGGTCGAGCGAGCGGACCTCCCATCGGTTGCAAGGCGGGAGCTCGAAACTACTGGTCGTCAGTTGCCAACGGCCGCCGCGAGGAGAGCCACCTTCCAATATCGTCCTGGACCTCCTTTGACCTCCCACTCTATGACTACTTGATCACAGTTGCACCACTTGATCGTCGCGACCTTTCGTTCGTTTTTTCCTTCCCGAGAAACTTTGATAGTTAGCAAAAAAAATAAAAAAATAAAAAAAAGTAAATAAAATGAAAATATTAAATAATTAAAAATATGGCTTAGAATTTAAAAAATAAGTTTTAATTGAGGTTAATGTGGGACATGTTAGAGCATTTAGGAGAGCCTGTAGTCGCAGGATAAAAGTAAAATAACCAGTAAATTACTTTATTTTTTTAAAATACGATTTAAAAAGATTATTTTTGACCAATAGCAATCTTGCTTTTCAATTGAATAGCTTAATTCTGCTAGAATGTATTTTCACTAGATCAAGAATATTAGGAAAAACCTAATCCTCCTCGGCCAAGTCGCTCATTACGGATACGCCACGTGGAAGGGAAACGCTTTGTCTACCAAGTCAAGTTCAGACAATAAACATCGGGTTTTCCACAGCCTAAGCGGATAAAGATGTCAACGAGTGAATAGGCTCGAGTATCATTATTTTTCGACAATAGATCCTTTATCCATTTATTAATACCATTGTTCGCTATCGTCCCTCAAAATTCTGTTCATTTGAATATCGATTATTTTTCATAAGAATTCGTATCTACGTTCGATTGCCCAACTCCCTCGCAGCTGTGAACTAAGGATAACAGAAGCTCTTGTTAACCGCTCAGGTACATTTACGGGGCCACCTGGTGTATGACCCGGCCAGGACCCCATCTCGTGCCCGAAGACACCTTTTGTTACCCCAAACTCATCCTTGTCTCAACATCGACATTATTTTCTCCCTTTTCTGCTTCTTCTGTTATTTTTTTGTTTCGGTCGAAACGCGATTTTTTTCGCCCCGCTCAATTCTTTCGGATATCGAATTCGTTTTTATCTTCTTCACCGGTTTTTTATTTCCGTCGCGACGAGAGAGATTCTCTTTCGCTTGAAATCGAAGGGTTCGACAATGTAACGGCTTCTGGAGAACAATAGGAGGGGCCCATTGTGGGGTGATTTGTTCGAACGGGCCGTGTTTCGGGAATTTTCCTTTTCTCAAAGGAAAGCGAAATCAATTTCAGAGCGCTCTATGAAAAAAGTATATATGCAAATTTTTGAATGACCGCGTTTTTAATTTTCCCCTGCATATTAGTTGCAATTTACTCGTGCTGCGTAGTTTCTTGCGTCGAATAAATTGGCAAAGAAATTATTATATTAATAATAATATAATATATTAATTTTTATTAATAATATTATATTAATAAAATTTCGAATAAATCGAATTTCGAAGG